>OX387342.1:17131031-18331031 GCA_947562085.1 Eudonia lacustrata | reverse complement strand
ACAACCTGTATATTAATATATTAGCACAATAAAACTCACATTCTTTTAAAAGGTGTATTTCTTCCAACAACCAGTACAAGTCAAAATCAGCCGTCCACCACCAATGCTCCAGCCAAAGTGACCGTCATCTAGTGCCTCGATTGGCCATGTTGTTTTACCGCTATTTGTTCCCGCCAACACTCAGTGTTGCCAGTGAAATAAAAACATGGAGTTCGTTCGGATACGAGTATCAATTGAAATATAAATTACTAAATTATTAATCAACCTAACAGTATGTTTTGTAATTGTTGGGGAAAACCAAGATCCCCGCCACGTAAATTTCCAATGCGTCGCCTTAAAATAAATTGCATTCCGATTAAACTTCTACACAGCGGCAGCGTTGTAATTACTCGTATTTTTGATGATTAAACGAACTTACCTGTAAGTGAAGTTCTACATAATTATACTTCGCGCCTCGTCCAAAGAGATAAGTAGTTAATTATTTAAAATTGTTACTTGTATTATCGCATAGATGTCACCACTCCTGCACTATCGTTGAGTTTTTTTTTTTTTTTTTGTGGGTATCTCTATCTTTCTCTATGGCGCCATTGCCTCGCGTTCGTCATTTAGTTTAGAGATTCACGTTGTTTTTTTTTTTTTTTTGATGTATTTCCTTAGAGATTAATAACGGGAATAATGGCAGAGTAAGGGTGGGTGGGAGTTACTAATCTCTTCGGACGAGGCGCTTCGTATGATTATGATAGAACTTCACTTACAGGTAAGTTCGTTTAATCATCAAATAAACTTCGCGCCTCGTCTTCGAGATTAGTAGTTTATTATTTTATATTGTTACTTGTAGACTTTGAGAGTAGTAATAATGTGGGAAATATCATTAATGGAAACACTTTTCAAATTAATGTAGGTTTATTTGTATACTTAATTAAACAACATTATGTAGATCAGTAATTTAACTAATATATAATTATTCTTGTAAGAATCATAACAGTTCATAATTTAAATTTTTGCAAATCAATCAGTATTGTAATTTGCTACATAAAATATCTAAGCATCAAAATAGAATGAGGTAAAGATGTACAATCGTCAATCAAAACAGGTCTATTATAGAATTGTGCAAATACAGTGGAGTTTCCGCTCCAACCCGCGGTGTTTCGGGTTTAAGATAAGTAACATAACAAAGTTTTAGCAGGACGTATAGTGGGTTTATTATTGAAAAAAGGTATATAAAGTGTTGGCAGTTTTGCAGCCTGGTTTTGATGTTTTAATTAAATCGGAGATTGTAATAGTATTACGGCTGGATGATGAATGTATATTTTTAATATTTATTTTTGACAAGGTCTGAACTCTATGGGCAGTTGTAAGTGACAGTAATGTTATTGTCTTTTTGGTCAATGTAAGGTCTTCATTGGGGTACCATTGACTCAATTGATCCAAAACGCAATTTGTATCCCAGGTAACATTATACTTTGGTAACGGTGGTCGGAGACGAAATACACCCAGTCTTTTGATATGTTTGGACCCAGTAACAGAAACAACGCTGATTGGCATGAGTTACACGAATACGTTGTTAATCTACCTTTACCGCCGGAATTTAACACAGACAAATTTCATAGATTTTTAATGTTTGATTTTGACAAAAAATACAAAGGACTTATTGGTATGGACCTGTTGAAAGTACTAGGATGTAGCATCGACTTAAAAAATAAAGTATTACGGACTTATAACTCGGATATACCTATCTATTGTGATTATCCCGTAACAAAGGCTAACCCTAAGGTTGAACCGCGATGCGAAAAGGTTATTGAAGTTAACACTAACTATACTGACGGGCTATACATTTGCGACGAGTATTACTGGACAAAGGGTGTGAGATCACCACCTGCCGTAGTGACAGTAAAAAATGGGAAGTTTATGACATCCGTAATAAATTATAATGACAAAAAGGGAACAGCTAGTAATAATTACCCCCTGCCCCTAGAACCACTAGAGCAAGGGATGATAGAAAACATAGAAACTTATAAAATCAATAACGTAGATGTAGACATGGTAGACGTAGATAAGGAACTTAGGGATAACTTGAGTAAAATACGCACTGGACATATGAATGAGGAAGAAAAGTGAGATATAATGAAAATATGTTTTCTATATCGAGACCTATTTCTTTTTTTTTCCTTCCTTCCTCCTTCATTCCTCTTTCTTTCACTCACACGGTAAAACATGAACTTAGACTAACCGACGATACTCCAATATTTGTTAGAAGTTACAGACAAGCTCCGCTGCAAAGAAAAGAAATTCAAAACCAAGTAGATAATCTTCTAAAACAAGGAATAATCAGGGAGAGCATTTCACCCTGCTCATGCCCCGTTCATATTGTCCCTAAGAAGGCAGATGCCTCAGGGAAGGTTAAATGGAGACTCGTTATTGACTATACGTGAAGACTTAATTATAGAATTGTAGAGGATAAATATCCCCTTCCAAATATTCATGACATACTTGACAGACTAGGGCGCGCACAGTACTTCACAACTTTGGACTTAGCAAGCGGCTATCATCAATTAGAAATGCACCCTAACGATATTGAGAAAACCGCGTTCACAACAGAAAGAGGGCATTACGAATTCTTAAGAATGCCGTTTAGTTTAAAAAATGCACCAAGTACTTTTCAGCGTTTAATGGATCATATCCCAAGGGGCTTAGATAACGTATTCACTTATCTTGATGACGTAATAATTGTCTCTACGTCGTTGCAAGAACACATAGAAAGACTTAGACAAGTATTCGACAGATTTAAACTTCATAATCTTAAAATACAACTTGATAAATCTAAGTTCCTACAGAAACAAGTAACTTTCCTCGGACATGAACTGACAGATCAAGGACTGAGACCTAACAAAGACAAAATAAAGGCCGTCCTAAAATTTTCCTATACCTCAGACTCAGAAGGATATTCAATCCTTTCTAGGCTTAGTAGGCTACTACAGGAAGTTTATCAGAGATTTTGCTAAACTTACAAAGCCTTTAACATCGTGTCTTAAGAAGAAGGCTAGGGTCGTTCATATGACAGACTTCCTAGATTCAGTTCAAAAGTGTAAGGAAATCCTGACAAACGCTCCTATACTGCAATACCCTGACTTTGACGAACCGTTTATCCTGACTACAGACGCATCCGACGTAGCCTTAGGTGCCGTTTTATCACAAGGCAACGTTGGTTCTGACAAACCAGTTGCATTCGCATCCAGAACTCTTTCAAACACTGAGACGCGTTATTCGACTATAGAAAAGGAACTGCTGGCTATAGTGTGGGCAATAAAGTATTTTAGGCCTTACCTATACGGCCGCAAGTTCACGATTTATACAGATCACAGACCCTTGATGTGGCTTATGTCTCTCAAGGATCCTAATTCAAAACTTACTGGATGGAAACTAAAATTAGCTGAATATGATTATAGAGTAGTATATAAGAAAGGCAAACAAAACACGAATGCCGACGCCTTATCCCGAGTTAAGATTTATCACAAGAGTATAGATTCTTTGGCCGTAAATTTAGAAGACAATGATGACGATGACATGATTAATAAGATTTTTGATAACGCACGTAGGGAAGCAGAGGAAGAAGCACCGAATGAACAGGTAGGAGATGACAATGACGGAATTGAGGACAATGACGAACTTGAGACCAATAATGACGTAAGCCTTGACGCTGAAATGATAAGTGACGTAGAACATCTGACTGACAAAGCCACTGATATGACAAGCGTAGTTACAGTCGATCCAGACTTAGTTTCATACTCAGCCTGACAAAAGGGTATCCCAATCCTATCAGATGCAATCGATAAACAGCTCAAACAATTTTATATACGATCAACCCCAGGTTCCACATATAGGGTAAAGGATAGGTCTACAAACTCTAGGGCTGTCATCAAAGATGTCTTTATACCTATAAATAACACTGAGGCTGAAATCATAAAGTTCCTCAAGGAACATACCATAGCAGATCGTATTTTTCACTGTTACTTCTATGAGGAGAACTTATACCTGGCTTTCTCTAGAGTTTATACAACTATATTTAACGACAGAGGACCAAAACTAATAAGGTGCACGTCACGTATAACCTTAGTAGAAAATAAAACCGAACAACAAGAATTAATAAAACGATACCACAAAGGCAAAACAATGCACCGCGGTATACAAGAGACATACAAGCAGTTACATAGGAACTACCATTGGCCCAGTATGTTATTAACTATACAAAGATACATAAATCAATTTGAGATTTGTCTTAAGACCAAGTATGAGAGGAATCCCTTGAAACCTCCATTAGCTTTGACCGAGAGCCCTACAAAACTACTTCAACATTTATTTATGGACCTTTATTCTACAGGAGGAGCAACATTCCTGACAGTGATAGATAACTTTTTAAAACTGGCCCAAGCCATACCGCTAGCCGCGTCAAGTAGTGTTCATATAGCAGAAGCATTATTACAAGTTTTCTCTATATTAGGACTACCTTTAAAAATAACAACTGACTCTGACAGCAAATTCGACAATGACGTGATAAAGGAAATATGTGCGTTACACGACATCAATATACACTTTACGACATCTTACAACCCTAACTCCAATTCTCCAGTAGAACGTTTCCATTCAACTATTGGGGAAATAGTACGAATACAAAGGATGACTAATAAAGACGACCCCATACAACTTTTGATGAAATATGCCACAATCGCATATAACAATTCTGTTCACTCCACCACAGGGTATACGCCACGCGAGCTTTTGTTTGGACATACAGCATCTAGAAATCCCTTGGAGCTGTATTACCCTAAGGAGTTCTACCAGGATTATGTCATTAAACATCGCCTGAACGCCGAAGCTGTACAGGAGTGTGTAGCAGCACACATGTCCAAAAATAAGGAACAGGTAATTACGAAACGTAACCAAGCAGCCGAGGAGATTATGTTTAAGGTAGGTGAAACAGTCTACAAACAGGTGGCCAAAACGGCAAGGAACGACAAGACGAAGCCTGTCTTCAAAGGACCGTACAAAATAATCCATCTTCACCCTAATAATGTAGCTGAAATTGTAGGTAATGTAACGATCTCACTTTTGACCAAAGGATTATTAATTACTATAACTCATCCTGGTCACGGCACAAATTGTGACGATCTCAAGTGGCCAAAGGATATTTTTAGGAAAGCAAAGATAGTCTTTGTTATTGGCATGTGAAGTCTAGGGTAGGACCATTCTACGTTGTGTAATTTTTTTATAAATAAGTAACTCAAGATCTTTATTAGGCAGACAAACTCTAGTTTATATTGTTCATTTACAAAATAATTAATTAAAGGGGTAATGCCGGAATTTGGCAATTTATTTGAGTCCTCGGGTGAGAGCACAACTCAGTTTCTAATAGAGGAGTAATGAATTTAAACTAAGCGCCCCCTCCTGACCTCCCTTGGACACACCTATCCTGCTGCCTCTAGGTCAAACACCCGACCAGGCCCACAGGACCCAAACAAACCTGGCCCTATTCTAATTCTATCTCTCAAACCATCATCATGAAGTTAGACATTTAACGCGAAAGGAAAGAACGATAACAAAAGACTTTGAATATCTTTTACTTAGTAACCTCATTTATACAGAGTGGTGCCAGCGTGACCCTGTAGAGTCCCGCCCCGTCTGCCCCAAAAGACGACAACACAGCATCAAGAAATATAGTGGCTGATGCAATGAAAGGTCCACATATATAATTCTGGAGCTCTCCTGGAGATGAACCAACAAAGCAAAAGATAAACAAATAAAATAATATAAAGGGGACATTACAAACATTCATCTTTTCACACTTTTTCTATTTCTAATCCTATGAAAGAACGCGAGAGGCTTTTGAGGAATGAAATGAACACTGTATGGTTATCTCAAACAGCGGGTAATCTACTAGCATGTGTCGGGGCTCTACCATTGAGCTATTGCCTTGCTTAAAGCAAGCCAAAGGGGAATCGAACCACCTATCACCGCGCACTACCCAGTAGACCCCACTGACATGTTACTGTCACTAACACGGATACAACCATACCTGAGCCCATAGGTCTCTAAGCCTCGGAAGTTGTCAGTATAAATTGTTAAATGGATTTGTGATTATGAAAACTTATACTGTTTACATACTTCCTTTCGAAAATAATTACTCTTTGAATTATTAAGTTGTAAATATTCTCAATCAAGATAAATCCCTAAATTTGTATTAATAAGATTTCTAATTTCTGTTGGATTTACGCGAGCTGTTTGGTGATTACGTTTATTAGATAGATTTGGGTTTGTAGATTGTAACCTAATCACCAAAAGCATTATTTCATCATTAAATGGTAAACGGATGTGAAGAAGATAGCGTCAGATTTATGAAATGAATTCGACTGACTAATTATGTAATTAAAAGATTTCTTTAAGGAAAGTATAATATAATATATTAATCTAGTTAGAGTTTAAATTAAAAGAATAATCAGAAGAAAGGTAAAAGGTTCAACATGATTGAATAGTTAGGTTTCTAAACTACGTTATTTGAATTTCAAAAGATTAAAAGAAAAGAATAAATCTTAGAATAATATTAAAGAAAGATTTCAAATTAAAAGTATTAATTTTGTTTAACAAGAAAAGAATTTAAACTACTGTTTAAATTGAAATAATTAAAATAAATTATTTATTATTTGTAAAGGTATTATTAGAAATAGTTATATTATCAATTATAATTGTTTAACTCACAGATGTTCAATTCCAAAACTCCAGAGCTCCTTACTCTTCAGCTACCACCACTTGAGTGATCAAAACTTTGAGAAAAATTTCTTTCTGATGTACTTAAACTGCGAGATGCATAACTTACTGGTTTGCCGTCTTGCATTAAACAACAGCCTAAGCCATCTTTGGATGCATCACATTGTATTGTTACTGGTAAGTTACTATTAAAATTTTGTAAAACCGGTGCTTGACTAATGCATTTTTTTATATTGGCAAAAGTATTTTCATGTACTGGTGTCCATAACCATTCAACATCTTTTTTTAGCAATGACTGCAGTGGAGCTGCCATATCTGCCAGTCCTTCAACAAATCTTCTTAGATAGTTTATCATTCCTAGTATTATTTGCAGTTATTTTTTATTTTTAGGACTTTTTAGTTCAATAATAGCTTTTATTCTATCTGGATCTATCATCATGCCTTTCTTAGAAAAAATGTGCCCAAAATATTTGACTTCTTTTAATTTATACTGAAACTTTCTTTTATTAAATCTTAGATTGCATTTTTTAGCACGTTCAAATACTTGTGTCAATATTTTATCATGTTCCTGATCATTGTCCGCACCAACACCCAACACACCAACAAATCGTCGCAGTACACTACTACTCCTAGTATGTCTCCAAATGTTTTTTCGCTATATTTTTGAATAATTTCCGGTGCCACCGAAAGTCCGAACAGAACTCTCAGGAACTTGTAACATCCGAAAGGAGTACTAAATGCGCATAACTTTGTTGAGTTGTCTGTCAATTTTATGTTATAAAATCCATCAGATAAATCCAGTACAGAAAATACCGACTTATTACAAAGTTTAGTTATTATCTCTTCTAGAGTTGGAATTAAGTGATAATCTCTTATTAATACTTTATTAAGTTCCTGAGGATCAAGACATATTCTTAAATTTTTATCTACTTTTTCAATAATAACCATATTACTCACAAAACTTTCAGGGTGTTTAACTTTCTCAATGATCTGCTGTTCCTCCAGGCCCTTAAGTTTGGCGGCCAGTCTATTCATTAGCGCATGTGGAACCCTGCGAGGAGGTTTTACAACTGGCCTCGCCTCAGGCTGAGTGTGCAGCTCCAGTGGCACTTCAAATTGTCCAACTCCCTGGAAAAGTTCACCATATTTATTAAAAATTATATTTTTGTCTTTATTATTAACACTGTGTAAGGAGCAATGGACGAGTGAAACCACCTGTAACTAGCAAAATAGATTTATTGTGCTCAACCTTGCAGCCGTGAGAAATAGGGGAAAAAGAGGGCGAGTGGCGGGCGCGCAGGCCCTTATATGTTGGCGGGCTGTCGCTGTTTGCGGGAAATATAGGAACTACTCGCTACTCGTGATACATTGTCTAGTTTGCTTGCAATATAATAGATTTATTTCCCTTTGACGGTGCCAGATGGCGCTAAACATGCGACATGCTCCCCCCTTGAAATGTTTATTTCCAAGTAGTTATAATTATTATTATAAGTATTTAATTTAATAAACATTGCTAACTTATTAGGATCATTGTTTGATAAAACTAATTAAACAGTAGGTATCTAGTATGCCTACCTACCTATTGCTTGTTTTATTTGAATAAAAAACCCAGAGTGCAAAACATTTATTACAATTGGTTATTCTAAACATTTTTACTATATAGGTACTATGTTAAGACAACTTAATTAACTTATTTAACTTATAACTAATTAGCTAATTCGTAACTTCAATTGGTATGGGACAAATTCTGTTGAACGATCGCTTGATGGTGCCCTGTGACGTCTTCATCGTGGCCACACGAGTGACTCCGTCGGGGCCGGGGTGGCTCTCTACGATCTTCCCCAGTCTCCAGCGGCATGGCGGTGTGTGATCTTCCTTGATGAGAACGATGGTTCCCTTCGTCAGCTTGGTACCCTCGGAGCTCCGCCATTTGCTTCGCTGCTGCAGTAGCCCCACGTAGTCTTTCGAGAATCCTTTCCAGAATGATTGGTAAATCTGTTGGAGTTGTTGAAAGTATTTTAGTCTTTTGGTGGGGGTCTCATCATACTGGTAGTCGGGCAGTGCGATTGGTGTTCTTCCAATTAAGAAGTGAGCCGGTGTAAGGATTTGGAAAGGTTCGTTATCGGAAAATGGAATGGGACATAAAGGTCTACTATTAAGGATTCCCTCTATCTGAATTAGTACAGTTGAAAACCCTTCATAGGTAAGTAAGGACTGTCCCAAGACTCTTTATAAGTGAAATTTACAGCTTTTGACAGCCGCTTCCCATAAGCCACCCATGTGGGGTGAATAGACTGGTATAAATTTCCATTCGATACCTTGGTTTGCGCAGAAGGTTGTCAAGTCGTCAGAGCTCGTGGCTACGAAGTTATACAGCTCCTTTAACTCCTTACTAGCGCCACAGAAGGTGGTACCGTTATCGCTCACCATCTGCCGCGGCTTCCCTCGCCTCGCAACGAACCTCCTAAACGCTGCCATGAAGCTTTGAGTTGCTAGCCCTGTAACAAGCTCTAAATGCACTGCCTTCGTAGAAAAACATAAAAACAGCAATGTATGACTTATAAGTTTTGCAACCACGTCCATTTCTATCCTTTAATAAAAATGGACCCGCGTAATCTATGCCCACAGTGTAGAAAGGCGGGGCAGGGTGTACCCTGCTGCTAGGTAGGTCGCCCATGATTGGCGTTGATGTCTGTGGCTTGGCTCTGAAGCATGGTACACATTCTCGTATTATGTTATTTGCTAATACCTTACCTTTTACAGGCCAGAAACGCTCTCGTACACTGGCTAGTAGCAGCTGTGGCCCCGCATGCATGAGGCGGATGTGCTCGTTCCTCATTAGTAGCTTTGTTAGTGGGTGATTACTATGTAGTATAACGGGGTGTTTTTTATTGTATTCATAGTGCGATTGACTAAGGCGTCCCCCCACTCTCATAACACCATTTTCATCAATGAATGGCTTTAAATTTAAAATTTTAGAATTTTTTGGTAATTTTAATTTATTTAAAAGAAGTTTGTATTCATCTGGGAATGACACTATTTGTGTAAACTTCATTAATTGGTACGAAGCTTGTTTTTGTTCCGTACATAATATCGCACCTTTAATTTTATTATTTCTATTTCTACAGTTATGTAAAAACCGTAAGATAATTGCGAAGGCACGGAATAACTTGTATTCACATGACCACTTCGCGATTAAATTATTTATGAGAGTACTTTCGTTGCATCCCGATTGTGTAGTGTTACATAGTGTTTTGTGTTTGGTTTGTTTTATCTTTAATTCAGGTATTATTTCCTGTGTCTGCTGTATGTTCTGAGGCCACTCGTTTTGTGGTCTACTCAGAAAGGTGGGGCCTTCGTACCAAAGTTTAAATGTGCTTGTAGAATGAACTAATTTGTCTCCTAGGACCCCCCTTGATATCAAATCAGCTGGGTTCTCGTTACTGGGTACCCAGTGCCATTTGGATGTGTTTGTTAAAGCTTGAATCTTTGCGACTCTGTTGGCTACAAAGGAATTCAACTTGTGAGGTTCTGTGTTTATCCAAGCCAGCGTGATATTCGAATCGGACCAGTATTGTATATTATTTATAGGTATCTTAAGCGCTCTCTGTACGTCCTTCATAAGATTTGCTAATAAAAGAGCCGCGCTCAATTCGAGTCGCGGTATGGTCTGTGTTTTTAAAGGTGCTACTCGGGACTTAGCAATTATTAGTCTCACTAGTGTTTGGCCGTGTGCGTTAGTTGTACGCACGTATATGGCCGCCCCGTAAGCCTTTGTGGAGCTGTCTGCAAACCCATGCAATTCAAAGGTTACATAATTATTTACTGTGACTACTCGTGGTATTTGTAATTGTTTTATATATTGAAGTTTATTGTAAAAGGTTTGCCATTCCTTTAATAGACTTTCTGAAATTGATTGGTCCCAGTCCGACCCGTCTACCCACAGGCGCTGGATGAAACACTTGGCAATGGTTAAGACTGGTCCTATCAACCCTAGGGGATCAAAAATGCTTGATATCTTTGACAGAATAGTTCGCTTCGTTAAATTATTACTCATAGGTTTCAAGACAATAGAATAAAGTAAAGTGTCGGTTACATTTGACCATTCTAATCCTAATATTTTATGTAAGTTGGGCCCACCGTGCCGAGTTGGACATTTTCTGAACTAGTTTGTTGTTGTGTTTGTGTGTTGTTAGGGCTTAGTGACAGTGCTTGTTGAATGGTTGGTGAGTTGGATTTCCACTTACGTAAATGAAAGTTGGCCGAGCGCAGGATCCTGTCTATCTCCAGCGCTACTTGTGTGATGCTGTCCTCCTCCTCTCCCGTGAGGAGCAGGTCATCAGCGTAGAACTGCTCGGTGATGGCGGTGGCGGCTGCTGCTGCTACTGTCGAATTTGGCGTAATGGATGAGTTTGAGGCTTCTTGCGCTAATTGTTGTAAACAACGTGTTGCTATGTAGGGTGCGGGTTTTAAACCAAAACTAAGTGTAGTCAATTTGTATGTTTGTAGTTCGTGGTGGGGCTCTTCCCTCTACAGAACACACTGTAAGTGTTGTTGTTCTGGGTTTATGTTGACACTACAAAACATTTTGCAAATGTCAGCATTAATGACATAATTCTGTAGTCGAAACCTAAGTAAAATATTGATAAGTGTGTCTTGGTTTATTGTACCTTTATGCAAAATATCATTAAGAGAATACCCTGATGTGGTTGAACAAGAAGCATCAAAAACAACTCTCAGCGGTGTGGTGGACTTTTCAAGGTTAACCACGGCATGATGTGGTAAATAGTTAAGAGGGACGTCAGATGATGTACATTTCATCATTCGTCCGGTTTGCTCAAATTCTTTCATAAATTTGACATACATTTGCTTAAACTGAATGTCTCGTGTAAATTTTTTCTCTAAGGATAGAAAACGTTGTCTAGCTATATGTTTGGATTCTCCTAGCGAGGTTATAGGTAATTTGAATGGAAGGTTGACCACAAAGTTGCCATCAGAGGTGCGAGTGTGTTTTCTAAACACTTCCTCGCATTGTTTATCATCATGTGACAACTGACTACTTTGTTTACTGAATGGATTTTCACTATGCTCTTCTAGCTCCCAAAAATGTTTTAATTGCGAATTTAAAGATAAATTGCAACGTACCTGACGGGGCCTGGCGGTAAAAGACCCTGCTATTATCCATCCTAGTTTTGTTTTTTGTAATATAGGACGTCCATCTCCCAATCGATGTTGTCTGATGCATAATAGGTTATAGAACAACTCTGTTCCTATTAGTAAGTCCACCTCACCAGCTGAGGCGAAGTTTTTGTCAGCTAACTCGATGTGCTGTGGAATGTTTAAAGATTCGCATGTTATTGTTGCACTATGACATGGCAAATTACAAATTTGAGGCACAATAAAACATGTCAAATACGTTTGGTATTTTAGGTTAACTGATTCGATTTTAAGATCACAATAGTTTTTTATTACAGTTGAGCTATCGTTGAATCCAATTACCTCCATATCAACCTTATGTTTGGATAAACCTAATAACTGAAATGCTTTATTTGTGATGAAGTTAGATTGTGAACCGCAGTCCAATAATACTCGTAAGTTATGCGGTGACTACTGCGAGTCGAACGCGCGGACTATCGCTGTCGATAAAAATATTGCCTTGCTACCTACCGGAGAGGTAACTGTGTTTATGTGTGTAGGGTAGGCGTTCGCAGGTTCGCTCGGTCGCGACTGAATGCGCTCGCTTCCTGTTTTTGTTTGGTTACCCGATTGTCGAGAATGTAATGATGTGCTAGTAGTATGTTGCGTCGTATTGTATCTGTCATCGGTATGTTGTAATGTACTAGGTATGGTATAATCGATGTGTAAAAGTGTGTGGTGCTTACCTTTACAGTATCTGCAATGCGATGAACGGCAATTGGACACTGAATGATTGAAACCTAAACAATTAGTACACAGTTTGTGTGATCTCACAGCGTGATTGCGTTCCCTTGCATTCAGAGCCAAGAAATTTGAACATTGGTTAAGATAATGCGTACCCTTACACTGGGGGCACGCGCGGACACCGGCCGTGCCGATGTTCGTGCCACTGTTGGCCTTCTTGGACGTGGTTAACATAGCCTTTCTCGGTGCGTGTTGTTGTGCATGGCTGCGCTCTGACCCCCCAGACCTCGTAACGTCCAGAAGGTCAGCTCGCTTCCTTAGGAAGGCCTTGAATTCCTGTAACGAAGGCAGTTCATTAGAGTCTTGTTTCTCCTCCCATGCTCTTTGGAGTGTTGTAGGTAATTTAGCAGACATGAAATAAATTATTACTAAATCCCAATCCTCTGTAGGCACGTTAAGAGTTCGGAGTGAGCGTAAATGTTTACTTATGTTGTCAATTAAGGACCTAAGTGCACTTGCACTTTCATAATGCAAATTATCAACTTAAAAGAGTGATTTTAAATGATTTGAAACCAATAATCGCGGGTTATTATAACGTTCACATAATAACTTCCATGCCATTTGATAACAATCCGCGGAGTATTCTATTGAATTGACAACCTCCAGGGCTCCTTCCTTCAAACAACTACGAAGATATTTAAATTTCTGAATTGGTTTTAAGGTACTTTGATTAATTAATGTATTAAATGTTTCTCTAAACTCGAGCCATTTTTTAAAATCTCCTGTAAAGTTAGGCAGTGAAATTTCTGGATATTTAATATAGTCTGTTAATTCGGAAGGGCATGATTCGAGCTTAGGTTCGTTACCTAAGGGTTTGTAAGATTGCAATAGGCGCTTGGCCTTGCTCAAGGTTGCAAAGTAGGATTCTTCGAACTTGGATCGTTCCAGAACTTGCGCCTCGATATCGCCGCTCAAAATTTCGATCTTACTTTGTGCGGTATCATATTTATTATACGTGACTTCTATATTTTCGCTACGTAATTCTAAGTTGAGTATTTCATCGGCATTAAGTTGCTTTGGTAAACTGTCTAAAAATCTAATAAATTGAGTTAGTTTGCCCTTGTGGGAAGCTCGACTGCGTGTGAGCTGTTGTATTTCTTACTCAATAATCGCGGTATCCATGCTTTCGTGACTTTCGTCATTCGAAGACATGTTTCTGACAGAGGGCTATCACGGAAATAGAGGAAAAGGAAAAGAAAGGAACCGGCTCACCTTCGTCTTCAGGCCCCGGCCCCGTCGTCTTCCTTGCTTGGTCACCACGCGGCACTCGGTCGCCCCACATGGTTGCCTGTCGGCGTCGTTCTCGTTGGTTTGGTCACCACGCTGCACTCGGTCGCGCTCACGTGGTTCCCGGTCGTCGTCGGCGTCGTTGGTTGGTTACCACGCGGCACTCGGTCGCACTCACGTGGGTTTCGGTCGTCGTCGGCGTCGTTGGTTGGTTACCACGCGGCACTCGGTCGCACTCACGTGGGTTTCGGTTGACGTCGGCGATTGTAGATTCTCTCCGGCTGCAGTGCTGGTTGTTGATTGGTAGTTTGGAGTAATTGTTAAGGTTAAGTGGCTCACCGCGTCGTCGTTTTCGTCGTGGTTGCCAACCTTGTCGAAGTGGTGCTCGCGATCGGGTGCCTGACGCCTCGTGCGGTGTCCGTCGCGGCACGTGGTGGTAGCTCCGGCCCTTGCCCGTTGTCGCTGTTGCCTGCGGAGTCGCTCGGCTGGTCGCAGCGAAAGCGTCGGTAGCGTAGTTGGAAGCGTCTTCAAATGTCCTTGTGCGGGGTCACCAAAATGTAAGGAGCAATGGACGAGTGAAACCACCTGTAACTAGCAAAATAGATTTATTGTGCTCAACCTTGCAGCCGTGAGAAATAGGGGAAAAAGAGGGCGAGTGGCGGGCGCGCAGGCCCTTATATGTTGGCGGGCTGTCGCTGTTTGCGGGAAATATAGGAACTACTCGCTACTCGTGATACATTGTCTAGTTTGCTTGCAACATAATAGATTTATTTCCCTTTGACGGTGCCAGATGGCGCTAAACATGCGACACACTGTCTATGCTTTTTAAAATTTTTAACTCTCTTAATGACTTCAAACCTAGAATAGGTCTGACATTTTCTTTTATTATTATAAATTCAGTGTCATACATATATTCTTCATTAATTACTTTTAAATTTCTTTTAC
The DNA here is from genome assembly GCA_947562085.1 of Eudonia lacustrata. Taxonomy (NCBI): domain Eukaryota; kingdom Metazoa; phylum Arthropoda; class Insecta; order Lepidoptera; family Crambidae; genus Eudonia; species Eudonia lacustrata. The sequence continues at coordinate 18,316,160 of OX387342.1, read as the reverse complement.
CCAGTGGATATATTTTAGTTCCCCCAAATGCCTCTAAAACTATTGTTGTCTCAGACCATTTAGGATAATCATCATTGACAATTTTTTTTAAATCCTCAATGATAACACATTCACTTGTGCCCCTGTATCGCACTTAAAACCCACTTTCTTGTCTTCTACTCTTAATGGCAGAATCCATTCATTATTATTAATATTACCAATGCTATGACACTGTTTTATAAGTCACAAGTCATGTACCTTATTATCCTTATCCACCGTGTTGTCTATCTTGACCTCATTTAAGAAAAAACACCCTTTTCTAAAATGGTTTTGTTTGTGACAATTCGAGCAGGTTTTTCCAAATGCTGGGCAACTCCGGGGGCCATGTTTAGTGCCACACTTCTTACAATTATATTGATCCCTATTAAATGTGTTGGAATTTTTAAAATACTTATCTTTTTTAAGTACTTGCTCTGGTACATCCTTCGGTTTTGTCTGGATGGCCTCAACTGCTCCTGACTGCTGCTGCATCACTTTTGCTTGTGCCTTGGCCAGCTCCGATGCTCTGCACATGTCGACTGCCTTCTCCAAAGTAAGGTCGCTGATGGCTAGTAGCTTCTGCTGTAGCTTCTTATCCGAGACTCCAATTACAATTCTGTCCCGCAGCATTCTGTCATCTTGGTCTTTGTAGTTACAATTTCTGACCAGCTTTCTTAGTTCAGTGTAGAAAAGATCAAAATTTTCACCTTCTTCCTGTTTTCTTTGATTGAAGTTGTAGGCATTTATTAGCTCATTTTGCTTGGGCGTGAAGTAGTCATCAAATATTTTTAGTATGTCTTATGTTCTTGTGTCCGCCACTTTGTCCAAATTTGCCGCCGACATGAAAATTTGCATTTGTTGTTTGAATCTTAACCATTCCGGCAGCAAATCTGTTCCTGTATCTAGTTTTAAGGGTGCCGACATGCGGAATTCAAAACTCCCCATTGTTTCAGATTCACTTTCACCTGTTAGGATTTTATTTTCTGAATTTTTATCCGTTGACATCTGATTGTTTTCAAGTTTTAAACACTTGTTAATTTGGTTCTTTTACGACTGCGCTATGTATTATTCATTAAAACACTTATTAACGGGAACGGTATTGTTTTATTGATATTTTGTAAGCTTAAATAAATTACAAATGACCTGCTCTTCTAGCGACATATTTTACAGTAAACATAGTAGCACTACTAGTGTTGTACAATGATAATAGTGTTGTACTCTGATACATTTTTATGTATTACTTGTAAGAAAAATTACTTTGACACTGGCTAAATGTGCTAATCGCACGAAGCCATCAACTAAAAAAAAAAATCTTTTGCAAAAAAAGCGGTAATGACAAAAAGTACTATAATATTTTGTCAAAGTCAAAGTCAAAGTCAAATATTCTTTATTCAAATAAACTTTAGAAAAGTGCTTTTGAATCGTCCATAATTTTTTTACCTACTACCCATTCAGGACGTCTATTTTTAGCTGTGGAGAAGAATGGGCGCAAGAAACTCCACAGCTTTAATTCATTATGTAACGACATTTACAAAATTATATGCCGTTACGTTACCAAGTTATACAAGTTTAAAAAACCTTAACAATATATTGGATTAGAAATAGATTGGAGCATTTTAAACCCATGCTGTTTTGTCTTCAATGTAATCAGACACTTTATAATAAGCTTTTTTATAAAGCTTTTCTTTAATAGCGATTTTAAATTTATTAATATCTAGTTTTTGGATATTACTTGGAACTTTATTGTAAAAACGTACACACAGGCCTCTAAATGAATTATTTACTTTTTGGAGCCTAGTATTAGGTACTGCTAGTTTGTTTTTATTTCTAGTGTTTACATTGTGAATATCACTGTTTTTAGAAAAAGTTTCAATATTTTTATATACATACATTAGGTTCTCGTAAATATATTGTGATGCAACTGTCATTATATTAATATCTTTAAATCTCTCCCTAAGAGAATTACCAGCTTTTAGATTATAAATTGCTCGAATAGCCCGCTTCTGCAGCACAAAGATAGTTTGAATATCGGCAGCATTGCCCCACAGTAAAATGCCGTACGACATTACGCTATGGAAATAACTAAAGTAAACAAGTCTAGCTGTTTCAATGTCAGTGATCTGACGAATTTTCATTACTGCATAAGCCGCAGAGCTCAGTCTACTCGACAATTTATCTATATGTGGGCCCCACTGTAGCTTTGCATCCAACGTAATGCCTAGAAACACTGTGGTGTCCACAAGGTCCACATTCTTATCTTTAATTTTTACACTGGTTTTTACCTCCTTAACGTTGGGTAATACAAATCTTATACATTTGGTTTTTTGTTCATTTAATAGCAAATTGTTAACACTAAACCAATGAACTATCTTTGAGACAGCATTGTTCACATCGTCATCAATCGGCTGTCGTCGTTTCACTTTGAATAAAAGTGAGGTATCATCTGCAAACAATACTATCTCATGTTTGTCTTTTACAAAGTAAGGCAAGTCGTTAATATAAATTAAAAATAAGAAAGGACCAAGAATTGAACCCTGTGGAACACCCATTGTAACCACCGATCCCGGAAATCTTTTACCGTTAACATCAACCCTCTGAACCCTATCACTCAAATATGAGATAAGAAGATTCAGTGATGCATCTCTAATTCCATAGTGGTAGAGCTTCCTGACCAGGGTTTCATGTAAAACACAATCAAAGGCCTTGGATAAATCACAAAAAACCCCTACGGCATCGTGAGAATCCTCCCAGGCATTAAATATTTGAAGAATAAGCTCAACACCAGCGTCAGTAGTCGAGCGACCCCTAGTGAAACCATATTGTCTAGAATGTAAAAGTTTATTTCTATAAAAATGAACTTGAATTTGGTCTAGAATTATCTTTTCAAATATTTTACTAAATGTGGGTAACACAGAAATTGGTCTAAAGTTAGAGGGGTCACATGTGCTACCTGATTTGAATAATGGGATTACTTTACTGTGCTTCATTAGGTCAGGAAAAACACCACAGTCAATGCATTCATTAAATATGCAAGCTAAAACTGGAGCTATTGTCTCAATAACGGATTTAGTGACGTCGACGGAATTACCCCACAGATCAGCAGTCTTCTTTTTATTAAGAGTATTAAAAGTTTTAATTATATCTCTAAAATCAATTTTTTGAAAACTAAAATAGTTTTTACTAGGTTTGACATTTTCCTTTAGAACCGCTTCAGCTACAGTGGGGGAGGAGTCTAAAGCCTTTGTAGTTGAAACTGGAATATCAGTAAAAAACTTCTCAAATGCCGCAGCAACATCAGCATCGGAAGTTAAGGTTTGATTTTCGTAGCTCAATTTGTACTCATTGTTACGACTTTTGACATTTCCAGTTTCACTATTTATAATATTCCATGTCATTTTTATTTTGTTATCACTTAGCTTAATCTTTGAACTCAGGAACTTTGCCTTTGCTAATCGACATACTATTTTAAATAACTTAGAATAATTTTTGACATACAATTTAAAATCTTCACTGGTGTTATAGTTGCGTTCATCATATAGCTCATAAAGTCGCTTTCTACTTTTGTGGATACCAATTGTAGCCCATTCACTAAAAGTAACAGTACCACTAACCGAGATCCTTTTTGGAATAAAAGTTTTATTAAATTCTGTACAATATTTATGAAAGAAATTATTATAAAATTCATTTGGGTTATCATTATACTTTAAAAAACATATATTATCATAAAGATTGTTTTTAAACCGTTCCAGACGGCCTGCAGTTTTTGGTACAACAGTGATATTCTGTTTCTTCACTTGCTTACACTGATGTGGAAGGCTGACCATTTGGCCAGAATGATCAGAGTCCAGTTTATTAATAATGAGTTTAGACAGTGGTACTAGATCGGTATATATGTTATCAATACAAGTGGCCGAAGTGGCAGTTATTCTAGTTGGCTCCATAAATAAATTATTTAAATTATACGATTGAAATAAATTTTTAATTTTGATAGAACCTGTAGACTTTTCTAACAAATTAATATTAAAATCACCGCAAATAACTATCTTTTTACCTACATTGCGGATTTTATATAATGCTTCATCCATTACTTTTTCAAAATAATCATACAATGCTGACGGAGGCCTGTATACACTTAATACAACAAGTCGCTCCAGCTCAACACAAGCTATTTCTATTGTTCGCTCAACCGAGAGGCTCACTATGTCTTTTCGTTCCTTTAATTTTAATTTCTTATTAACTATAATTAAGGAGCCACCATGAATTGAATTTACTCGACTGAACGAACTACCTACCAAATGATTATTAAAATTGAACATGTACTGATGATCTTTAAGCCAGTGTTCAGTAATACATAAAATATCAACTTTATTATCGTTCATGAACAATTCAATCTCCAGATCTTTGCCTGTCATCCCTTGAATGTTCTGGTGAACTATATTAATTGAGTGAACATTTTTAATAATTGTAGGTTGGGACGGGCTTTTCTTAGAATTAATTTTACATTTATTTAAAATATTACCAAACATGTTGCAAGAGAATTCCTCTTTTGTCTTATGATTCAATTTAAATTATTGATTGGAATATCAGTAGAAACACTACTGACATTTATGTCTATTAAACATTGCTCAATAGGAGCAACTTGTTTAGCCAAGTTTTTGACTGAGATGTGTAAAAAATATGATAGCGATGAAGCTATTTGTCGCTTGAAATAAATTGGCAGATAATAACTATCTTTTGTCAAATAAAAATTACTAACATAATTGTTAGTGTCAATTAAATGCAAATTTTCATTGTTGCAAAATGTATGTAATGTCAAATTAAGCTTATATCTAGTAGTATTTTCCTCCTGTGTCAAGCTATTACAATAGGGTAAAGTAAACAGTATAATTTTCCCTACATTTGAATTATTTAACTTATTTAAACTCTTAATCAAACTTGATTTGTTCAATTTACCCCTATTTCCAACAAAAATTAATACAGTAACAAAATGTGATGTGATGACGTATTGTCCATTTGAAGTTGTCAAATGCTCTGTACGTCATTCAGTCACATTCATTCACTCACTCACTTTTCATAACATGATATTTAAAAAAATCATATTTTACTAAAAATGTCTTTTTTCTTTTAATTTTTTTCTTTACAAACCTTGTCCTGACAATAACAAACTCAAAAAAAAAAGAATTATCCAATTTTGTGCAGTCGATCGGAAGTTATGCGCGTACATACATTTCAGTGATTCATTTTTATATATATAGATTAACTGTGACCATGGACCATGCAAAGGGTTCAAAACGTCATCGTCAGGATCAAAATTAATTAAAAGTAACGTATATAATAAACGCGAGTATCCGTAAAAGTAGTTTCATTTTAAAGTGTAGTGTTCTCGTAAACTTTAGAAAACAATATAAGGTAGTTTTCTTTTAGATGTGGACGTTGTAATTATTTAAAATACAACTGTACGAGTAATATGTTTACTAAGACTATACGAAGAAGTAAAGTTATTACCGGGACCCAGCATTCGATATAAAAAATAATATTGGTTTGAACCACTTTTAGTCTTTTCTTGTCGGCAACTTTCTGTATGTTTTTTCTATCAGTGCCCCTTGATTCCGATCACTGCTTATCATTGACTGATGGATTACAACAATAATGCTACTATATAGCTTCGTTTTTTTTGGCGACATACTCAGACAGAGGCGGATTAAAAGTTGAGAGTGCCGTAGGCAAGCATCACATCGGCGCCCCATATATTAAAAATAATTCGTACTATAGTTTGACCGAAACCGATGTACCGGCCCTAGGAAAACGCGGTGAGATGGGGGCCATGGAAAAAAGAGCATGAGTTTACATGAGATCAATATTGTCGGACAGATCATACGTTTTCGGTTTACAATAATTTTAAAGCTTTAAGTTACGACTGGCATGTAAACACGAAAATTATGAAATCCCCTATATAATAATATCTGGCTTTATACGCCGGTCGTATAAATTAAATTATAGAACAGGATAAAAATATAATTAAATCAGTGTATCTAATATTTCATTTATCTAATTATCTAACTTTAATGTATTACAGTTACTTAATTCGACCTCGATAGTATAGATAGTGGCCTAGATGTCTGACGTAAGCGCGGAAGGTCCCGGATTTCTTTCTCGGTCTGGCAAATTTGGGAAAAACTAACGTCGTCATGAATTGTCTGGCGTTTTTATTAATTTTAAGAATAAATTAATACTTGGTAAATAAAAAAAAAACAATCAATGAGTAACTCAGATAAGATGGTGCAGGTGGTAGTACAGACAGACACATGAGTAAATATAGTAAATATTACTCATGTGGTACAGACGCCTGTGTACGCCTGTACATCAAAAGCCCGGTGAAGCTGAAAATGCCGTCTGAGTCAATCAGGGTGTCTAGTGTGAGTTTTGTTTACTATCCGTATTTATCCGATTACGTTAAAACGAAAACGAAAATTAGTATGACATTGAAGCAGCGCCTCCTGGTGTCATACGACAAGAGTTAACATTTTGCCATACAAATCTCGTTTTCGTTAACGTGGTAAGAATATTGTTTTCTAAAGTTTACGCGAACACTACACATTGAAATGAAACAACTTTTACGGATCTACTCGCGTTTATTTTACATATTACTTATTTAATGTTTATCCTGACGTTTCGAACCCTTTACAGGGTCCGTGGTCACAGGGAGACTGAAGTGTTGGTCATCTCTTAATTAGTTGGTAGCTTGTGTTCCCTACCTAAATAGGATGTTTTTTAATTTCAATAGCCTCGCGTATCATCCTAGGGATGAATCGTTGTTCTCTAGCGAGTATTTGTGATTTACCAAATAAGACGAAATGGTTGCATGATTTAGTAATATAAGATTTAGTGAAATGAAATGTTTTTACGAAAATACTCGCGGGTACTTTACATAATATAATTTAAGAAATTTGAAATTAAACGTTAAAAACCATTTCATTACTTTTATGCAGTGGTCGCCTAAACTCCAGGGAGTCTAGTGCGATTTTGATTGGCCATTCTTTTACGATAACGAAAACTGGAATTTGTATGGCATTATTTAACTCCTCGTATTCCTCCACAAGGCGATGCTAAAGTCAAATTTTTTTATTCAAATAAACTTACGAAAAGTGCTTTTGAATCGTCCATACATTTTTTACCTACTACCCATTCAGGACGTCTATTTTTTAGCTGTGGTGAAGAATGGTCACAAGAAACTCCATGCTAATTGGTGAAACGTGAAAAATGCCTAATTCCATCTTCGACCAATAGTAATACTAGATTTCCGATGAATATTAAGCGCTTCATGAACACTTTTTCTGAAAAATTAAACCACAAGTTAAGGTCTTTCAAATTGTGAAGGTCGATAACAGTACCTACTCGTATTAAATATTTTGACAATCTTAATTGATTTTTATGTTCAAGATTGAAGGCTTATGATAAGTTGTTGACGCTATAAAACCCTTGTTACATTATGTAATAAGATATTTAGATGTTTAAGTGAGCAAATGTAGCCATTAACGTGATAAAAAATTGTGATGCATTTTATTCCGGATCCTTAATTTAATCCTATCATTGATCGACGAATACCTACCATAGAAATTCCCGTTTTTGGGGTCAGGTGCACTGCCAATTATGCTATCGTGGCTAAATCCAACCCGCTGAAATTAATCAATACTATCTACTTACTTTGTAATTTTTTTTTGAGAGAGATTGCTGATTGCCTCTAACGGCATTTTCAGCGTCACCTGGCTTTTTTTTCGGGGCGGCGAGGTACGTAAAGGGTACCTCAAGCCGTGTTGAAACGAATCACCTTCGGAGGCTTTCTAGAGGGAACGGCATCGCACACTTAAAAGTGCGCGTCCCCGTGCCATACTAGATTCTCCGAAGGGTTCGGTTCGGATCGGGGAGCGGAACCACCCGAAGGCGCCTCTAAAGGCACGGACCTCGGCTCGGGTAGACCGAGCCTTGGAGGAGGAGAGAATTACTTTATAAGCCAAAGGAGCCTTATTCAATGTCGACAACTATGTCATCAACGATCTTAATTTTTTTAGATATTAAAGATCAGTTATGAATTAGGCAAGCTATATTTATGGTTATGGTTGGATTAGTCGTAAAATTAGGTTTAAGACTTAGACTTAACTGTTATATACATTAAGTACAAAACTGTTTGCCGCAAGCTAATAGTTTTATCACCTATATATTGTGTTTCAGAGTTGGGTAACTTCAAATCTAGGGACAATATTGTTCAAGAACACTCCACCTCCTTCACCTAGAAATAGAACATTCGTTGTTTTGATATGGAAGTTTTGGAGCTGGTTGAAACCAAGATACATGGAAGGATTTAACCCTGAACGGTAAATATGGTAGAGGCACCAGTGTTCGACACGTTAGCCCCAGTGTTCGCGCAAGTTGCTATGCCAAAAAATAACTTAAACACGAAGACTTTTTATCGGTGATCAGGACCTACTGATTCCGACTAAGTAAATGATGGCCATTGCAATAATAATAGTAGTTACATTTTTTTTTTATAAATTGAATTTTATTTTTAACTAGCTGACCCGGCAAACGTTGTTTTGCCAATTATTTCTAGGGAATTTGTATGGTAGAAAAAAAATAACAAACTTATTGTAAGTGTGTGAGGAAGTGAGCGAAAGAGGCATGAAGCGCTGTGAACGATGACGGAATATAAAAATAACAAAACACTAAACATTTTTTTTTTTACTTTATTATAATTTAATTATTATAATTTGAGGAGCTCGGTGGCGCAGTAGTTAAAGCGCCCGATCTGCGAGTGCTGAGGTTAAGCAATATTTGCAAAGGCCTCCTCGCTTGCCTCGTAAGCCATTAGACAAGACGTTTGCACTTCCCTTATGCAAAACTAATATTGGCAGACACGCTCCTTTGGTCAGATGTTGCGCTCAATACAATGCTCTAATCAAAAAAGACGCGAAGGGAGGCCTGGATGTTTTCCGTGACAAGTTACCCAAATTTAAGGCAAACCTTCGCGAATTGTTGGCCTTCTAAAACATGCCTAAAGTGAAATGATTTAATTGAATGTCTAATAAATTATTTTTCTAATTCGAAACTATTATACTTTTCTTTTTTTAATTTTCGTTCGTTATTATATTTTTCTTTTTTTTTAATTTTCTTCATAGTTCCTAATTACTGTTACAAGTGTTGTGTACGCCTGTAAGAGGTATATATATAAGAACTCATTGTTATGTATTTGTAGATTTAATTGTTGTATATTATATACTGTTGGTGTACCTTTCCAATAAATAAATAAATAAATAAATAAATCATCGGATGGGTAACCAAAAGTGTATCATCTCGATCTCCTCCGTGCTTCGGAAGGCACGTAAAGCCGTTGGGCCCGGTTGCATTAGCAGTCGTCGACACTTACCAATCCGCACTGGTCCCGCGTGGCGGTTTAAAATCCCGTTCTCCCTATCTATCCATAGGGAAGGCTCGTGCCAAGTGTGTAAGTGGAAATGGAGTCCAGACGCGAAGACAACTGGTGCAGCGTGAAAACAACGCAGCATCAGTCAACCTCACTCTGCCTGCCCACAAGGTGCTTCTTCACGCCTCGTTTGAAGGACCCAATATCATAGGAAGGAGGGGAAACGTGTGCTGGTAGACTATTCCATCTTTTGGAGGTGCGACAAAGAAATGAGTCACCAAATTTCTTTGTGCGCGATGGGATATGTGTGACAGTAAGGCGATGAATCCGGAGAGCAGCACGTGTACTCCTGTGGAGGAAGGGAGAAGGTGGGATAAGGTCAAACAGTTCTTCAGAGCACTCGCCGTGGTACAAGCGATAGAAAACGCTGAGTGACGCTATATCTCTACGCAATTGCAGGGGTTCGAGAGTATTAGTGACCTCTGCATTGCCGATATAGGCATCGAGAAGGTAGTTTGCGGAACCGTCCCAGATGTGCGGGCAATACTCCACGCAAGACCGTACCTGAGTCTTGTACAAAAGACACAACTGGTCAGGCGTAAAGAATCGCCGCACTCTGTTCAGGACACCGAGTTTTCGTGAGGCAGTTTTGATCACGGCTTCGATGTAGTCCTTTTGATTCAGATCACAGCGAATCGTCATACCGAGCATGTTGATATTGCTCTGCAGGCTTAGAGATGTGCCCTGAAGAGTTGGAAGGGGAAGGAATGGTAACTTCTTGGCCGTAAACGCACATACCTGTGTTTTCTTGGCATTGAACTCAACAAGATTATTGGAGCCCCAATTAGATATGAGGTCCAATACCCGATTGAGCTCAATGACAAGAGTCACTCGTTTCTCTTCAGTTTCGACTCGCCCAGCCGCAGGGTGACCGTTATACCCACCGTGCACTGTACTATCATCTGCATAGCAATGAATATTTCCAAGTGGAAGCATATCATTGATATGCAGAAGAAACAACGTGGGTGACAGAACGGAACCCTGAGGGACACCAGCGTTCACTGACATGAGCCGCGAAGCGCATCCATCAGACAGGACACGAATTCTACGCTCGTGCAGGAAGCCAGCGACCCAGTTGCAGAACTGTGCAGGCAGACCGTATGCCGGGAGCTTGGAGAGAAGAGCTTTGTGCCAGCTGATGATGATTATAATTTATTCCTATATATATCACTTATTACGACAATATTAATACCAATCCTTTAATGCTACAGTGTGTACAATATTTTTTGTTAGCCCATCTTTAGCTAACACAAACAAACTGGATGGTTTGCTCACTCGAGAGCATGCCGCGTATAATTTTCCGTGTGAAAAACATGGTGTGTTCAGATCTAAGCCACAAACAGACATCGTTTGGCCTTTGGACTTATTGATAGTTATTCCTACTCCGTGCTGTTTACTGGGTGAGAAGTGACACCGGTAGACGCCTGGCGGAGACAACTGATCAAGTGATTAATATGGCTATAAAAAATAAGGGTTGGTGATAGAAGGGTGAAAATTTTGGGTTGAATGTATTTTTTGAAGCCACATATTTTTAAGCCAAAAAAAATAAAATAAAAATCCAAAAAAAAAAAAATTATTTGGGGTGGACACTTAGGGGTATAAAAAATAAAATATGACCGATTGTCGGACCTACAGAATATACATATAAAATTTCATAAAAATCGATCGAGCCGTTTCGGAGGAGTATGGCAACCCACAACATGTGACACGAGAATTTTATATTTAGATAGAAGATAGAAGATAGAAGATAGAATATGTATAAGTGTTACTCTATATTTATCTATCTATCTACATATATTTATGTATATTTTTATACGTATGTGGGAAGCCCGAGGCACATGCACGAATAATGCGCAAGATGCTATGATCTACGTGCGCCAATATACGGTCGCCACCAGATTATATAATATATTACTTTCACGTGCAACCCAAAATGGATAGAAATCACTAATCTGTTATTATCCGGTCAATCATCCAGCGATCGTCATGACATAACAGCACGAAAATTCAAGCAGAAACTCAAAGCGCTTATGAACTTCATTGTAAAATATCATGTCCTCGGAGACGTACGATGTTGGATGTACTCTGTAGAGTGGCAGAAGAGAGGACTGCGCATATTCTTCTGTGGATGGTCGAAAAAATAAGACCAGATGAAATTGACTCAATAATTTGCGCAGAAATTCCCGAAGTACTAAAATCTAGAATTGTATGAAATAGTGCAGAAGAACATGATTCATGGACAGTGTTGTGAACTCTACTTGCATTACGCGTACACCGACCGATATGTTGACGCCTCACAGGTGGCATTTCTTTAAATCAATAACATATAACACTACGATGAACCTTCAAACACACGAGACACCGATATCTTTTGCAAAAAAAGCGGTAATGGTGTATTGTCCATTTGAAATTGTCAAATGCTCTGTACGTCATTCTGTCACATTCACTCACTCACTTTTCACATGTTAAAAAAATCATATTTTAGTAAAAATATCTTCTTTTCTTTTAATCTTTTCTGTACAAACCTTGTCCTGACAATAACAAACTCAAAAAAAAAGAACTATCCAATTTTGTGCAGTCGATCGAAAGTTATGCGCGTACATACATTTCAGTGATTCATTTTTATATATATAGATTAGGTAACCGAAATTAATTAGAATGTATGGTCTTCCTACATTTTTATGAAGTGAAAACTAACAAATAAGTAATAACACATGAGTAATAACATATATCTATTCTGTGCTTAGAGCATTATAACTGCCGTACTCAGAGACGTCAATTAAGTTTTAATGACAATTAAATCTCTTGCTGTCACTTTCTTATGTATAGTGCCAAATAGAGAAGGAAAGACATTTAATTGTCATTAAAATTAAATGACGTCTCTGAGTACGGCAGTAAGAGTGAAGATTAATGTTATTATTTTACGTTGTCCGTCATTTGACAGTTTACTACATGCATGGAAAATATAAAAAACTTTTAATCTTCAATGAGGCTTGTTATCATCGTTGTACCTTCACATAATATAAAGAGGTTTTATTTGTAACAAGGAGTAGGATGACCATGATTTTAATATTCGTACTTAGTTATTAACTTTACTTCCCAGACTAAAAAAATAAAACGCTGACATGGAAGTTTTATTATTATTGCAATGGCCATGATTTACTGAGTCGGAATCAGTAGGTCCTGATCACAGATAAAAATTTTTCATTGAAATTTTACAGGATGACAGCTAAGAAGCAGGTGGCTTGTATTCAATACTTATCTTATCTTATCTTATCTTATCTTATCGTAGCGTATCTTATCTTATCTTATCTTATGTGGGCCTGCTGAGGTTTCCCTCTCGCAGCAACACTTCGACCCATCGGGGTCTTTTGAGCAATCCCATCCTTTTACTCTTCTTCCTCTGTAAAGATAAATGATTCAATTGTTGCTAAAATTTTAAATTGGATGCTGACCACTCTTTTATACTTAACTAGCGGCCCGTCCCGGCTTCGCACGGGTGGACATTTTTTTTTAAGTATAGCCTGTGTTACTCAGCACTAATGTAGCATTCTAATGATGAAAGCATTTTTAAATCGGTTCAGTAGTTTTTAGTTTATTCGTTACAAATATACATACATACATACATACATACATAGGTACATACAAAGATACAAAGGTTTCCTCTTTATAATATTTAAAAAAATGTCGATCACTGCTTCCTGTCGAACACCGGCGCCACTACCGTATCTTTAGTTTTAATTTAGTATAATAATAATAATAAATAAGTAATAATAATGAATAAATAATAATAAACTTTCCTACATTCACACCAACTACATGTAATGCTGAAATCCAGATATGTGTATGTGTATGTGAGGTAGGTATGTGAGGGTTTCGTGGGGCGGATTATTAGAATACGATTTCATATCTAGCCCAAGAGAAGCTTCGTTATGAAACTCGTTAAATGGTTACTAGACAACGGATACACATACTTAAAATACTTAAATACATACTTATTATACATAGAAAACACCCAGACCCGAGACAATTTAGAAAAACAATAATTTCTAAATTGACCTGACCGGGGATCGAACCCGGGACCTCAGATATGGCGACACCATGAAAACCGGTAAAAAAACCACTTAAGTACAAGTACGAGACGTATGTAGACATTTAAAGGGAGGCCTTTGCCCAGCTGTGGGACGAAATAAGTTAACTTAAAAAATATAAGTAAATAAAATCTTATCGCCTCGGTGGTCTAATAGTTGGACTACCAACCTTAGACCCAAAGGTCAGCGTTAAATTCCCAGCATATAATTATGTTTGCACTAGGTTGGGCTTGATTAAATCCGCCTGGCTAGCTAGCTAGCTACCATCATGTTTTTTTTTGCCAATTGATCCCACTCACTGAAACGTAAATTTGTATGACATTCGCAATTTAAAATTCCAGGGCAAATTCCTGTTTTCGGTAACGTGATCAAATGCCAAATAAAACTCGCACTACAAACTCAGGCCTTTCCACATGAGCAATGCGAGCTTATTGAGAGATTGGGTCATAGACCACAACACAATGCTGGCCCAATACGGGTTTGTGGGTTTCAACGACTGGTTACATACGATAACAATGGGGACCAACGGCTCACCTTAGCCTGCGACTTAGTAGGTATAATTACGATAAACGTTCAATCAATTAAAATAGTAGTTAAATTCACCTACATTACCTAGCCGTCATTAACTGCTTGAATTTCAATTTATAACTATTACACCTTTATGTACAGGATGTTTGTACCTAATATGTGTATAACCTCGAGACGAAATATATCCATGCCACGAAGTATAAAAACAATGTGATTAAATTAGTAGATTTATTTTTCCATTTTATTACATTATTTTTGTCAACCCTGACATGTTTTGACTTCTGTTTTTTGTATGAGGTTGACGACTAAAAATAATGTATCGCTGGAAATAGGGTTGTCACTTTGCAATTTTCTTTTTTAACAAACAAACTCAGTATCCCAGTCATACTGATACATTCTCAGCCTCGGTGGCAAAGTCGCAAAAAATATTTTAATAAATATTTTATTAATTATACTATACTAGCTTTTGCTCGCGGCTTTGCTCGCATGGGCTACACAAACTGTAATTGTTTTATTAAAAGTCAAACTTAATAGGGATAATCCTGAAACACTTTATAATTTCTAACCAGGCCAAATACCAAAACATTAAACTTTTATAGTGACAGATTTCCATACAAACTTTCCACCCCTATTTCACCTCTTTAGGTTTTTCCAAAAATGCTAAAACACGTAATTCTTTATTTTTATTAAATAATCTAAAGATCGATTAAATTATTAGTTTATATAGTTCTTACTTTAAAAATTACGATTTCCTCAATAAAATCCTTCTTCCCTTTTTTAATCCTTCAAAGGAAAATAAACAAAATTCCTTAGACAAGTAATTCTTTTCTTTTTAAAAAGCCAAACACTATTTTTCATGTATTTTACTTCAAAACTGACGGACTTTCATACAAACTTTCACCACCTATTTGAACCCCTTAGGGTATGACTTCCGTAAAATCCTTTCTTAGTGGCTAGTTACGTCACTCAATTATACTACTGTACAAATTTCATCTAATTAGCTTCAGCAGTTTCAGCTCGGTGATGATGAATCAGTCAGTCAGGAAATATTTAAACCCCCGACACAAAATAATAAAACAGGTTACCTATTGAAACGCATAACGTTTTTAGACATAAACTGAAAATGCATAATGTTCATGGCCATAATCGTCACTTGCCATAAGTCTTTATAGCATAACTTCATAACTCATATCATTTTATGGCCGAAATCTGTAAGGCATAATCATGGAAAGGCATAATTGCAATAATCATAATTAATAAAATGCATAATTATTTTTGCCATAATATTTAAAAGGCATAATATTCAAAAGACATACATTTTATCATACACCTTATCATGCATGCATGCAGCAAGCATGCAGCTAACAAGCATGCAAGCAAGCAAGCAGCATGCAAGCAAGCATGAAGCATGCAAGCAAGCAAGCAGGAGGCAAGCAAGCTAGCAGCATGCAAGCAAGCATGAATCATGCAAGCAAGCATGCAACATGCAGCAGGCATGGTTTCTGTCACGGCTCCGGCGCTGCGGGGCTCCGGCGTTCCCACGCGAGCTTATCGTCGCAGATGGTTTTCGCTCTCCACCGCAGCTTCAGCTTGCTGGCCGGCTTCGCCGGCCATTCGATTATTACCTAAACGTGTTGAATATTATATTAAAAAAAAACGGTGGTCATTTCGAACACCTACTAAAATAAATTAAAGTATGTGAAAACAATGCATTTTATTCATTTTAGATATCATGTTTCATAGAGCCATTTACTGCTTAAGACCTACACAATCGATATCTAAATAGAAATAGGGTAAGTTTATTTTTTTCAAAACAACCGGACTCGATTCCCGAGCTAAGTACAGGTTTTTTTTAAATGTATGAATACAGTTTGTCTTCTTAATAAAATCGATGACATGGTTTCTAAGAACAGATCTTCGCATGTCTTCAGACTTTCCCATACTGACCGATTTCAATGAGACACCCTGTATTACTTATACTGTGCTTATATTGAATAAATGATTTGACTTTGACTTTCTTTGATGCTTAAACGGATCATAAAACGATCGTGTTTATCGAGGCTTTGCTTCGATAAAAAGATAAAACATGATTAATACTTACTCATGATTTTCTCATACTCAATAATCTTGTATAAAATATTCTGTTAGATCATCCTTAATTAATACGTAATACTTAATCTTATGAGATACAGTTGTATGATGTCATCAACGGTAAAGTAATCATAAGTTTGTTTTATGTATTTGATGAGCAAACAGTGTACATACTGAGGTAGACCATAAAATTAACATTCACCTTTTCTAAGCATTATAATTACGAGTACGAGTATAACACACGCGTGATTCATATTTTTTACAATCGTAACATCATTGAAAGAAAGCGTTTTAAAGTTCAAATGGAAAGAATTAAATTAAGCACACATTTAAACACAATCAATAATAATATTTGAAATAAATTATGGCTCAGGGGGTGGTGTGGGATTCGAATCCATGACCGCAATCCTTGCGATGGCTCGTTCAATGGAGCGTGCTCCTATGTCCCTGGTAGTTTCTTGCAGAAAACAACAAAGACTAACTTAACAAAATTTGCTTTAGCTCGTTTTGTATAGGCATGGACTAATATTAAACCATTTACCATAGTCTATGGTATGAGTAATATTCTGAGGAGGATTCTTGAGGAACTTAATGGCGCAGTGGTTAACGCACCCGGTCTGCGAGTGCTGAGATTAAGAAACTTTCGCAAAAGCCAAAAAATCATCTAGACCTCCTCCTTGCTTCGGAACGCACGTAAAGCCATTGGTCCTGGCTGCATTAGCAGTCGTTAACAACCACCAATCCGCACTGGGCCCGCGTGGTGGTATATGGCCCGTTCTCCCATCTATCTATCTATCCATCCATAAGATTGCCTCACGCAGACGCATTGCCTCTGTGGTGGGGACAGGTGTCGCGGCTCGGGTTGGATTGGCGAGTTTGTATTGTGTTTGTTGTTTTTGTTATTATTATTACTTGTATTTTGCGTGCGGGTTCGGTGTTATGAAGTAAATTTTGTTTATTATAGGTGAATGTTTGCTATTTTTTGTTTGTATACATGTATCTTGTTCAAGTACCTACTGTTAAATTTTAAATGATAATTTAGGGAACTATAGGTTTTTTTACAATAAATTTTAGTATATATTTATAAATAATGTGTAACTGTTTGTTCCTAAATAAATGACAAAAAAAAATAGATAGATAAATTGATAATTTATTTATTAAACAAACAACAAAATAGGGAACGCTCGTGCCCCAGCAGTGGGAACATAAAATGACCTGATGATGATGATGATGATAAATAATATTTATGTTGACATCGACCTTTTGTTTTCCAGTGGCGGTCTTTTGGGCGACTGCAGCGTCCGCAATTGTATATTCGGTGGAGAGGATCAGCTGATGGAAACGGCTAATGCTGTGGTGGTCCACATTCATCACGGCGAGGTGCCTGTTACCAACAATCGTAACCCGAACCAGCGTTGGGTGTTCCTGTCGGACGAGTCGCCTAAGCATTCGTTTATGGCCCACATAAAGAAACCCAACATTTCGAGTTGGACAAACATTTTTAATTGGTCTATGACGTATAGGTGAGAAATCCTCTCTTTACCTAGATATGGTTCCAAATGGTGGTGGGGTCAGCATTACTTATCTTTTCTTCTTCATTGGTGAGTAATCCACTTTGTGGAGGAGCTCGATGGCGCAGTGGTTAACGCGCCCGGTCTGCGAGTGCTAAGGTTAAGCAACTAACGCAAAGGTCGGTCATCGGATGGGTGACTAAAAAATTTATCATATCGAGCTTCCAGCCGTCCCTCCCGAGTCCCAGAAGTGCCAGCTCTACGGAAGGCACGTAAAGCCGTTGGTCCCCGCTACATAAGCAGTCGTTAACAATGACCAATCCGCACTGGGCTCGCGTGGTGGTTTAAGGCCCGTTCTCCCTATACATCCATAGGGATGGCTCGTGCCTTACCAGTGGGGACATAAAATTTATTTATTTATTTATTTATATAACGGACAATAACGGACAATTGATATTAAAAAAAACGACGGACATTTTTTAAAAGAACATAGAACACATAATCTGCAGATCTTTCAAAGATAAACGATTACTTAGCTTGTATAATTTTTACAGTTGAAAAAAGCCATTCTTAAGCAACAGTAGAAGGTTTTGTTGAAAATCCCTAAATATCAAACTCAATATGTTTGGATAAAAAATAGCGGGTGCGTTCCGTTACACACAACTGTTTTACGAATGTTGTGAGAGTATTCGGCGAATTCATACGAATTCTGTGTATAGACAGTCGTCAATCTCAAATTTTGGTTCTCAGCGGAGGGTAAATATTGTTTTCAGTATGGTTCGTGGTAGGGCTTGCATTAAGTCTGCCTGGCTACCTACTGCTATCATAAGTCATAACCTAGTGTGTAACCATCACAACAATATTAGTATCGTAGTGTTTCAAACAATTAGAAATATAATAGCCGCAACATAATGATTATGGTAGCAGGCCTAAGTTGAGGGCGCCCTAGCGCGCGGTAGATCGCCGATGAGATGGACGGACGGACCAAATAAAGGAAGCAGTAGAGAACCCCTTATACGCGTGCACAAAAATGGCATCGGTCAGGGGAGAATGGCGTCAGCTGGTCAGGCGGCTCACTGCACCGAAGCACCGACCACGACCACTCTGCCAAGAGTGTAACCATTAAGAAGAAGAGCAGGCCTAACCAAGCCAGGAAGTTATTAGTAACGCTTTGAACAAGCTTCATCATCATCATCATCATCTCAGCCAAAAGACGTCCACTGCTGGACAAAGGCCTCCACCACGACCGGTTTTGTGCTGCTCGCATCCAACGGCTTCCTGCGACCTTCACCAGATCGTCGATTTACCTTGTCGGAGGCCTGCCCTCACTGCGCTTTCTGGTACGCGGTCGCCACTCAAGGACTATTCCGCCCCAGCGGCCATCAGTCCTGCGAGCAATGTGCCCTGCCCACTGCCACTTGAACTTAGCAGCTCGGGCTATGTCGGTTACCTTTGTTCTTCTGCGGATCTCCTCATTTCTGATTCGATCACGCAGAGAAACCCCGAGCATAGCCCTCTCCATTGCTCTTTGTGTGACATTGAGCCTTCTGATAATGCCCATAGTGAGCGACCACGTCTCAGTCCCGTATGTCAACACTAGCAACACACACTAGTCAAAGACTTTCGTCTTGAGACACTGCAGTATATCGGACGAGAAGATATTTCGTAGCTTACAGAACGCTGCCCAGTCTAATTGGATTCGACGATTGACCTCTTTGCTGAAGTTGGACCTACCTAGTTGAACAAGCTAACAAAACCCATTTTGTTTTAGCTTATCTCACTAGTTATCGATCAGTGGTGTTCACCGATATGTTCAAACTAATTAATACTTTCCTCTCTTTTACAGAAGTGACGCTGATGTTCCTGTGCCATATGGACGCACTTTACCCCTCCAAACACCACTGATGCCGAATGTATTTACAGAAACCATAAAAAAATACGTGCCATATTGGGAGCTTAAGCAGCGTAAGGCTCTAGTTACCGTACTGATGTCGAATTGCCTAGTCCCCGAACGAATGAAGTATTTGAATGAACTACAGAAACACATCTACGTAACTGTCTATGGAGAATGTTCGGAAGATGATGATATATATGATAGGTAATATTTTTTTTACACTTTCAAACTTTCGTGTACATTTTAAACGAGGTTTTCTATCGGGGATTAACGTAAACTACCCTCAGTCAGCCTGTGACCACGGCCGGTGCAACTCGGTCGAAACGTCGTGTATATATTACTAGCTGTGCTCGCGACTTCGTCCGCGTGGAATAGTGACTTTCGGCAGCATTTTTAATTTTTTAGGCTCTTGTTCCCGTTTTTGCAACATTTTTTACTGATGCTTCGCTCCTATTGGTCGCAGCGTGATGTTATATAACCTAAAGCCTTTCTCGATAAATGGACTATCCAACATAAAAATTATTTTTCAATTCGAACCAGTAGTTCCTGAGATTAGCGCGTTCAAACAAACAAACTCTTCAGCTTTATAATATTATAATATAGATTATATTTTTTATATCCACTTCACTACCATAAATATTGTATCTTCACTATATATATACTAAACGATATACACACACACTACACGTTCTTCTTCACAACACACTATTTTCAGCTTTGTTATTTTGAGCTCCTCCATTATCATGGGTTTAGCAGAATACCAGCGCCAGCGTTGAGGCATTAGCCACAACATTAAGCTGAGCTGATAAGCCCATTCGGCTTTTAGTGTAATTATTTATTTCTGTTTGTTTCTGCTTATTTTTGTTGTTGATAAATTGTGAAATCTAACACTTTTTTTTAATTTTAAGTTTTTTTTAAACTTTTATGTGTTACTTTTTTTCATGTCTTTCATGTGTTGAAAACCCGAATAAGTATTTTATGATTATTGTTATTCTCTTTATTTATCTTTTTTCTTAGCCTAGGTATTATTATTATACTCTTTATTCATTTTTTTCCTAAAAACAAGATTTTTACAATATTTTAATATAAAAGCAATAAAACATTATAAAAACCTAATCCTAGAGTACCGCCGGCAGCGAGGCAGGGCCCAAACATTATTATTATTATTATTAAGTCTATTGAAGAAATTTGACAGTTCGTAGTAGGTTGATGTGCAGGCGTGAATACATTATTAGTTTAAGTGTTTTCAGATTCCAATTAAACACAGTGTTTGTAATATTGAAATTAAAATAAAAGGATTTTTGAGCGCGTTATGATTACTTAAATATATGATTCCGAACTCCGCTGCACAGCAGCGCTGCCGCAGCAGTGCTGTCGCAGCACTACTGGTCCCCATATATTCTCTATAAGTTTTATATGAGATTTCCATTCCAAGCTAAGCAGCAATATCGCGGCAGCAATGCAAGACCAGTAGTACTGCAAGCGGCACTGCTGCGTGCAGCGGAGTTCGGAATCATACCTTAAAGCGTACTAAAAGAGATAAGCAACTTGGCAACTATCTAGGTATCACTCTGGAAATAAATTATTTTTACTTCATGTTGTCTTCTCGCACCTAAGTTCACTAATTGTTACAATTTATACCGTACTAGTTGACCGGCGGACTTCATACCGCTTTGACAGTTTCCACGACAACAAAACAAACAAATCATTCGTGCGCTTAGGAACACCCGTATCCCATGATGGACCCCTATAGCAGCGCCACCTACCGGGTCCAATTGTAAATCTAAACCATTCTCGAATCCACTTGAACACACAATTTTTTTAATCAAAATCGGTCCAGCCGTTTCGAAGGAGTTCAGTAACATACACACGCACAGAAGATTTATTGTATATTCGTATATAATGATAAGCCGATGCTTATCATAGATAGTTAGAGTTGCCTTTGTGTTTTTCAGATGCCCCGGATACGCCCATAAAGACTGCAAAGTGCTTAACGAGTATTTGTTTTATTTAGCTCTAGAAAATTCTAAATGCCGCCAATACTTGACCGAAAAGAGTTTTCACAACGCATACTCGAAGGGCGCTATTCCCATAATAATGGGACCGCCGATCGCAGACTGCGAGAAACTCTTACCACCAAACTCTTTTCTGCACGTAGACAGATATGGTTCACCAGAAGACCTGGCGAAACACATCGAGAGGATAAGCAGGAACGATGACGTTTTGCTATCTTATCATAAGTGGCGAAATAACTTTGAAGTGGTCAATGAGCACGGGTTTTTAGGAACGAAATCATATCACTATTGCAGAATATGTGAGGCGTTAAACTATAACGATGAGACGGTGAGTTCTTATGGTTTGACTGATTTGGAATTGTTTCTAGATGAAAAATTACTGTGCAATAATTGATTAGGTACTAAGAATCCTGGACATAATTCAAAATAAATTATTACTAACAATGTTGAAGTTAAACAAAGATTTATAATGAGCGGGAGTGAAGAGCCAACGTAAAACTAGTTGTGTAAAGACTGATATAAAAAAGTTGTAGGTACCTAGGTAGGTAATTGAAGATAGGTGATTGTTGAAATCTACAATCTAGTTTAGTGTAATACAAAGGACTTTGAAGGATTTTGTATGAACCCCGTCCCCACCCTACAACAGTCATGGGATACGTGTCAACTTGTTTATTGGGATCCAAAAAAGTTTAAAGTACCCGTGTTAGTTGCAAAAGCTATTGGGTTTATTTATAATTAAAAAAAAAATGTTAGGTACTGTAAAATAAAAGTTATCTTAAATGAAAACATTATTAAGATCGCCATATTGTAATCCTTTTTATTGCACACTAAGTAAATGTGTAAGTGAAAAAGAATAAATAAATATATAAAAAAAGATAACCTAACCTAACCTAACATTTTTTTCCCTTGGGGAATATTCCCTACGGAATCATCCCGCAGGTTGGGACTACCCGCGGGGTATGAGGGGTTGACCTGAGATGTTGTGCGGCTGACCCACTAAAAGCCCAGGGAAAAACCTAACCTAACCTTACCTAACCTCCCACCTACCTCTACCTCTACCAAAAAACATCTCTCCACAGCGAAGGATACGGGACTGGTGAGGGTTCTAGGATTCTCACCATCCATGAAGCCCAAGGACTAACCTTTGAGTCGGTCATAATACTCCGCACAACAACTCAGAACATCCAACTCCATAACAGCGTACCACATGCGGTGGTTGCGGTCTCACGACACACTGGAACCTGCGTCTGTTACACGGACAATAGCGATGATGCTATAGGTAGGTTCATAGCGTGCGCTGAGGCAGCAAACACTAGTAAAATAATTGAGTACAATTTGGCAATGGCCATAAAAGACAGAAACATCTCGGTTATGGAGAAAATCTGCGATGCTGGGGGAAGCGCAATAAATAAATAAACAACTACCTTTTCTTATCTATAAAATTGTAATATTATCAAATAAACTAAATATAAGGAAAGTAGCATTACATATAACAACAACTTTAATGTTAAGAACATAACTATACTTAATTTAACGTATAAAAAAAAACAATAACAGTAAAAATATGTTTCCCGTGTGGTGCCGGAGATAAAGAATTGCACCACCCCATCTCAACCCGTGGGTGTCGTAAAAGGCGACTAAGGGACCATTCCAGAGGATGGGCAGCAGCATCTCTCTGAGGTTACCTTCAACCTACTGCGATCGCCAACCCGCCTGCCAAGCGTGGCAATTATGGCAAATACCCCCCCATGACATGCACAACAGCAAAAACCGGCCCCTAGTCCCCGGCGGCCCCGCTCGCCCTAGCTAGGGCAGCGGCCAAGGCAGCGACGGGGCAGGGGGTGCTAAGAATCTCCGGCAGAGACCTGGCTACCGCCAACAACGAACTCTGGCCCTGGCAACATTTAACACGCGCACATTACGGACTGACGAGAATATTCACGAACTGGAGGAAGAATTGAGCAAGATACGGTGGGACATTGTTGGATTATCTGAAGTCCGAAGAGAGGGGGAGGACTCGATAATCCTCAAGTCCGGTAACTTGCTCTATTTCCGGGAGGGCGAACAACTGTCCCAAGGTGGTGTCGGGTTCATCGTCCACAAGTCCCTCGTGAACAACGTTGTCGAGACCGGGAGTGTGTCGCCTAGGGTAGCGTACCTTATACTCAGAATAACCAAACGGTATTCGTTGAAGGTCATACAGGTTTATGCTCCTACTACGACACACCCTGACGATGAGGTGGAAGCTACGTATGAGGACATCTCTAGAGCCATACAAGCCTCCAAAACTCATTACACCGTTGTCATGGGAGACTTTAACGCAAAACTGGGCAAACGAAGCGGCGATGAGATGAGAGTGGGACGATTTGGGGTTGGTAATCGGAACTCCCGGGGCCAACTGCTGGCGGACTTTCTTGAGAGGAAGGGCCTCTTTATGATGAACTCCTTTTTCAGGAAAGCTGAACACCGCAAGTGGACCTGGATGAGTCCCGATGGTGCAACCAAAAACGAGATTGACTTTATCATGTCGACGAGGAAGCAAATATTCAATGATGTCACTGTGATCAATGCGTTTAAAACTGGCAGCGATCACCGGTTGGTAAGAGGCACATTGAATATCAACGTAGAGCTGGAAAGACGTCGATTGGTAAGGTCTACGCTCCGTCCTGCACCCATCCAAATCCAAAACCCCGAAAGCTTTCAGCTCGAATTGCAGAATCGCTTCGAGCGCCTAAATGATTGCGAAAATGTGGACGAATACAGCAACAGGTTTGTGGAAACTGTCCAAACGGTTGGGTCCAAGTTCTTTAAAACCCACCGTGCAAAAGGAACCAAAAAGTTCTCAGACCATACCCTAAAACTAATGGAAGAGCGGCGCGCAATGGTTCTGCTTTCCTCAGGTGATGCGTCTCAGTTTCGGCGGCTAAATAGGCAGATCTCGAAGTCTATGACTCGCGACACGCGCCAATTTAATACTAACCGTATTAAAGAGGCCATTGAGCGGAACAAAGGCTCAAAAGTGTTCGCAAGAGATCTGTGTATTGGGCAGTGCCAACTGACGACGCTGAAAACCGATGACGGCAGAACTGTCACGACCAGGTCCGATGTTATGGGAGAGGTCGAGAAGTTCTATGGACAGCTTTACACATCCACACGGCCATCTGTACGCTTAGCTAGAGACCCTAGAGCTAAGTTAACCCGGCACTATACCGAAGACATCCCGGACATCAGCCTATACGAGATTAGTATGGCTCTCAAACAGCTCAAAAACGGCAGGGCACCAGGTGCTGACGGAATTACGGCCGAGCTTCTGAAAGCAGGCGGAAGACCGGTACTCGTAGCTCTTCAGAAGCTATTTAATTCCGTCGTACTAGGGGGCAGAACGCCAGAGACGTGGCACGAAGGTATGGTGGTACTGTTTTTCAAAAAGGGCGATAAAACCCTGCTGAAGAACTACAGGCCCATCTCACTTCTAAGCCACGTCTACAAGCTGTTTTCGAGAGTCATAACGAATCGTCTCGCACGCAGGTTTGATGACTTCCAGCCTATCGAACAAGCCGGTTTCCGAAAAGGCTTCAGCACCATAGACCACATACATACGCTGCGGCAGGTTATACAGAAGACCGAAGAGTATAACCAGCCTCTTTGCTTAGCGTTTGTGGACTATGAAAAAGCCTTCGATTCGATTGAGACATGGGCCGTGCTACAGTCTCTCCAGCGGTGCCAAATTGACTATCGGTACATCGAAGTGTTGAGGTGTTTGTATGAAAGCGCCACTATGTCAGTCCGTCTTCAGGACCAGAGCTCGAAACCTATACAGTTGCAGCGAGGAGTGAGACAGGGAGATGTGATTTCTCCGAAACTGTTCACTGCTGCACTGGAAGATGTTTTTAAGCTTCTGGACTGGAAAGGACTCGGCATCAACGTCAATGGCGTATACATCACTCACCTTCGGTTTGCTGACGATATAGTGGTCATGGCTGAGACCCTGGAAGACCTCGGCGCAATGCTCGGTGACCTCAACAGAGTCTCTCAACAAGTGGGTCTTAAAATGAACATGGAGAAGACGAAAGTTATGTCGAACTCACGTGTCGTACCCACTCCTCTGAAGGTTGGGGACTCTGCCCTTGAAGTTGTGGACAATTATGTTTACCTGGAACAAACGGTCCATCTAGGTAGGTCCAACTTCAGCAAAGAGGTCAATCGTCGATTCCAATTAGGCTGGGCAGCGTTCGGTAAGCTACGAAATATCTTCTCGTCCGATATACCGCAGTGTCTCAAGACGAAAGTCTTTGACCAGTGTGTGTTGCCAGTGATGACATACGGGACTGAGACGTGGTCGCTCACTATGGGCCTCATAAAAAGGCTCAAGGTCACTCAAAGAGCAATGGAGAGGGCTATGCTCGGGGTTTCTCTGCGTGATCGAATCAGAAATGAGGAGATCCGCAGAAGAACAAAGGTAACCGACATAGCCCGAAGAGTTGCTAAGCTCAAGTGGCAGTGGGCAGGTCACATTGCTCGCAGGACTGATGGCCGCTGGGGCGGGATAGTCCTGGAGTGGCGACCGCGTACCGGAAAGCGCAGTGTGGGCAGGCCTCCAACAAGGTGGACCGACGATCTGGTGAAGGTCGCGGGAAGCCGCTGGATGCAAGCAGCACAAAACCGGTCGTTGTGGAGATCCTTGGGGGAGGCCTTTGTCCAGCAGTGGACGTCTTTTGGCTGAGATGATGATGATGATGATGATGAAAAATATATATATATATATAAATTTAAAAAAAACCATTATATATTATAGATATTAATAATAATAATAAAAAAAATAAAAAAAACACAAAACAAAACAAAACAAAACAAGCATGTACATTTTAGATAACTTACTATTAAGATTTCTCATACTTTTGTACTCCCATCCCCCTTAGGTATTATATCAAATCAAACTAACATAGCAATAAGAAACGAAATAAAATAAAGAATTGTCTCAAGCAGTTATAATTTTATACTTTAAATAAATGAACTAGGTATAATTATAATTTTATTTTGGGGAGGTTGGGCGGTTTGATGTATGCTCAAATGTGCGATGTTGAGCTATATGCGTCTGCTGTCAAGTCCTATCATGCACGTCCTCGTTGCCGCTTGTCCTGTCGACCACCTGTACAGGCAGGCGGCGAACCCACCCTGCGGTGGGTCGTCCGCCCCGGGCAATGCTGTGGTCACTAAGCAAGCATCGCACACTTACTAATCTACCTTGCGGCCTCAGTAGCGAAGAGTGGAGGGCTAACCCGCCAGTGATATCCTGCACGGCGGGCCAAAACCCTACCCTTTTTCCCATGATCCCATCCACATAATTTCACTCCTTACTGCATTCCTTATTTCCTACCCCTGTCCCGGAGGGATGACAACCTCGACTCCAAAATTGTTAAACAAAAAATAAATATGGCACATTTTGCAACACAAAATTACCCCAGGAGGGTACCGGCGGAGCCGGAGAATCCCTCCCTGGGCCTTCGGGCTCAGGCTGCCCCTTGTATCTGGGGGGGGGCACAAAGTTTGCCACAATTTAGTGCCGCTATGCGCGGTGAAACTAAGGTCCCGCAAGGGAAGAAAGCGCGCCGCGCTCCTACGGGTGCAGGCGCGTTAAAGGCGGGGACTACCTCGAAGCAAAGTGGAGACGGACACCTTCGGGGACCGACTCTGCCTAGCGGGCGAGGTAGAAACCGTGGAGGGAAGGGCGTGGCGTCCGGTGCTCCGGCACGGCATCCTCTGCAGTCGGGCTCCATGCCAGGGTCAGGTGGGATTGGGTACCTTAGGGGGCCGAACCCGTCGACCTTTGTGCGAGGGGACCAAGCAGGTGGTAGCTCGTTGCATGGTGGGGGGGCTACAGCATCAGCCCAGCAATCCCCTATGGAGGGCCGTGGAATGGTGGGGCTACGGGAACGGGGTCCTGATGGGATCCATCCCGTCGTCACCGCCGGACCATCGGGGCTGCAGGTACTGGGTCCTGATGGGATCCTGCCTGTTGGTCCTCGGCCTGATGTAGAGAAGGTGAGCGAGGGCAGGGCGTCAGGTCATAGGTCGGGCCACCGCAAGCGTAAGGCGAAGCTGGTTAGGCAGCAAGCCGAAGGTGAGCAGGCTGCGGTGGAACGCTCTAAGCGGCAGAGGGAGGTCAGCAACGAGAGCCAGGCGGCGCTTGATGCTAAACGCGTTAAGACTCACGGGTCTTACGCGGGAGCAGTAAGTGCCTTTAAGATGGCCATCGTTGCTGATGACTACCCGGCAACCATGCTGGCGGAGAGTCACTATGTGGCCATCCAAGGAACCATTTGGGACCTGTTGGAGGCCACACCTGACCCCATCCCAGTAGTTAGTATGGGAGGCATTTCGGCGGGAGCCATCCTCTTCACTTGTGAAGGGAGTGGCTCGGCGGAATGGCTTCGAGCACAGGACGGCCTAACTGTCGAAGGCGTACTGCTCAGGGTGGTCGATGCCAAGGACCTTCCAAAGCCTGTAAAGATGGCATGGAAGTCCCGAAACGTCAGCCGCCTTGATACGGGCAGGGTTTTGAGAATGCTGCAGAGGTGTCATCCCGGTTTGAAGACCTCGGGCTGGAAGATCGTCGACACTAAGGTCGAGGGTCTGACAGTACGGAGGGTCATACTGATGGATGGTGCCTCTGCAGCATTCATCAAAGCGGAGGGCTATTGCCTTTACACGGGCATCGACAGGAGCGTCTTTAAGCTTCTGGAGGAGAAGCTTACGGGCGAGCCTGTCGAGGCCCAAGGCAATAGTGAAGGAGTGAGCGTGGCGGGAGCGACTGAGGGTGAGTGCTCCCAAAGCGCACTAGTGGCAAAGGTGCAGCCAGGACCGGGTGTTCTAGTCGCTGCGGTAGGGGATGTTGGAGAGGAGATGACACCAATGGAATGTGGTGGGATCTCCTCCCCAAGATCTGAAGACATTGTGGGAGAGCTCGCCATAGACGAGCTGCTTCTGGGGGGGTCTTCCCCGTTAGGCGCGCAGGCGACAACGGATGGGGAACCTAGCTCGGAAGACGGCCAATAGACGAGGAAATGGCGGGACTAAGGTGTGTACAGATTAATTTGCACCACTGTAAGGCCACGACTGCCCTTCTGGCACGCGAGCTTAAAATGAACAAGTTTGATATTGCCCTAATTCAGGAACCCTACCTATATGGGGGAATGATAAAGGGCTTAGGTGGAGCTCCTGGTATTCTTTTTCATAACTGTTCCACTAATAACATGAGGACTTGCATTTATGTCAGAAATGACATACATGCAATGCCTTTAATCAAGTTCTGTTGCAGGGACCTGACAGCTGTCAGGATCCACACAGGGGAGGGGGGGACAAAGCGAACGGTAATCTTATCGTCAACTTATCTCCCTCACGAGAAAGCAGACCCAGTATCACCA
The DNA here is from genome assembly GCA_947562085.1 of Eudonia lacustrata. NCBI lineage: Eukaryota > Metazoa > Arthropoda > Insecta > Lepidoptera > Crambidae > Eudonia > Eudonia lacustrata. The sequence continues at coordinate 18,287,110 of OX387342.1, read as the reverse complement.
CAGATACGGGAACTGGTAACCTACGGCAACCGAGAAAACTTAGATGTCGTCATCGGCTGCGACGCGAACGCGCATCATGTCGTCTGGGGCAGCTCAGACACCAATGAAAGGGGGGAGAAGCTTCTGAAATATCTGGTAAGTTCACCCATGCAATTACTTAACAAAGGTAGCAAGCCTACTTTTTTCAACGCCCGCAGGGCACAGGTGATCGACGTAACCATTGCTAACAATAGAGCGGTAAGGAACATCACAAACTGGCATGTGTCGGATGAGGTCTCCCTTTCCGATCATAACTACATATGCTTTAGGTACAGACTAGGTGAAACCATAGAAACTGTGCGTAGGAAGAACCCCAGAAACACTAACTGGGAGGGCTTCAGAAAGGACCTCAGAATGGAGCTGGATGGTCCCAGCTGTAAATTAAACTCAGCCTTGGACATAGAGTTTGAAGCTGACAGAATTACAGAAGCACTGATGACGGCATGGCAAAATAACTGTCCAGAGACGAAATCAGTGACAAGGAGGGTACCATGGTGGAACCCGGAACTGGCTCGCATTAGAAGAGCTACACGACAGGCGTTCAACGAAGCGAAAGCGAGGAACGACTTCAGCGACTACAAGGAGGCCTTAACACGGTACAGTAGTGCGGTACGTAAGGCAAAGAGATCTGCCTGGAGGAAACATTGTGACCAGATACAATCTGTTCCGGAAGCAATGAGATTATCCAAGGCTATCTCTACAACAAAGGCGATTCCATTAACCACGTTAAGGAAGGAAGATGGAGTACATACAGAGACAGGGAGTGAGACATTGAAGGCTATGTTTGACACTCATTTCCCTGGATCAGAAGTCATCCAGGACGATCATGATCCAATCAGCTGGAAGGAACAGCAGAGGAGAACTTCCAAATATGACTGGATAACAGCGTAAAGGGTAGTGGATGAATGTAAGGTTAGATGGGCTCTTGGGAGCTTTCAACCGTTTAAGGCGCCAGGACCTGACAACATTTATCCCATTCTACTACAACAGGGCGCCTCCATCCTGGGACCCCATCTCTGCAGGCTGTATAAAGCATGCATAGCTTTCGGACATATTCCCAGAACATGGAGGCGTGTTAAGGTAATCTTCATACCCAAGACGGGAAAACCAGATTACAAAGAACCCAAAGCCTTTCTCCTGAAGACGCTGGAGAAGATGGTAGACAAATATATCAGAGCGGGACCTCTGAAAAGATTTCCACTCCGTGGACTTCAGTGTGCATATTAGGCGGGGAAGTCAACCGAAACTGCTCTTCATCATGTGGTGAGTCGAGCGGAATCTGCGCTGGAAAACAAGGAGATCTGCATCTGCACTTTCGTAGATATCGAAGGTGCATTTGATCGCACTACCTTTGAATCCATCAAGGTTGCAGCCAAGAACCATGGTGTGCCACAACCGATCTGTAATTGGATTGAATGCATGTTAAAGGGTAGAATTATTAACTCTGAACGGCTAGGTGACAGTCTAATTGCGCGAACAACTAGGGGATGCCCACAAGGAGGGGTTCTCTCGCCTCTTCTGTGGAGCCTTGTGGTTGATTCAATTGTAGTAAGGCTGAATAAAGGACCATTCTATACGGTGGGTTATGCGGATGATTTGGTCATCTCAGTCAGTGGGAAATTTCCCTCTACGGTATCGGGGTTAACGCAACGTGCCCTAGGTCTGCTGGAGGAATGGTGCAATGCCCATCACCTCTCTGTAAACCCGGGGAAAACAACAGCCATCCCCTTTACAAGAATGAGAAACACTACGGGACTGGGTAACCTAACACTCTATGGCACCCGGCTCTCTTGGTCCAAAGAAGTGAAATATCTAGGCTTAACGCTGGATAGGCAACTTACTTGGAAACAGCATGTGGACACAACCGTAGCCAAGGCTTACAGAGTCTTTGGCATGTGTCGGTCTACATATGGCAAGACTTGGGGACTCAACCCCAAAATCATTAGGTGGATCTACATGACGATGGTGAGACCGATCCTCACATATGGCAGCATCGTCTGGTGGCCCAGAACCAGGCTGAAGATCTGTAAGAATGCTCTTAGCAAACTTCAGAGAACAGCTTGTCTAGCAATCACTGGTGCCTTTAGAACCACTCCAACGGCAGCGCTGGAGGTCCTCACAGACCTTCCACTCCTGCACATTTTAATAGAAACAGAGGCAAAGAAAGCGTTACATAGACTAAAGGTGGCCGGATTATGGGACGCATCTAAACCTCTGACCAGACACACAAAATGGGAACCAAGTGACATTCCTGATAGGATCATGGAAATGGGGTGCGATAAAATATTCTTCATATTCGTGTTCGAAAAGAAATTTAAAGTTTATGTTCCAACCAGGGACGAATGGAAACGAGGGCCACCGTCTCCGGAAAAAGACAGCCTAATCTGGTACACCGACGGATCAAAAATGAAGTCGGGCACAGGGGCAGGCGTCTATAATAACGACTTCAAGCATAGTCAAAGCATGGGAAAATTTGCTACTGTTTACCAAGCAGAAACTTTCGCAATTCTCCTATGCGCAAAGCGGAATATGGAGTTAGCTATTAAAAAGCGCAATATATTCATCCTGAGTGACAGCCAAGCCGCGCTCAAGTCACTCATATCGCCCCGAATCGACTCGGGCCTTGTTCTGGAAACCACAAAAGCTCTAAACAAGCTGGTGTAACGTTGCAATTTTAACGTTATAGATTTATAGAATAGCAGAAAATACATTTCCAAACAATCGTTGTAGTTTTGTTGAGTTTAGTTCCGAAGTGTCTCAATAGATGGCGTGAGCAGTCTTGAAAATGTAAGGGATTCGATATGGATCGATATCTGTCGTCTTTGGTATAGATAATTTAAAAAGTAAAAAGTCGAGTGACATGAGAACTGTCAGGGAGACAGCGAGCTCCGGATGGCATTTGTTACGATGGTGTAGAAAGGAGACACCGTTGATTGATAAAACGTGAAGCACTAGGGCTTAAGGGAATCCTTACACATCGGCCCTCATTTCCATCAAAATGAGCCGATAAAATATTTAAAAGTTTGGTAAGTTCATTTCTGAAAATTTTATTCGTTTATTTTTTTGGTTAGATTTCGTTATCATGGCTATGTGTCTTCCAGGGTCAGGAGAGGGAAATTGCAGGATGTCTTAGGCTGAAATTTGAAATAGCCGCATAAGTTTGAAGGATCAAACGACGCCTGCATGTAAGTTAGCAATTTTCTAAATTTCCAATTTGAAATCTGAAAAGGTATAGTTGTAATTCGTATACTCATCAACATGGTTGTTGTTTCAGAATGGGATCTTTATATTCATCTTTATATTGATATTTACATTTATAGTTACATCTACAATGATGTTTGCATTTTAATGAACATCTGAGTTCACTTTTACAACACTTCATTGGATCTCTGATCGTTCAGAGGTTATAAAGTAAGGAGACACTTAGTCATAGACGCTCCCTATCCACATGGGTGAGGAAGGCTGTTCTCCTCTTGGAATGCTGAGAGTCTGAAGATAGCTACCCGTGCCTCATTCGGATCCGGGGACGCTCTGCCCGTTGAGACTGAAAAGTCAGCTCGCAGAGCCGCCACGGTTCGGGATAGTCTGGCCAGGTAACAGGATGGTCTTCGTAGGATTTCACCAGGTCAGTGTTCTTCGCAATGGTCTTATTAAGTTAGTAGATTCACTTTAGATTTTGTTCCACAATTTGGGATTGGTTTAATCACAAACGCGAACTCGGTTAGCGACCCTGAGTTTAATAGTCTTTTGCATAACATTTTTTAATTATTTAAATTGGTACTGGTTCTCCGCTAAAGATTACTGTCTTATGACATGCTCATAATGTATTAGGATAAATCTAAATTTTAAGAAACAACCAAGATTCAGTGTAAGCTATGTACCATAGAATTTAAGGGAAATAATTCCTTGTTGTACTAAAATTATACAGGTGAGAATATTGTATATTTGAATAAAACTAATCTGGCATTGGGATCACTTCAATCTTTGATTTATTTCCTTATCAGTATCATGTAGCAGTTTGGAGTTTGTAACCAATATCATTTAACACCAGTAAGTATTTTATAACAAAAACACATGTCTCAATCTAAAAAATAAATAAAAAAAGACTAGTTTTCACTGGGTAGGCATAACAAGGTGCGATTGATCTGGGTCCCAGGCCATATGGGAATCCACGGCAACGATATGGCGGATGCACTTGCCAGGGAGGGCTCAGAGACCCAGCTTATTGGTCCTGAGCCGTTCGTGGCACTTGCACAAAGTACCATCAACAAGGCCTTAAAAGATTACATCAAAAACAGGCACGGCATCGAATGGAAAGAGCAGCCGGGTATGAAACACTCCAAATCCTTCCTAGGCGAAAACGCCTTAGGACGGAGTAAGTTAAGTCCCAGAGTAAGACGGCAGCAGAAGGCAGGCCCGATTAACCATCGGTGCCTTGACAGGGCATTATGCCACAAAACAAATGCTCCACAGAATGCACCTTTCAACAAATAGTTTATGTAGGGCATGTGGAGAGCAAACCGAGTCAATGCAGCACCTACTGTGCGACTGCGACTCTCTGGCTAGGAAAAGAATGGGACTCCTGGGGTCGGCCTATCCGAAACCGGAGGACTTCAGGCTCTTCGCTCTTAAGGACGTTGCCAGACTTATGGCATCTATCTTTACAGAGGAGGAAGAGTGAAAGGATGGGGTTGCACAAAAGATCCCAATAGGTTGAAGTGTTACTGGGAGGTGGAAACCTTGGCAGGCCCCACTAAGATAAGATAAGATAAGATAATTTTATTTTAATTTTATATTTTAATTAATTAGTATAATTGAATTACTTAATTGTTATTTGTTTAATATTAAATTTTAAATGAATTGTTCGTATTGTTTTTATATAACATTATTGTCTGCTCAGTAGATATTAAATAGTATGTAACCTAGTCTTAAGTTTTTAATATCGCATGTGGTTTTGTAACCTTTTGGTGGCTGTCACCTGTTTTATATATCCGAATAAATAAATAAATGAGGTAAGTGAGTTGTTTGAGACACCATAATGTTCCATTTTTAACAATAAAGTGTCGTTATTAATAACGTTCCAAGTGGCTGTTATTATTATTTTTTAATTCTCAATCTTTGCCCGAGTGTAGTTAGATTTTGCCATGGAACAAACTTTTATGAAAATTTTTGAATAATTCTTAACATATTCAATTACACTTGGATCCTTAGAATTTGCCTTTATATTGTATAATTGATACAACCTATTTATAGATACCAGCTGTGGCCCAATCACTGAATTTCGTTGTAGACTACTAGTTGTGTACTTTGATAAATTTTTGAGTAAAGTTGATATTAAACTCTTTTTTTTATTATTTCGAATAGATTGTCATATAAGATGCTTGCATTGTCATTGTTAAATTATTTAGGTGAAACTTTATCATTAACATTCTTCTCAAATCTGTATAATCAATTAGTGGTTGGTTACTGACCTGTACAAAATATTCTTTGAAGGACGTTCATATTGGTGCTCAAATCTAACTACTTATCTGACCATTGTGATCAGAATTTATAAAATTTATTATTGATTTTTCAAATACATTACAATTAGAAAAAATATTATCTAAACAGGTACCTAGCTGTAAGTAGTAAGGGGGTAGTTGCCAAGTAAACTGCAAATTTCACTAGCTCCGTTTATTTTACCTTTTAAAATATTTAAACTTAATATTTAGCATTAATTATATGCCACATTAGTAGGCCACAGTAGTACCACTCGCCTGTAGTATTTGTTTTCCTTTGTTTCCTCTCCTTCATCACAAGACACCAACTAGACACCATGGACCACTCACTATTGGAAGCTAATATGAATAATATGGCTAAAATGTTTGAAACGAAGATGGCAGAGTTCCAGGCTGAGCTGAATCAAGCAACTACACGTAAGAGCCCTAATTCTATTGCTGCACTCAACACTGAATTTGTTAACTTTAAGACTTTTGTTTGCAACGGCCTGGCTGTGCTTCGTGCAGAACTTGATGCCCTTCATAACCGTATTGATAGGGTAGAAATGCGTTTCCGACGAAAAATGCTGTTGGTACACGGAGTCCCGGAACAGAAGGGCGAAGATACATGCACTAAGGTGATCTCCTGTTTAGGGGCTAAGTGTAAAATCCAGAGTCTCACTGCAAGCAGCGTCTCCGCAAGTTATCGGATGGGTAAACAGGGTAATAGCAAGCCACGTCCAATTGTTGTTAAATTCGCTGATGCATCTGTGCGCACCGCATTATGGAAAAGCAAGGTTGCACTGAAGGGATCCAAGATAACCCTCTCCGAATTTTTGACGAAGTCTCGACATGATGTTTTTTTGGCGGCGAGGGATAAGTTTGGCATCACTAACTGCTGGACCTTGGACGGTGTTATCAACATCAAGACTCCGGATGGCAGAAAACATAAGGTGGAATCTTTAAAAGAACTTTGCACTATTTCCACAAGTTCCGCAACTACCAAAGCATAGCGCCCTCATCTTTGCTTGCACGGTTTTGTAGCGGTGCCTACTTTTCTTAATGTTTGTATGACTTTGTTGGATCGCTTTAACTTTTATTTGAAAGCTTGTACCCACATTAACTAATTAAAATATTTTGTTTGGGTACCACCACGGTTTCACATATTTAATTATTGTTATTTGTTTAGCTGTCGCTCGCGATTTCTCATTTTTATTACGGTACTGTCACTGTCAGTTGTGTCATGGCATTTGGCAGTGACGTTTACGTGTACGTTCGGAAACGCTCTAAATTGTGAGTTCTCTCCGATTCATTTTGTATTCTCATCCCGTGTTGTTTTGTTGTGTTAATGCGAGTATTACTGTTTTATTTTTCTTTACATCATTTCTTTTGTGTTATTTACTGTAATACTGATATTTAAATTTTATGTCTTGTATTTTCTAAAAGTGGTTTTCTTCCACGCTGCTGGCGAGTGGTATAGGACTGCTAGCTATCTTTTCTATTGTAATTGAAGTATTTTACTATTATTATTATTAGTTATTATTATTATTATTTTTTTATTATTATTATTATTATTATTTTTTTTTTTTATTTATTATTTATTTTAGGTACACCTATACAGCTTGTTTATATTTTTTTTTTTTATTTATTATTTACATACAATGTTGCAAACTTTGTACAATGATGGCGATGACTCTCTCAGTGATGACGGCTCGAATTATCTTTCAGCATCTTCCAATTGTAGTTTTCACAGCGCAACCCAACCCCTGGATTCACTTATTGAGTCCGAGTTTTCAGTTAATCCGAAGAACTTTAATGTTGTCCATATAAATGGGCAAAGTGTCCCTGCACACTATACTGATTTAGTTGCAACCTTCTCCAACAACCGTAACGTTCACGCAATCCTTGTTTCGGAGACGTTCTTGAAACCTTGTCTTCCATCCACATCGTACTCCCTTCCTGGATTCCATCTTATCCGTAACGACAGAACTGGCAAGGGCGGCGGTGGTGTGGCCATATATCTTCGTAGTCACTTCTCCTTTAACATTTTACATAAATCTCCTTCTTTGTATTCTCAGTCGTCTGAATATATTTTTATTGAAGTCCTCCTTGGTCACCTTAAGGTTCTTTTAGGGGTGTTCTATAGTCCAAATCTCCACATTGACTATTTCGCCAAATTCGAGTCCCTATTGGAAAATCTGGTTCCCACAGTTGATCACACTATTATAATGGGCGACTTTAACACATGCTTACTCAAGCAGGATTCTCGTTCTTCCCGTCTGTGCTCAATTGTGGATTCCCTTAATCTTGACATTCTCCCGTCCTCCTCAACTCATCACTTCCCTGGTTGTCAGCCGTCCTTGTTGGATCTCGCCATTGTTTCCTCCACGGACCACGTCAGTTCCCATGGACAACTTCCTGCCGAAGCCTTCTCCTATCACGACCTTATCTTTCTTTCATATAAAGTCCGTTGTCCTAAGCTTAAGCGCCGGGTGGTCATGCAGCGTAATTTTAAAAATATTGATGGTGAGCGCTTTTTGGCTGATCTCAGGGGCATTGACTGGGATGCGGTACTGGAGGCTCCAACTATCGATTTGAAGTTGGAAATATTTAACTCGCTCCTTATCCAACTCTTCGACATCCATGCACCGCTTCGGCCTATTCGACTTAAGCATCTTCCCGCTCCTTGGCTTACTGCCGAAATTAAGGTCATGATGCTGAGGCGTAATGTGGCTAAGGTTAAATACCGTAATTGCCCTTCAGATGTGACCCGCTGTCGATATAAGGAGCTTCGTAATCGCTGTAGTAGGATGTGCAGGGATGCGCAGCGTCGTCACATTCATGCGTCAGTCGCTAATGGTGATCCTGCCAAGGTGTGGTCTTTCCTCAACTCACTTGGTCTTGGTAAGCCGAAGTCAAGTATTCCTCACAACCTTAATCCTGATTCCCTGAACTGCCATTTCACGTCGCCTTCCTCCATTCCCCACCACATTAAACAAGCCACGCTGCAATCCCTTTCCTCCACTCCTTCTTTGCAACATTCTGCCTTTTCGTTTAGGCCGGTGTTTGAGCGGGAAGTTGAAAAAAACATAATGGCTATCAAGTCCAACGCGGAGGGAGTTGACGGAATTGGCCGGCGCATGATTCATCTTTGCATTGCTGGTGTCATTCCCATTCTTTGTCACATTTTCAACTTTTCGCTTGACACCGGTACTTTTCCGAGTTGCTGGCGTCAGGCTGTAGTTATCCCTATTCCTAAAACTTCAAACCCTTCTTTGCCCTCTCATTTTAGACCTATTTCTATTCTCCCATTTCTCTCCAAAGTCCTCGAACGCCTTGTCCTACACCAGCTTAATGTGTTTGTCAATACCAACCAGTTACTTAGTCCTTTCCAATCTGGTTTCCGCCCTGGGCATAGCACTGTGACTGCCTTGACTGAGGTGGCTGATGATGTGCGTGAGGGTATGTCGAATCAACAGCTCACAGCTTTGATTCTTTTAGATTTTAGTAACGCCTTTAACACTGTTGATTTTGATGTACTCTTGGCAATGCTGAAGGTCGTGCTTGGATCGGACGTTGTGGTTGAGTGGTTCCGCAGCTATCTCGTCAACCGTAGGCAGTGTGTCCGAGTTCATGACAAACTGTCAGGTTCTCGTGACGTCACTGCTGGCGTGCCTCAGGGTGGTGTCCTATCCCCTCTCCTTTTCTCTATCTTCATCAACTTCCTTACCCCTCTCCTCTCTTGCCAGTTTCACCTGTATGCTGACGACCTGCAGATCTATGCTCGTGCTCCCGTTGAGGAAGTAGACAACATGATTGCAGGCCTTAATGTAGACCTTGCGACTATACACGAATGGAGTCGAACCCATGGCCTTATGGTCAATCCACACAAGTCGCAGGCGATCATTATTGGCGGGTCGAAGCAAATTGCCAGACTAAAGCACGTCCGTGTTCCATCACTTCTTCTTGATTCTGTTCCTCTTCCTTACAGTAGTGTTGTTAAAAACCTCGGTGTCCTCTTCGACTGTTCTCTTTCTTGGTCTCCTCATATCGCGGAGGTCAGTAGGCGTGTGTTTGCTGCCGCCGGTTCATTGCGGAGGTGGAGGAATCTGCTTCCTGTAAAGACTAAGATCGAGCTTGCGCAGTCGCTTCTCTTGCCTATTCTTGATTATGCTGACGTTTCTGCCATTGACCTCAATGAGGATCTTCTGGACAAACTGCAGCGCCTGCAGAATCTTTGCATTAGGTTCATATATGGCCTGCGCAAGTTCGATCATGTGTCGGTTTTCAGGACCAAACTTGGTTGGCTTCCTATCAGATTACGTCGTGAGGAGCATGTTCTCACGCTCTTATTTAACGTGCTGTATGACCCTCGCACCCCTCCCTACCTTAAGAAACGTTTCCGATTCCTTGGTACGGATCACGATCGTGAGCTTAGGTCTAGGGTTGACAACCTGCTAAAACATCCTTTGACTCGTTCGGAATATTTCAGAGATTCTTTCACGGTCAAGGCTACAAGCCTTTGGAATAACCTCCCGCCTGATATCCGTCACTCCAAGTCACTTGCCACTTATAAGACTAAACTTCATTCGCATCTCTTGACTAAGTCTTAGTTTGCAACATCTTTTCCGTATGTAGGTATATGTAGTATGTTTATGTATTAGTATTATTTTTTGTTATATATACATATATATATATGTATATATATATACTTATGTGTATACTTAGGTATATACTTATGTGTATACTTCAATAGGTACTTATATTTTTATTATTATATATTTTTATTTTTTGTTGCTTTCAACTAGTGCACTACCTTTGTATTTTCCTTGCAGTTGTCCTGTACCTCAAAGGTTGTCTGGAAGAGATCGCTTTAAGCGATAAGACCGCCTTTGCCCACCCCGATATAAAATTTTTGTTGTTTTATGCTACTTTTCTGTGTGTGTGTGCAATAAAGAGTTTTATCTATCTATCTATCTAGCTGATGTAGCTGTAACTCTTGTAGGTTCATCAAAAAGATTTTGCAAGTTAAACGATTTGAAAAGATTAAGAATCCTTACAGAGTTCTGTGAGTCATCTAAGATATTTATATTTAAGTCACCACATACAACTATTCTCTTTTTAAAACTGTATACCTTTTGCAAGGCTTCTTCCATAATAGACCCAAATAAGTGGTAATTACCAGAGAGAGGCCTATGCATACAAACAATAATATACTGCTGAGCTCCGTACATGATAGTTCAATATTTCGTTCAACTGAGAGAGATACTATGTCTTTACACTCCTTTGTAATTTGTAATATCAGTGACCCACCTCTTCTAGTAGACTCTTTTGTGAACGAACTAATGACTTTATAATTATCAATGCTTACTAACAGTTCGCATTGTTTAAACCAGGGGCCCGACCGCCTAACCGATCGCTTTGACTTCGTGAGTGGTTTATGACGTCATCTTGTCGTTTCGAGCCGCCTATGAAAGCAATATCGAAATCTATAGCCTTTAGCTTTTGACATTGCTTTCATAGGCGGTGCGAGGTGGCAAGATGACGTCATAAACTATACGCGTAGTCAAAGCGATCGGTTAGGCGGTCGGGGGGCAGTTCTCAGTTAAACATAAGACATGTAATTTTTTTTTTTAAATATATAATTCCAATTCTAATTATTTTCCAGAAAAGCCCTGAATGTGTTTGTTCGTGGCTGGTTGCAGCAACAAACAAGTCAGCCGTTGTGCTTCGATGTGGACTGTATTAAAACTCGTTTCTTGATTATTTCTTCTTTATTCTTCATAGGTGGGGTCCGGAGAGCTTACAAAAATTTGCTCTGACCGGCCTGTATTTATACATTTTGGGCCCGTGAGCGTGGTGGGGGCAAATGCCGGCCCATGTAGGTATACAATTTTTTCCACTACCCACATGAACCGTCGTAATTTGCAGTTGTCCCTTTCGTTTTGGACCTCCCTTTCTTACATGTATTTTTATCTACCCTACGGTATCTCTCGTAATCTGGATACCTTACAATATTAAAATATTATATTTACTTTGAGATTTAATTAACTTATTTAATTATCTCTACTTAGTGAGGCATTAGGCCTCTGGGCACGTTTACCTGGCCCTCTTTAAAACATACAACAGTTACCTTGTGTTAAATAAAAGACAAACATAAGAAATATTTATTAAAATAACATATAAACCTAAATATATTAACCGTATTACATTTATAAAGTTATATTCGCTAACTAATCCTATACAATATAAAAATGAGACTTCTGTCCGTAACAGGCTCCCCCCGGCGCAGCATCCGCGTAGCCTCTTCACTCCATCGGCAGGACAGCCAGTCTCGTCGTCGGTCGTCGGAACGTGCCGCCCTTGGTGCGCACCTCTGCGTTGCGTACTTCGTTGTCAGGTCCAGGGAATATCTTCGTAACGACGCCTCTGGGCCATACATTGCGGGGTAGTGTGTTGTCCACAATTATGACCACGTCGCCCTCTTGTACGTTTCGTCGCTCGGAGTCGCGCGTGCCGCCGCGCGGTATGAGTAGTGGTAGATACTCGCGCAGCCATCGTCGCCAGTACTCGTCCGCCAGCGCCTGCGCCGCCCGCCATGTGTTTCGGTCGGCGCGCTCGCACGGCCCAGTGGTGGGCAGGCCGCTCGAGCTGCCCAAAAGGAAGTGATTGGGCGTCAGCGCTTCCGGGTCGTCGATGCTCACAGAGACGTGTGTTAGAGGCCGAGCGTTGACAGTGTGCTCGACTTCAGCCAGTAGTGTTATAAGTACTTCTTCACGCGGCGACTTCCCGTTGAGTGTAGCGCGCAGCGCCGTCTTTACGGTTCTCACCAGCCGTTCCCATGCGCCGCCTTGGTGCGGCGCGCCTGGTGAAATATAGCGCCACTCTGTACGTTTTGTTAGCGCATATTCTCGTAGCGCTGGCTCCCATTGTTCGTATGCGGCCTTTAGCTCTCGGTCCGCGCCTTTAAACTTCGTAGCGTTGTCACTGTATATAATCTGAGGCCATCCCCTCCTGGCCGCCATTCTTCTTAGAGCCATAATCGCAGAGTCTGTAGATAAGCTCGCTGTAAGTTCAATATGCACAGCTCGAGTAGTGAGGCATGTGAATAGCGCCCCCCATCGTTTCTCATGACGCCGGCCGATAGTCACAATCATCGGGCCAAAGTAATCGAGGCCACAGTTCGTAAACGGCCGTACAAAGGCTTCCATACGTGCTCTCGGTAGGTCACCGTGCACTGGCGTCGTAGGTAGCGTCTTTCTCACTTTACAGAATGCACAATTGAATGCCACAGATCTCACAGCCGGCCTCAGTCGTAGAACCCAGTATCGTTGTCTTATTTCGTTGACGACGCGTTCATTCTGCGAGTGGTGGGCGCGACGGTGCTCACGATCTAGTAGCAACCGCGCATACGGGTGGCTGCCGTCCAGTATTACGGGCGTAGTAGCGGGGGCAGACACACCCGCTGCCCTTATTCGCCCTCTTGCTCGTAATACTCCGTCTTTGTCGATGAACACGTCGAGTTGCCGTAGCCTGCTGCCCGAGCGTAGTTTGCGGTACGCTTTGAGGCGGTCGATGTCGTCTGCGAAGCTCTCTTGTTGCGATTCAATTATTAGTAGGCGCTCGGCCTCGTTGATATGTTCAATCGTCATTTTACTAGCGCGGCGGCGGCATCTCTGAGTGTATAGTAGCACGTTCGCCATCGTTCTTACTATACGCTCGTAGGAGGAGAAGCGTTTAGCGTTGGGCACTACTCTACTATCACTCTGCCACATATGCGTGTGCGTTACGCAGTGTTCACTCTCCGCGCTGTGTTCGTTATTGATGTCGTCACCCGCAGGCCATTCAGTTTCGTTTTCGTATAAAAATGCCGGTCCGACAAACCACCGATCATTTTTCGTTTTCGTAATCTCACTGCCGCGCGTTACGTCGTCCGCGACATTGTGAGCCGTAGGGACCCATCGCCATTGTGACGGCATCGTCGTTTCTGTGATCTCAGTTAAGCGATGCGCTACATAGGGGGTGTAGCGCACCGTGTCGTTGTTAATCCATTTTAACACTGTTTGTGAATCGGTCCAATATACGACTCTCTCAGGTTGCCATCTTTGCTCATTCAATACTGAACTTGCTAGTCGCGTAGCTATCAATGCCGCTTGCAACTCCATTCTCGGAATACTTTGTTGCCTTATCGGTGCCACTCTGGCCTTAGCAGCGGCAAGTGCGACTCTTATTTTGCCATTTTCACCCTTCATTCTCCAGTATACTGCAACGCCGTAAGCGACCTCGCTGGCGTCACAGAAAATATGTAGCTGCTTTCTCGTCACTCCCCCCGTATGTAGACGCCGGGGTAGACGCAGACTACGTAATGCTCTCAAACCGTTTAACCATTCGTGGAACTCGCCGGCCTCGTAATCGGGTAAGGCCTCGTCCCATTCTATTTTTAACCGCCATATGCCTTGTAAGATGATTTCCGCTCGTATAGTATAATAACTCAGTATGCCAAGCGGGTCAAATATTGACATAACCGCGCTCAACGCCTCTCGTTTATTAGGAGCGCGCCTCATTTGCTTCACGTCGTCGCACACGCGAACCATCTCAGTATTAAACGCCAACTCGTCTGTAGCAGCGTGCCATAGTAAACCGAGTGTCCTTCCCTATTGCTGATAACTAGCGCCGAGCTGTCGGGGTGCTGTGTCACGGCTTTCTGCTGGCAGCTCACGCAACACGCGCGGTCCGTTAGAGTTATAACCGGCCAGCGTGAATCCTGCCTGCGCGTGAACCTTCGCGACCTCCTTTATTGTTGCAATCGCTTCTTGTTCGGTGTCGTAGCAGTCGACGTAGTCATCCATATAATGGTTTCTCGTAATCGCTTCGTATGCTCGTGGATACTCGGCAGCGTGCGCTGCGGAGTTCGAGTCTCTTACGCTGTGCGCTAAGAAAGGTGAACTTTTTGCTCCGAATATCATCGACGTCATCTTGTAGCGCGTAGGTGGCTTCGTTCGGTCGGCGCCCCTCCATAGAAACATCTGAGCGGGTTGGTCATCTTTACATATTTTAACTTGAAGAAACATCTCTCGTATGTCGGCCGTAATCGCGATAGCTCGTTCGCGAAATCGTAGTAGCAGGCCCGCCAGGTCGCGTAGTAAGTCGGGACCTTCTAAAAGCTCGTCATTCAGACAAACTCCATTTGCTTCGGCGGCCGCGTCAAAAACAACTCGTAGCTTTCCGGGCTTATTCGGATTTGTTACGGCGAAGTGAGGTAAGTACCATAAATGCGGGCTCATCAAATCGCTCTCGCTACTTTCCTCGGCATAGCGTTTATCAAACAGATTTTCTATTTGATTCGTATAAGCTCGCTTAAATTCGTCAGACTTGTCCATCTTCCGTTCTATGGATTTTAATCGTCTCAGTGCTGATTCGTAACTTGGCGGCAGCGTGACGTCATCACGTCGCCACGGTAAGCGAACTTCGTATTTTCCGTTGACTTTCTTTGTCGTCGTGTTAAATAGCTCTACGGCGCGAGCATCACTCGGGCTCACTCGCTCTTTTTTCGTTATTCCCAGTGGTGCGGGTTCGTTGAAGGACAGTTGGTTGGGTGTCGTCGACCGATGTTTTCGGCAATAAAAACAAAGGAATACTCGTACAGTGGTTTATCTTCCAGAAATTGAATTACATGTATGGAAATTATTAATAGTTTAGTACGCGTGCGTGCGCGGGCGCGTCGGTGCGCAGAGTGCCGACCGGCCCGGTGGCCGATGGCTGGTTCGAGTCGCGGTGTCCGCGGCGTCGGGCCGCCGAGTGCGCGGCGCGGCTGCGCCGCGAGCTGCCGTTCACCGTTGATGCGTCAACAAGCTGCCGCCCTTGGAACTTGCTGTTCCAAAACTGGTAGCGGGCAGAGCCTGTTGAAGGCCCTCCTGATGGTGCCTGTAGTGGTCCGGACATCCGCCACTCGGTTGACTCCGTCGGTGCCTGGGTAGACTGCGACAACTCGTCCGAGCAGCCATCTGTTGGGAGGCACTCGGTCGTCTTTGACCAACACCATGTCGCCTAGGTGTGGGTTGGTTGCCATGCTTGCCCCATTACTCCTTCTTTGCAACTCTGAAACATATTCTTTATAGAAACGTTGCCAAAAATGGTTCTTCAGGACTTGGATTCGCTTGTATCTGCTGATGGAACTGATGTGGGCGTCTTCCACCTGAGGAGCAGGCAACGTAGCATGTGGCCGTCCAATTAGGAAATGCATCGGAGTAAGTGGATTAGGTCACCAGGATCGGAGGAGAGAGGGTAAGAGGCCTTGAGTTCAAAATTGCCTCTATCTGTATCAATAAAGTGTTCATCTCTTCGTAATCTAAATGGGCCTCAGACAATACACGCTTCATGTGGTGCTTAACCGACTTCACTGAACTCTCTGCTAAGCCATTGAAATGTGGACTATATGCTGGGCAAAATTTAAAGTTAATATTGTGTTCGCTAGCCGAAGAGACAATACTATCACTATTGTGTTTTAAAAATTTTGATAATTCGTTACAAGCACCTACGAAATTGGTCCCGTTATCGGAAAATATAGTGTTAGGCGTGCCCCTGCGAGCAACAAACCTATTTAGAGCTGCTAAAAAACCTTGCGACGTCAACTCGGTGACAAGTTCTATGTGGACCGCTCGTGTAGCTAAACATACAAATATACATATGTATGCTTTCTTTAGTCTGCAACCTCTTCCTTTTATGTTTGCGATCAAGATTGGACCTGCATAATCGACAGCAGTATTTCCAAATGGAAATTCAGCCTGTAACCTCTGCTTAGGGAGGTTACCCATGATGGGCTGAAATGTTTTACCTGAGAATCTACAGCACTTTATACAGTCATGAGTAATTTTCCTCGTGAGTTTGCGACCGTTGACTATCCAGTAGTTATGCCGAAGTGTAGCTAGTAATAGTTGCGGTCCTGCATGTAACATAATTAAATGGTGGTGTGCTACTAACAAGCGAGTAATGTGGTGAGATGCATGTAACAGAATTGGATGTTTTGTATCATAATCGAAATTAGTGCTTGAAAGTCGTCCACCCACACGTAAAATTCCCATGTTATCAATAAAGGCATTTAAATTTAATAGTTTATTTTTAATAGGTAGTGAACCATTTGATTTTAATAATGATATTTCCTTTTGAAACATTTTCAACTGTACTATTTTACAAAGAGAACTGGTAGCTAAATTTAATTCTGAAAATAGTAGGGGACCAACAAATTTATTATTTCGATTGCGACAGTTATGAACAAATCTATGTATGTATGCTATGGTGCGCTGAAGCTTACCATAGTTTGAAAAATATATGGTGAAATCGTATGCACTAGATTCCTCTGTAGTAAGGTGACACAACCTTGTTTCAGGTAAGTTCTCAACATTTATGTTCTGAGGTTGTAAAGGCCATTGTATTTCTGTCTGGTGTAGGAAATGTGGACCTCCCCACCACAATTGGGAGTTATTGAGCTGTTCAGCGTTTAACCCACGGGACCCTATGTCGGCGGGATTTAAATCTGATGGCACATATTTCTATTGAGAATACTCTGAATATTGTATTATTTCATTTACTCTATTGAAAACAAATTGTTTTAGATTTTTCTTGCAACTTCTAATCCATCCCAACACAATAGTCGAGTCACTCCAAAAATGTTGAGAATGTATATTTAAACGTAGTGATTTAGTTACCTTTTTTGCTAACTGTATCCCTAGGAGAGCCGCACAAAGTTCTAGTCTAGGCATAGTTAAACGTTGTTTTAATGGGGCTACTCTACTTTTAGCTAGTAATAACCGGACTGTTACGTCACTGGGTTTAGACAAAGACCGGACATAGACACATGCTGCATATGCCTTTATGCTTGCGTCACAAAATGTGTGCAACTCCACCCTCTCAAATGAGTCGCACAACACTAATCTTGGTATTTCGATATTGTTTAAGTGTGGTACAGTTTGTATAAAGCTATTCCACTGTGATTGAATATCACTGGGCAAATCGTCATCCCACGATATATTTTTCGACCATAGTAATTGCAAAATGAGCTTCGCTTGTAACATACAAGGATTAATTAAACCCAGTGGGTCAAACACTTGGGCAATTGTGGATAAAATGGTTCGTTTATTTAATTTTGTAACTGACTGTTGTGGTTTGGTATTGGTTGACAAAAATAGAAACGTGTCATTTTTGCATGACCATAGTAGGCCTAAAGTTTTAGAAAATTGATCTTTGCATAAATTAAGCAACTCATCGTTACCATTTTCGCCAACAATTTGGTTGAGTATGTGTGTGTTGTTAGAGTGCCATTTGCGCAGGTGAAAGTGCGCACCCTCTAGCTCCTTAATGACACCTTTGCATGTATGTATTAATGTGTCAGAATCCTCACTCCCACTTACGTAATCGTCAACATAGAAGTCATGTAAGATTGTTTCACTGACATGTTCATCTAAGCAATTGTGACCTAGCTGTGCAAGGCATCTTGTAGCTAAGTATGGGGCTGAGGCTGTTCCGTAAGTTACTGTGTTTAGTTTATATTGTTTAATTTCCGCATTAGGATCGAACCGCCAAAATATTTGTTGCAAATGACGCTGACTTTCAGCAACAAGAACCTGCCTGTACATTTTTTCGATATCGGACGTTACAACATATTTATGTTGTCGGAATCTAAGTAATATGCTTAAAAGATCATCTTGTACAGGGGGGCCTATGTGTTGGATATCATTTAATGATTTGCCGGAGCTTGTAACAGCTGAGGCATCGAAAACAGTTCTAAGTTTAGTTGTTAAGCTATTCTCACGTAAAATGCCGTGGTGCGGCAGAAAGTATTGTACGTTATAATTATGGGGTTCTGTGTTTTCGGACATATGATTCAGTGCTATGTATTCTTTCATGAAATCTACATATTTCTCTTTGAAATATGGATTACGTTTGAACTTACGTTCTAATGATTGAAATCTGAGCAATGCCTGCTCCCTTGAGTTTCCTAAGCACTCAGGGGCTTCCTTGAATGGAATCGTTACGACAAACCTGCCATCAGGTTGACGAAACGTTGTTTGTGTGAAGATATCTTCACATTCACTCTCAGCATTTGTTGTAGTTTGTTGAGTGATGGGAACTAGTTCTAATTCAAAGAATTTGTTTAACCTTTGATCTAGCTCAATATTGTTAAGTAGATGACAGTGGACTGTATGGTGAGTATTTTGTTTATGTTTGTAATGATTGTAAGAAACTTGAAAAGACCCTGAGACTAACCACCCCAGTGTTGTTTCAACCAAGGTTGGTTTGTTTTTGCCTAAGGGTATATGGTTGCTTGTAAGTACCTCCCAAAAGAGGTCAGCTCCCAATAGCATCTGCACTTCTGACGGAATATGGAAAGATGGATCCGCGAGGTGGATATGTTTGGGAATCTTGAAAATATTGCTATAATTGATTGTGGTTGATGGTATATATTGTGTGATTTGCGGCACAACAAAACAATTGACTTCGGCTGTGTAACCGCTGTTTGAGAGTGATGATATTGACACATCACATCTTTTTGTGATTTTGGATAACTGTTTGTTGAGCCATTGGACTGCAACAGAAGTAGAATAGTGTGGTAGCTGTAACTGATTTAGCAATGATTCGGTAATAAAACTCGAAGTGCTACCATTATCTAAAAGTACACGGATGTTATGCATCCGACCATTAATATCTGAGACATGGATTATAGCAGTAGATAGCAAAATCTGACTTTGATTATGAGTGGTTGATAGTGTGACATTTTGTTGCAATGTCTGGGCTTGCAGCGTGTTTGTTGGCTGCGATGCCTGTGAGGTAGGGAGAACAATACACTCACTAGTTTGTGCAACACTTGGTTTGTGTTCAAGATGTAACATGCTGTTATGGCGTAGAGTACATAATTTGCAAGGACCCAACTTACACCTATTCTCACTGTGACCCTGACGCAAACAATTTTTGCACAAATTTAATTTCTTTACTAACTCAATACGAGATTCAATTGGCATAGCCTTAAATTTAAAACATTGATAAATCGCGTGATTGTTTTTGCAGACAGGGCAGTGAAATTTGGATGTTTGTTGGTTCACAACAAACGTCTTTGGTCGTATAGGTGCAATATCGCTATGTCTACGTGGTTTGCAGTGGTGTGCTTCCTCCATGATTATAAGTAAATCTGCTCTGTTTTTCAAAAAAGTGTTAAATTCATCAAGTGATGGAATGTCCTTTATGCTATTACGCTGGGTTTCCCAGTCGCGAAGTGTGGCAAAATCTAGTTTACTTAAAACCATGTGGATAATTAACATGTCCCAATGTTCGGTAGGTAAATTCAGTGTTTTGAGAGCTCTTAAATTCTTATTAACTGTGTCGACCACATTTCGTATAGCCTTTGACGATTCTTTGGCAATAGGCTCAATATTTAACAAAGCTTGAATATGATTGTTTACTAAAATTCTATTATTATTAAATCTATCACAAAGTAAACACCACGCAATATCATAATTCTCAGAGGAAAACTCTAACGACTGTATAATTGTTGCCGCACTGTCTTTTAATGACGCACGCAAATAATGAAATTTATGAATAGTCGGTATAGAACTATTATTATGAATAAGTGAAGTATATGTATCGTGATACTCTAACCAATCTTGAGCGCGCCCAGAAAAGGTAGGTAAGTGAATAGTAGGTAATTTGATATTTGGCAAACCTGGTGCAGCGGTATTACCACTAGAACCTGTCACCGAGCCGCCGTCTCCCGGCGCCACAGCGCGGCTGACCCGGCCACTCAGCTCCCGCGCAGCTGCCATTGTTTTGAAATAGGTACTTTCAAAAGTTTCTCGTTCATTAAACTCGTCATCTGGAAATTCACATAGGGTTTCGATTTCAGACTGTGTTGAGTCAAAGTCACTATACATCTCCTGTATTTTTTCAATTCTTAATTGTAATTCATGTACTTGCAACTTGTCTAGCTCTTTGCTCGGCAGTAAAGATTCAAGATAATTTTTAAATATAGTAAGCTTTGCTTTAAATGATGCTCGAGTCTTCTTTAATGATTTTAAATCCATGATGAATAATGATTTAGCAAAAAGAAGGTATAGATTCAAAAATGATAGTTGTCAAAAATATTTCCAGCTAAAGAACACAAACACAAATGATAAGCTTTATGCACTAATGTATGAAAGAAAATAAGTAGTTAAACACATGGAATGATACTTAAATTTAAAGTGCACAAAATGGCGGAAGCAGAAAGCGAAGCAAAGGCGCCTCACGAGAACAATAGTTCTTCGGCGTAACGGTCAGGTGTCATCATCGGCCAATCACCGTGCGCCAACGCGCCGTGACGTCAGCCGTGCCTACGTGACTCGGCACACTTTCCGTTCCACTAAACAGAACAAAAAACACAAAATGAATGTTTGTCCCAAATTAGAACATCCAAGTTTGGAACCTATGGAATTACTTTATTGATACAAATAAACGCAACTTTAAACTTGACCTATAAATTTAGGAAAAAAAAAATACTTTAATTAAAATGACGACGAGATTAAAATTAAACGGGAATAAATTATAAGGAAACTATTATAGGATTAAATGAATGTATGTATGTTGGAAGTTATGTTTGAGATTTAGGTATAGAAAGGGGATGGGAAAAAATTGGAACGAACTCACAATACCACTAATTGCACTGCAGCCCCTTTTCCTGGTATTCCTCTTAACCACCAATGACCACGAACGTTGCTTGTTTCAGCAGATCTGAAGAAACCTGTGTAGCTTGTTTCAGCATTTATTCTTCCTCCAGAAATTGTATTCGTCCAGCTTGTTTCAGCATTTATGTCACGGTGGCGTTCTTGTATGTACAACCGTCCTTGTATGACCTCACCGCTACGTCCTTGATCGCCGCCCGCCACGTTTTCGCAGGCGAAATTGTTGTTGCGAAAGATCGTATCCGGCTCGAAAACTTGGTGCGGGTTCGTTGAAGGACAGTTGGTTGGGTGTCGTCGACCGATGTTTTCGGCAATAAAAACAAAGGAATACTCGTACAGTGGTTTATCTTCCAGAAATTGAATTACATGTATGGAAATTATTAATAGTTAAGTACGCGTGCGTGCGCGGGCGCGTCGGTGCGCAGAGTGCCGACCGGCCCGGTGGCCGATGGCTGGTTCGAGTCGCGGTGTCCGCGGCGTCGGGCCGCCGAGTGCGCGGCGCGGCTGCGCCGCGAGCTGCCGTTCACCGTTGATGCGTCAACACCCAGTGAGTCGATTTCGAAGTGCTTCTTTACCATAGCATGGAGTTCGTTGTCGGGTGAGAGAGTGCGCGAGATCGTCGCGCATTGCGGTGTGTTTACGTATAACACCGCAACCGTATTACTCTCCATCAGCATGCTTGACCGTGGCGCTGATCCGTGTATTACCCACCTCAGCTTCGTGAGCGATGCGATCGGTTCGTCTCGCTTGCCCTGTAGCAATCTTCGTGTGACTATGAGATGCCAATTGTCTGCCCCAATCAATATTTGAGGCTTGACATATCCGTAGCAGACGTCGCTGTTTGATAGCTCTTTCATGTGTGCGTATTTCAAACAATCGTTGTGCACCGTCTGTCCGTTGAGTGATAAATCTTTCATCGTTCTAGCTTTTATGTCGAATCGTTGTTTATTCGTAGTAGCAATCAACTTTATATTCACCGTCTTGGTTTCGCACGTCGTTTGTGTATTTACGCTTCGTATTTGCAAATCGTTCGCCGGCCCATCCGCGCCTTCGTGGTCCGCCAGGTCTTGATCGATTAGTGTGACAGTTGACCCCTCGTCGAGTAGGGCGTATGTGTCGATTGACCCCTTCGGTCCCTTGATGGTAACGGGACACACTTTCAGCAGTACCTTAGTAGCATCGGTCGAGTGATTGACCGACGCTACCATCTCGGTTACATTCGGCCTGGTGCGGTGCTCGTGTAGTAAGGCGTGGTGGGGATGGCGACAACCATCAATGCCGCACGCCGTGTGAGTGCGAGCTTAACCATTCCCGTGTCGTCCTTGTTCGTTTGGTCACGGGGCTCCACCTCTTTCACTGCGTTTTTGTTTTCGACATATGGCGAGTCAGTGAGGTGGCGACCTCTGTCCATCTCATTTGCACGCGCATCCTTTTGTCCTTGTCGTACATTTCCGACTTTATTCGTATCGGGTCCATGCACGTTCCGACGCCGATCCAACCAGTCATCCAGTTTCAGTTGGGTTATATCGGCGGGTAAGCTCTCCGGTTCTATATCCGTATCATCTTCGATAACGGCGATTTCGTATGCAAGTCTCTTATTAATCATTTCCGCTTCCAATTGTATCTCTCGCCGACGTACTTCGGCGAGTTGCATCTCCGCTTGAAATTGCGCATGCTTAATTCGTGAGGCGACGCTCGCTGTTGATCGTACCGACGGTGGCCCGGCTCTGGGCGCGTCGGGTGGGGGTGCGTCGTCGTTGCGTCTAATTTCCGAAGTGGCGGTGATGCCGCGTTCAGCGGTCTCTGGGGGCGGTTCCAATGGCGTCACGGTTGAGGCATTGTTTGAGGGTGATTCTGGTGGTTTGTCAAGTGTTCGTAGTCCCGCTGTCGCCTCGGCTTGGCCTTGTCTTCGGGTAGTCGGCATCTTCTTTCTTGCTGTCCCTACCAATCTCAAACGGGCACGCTATGTGGGGAGCCCGTCCAAGGATGGAGTTTGTGCGGGAGTGGAAAGGAAGGACCTACCCAGCAGAGAGTCGACGTGGACAACGGGGCGCTCGCGCATCGGTTGGAGTGACCGACTGCTTAGGCAGTGCCTACAGAATGGACCCCCGCTCCACGACAAACCGTACTGGCGTAGCCGGACTTAAGCTTGCCTTGAAAAAGGCAAACTGACGACCCCGTCCGATAAGTCGTCCCGCCTTGAACAGCGTTTACTCAGAACGCCCACCGTTTGGCACCGCTAGGTGGTGGGACGTTTTTGAGCCGCGGTCCGCCCGCGTAGGCTTGTGGCAGAACACATGTGGTACAATGCGTTGGTGGTTACGTAAATGCGTTGGTGGTTACGTAAATGCGTTGGTGAATCTTCCAGCCGACGTTAATGGATGAAAGCTTCTGTTCTTCAAATCGTCCGAAGTATTGTTCTGATCTTCTAAATCCGGCTCAGAAGGACCAAAGGAACTGTTCGTGGCTGGTTGCAGCTACAAACAAGTCAGCCGTTGTGCTTTGATGTGGACTGTATTAAAACTCGTTTCTTGATTATTTCTTCTTTATTCTTCATAGGTGGGGTCCGGAGAGCTTACAAAAATTTGCTCTGACCGGCCTGTATTTATACATTTTGGGTCATGCCCGTGAGCGTGGTGGGGGCAAATTCCGGCCCATGTAGGTATACAATTTTTTCCACTACCCACATGAACCGTCGTAATTTGCAGTTGTCCATTTCGTTTTGGACCTCCCTTTCTTACATGTATTTTTATCTACCCTACGGTATCTCTCGTAATCTGGATACCTTACAATATTAAAATATTATATTTACTTTGAGATTTAATTAACTTATTTAATTATCTCTACTTAGTGAGGCATTAGGCCTCTGGGCACCTTTACCTGGCCCTCTTTAAAACATACAACAGTTACCTTGTGTTAAATAAAAGACAAACATAAGAAATATTTATTAAAATAACATATAAACCTAAATATATTAACCGTATTACATTTATAAAGTTATATTCGCTAACTAATCCTATACAATACAAAAATGAGACTTCTGTCCGTAACAGTGTTGATGAATAATGTTTTCATTTGATTTAATATTTAAGTCGCAATGGTTTGCCTCTATTGCCTTTAGATCAATTTAAAGGATTGTAAACAGATTGATTTGGAACAGATTCCAATGTACAATTAACAATGTCAATATTCTGCCCAATAGTGCAATAGTGCTTCTCCACGGAAGATCAGCGTTGTAGTTTTTGTCCACTACTGCAACATATGCTGAGTGGAGTCCTTTTAGAACACACATTTTTATTATAATTTGTTTGTTTTGTTTTAAGTACCTACATAAGTTTGTACTGCGCTCTAATAAACATATTTCATTTCATTTCATTTCAATAGGGGCAGATAGGGTAGCCAAATTTTTGGCTGAGTATTCAATATAATATGATAGCGATAATGTTATCTGTCTCTTAAGATAATGATTAAGATAAAATTTATCTTTTGTCAAATATAATTTATTATCTAGATACTTATTTAAGTCCAAGGTTAACATGGATCCAATATGGATCCAAGGTCTCATTCGGTCGAATAATATAACGGTATTATAAGGCTTGCCTCTTTTATTGAATCCAGGAACGCCGTTTCCTGAAATGCATACACAATTCATCGACATAGTCCGTTCCACAACTTATGATCCGTAATAAGTTAATCAGAATAGTACATTAGTTGTAGAGGATTGCATTGTATTTAAAATAAATACTGTTATGTATAACATTTATTATTTAATAAAACTATAGTCCCTTTGGAGTTTAATTTCGTTATAGCTAGTTAACCTTTGTTTACATACTTAAAAAAAATAAAAACTTTATCCAGTAAGCAAACTTAGCTTACTCAAAACATCCGACAAATGTATGCGGCTCACTCAAAAAAAAAGCCAGTGAGAAACCTCCTCACTCAATTAACCAGTGAACAAACATACATCGCCCCCTAACAGATACAGTGAACCTACAAAAAATGAAAACTTTATCCAATAAGCAAACCTAGCTTACTCAAAACATCCGACGAATGTATGCAGTTCACTCAAAAGATCAAGTGAGAAACCTACTCACTCAATAACCCATTGAACAAACATACATCGCCCACTAACAGATACCGTGGACTTACAAAAAATAAAAACTTTATCCAGTAAGCAAATCTAGCTTACTCAAAACATCCGACGAATGTATGCAGCTCACTCAAAAAAATCAAGTGAGAAACCCACTCACTCAATCAACCAGTAAATAAAAATACATCGCCCCCTAACAAATACAGTGAACCTACATAGTTCACTTTCTAGTTTCCTTGACTAGGTTAGCCATTATACAATATCATACCTGAGAGATGAAGATGCTTTCTCGCTTTTAAGAAGGCGTGACAAGGCCGTTTTAGATAAATGTTTTGCTACGTTTATAAATAATATTGAAGAAAATCTAAAAAATGATATAAAAGCTTTTTGGAGATACACAAAATCTAAAAAATCAACGAATGACATCCCTAAGGTGATGCATCTCGAGAATGAGCCTGCTGATAATGGTGAGGATATTGCAAACTGGTTTGCTTAATTCTTTTTTTCGGTGTATAGTGCACCTGGATCCACTAACTTCGTTCTGGGTTTCCCGGAGGCAAGTCACAGCCTGTTTAAAATAGTTATCACTGAAAAGGAAGTAGAAACCGCGTTAGAAACGTTAAGAGCGTTTACGCCGTTTTGCTCAAAAACTGTACTTTTCAAACCTCTTAATATCTATGAATATTTACTTTACAAATATGTTAATTACTTATATCATTAGGCGATCTTGTCATCAAAATAGTTTATTGAAAACATTTTTAGATTTATGGATATTTTGGAATTTATAACAAGATAATTGAACAGAGGTTGTCATAATTTGACTTTCCGCGTCAACTTCGAAGCTTAAAAAAGTGTTTAAATTACTGACAAACCTAAGAACAAAAATTTTATTTCAATTTGAAGGATCTTCAGCAAAATAGTTTGTTGAAAACATTTTTAGATTTTGGTTACTAACAAAAACTATAAAAATCCAAACATTGTGAATTTTTTAAGAAATTATAGGTGATAAAATAATTGTTTTCTCTAATATACTTACTATATAAATATAAGATAAAAGCATTTTACTATAGAAAAAAGTGTTCTTTAAATTATGCGCAAAATTCTTTTTACTAAATTAGCTCTATATTTTTTCTATAAATATTTTAAAACTGCTCTAAAACTACTACAAAACTCTGCGTTCTATTAGTATTAAATCAGTCCGCCACGAGGCGTCTGAGAGAGTGGTCACGTCGCTCGACGCTCTACCCGACGATTATCGAACAATTGCCGTAATTTCGAACATAGTTCAAATTTATAGCGCGATAAGCAAATCTTAGTACTTTAGTGAATAAATTATTTTATGTTACTTTTGATGAATTGCAACATTTTTAAATTGGACGACCTCCGTGGTCGAGTGGTTAGCGCGCCGGGTCGGGCGTGGCGCCGTCTCCGAAGCCCCGGGTTCAATTCCCGGTGGGGTTAATTTAGAGAAGGACTGTTTTTCTAAATTTATTTCGGGTCTAGGTGTTTCTTCTATGTTTATGCATATTTAGCCATTATCTTACTTACTTAGATAATTGGTGAGAGCATATAAACAAATTAAATTTTTAAACTGACAACGTATATTATGTTGCAGAGATAATGGATAACAAATTCAACGAAACATACCCCCCCCCCCCTCCCCCTCCCCCTATCTGAAACGGGCGTGGTGTAAGTATGTAGGTAAAAAGCTTCCACCTAAACTAAAGTGAGCTTAAAGTAACTTTCGCAATGCTGGCCCACGGGATGGGTGGGAAATACCATCTATGCGGGAGAGAGAAACACCTCTCTCCCCTCCTTTGCAAGATACGTAAAACCGTTGGTCCCCGTTTTTGTCACGACTGCTCCGCACCCGTGCCAGTGTGCGCTATGGGCTATGGCCCAATCTCCTCGCCATATCCTAGCAGTGCGACTTTTGTAGACTAATTATTTATTTTGTTAATAAGTGTATTCCTTTTTTTTTATTTTTTTAAGTATTCTTAGCCATTATTATGTTTTTTAGAATCCTACTTATTTAAGTTTTCAAATGTATTACAATGTATTCTTATGTATGTATTCTTCCAATGTATTACAAAGAAATGATTAATTGTATGAGCAGTCAAATAACTTGACCGAGTTTTGACAGCACCTATTTTATTGCTGCATGATGCGCTTTGTGCTTATGTGGCTCATATTTTCCCAGTAGTTTTTAAACAAAATTTATTTTAAAAGGAGATTAGCAAAATTGGGCTTGGTAATAGACAACATATTATTATTGATATATTCTAAAAAATCGGTCAAATTATTTGACTGCCCATACAATTAATCATTTCTTTGTAAAATATTGGAAGAAAAACTTAAATAAGAAGGATTCTTAAATGTTTCGTATCTCAAACCATCAACAGACTGTCAACTGTCAACGTCATGCAGGGAACAACAGGGACTCCATTTCCACTTAACATCAGGTGGAGTGGAGACATTTGCCGAGCTATGAATAAAATAAAATAAAATGTGTCGTCGTCAAATCAATTCGTCCAAAATAAATCGTTGAGGAACAGATAGGTATTGATTATAATTTTGTGATATAAGATTAATTAATTAAAATACATATTTAAATAAAACAAACATAATAACAAAACAAACATAATTTAAATAAAAATACATACGATATATTATTATACTTAGGTACTTATTTCATGTATCCGTAGTTTAGTCATCTGCTTACGCCCATAGTTAAAAATAAAAAAACGACGGGTTGCACTCCGGGAGTGCCGGCAGAAGTGAAAACTTGAATATTAACGTTGTGCATTTTTGATATTTTGGAATGGTTAGGGAATAATTTTGCACGAATTGCTTCAATTATCAGTATAAAAGTACTATCATTTATGTGGTAGAATACAATATTTATTTATTGTGCTATCGTACACAAACATGACAATTTATTCGCGCAAGCGCCCTGCGCCGCCTAAACGAAACAGCAGGCATACATTTTCGCCGCGCCGTAGAAAGAGAGGGGGATACTTTCTCTCCTACGCCGCGCCGGCTGTCTACTCTCCATCCGTCTTACGATTTTACGTCTTACATTTTCGAATTTAACATTTTTTACCCATTACAAAAAAAGTGTACAACGCCGCTAAAGAAGTTTTCACTTCAATAATTTCTAAGTATACCGAAAAACTAAATTCGAACGGATCAAAGTAGTGAGTTTGACTATAGTGAGCAGAACTAGCCTACTCTACGCACACTTTCGCGCGCGCTCACAACCCGCTTCAGTGTGCGTGATATTTGGACTTAAAAACCTAAACTTAAGGTCTCGCGCTCGGCGTAAACGCTCTTAAACGTAAATAAGGGTGCAGGCCCTGATAGCATACCACCGTCTTTTGTTCGTATTTGTGCTCGAGCCTTAGCAAATCCTCTTACGAAGATTTTTAATATGAGTCTGTCTCAGGGCTGCTTTCCGGATCGTTGGAAGACGGCTAAAATGGTACCTATTTACAAGGCGGGCAAAAAAATGAATATCTCAAATTACAGAGGTGTTTGTATTCTAAACTGTTTTGCCAAGGTCTTTGAGGGATTGTTGTATTCCCGTATCTACTATCACATGAAACACCTTATCAGTCCCAAACAGCACGGCTTTGTCAAGAATCGCTCAACATCTACTAATTTGCTTACATATGTCCATAATATGGGAGTAGCATTGAACAAGGGACTAAAAGTGGATGCACTACACACTGAATTTGCAAAGGCCTTTGACAAGGTAGATCACAAAATACTTTGTCAAAAGATGCATCGTCTTGGAATACATGGTAGTCTGTTGCGTTGGCTCGAGTCATACTTAATGAATAGAACTCAGTTGGTGACAGTATATGGATATAATTCAATTCCATTTCGGCCAGTGTCTGGTGTTCCGCAAGGTTCTAATCTGGGCCCACTGCTGTTTATACTTTTCATTAATGATCTGTTGGGGTTGATAAGCAGTGAATGCCTTGCTTATGCTGATGACAAAGATTTTTAATAAAATCGTAGAGACGACGGACTCTTTAAAATTGCAAAGGGATATAGATATGCTCTCAGATTGGTGTCAAAAAAATAACATGTCTCTTAATGTTGAGAAGTGTCATCTACTAACATTTACACGGAAAAAGAATCCTTTACAATATTCTTATAATATAAACATGTTAGAATTGAAGCGCGAGACAGTAGTAAAAGACCTGGGAGTATGGATCGATTCCAATCTTTCATTTAGACAGCATTATGAGTATAATAGTATCCAAATGTAATAAAACAATGGAGTTTCTATTAAAGTCCGTGCGTCCTTTCGGAGACCCAAGCAGCATCGTGTTGTTGTTCAATGCATCATTCGCAGTGTT
Source organism: Eudonia lacustrata (assembly GCA_947562085.1). Classification (NCBI taxonomy): domain Eukaryota; kingdom Metazoa; phylum Arthropoda; class Insecta; order Lepidoptera; family Crambidae; genus Eudonia; species Eudonia lacustrata. The sequence goes on along the minus strand of OX387342.1, from coordinate 18,257,430 downwards.
TTAGAGTACTGTTCGGTTGTGGTCTCCCTATTATGATATACATAAAAGCAGGATCGAGTCTATACAGAAGCGTTTCTTGAGACATCTCAGCTCTAAAATGGGCTTAAGAAGAAAGCTACCGTCCTACGAAGACAGGTTGAGGCATTTTAAAATTGATACCCTTGAGAGTAGACGCACTTTGAATAGCTTTGTTGTGCTGTTTAAATTGGTTAATTCCGAATAGGATGCTGCTGGCTCAAACTGGGTTTGTAGTTGGAAGATGTACCACTCAGAAACTGTTTTATGTACCAATAACATCGTTCAATGTGACCTATAATGATCCGCTGTAACGCATGTACAGAAATTATAATAAAGTTAGCACTGCAGTGGATATATTCCACCACAGTTTAAAATCTTTTATAGCTAGTCTAAAGTCTCACAGTCAGAATGCTTCTTAATTAATAAGTTGTAATGTTTTCTTTTATTTTATTTTGTTCTCCGAAAAATGTCTTATTATTGTATAATTTGTTTTTTAGAATTGTTAGTAGTTTGTGTAACTTAAATATTAACATTTTATTTGAATGCTGTGCACAATAGTTATCGGCTCCAAACTTACATCATGTTTTTAGATAATATTACATTTAAGTATCATACTTGGTTTAAGAGAAGTTATTGTGACATAAATAAATAAAAAAATAAATAAATACACCATTAGACCAATACTAATACAAAACGAAATGCAATGAACAAACGTATAGCTCACTCATTTCTTTAAAAAATAAATAAATAAGATAACCAACAAATTGTAATAATAAATATTAATCCAGAGAGTTAAACAACATTGCATGAATTTAAAAGTGCTCTGAAATCACATTATTAATAATTAAATAAAAATAAATTGCTCACGACACACTACACTCACAGTATCAGAACGCGAAACGGCTTTATTAATGTTTTTGCAGTTTTTAAGAAGACTAATCACTGGATTCCAGACACACGACAGTTTGAATCCATCTTCACGATTGAATTTTTTGTATTTCGTAATTTCAATCGCTTCTCTCACCAATCTAGGTACGTAGTGGCGTTCTGTCGAAATTATCTGAGGGTTGTAAAACTCAATCCAGTGATTAGGACCCGACTGGATCAGATGTTCAGCGATGGCCGATTTTTGCGTATCGTTGTTCTTGACAGCTTTGATGTGCTCCTTAATTCAGCAAGCAACTGTACGTTTCGTTTGGCCAATATAAGAGCAACCGCAGCTGCAATCGGTCTTATATACACCCGGCTTTTCCAAGGGAAAACTATCTTTCGGCGACCGTAAACATTGTGCTACTTTTCTAAAAGGAGTGAAGATAGTATTGATTGAGTACTTATTAAGTATGTTTGAGACCTTATCTGTCACTCCCTTCATATACGGCAAATATACTGGTTGCCTGTCTACCTTGTACTTAAGGTGTTTGAGTTTGTGTCTAGATCGTACTATCTTCCCTTTGTATCCATTTTTCTGTAGAACATGCCGGACATGGACTAATTCATCGTGCAAGGTTTCATTATCGCACAAGTCGTATGCACGGTTAGTCAAGGATGATACTACAGAGTCAAGATGTCTTGGGTGGTGATGTGAGGTTGCGTTAAGATAGCGATCGGTGTGTGTAGCTTTCCTGTATACCGAGTGGCCAAGAGAACCGTCATCCCGCACTCGCGCCATGACGTCGAGAAATGCCAAGCTCCTGTTTTCTTCCATCTCAAAAGTGAAATTTATTTTCGGATGTATTCCATTCAGACTTGCCAAATAAACCTCGACATCGCGCCGACCACCAACAAGTATACAGAAAACGTCAACTACGTCCCTTTTCCACAGCTTAATTGACGTGAGTGCAACAGCGATAGCGCGCTCTTTAAAGTGCTCCATCCAGATGTTCGCCACCACTGGAGCCACAGGACTGCCCATAGCCACCCCGTCAATTTGAAGGTAGTACTGACCTTGGTATACAAAATAGTTCGCCGACAAACAGTGATGTAATAATTTGGCGTAATCCATCGGGATGTTGCTATTCAGTAACTTTGCTTCAACGACCTTTAAACAATCCGCTACAGGCACGTTAGTGAAGAGTGATTCTACGTCGAAAACTGACCATCAACTCGTTGTGCTCAACCCTGTTTTGGCGCAGAATGTCTACGAAATGATGGGAGTCCTTTACGTACGACGACGTTTGTCCTACCAATGCACAGTATTTCGCATAGAACAAGCTAGGTGGACAAAATACATGACACGATTTCCAGGAAATGATAATTAACTAATGATAAAGACACCTCAAAACACACGATTCCAGTTTTTGTTTTGATCTAATATTCCAGAGTACTGAGTTATAGGGTTTAGAAGCCTTAATGAGGATAAGTGCAAAAATTAATAAATAATCAGTTGCATTTTCGCGACACATTCGTTTTTACGTTTTTGTAATTACCTATGATTTTGTGGAAGTTTCTTGTGATGGATTTTATTTCCGAGGGTGAGTACTATATTCTATCATATGATTTAAGTTATTTATCGTCTACATTAATGCTATATAATTTTTTGAAATATAATGAAAATTTAGTATTATTTTTTCTTTGTTTTCTTACTTTAAACGTTCAGGAGGAGTATGTTCCCGCTTGTTTCCGGGCTAAATTTTAGATATATTATATGAGCAACCTTTCTCTTTACAGTGTTGTATATTTTAGCTAGCACACTGGAGTACAACATTTTTTTTATTATTTTTTTTCATAGAAGGTTCCCTCTTTTTCAAAAAAAGAGTTCTTCGAAGAGTGACTAACGCACACGAAAGACGAAAGAAACTTGCGTCTTTTTGAATCTTTTACATAGATTTGATTTTGGCGATATTACTGAAGATTGTCAGAGAGCAATTAAGTTTTTCGAACAAAATTGCTGCAAAAATGGTTGGCCGCAGGAAAGTCAATGGAGCGATTTTTAACTACAAATAAAAGTTATCTAAATGCTGAGGACATACAATTTAGCGTACGCACTACCCAGCCAAGACCTTCTTCATCATTTCAAGATGTGAGTCCAGCTGGAAGGCCTCGGAAAAGACTTTGAGGATTCGTCATTTAAGACAAAGAAACTTAAAGAGAGCAGTTTATTTAGTTGAAGATTCCACTGAAGAGTTATATTTATTTTTTATTTAAATATTTATGTTTCTTTTTGTACATAGTTAAATTATAAGAGTATTATTATAGGGCATGTTGTAATTTGTTTCTACGATTTAGATAAGGGACAAATAATTATACCTATATATCTTTATCCATATAAATCTTCTGTGCGTGTGTATGTTATTGAACTCCTTCTAAACGGCTAGATGAAATTTTCTGTGTGTTTTTAAGTGGATTCGAGAATGGTTGAGATTTACAATTGGACCCGGTAGGTGGCGCTGCTATAGGGGTACATTATGGGATACGGGTGTTCTTAAGCGGACGAATGATTTGTTTGTTTTGTTGTCATGGAAACTGTCAAAGTGGTACGAAGTCCGCCGGTCAGCTAGTATTATATATTTATTTTAGGATTTTCGTCTTTTTTCTTGTTTTTAATACATCATCATTCCGTAATGTTGATAAAATTATCCAAATGGTCATTAAATTAATGTATCAAGGCAGTGCTACACAAAAGTGGTAAAAAATAATTTTGTCCACCTAGGGTGTTCTACGCGAAACACTGTGCAATGGTTGCAATACGCTCGCTACTTGCTTCGCTAGTTCATATGTCGGTGAGCCTATCTGGCTCACAATCGGTCTCGAGGGGACGTTTTGTTTATGAACTTTTGACAGACCATAAAGTTTAGGCGGTTGAACGTTTCTACAACGTAGTAAATATTTAGAACTAACTAACTAACTAAATGAAATGAAATGAAATGAAATATATTTAATTTGCGCTTGAGAAAGGTACATTTTTGGTCTTATTCTAGTTTTCTTCTCTTTCTCAGCTGACAATGTAGCATGCAAATAATTTTAAATAACAATTACTAAATATTCTAATTAATTACATACATATAAAAATACAAAATTAACACTTCAAATTGTCAAAAACCAATTAAATAACATTTTAATAAAAATACAAAATTAATTACTAGAAATTGTCCCTATTCAAAAATATGTCAAAAATATGTCAAATCAATATTATAATGTCAAAAATATGTCAAATCAATATTATAACATTAAATCTATGTATTATAACCACAGCGCAGCGGCCTAACTTATAATCTGTGGAGCTTATAAACTTCACTTCTCTATGGTAGTCCATGCCATAGAGGAAAAAAGAAAAGTTTGTGAAAAGTTATGTCAAAAGTTACTAAAATATTTGCAATTCAATTAAAATAATATACAGAAATAAAATAATAATAAAAGTCAAATGATTTATCAAGTTTGGTCAAGGTGAATAGTATTTTACAGACATCAAAAGAAATTAATATGTCGTTAACTTATAAAAAAAATAAAACTAAAATATTAGCTTGCACACATCTAGGTACAAATCTTACATTTATTAAGTGTATGTGTAAGAAAATCTTTCACTGAATAAAATAGGTGTGCCATAAGCCATTTATGTAACTCTGCTAGAAATTGTTTTACAATAAGTTTTCTAATTGTTTCAGGCAATTTATTAAAAATACTTATGCACATCCAGAAACAATTCTTTTGCATACGAGTGCTTTTTGGAACAAAGGCCGACATCAACCTTTTTCCATTTCTAGTGTTTCGGGGATACATTTCTTGTGCTGTTTCAAAATAATGATGGTTAAGTTTGACAAATTTGGCTATTTCAAAAATGTATAGACATGACAGGGGTAAGACTTTTAACCTTTTGAATAAGGGTGCACATGGCTCATCTGGTGCAGTGCCACAGATTGCCCTAATACATTTTTTTTGAGCGATAAATGCTTTATTTGTGTCTGTGCTGTTTCCCCATATGATTAAACCATAACGGAGGATGGACTCAATATATGCAAAGTATGCTGTGAGTGCTGCACTTTGAGAGGCTACTTTAGTGAGTTTATATAGTGCAAAAGTAAATCTATTTATTTTACAACATATGTTTGTGATCTGTTGCTTCCAGTCCAACTTATGATCAATTTGTATACCCAGAAACTTAGTTATATTTGTGCCATGTAGTCCTAGTCCTTGATTGTGTACATTTAACGTTTGATAAGGTGTATTATTAAAATTCATGAAATAAGTTTTGTCAATATTAATGAAAAGGTTATTATCTTTAAGCCAATTTATTATTAAGTTGATTGTATTGTTAATTTCATTAATAAGGTCATTTAATGTCAATTTCTTACTTGTAGTCACTATGATTGAGACATCATCCGCAAATAAGATGCAGCGGTGCTTTGTCAGTTTTGGTAAGTTATTTATATAAGTGAGGAACAAAAATGGACCCAAGACACTCCCCTGGGGCACCCCAAACTTGATTTCTTTAAACTCAGATAGATATTTTTGGGTTATATTATTTTTATCGAGTTTAGCTACTTCAACGGCTTGCATCCTATTGCTCAAATAAGTTTTTAGCCAATTTAGTGCCGGCCCCCTAATGCCGTTGTTTTCCAACTTTTTTAGTAGGGTGTCATGTAAGCAATAATCGAACGCTCTAGACATGTCAAGGAAAAGAGCTGTTGTGTACCTATTTTCATTTATGTTCATTAGTATTTCATTCACTAGGTTGAATATGGCATGGGTTGTGGATTTCTTTTTTTGAAATCCGAATTGATCTTGATTTAATATACCATACTTTTCAAAAAACACCATCAGTTTCTCAAGTACAATTTTTTCATAAACCTTTGATATGATTGAGATTAGTGTAATGGGTCTGTAGTTGTCAACTACTGTTTTTTCATTTTTTTTATGCAAGGGTTTGACTAGTGAATACTTAAGCCTGTCTGGGAAGGTCCCAGAGGATATTGATAGGTTTATAAGAAATGTTAGAACAGGGGCTATTTCTTCATTGCATGCCTTCAGAACCTTTGTACATATGTTGTCATACCCTTCAGAGTTTGTGTTTTTGAGGGACTTAATAGTTTTTCTAACACAGTACTCATCAACAGGAGTCAGATAAATGGAATTTATCAGATTACTAGTTTTCCCATGCAAGTCATTATTTGTTTTCGCATGCGTGACACCTGTGATATTGATAAAATGGTCATTGAACTTATTGGCAATTTCTATTGGATTATTTATATTATGTTGATTATAGTCTATAGTTTCAATATAATTGTTACATGTCGGTTTGGTATTTGTCTCCTCGTGTATAATTTTCCATGTAGCTTTGCATGTGTTTTTTTTACTATTATTAAAGATATATTTATTATTTGACTGTTTTTTTGCCTGTAGTATGCATCGTTTTAGTATTTTTGAGTATGTTTGATATTTCTTTTTTGTGTTGTATGTTTTCCTTTTATAGTGATTAAGACGGTGCGCTCTACTTGTTGCACAGCTTTTTTTAATACCCTTAGAGATCCAGTGCTGGTTAGAGTTAGTGTTTATTGTGACTTTGCAAACTGGGAAACATAATTTATAAAGTAAACAGAACCAGTCATGGAATTGAAAAACATTTGAACATTGAAATTGAAACAAATCTACTTAGTGATGAAAAGACATACAAGAAAGTGAATTACAATCCCACGGCTAGAACGAATCGAAGCACTCAAGCACTAATAAAGGAATGCGGTGATTCTTTAGGCGACGAAACACTTAAATATTAACGTTATAACACATGGAATCAGACCTACTTGATTTATCTGACCTTCATCGCCAATATCTGGACGACGAACAGGCGAACCTACCCTATAGTAGGTTGCGATTGCGACTGCTTTTCTAAGTTAAGTGACGATGATTAAAATGATTTATCTCTTAAAGTTATGTAATGAGTAGGGTTGCCACCCGTACTCTAAAATAGAGTATGGACAATACTTTTTAATGTAGGCGTACTTTATAATCTACGACACCAATAAAGTACGCTAAAATACTCTACACTCGAGAGCAATGAATCCGGGTCACTTAAAGAAACCTATAAATCTCGGAGACTAAGAATGCTAGCTTAATGAAATAAATTGTGTTTAATAGACAATTAAATACTCCTTAAATGAAAGTAATAAAACTTCTTAGTTATTGTAAAGTTATGTCATAAAAAATCAAATTTGAAAAAGGGAGACTTTCGAAGACGGAACTACGAAATTACTGCATTTGTTTTTGCTTCTGTTTCTAATCTGTCATTTAAGTGGGTTATAAACCATGTTGATAGTGTTTGATGGGCGAATAAACTTTTTCTTGTCACATTTGGTCAAGTAGGGTTTTAAAAAAAATGTGAAGTTTTAGTAAATATATATGAATATTATGTAGAATACTTATACAATATTTATATTTTGTGATTGAACGCGTCGTAAGTGTTAAGAAAAAAACGATTTTGGCATGAAACTTAAAGTTCACCCTCGATTGCGTCCCCTGGGTAACCAGTAATAAAATAATAATATCCTAATTAAATTTGACTGGTTTTCTAACCATCAATTCAATATACTTCGAAACTACTCTAAAACAATAAAATATATTTAAAATGACTAAAAGTTTATGTAGAAATAACCAATACACTGTTTCTTGGCTAACCAGGTAATAAAAAACCTCTTGTTCATCGTTTGAATATTTCATCACAACTTGTGACTAATTTTTAAAAACTAAATTAAAAACTTTATTTGGTATTCAGAAAATTTAAATCTAATATTCTTAAAAAGAGGGTCACTGAGTGACCCAAGAGACTAAATAAGTTATTCGAGAGACAATTATATAGGTAGGTGTGAGGGTTGACTGCTGTGGCGATGTTGAATGAAAGAGTTTTCAAAATGTAATGCCTTTATTCCAAAATCATACCTCCTTATATATTAAATAATTTTGCAATATTCTTAATATTAAAAAGAGACAACATCATTAAGCAATTTCATACAACACAGTAAAACATAAATTGCGGGTGCGTATAAATTAATTAATTATATTTTACCTACACACATTTTGCAGCCACACGCCACACGTAAATAGAAACGCAAGGCTCGTCTAAGTAAGCCTCAGTGTCGCTGGCAGCTGGTACTATGCAGACGTATGACTTGTCGCCACAGAGCTCCCCCTCAAGCAAAGCGTACTACGGGCTTTACAGTTCGTCCGGATCGAATTGTTCTTGTGTTGGACGTGTCGGTGCTGCTGCCGAAATCGTGATTATCTTCGTTGAGTGTGTAGGCGGGCTTTAGTCGGTCGATAGTGCAATGTGGGGACCGGGAGACGCTTTATATGAAACGAGTGTAGTAGTTGATGTGTGATTTACTACTAATTAAATCATGCCTAACAATACATAAGGGGCAAGTGAGTCATACACTACACCTCCCCTGTTATTGAAAAACAAAGGAAACAATATAAATTTTGACTTTTTTATGTATACTTATCTGAAACTATATATTAGAAATGAAATTTTACTTTTACTATGGTACAGTAAGATAACAAAAAACCGACTTCAAAAAAACAGGAAACTTAAAAAAGTAAAAACAGCTCTAAAAAGCAATAAATAATATTTAAATCATATTATTAATTACCTAGAAACGCATGTCAGCAAAAGGTAACTGTTGTAAATCGTTGAGGAATTCCCTCGACTGTCTATGGTCTCCATCATCAGACCTGAAATGGAACTTATAACCCATATGGGTGCAAAGTTCTTATCAATAGAAATGAATTAAACTAAACACAAGGTAGCTACTGTAAAACGTTGAAGAGTTCCCTTGACTGTCCTTCGTCTTCATCATCAGACCTCTAATTGCAGTCACAACCAATCTAGGTGTAAAGTTTTCATCAATACAAATTAATCAAGCCCAAACACCATGTAATTGCTGTAAATCGTTGAGGAGTTCCCTTGACTGTCTTTCGGCTCCATCATCAGATCGACTCCAGACCTTCATTAAGTAGTAGTGCTTTAAAATACTTAATGAAAACATTAACAAACACACTAGTCGCCCCTACAATTTTCGAAAGTTCCCCTCGATTTCTCTGGGATGCCATCATCAGATCCTGGTTTCCTTATCATGGTACCACCCTTGAAATACATCTCCTTTCCATCAAAAACAATCATCAAAATCGGTTCATAAACGACGAAGTTATCCGCGAACACACATAAAAAAAATATATATATAAAAATAAATATAAATAATAATAATAATAATATAAATAATAAATAAATATATATATATATATATATATATATATACTCAGTTCGACTCGTATATATATATATATATATATATATATATATATATATATATATACGAGTCGAACTGAGTAACCTCCTCCTTTTTTGAAGTCGGTTAAAAACAAATAAGAACTTTATGAAAAGATTAAACAAAATACTACACAGAGTTACAAAATAACATAATAATATCGTTTTACACCAATAAATAACAGAACCGATTTCACATGACAGAATATCATAACAAAATAAATATGTAATTTAAGATCAGACTTAAACCAAAATTTTACATAAAGCTATGATTAATGTATAACATCATAAAAGAAAAACGAACCAAAACCAAATTAACGAATTTCTTTGCCTTTAGATTATTTAGATATTAATTTTAACAGCTCTTTATTTTTAATTACATTATAACCAATAACTGAATTTTAGAATATCAAATAAACACTAGAGACTATAATAATTGATGAACCAAATACTAATAATATATGTATATATATTGTTTTTGTAAACACACTTGACATAACTTTTGCTATTACAATTTGTTTTATAGTAGGTATAATACCATTTCTGAAATTAACTGTTACAAGTCAAACTGTATCTATCCTAATTATTTATTCTAATTCAAAAACTTCAAAAGAAAATTTATGCAAATACATACCATTCTAATAAACTGTATAATAAACCAATAATTTTAGTTAATAAACATTTTGAAAAATCAAAGAACAACAAAATATATATTTTTTTTATACTAACTTACATTTTACCAATAAAGTTATTATATTCTACTCGTATATAATATATACTCTTCTAAATAATTATTACTATTTAACCGCAAATTACAATTTATTTAATTTAATGTACGTAGTTGTTGACGAACAATGTTAACTTTAATATATATGTGTTTCTAAAATTTTCTCAAAATTAGCTTTTGTTTATACTCCTAGCAAATAGAACCACTTAACATTTTACATTTGTTTTACATTTGTTTGTACATTTATATAAAGTCGACTTTCATTTTTATTTTATAATATATTTATTTCATAACAGCGCATCTTAGTGCCTGTATGGGTTGTGCGCACAACCTAATTATTGGGGGTCATGGTTTAAGCCTCTTTTGGACTCCAACTTATCTTACAGAGAAACCTCGTTTACACCATGATCGAATGGAAGGATCTGACCCTCCATGTACCATTTTAATAGGGTCATGAATTAAGACATCTTTTGGTCTCCAACAGTATTCTAAGAGGAATCTCGTTCACATCTAGATACGCCTGAAGGACCTGATCCCTATGTACCTTTTCATGTGTACCGAATACTTTACCTCTTACTTAAATTATTTCTATTTATTTCATAATCATTCACAAAACATGCAAACCAAAATAAGAAAAAATAGGTTGAAAAGATTTTCCTTTGCTCTTGGGTGATCAGTCCAATTGCACGTCATGCTCAAAAACCTAATTATTCAGAAACTTCTAATATTCATACATTATTTATATCTAACAACCTTTACGAGTCCAGAAGCTTTCATATCCGTACCTAATTGTCAACATATTGTAACAAAAAGATTTTTAATACAGATTTCCTACATAAACTTTACTTCCTATCTTTATCCTAATTTTTTTTGTCAACTTATATCATTAGGACATTTTTTTTATCTATATTTTCTGCGTCTATTTTCGTTTTCGTTAATTTCTTTCATAACTTATTTTTCTAAAAATCCGGTTTAGTTACACAACTTATTTGTCTTTGCTTTAAAAACTCATAACAATCGGGCTCAAATCGGGTGGCATTGTTTACAAATCATTTCGATAACATATTTCTTGCTACATCTGTATATGGTTAGTTAACTATTATCTCATACGTACAGGAATGCCATTGCTAATTATTTTAGTATTCTAAATCAAAACAGGATTTCTTTTATTTCAAATAGTTATCATGCTATTCAAAGTATTGATTCTGTTTTATAATATTACAATTCTTTTTCTTTATCAAATACCTATAAATTATTACTTTTAAAATATCGTCTAGCAACACTTTGCAAGCTTTGCTTTTTATCAGTGCAATGTACCTAATAACCTAATTGAAATGAGTAGATCATCCCGAGTGATTAAAAGATGTTTAATACAAAACTACTGTTTACTTTTCTATTTTTTTTTAAATAACTAATATTAAACTGCTGGCAGAAGATCGCCTTTAAAATTTTCCTAAAATATTTAATATATTGGTTCAATAACAAAATCTAAATTTGCATACCTATACCATAAAATCTTATTCCTTCCTAAAACTGTTTTACGTAACTAATACAATTATTTTTTACTTTTGCCAAACGTAATTCCAAAATGGGCTTGCATGATTTTGTATATTATTATATGCACTTTTAATTTTTATTCATCTAACACTGAAACAAATTTATTTATCATTTATTTTTGTAAAATAAATCTCTTTTATTAAAAAGTTATGTTTTACTATGTTTTTAATTTATATAAACAAATAACACGTTTCTATTATAATTTTTACTTTAACAAGCAGAAGATTAGATATAAAAATTAACTTACACAAAGGTGTTAGTTAATTTTTATATCTGCTTGAATTTTCACGATTCGGCTTAAATTTATGCTTCCCAATCAGTAAAATGACGCATCGAATAACTGTTTATCTAGACCAACATGTTATTGCTTCGCTCTGCGACATGCGCTGCCTATGCAATGCTGTTGCAACGTATCAAATTCGACTATGTTACGCTGACTTGCGACGTTTGTGTGGTCTTTGTGTGACTAATTTTACTCAAGCTATAAGGTTTGAAACAAAATCCGAATACGAATCCGATATAACCGGTAATGATCCGGTATGAGACACTCTGTATAAGAGATAACATTCTATTTTTTTTATTTCATTTGTTTATAACAGTAATTCAATCTAGGAGCTCAAAAAAGTGCCTTCGCGCATTTTATGAAAATCTTTCTCTGCTGTTTTGGGTTTCATTAAAAAGTTAAGCAAAATTTACAAAAAGCGAGGCCGCTACGAACTATGCCAATAGCTATTCTACACTATTCAATAAGTCAAAATTGTTAATGTATTTTCGTTTCTGAGATCGAGAACGCCAAAATTGGCCATTTTACGCAAAAATCACAGTCACGATGTAATAGGGCCCTTAAATGTCCCAAAGAGCAACAGAAAATACGTTTTTAAGGACAAATAAATAAATACTCTTTTTTATGCTATGTACTTTATTTTTGTTCTAAAAAAATGAAGAAATACTTTATTCGTCCTGAAAAAAGGTGGCAACCCTAGTAATGAGGGGCATATAAACGTTCTGCAACCATTTTTGTACCTTTAAAGTTTATTTCACTATATTTACTCCATACTTAGCATTTTCACTTACCTAAATAGGTGAAAATGGGTTAAAATCGGGTTATTACCCAAATCACCCGGTTATAACCCAAATGGGAAGAATGGGTTTTTACCCACTACCGATCTAATTCATATCGATCTCCTCCATGCTTTCGAAGGCACGTATAGCCATTGGTCCCGTAGCAGTCTTTAACCACCACCAATCCACACTGGGCCTGCTTGGTAACCACCAAGTACCTATGGCCCGTTCTCCCATCCATCCATAGGAAAAACTCGTGTCCCAGCAGTAGGGACATAAAATGAGCTATTGATGAATAATGAAATTTATTATAGGAACTTGATTATGGTTATTATCTATTTGACTCAGAATAAATGCTCTTTGGCCCGCAGAAATGTTATAATTATTTAATATGGCCCGGCCCTATCTCTAAATCTATGTCCCCATCCCTGGTTTAGATAGTTTTTTGAAAAATTTCTTACGGGTAATCAGTTGCCCTTCATCTCACCAATTAAGTGATGATAAAGCCGGAAGGTGGAAGGGCCTTCAACCGGAGTCCTTAACTACTGAGGCACTGGCTACCTTATCTTTTTTTTTTTTTTTTTTTTTTTTTTATTGTGAGATGGGCTTGCTCTTGGCCTCATTCTAATCCCTAGGGCTAAGAAGATCTTTAGCTGGTACTAGCTAGCCAGGCGGACAAACAAACTGTATCACCGACCAAATCGAGTTTTTTTTTTGAGAGAGATTGCTGATTGCCTCTAACGTCATTTTCAGCGTCTCCAGGCTTTATTGGGAGCGGCGAGGTACGTAAAGGGTACCTCAAGCCGTGTTGAAACGAATCACCTTCAGAGGATTTCTAGAGGGAACGGCATCGCACACTTAAAAGTGCGCGTCTCCGTGCCCTACTAGAGTCTTCGAAGGGTTCGGATCGGATCGGGGAGCGGAACCACCCGAGGGCGCCTCTAAAGGCACGGACCTCGGCTCGGGTAGACCGGGCCGTGGAGGAGGAGAGAAGCGCCCAGGTACGTGTCTGTACCTGGTATAGAGCGCGTGTGAACCGGTTCTACGTACCCTTGTTCTACGAGTACGGTGTCTTGGGCCTAAACTAGTGTGTATATTTAGTGTGTTCTGTAAATGTGTAATGGCATTTAGAGGATCGGGCGGGGATCAAATCGAGTACACCAACATGTACCCCTCGCTGGAACATGAAGCCGGGACCTCTGGCACAGATTAAAGTAGCCTCTGGGTCTGAGGTGGTTAGGTATAGCGGTAGGTCATAGCTGCACAGATAGATAAATATATACCTACCACAGTCGCAGCCGGGTATAAAAAAGGTACTGAATACCTACTTTGCGTTATTATCCTCGTTAATAATATAACTTATTTTTTAAAGCAGGTGATGAGATTTTTTACCTCGCTAGGTTGGTACCAACGTTTAAAGTGACCTGATATAACGATTGCCAGTGTAAATATAATAATATAGTTAGGTACAATTCAATTGTTATGATAATAATCGCAAGGCTTGTTTACGTTTTGGACAAAGGGAATGTTATCGTTAGCTGTCATCAGCGTGTACCTGGAATATATAATCACATCACACGTTTCTCTCAAAACACTTTTAATGATACTTTTGTACGTTTAAATATTATTATTATGTATTATAATACATGGTGCTTAGTGTGAGTTTGTTTACTTTCTATCCGTATTCATTCGATTACGTTTATGAAAACGAAAATTAGTATGGCATTGAAGCAGCGCCTCCTGGCGGCGGGCGTACGAGCAGAGTTAATATTTTGCCATACAAATTTTCGTTTTCATTAATAGCGAATGAAACTCGCACAGTCGCACTTGGCACCCTAGATGTTCACTTGGACTACATTCCCTAGTACCCTACTAGTAATAATATCATTTTTTAACCGCCGCTGTGGTCTAGTGGTTTAAGACTACCGGGTTATACCTAGAGGTTCCGGGTTCGACTCCCAGCGGGGGATGGCGTGCATGTTTGTGTACTCGGTTTGGTTGGTGGTAGGGCTTGTTTTTCCGCCTTGCTTGCTACCACTATCTTTTCTAAATATGTCACCTTATCATTAATGTTTGCAGCAATTGCAGCATTTTTGTGGTCCGGCAGCCTGAGATAAGATAGCCAATGGATCAGTAGTTAAGGATACCGAGTGAAGTGCGCAAATCTATGTTTTCAAAGAGGTTTCTTTGATATTTTTTTCTCTGTTATAAAAGTTGACAAATCGTGTTTCTGCAACTAGTAAAATGAAGTCAATTAAATGAAAAATCATGTCATCAAATATCCCTTTCGTATGTTTTGTAATTGTTGGGGATACCGAGTGAAGTGCGCTTCCACCTTTGGCCTTCTCATCACTCGCCTCGCCCCGAAATTCGGTTATGCTAATTCTTTCTTTCTCGCTCTAACAGCTATAGACGCCCAACAAGCAAATATTAAAAAAAAAAAAACATTGAATATGAAGGAAAATAAGTATTGAGTTTCGAATTCGTTTGTTTAATGTTTTCTATTTTGATAGCTATGTATTTTCCTAATTGGAGTTCTCGTTAAAATTGGCTTATTGGTAGGGTAATGGCACCACTGCGCTCCTGGAACCAGTGATCGACATTTTTTTTCCTTTAATCATTAAACATAGGAGTCACCAACTGATTTTAGACTTTAGCAACAATTGAATACAGGACCACCTGCCTCCTAGCTGTCATTCTTAGGGTTGCCACCCCTACTTTATTAAAAAGTATTGTTCACACGGCGGCAGGTCATTGATCCTTACAACCAAAACATAAAGTTCAAAATTGATTGTAGAAATTTGACAGTTTGGGTAGGTTGATCTGCCGCCGTGTGTACGTTATTTCGGTTAATTGTACTCTATACTTTATGAGAACAAGAAAGTACGCGAAAATACTTTATTTCACATATTTTATTTTTCTAGGACTTTTTTTACATACCTACCTATAATATAACACAAAAAAGTTGCTGTGCAGCTATTTAGCTGTGATAATTATTTGTTATTAGCTGCTAAAAGCAATGAGAAGTACTTATGTTTTTAAGCGAAATAAATAATGGTACCTACTTATTCAAATGATAAACGGGACACACTCTGATATTTATGAAACGTGCGCTCGTGAACATTATTGTTTCTGTTATCTTGGCAGAATTCGGCTTTTGCAATACATACATGCGTGAACGAATGGATACATCGCAGTCAGTATTACTTAATCACTGATCGTGATAGGTACATATCGAAGGTACACACGATAAAATTAATAGGTTCAAAATGACACAGTGGTAAACAGTGAAAACAGTTTGATTTGTGTGACAAAATGTTTATAAAGCTTCTAAGGAAAAGATGTTTTCATAAAGTTTTGATGGTCGCATTATTATGCTTAGGAGCCACCGCTTTATACGAATATGTACTATTCGGTGGTACTACCGTTCGTAAAATAGGCAGTCCTGATATTAAAACTGATGTGCAAAAATATTATGAACAAAGAGAGGTGAGTTTGGCTACTTAAACTGGCAACTCAATGCTATTTTTAACCGACTTCAAAAAAAGGGGGAGGTTATCAATTCGACAGTATTTTTTTTTTTTTTTTATGTTTGTTACTTCAGAACTTTCGACTGGGTGAACCGATTTTTACGATTTTTTCTTTATTTGAAAGCTGGTGCTTCCCATGTAGTCCCATTTTAATTTGGTTCAGTTCTGATGGTGGAATCCTCAAGGAATTGAGGGAACTCCTTAAATATTGTAGGCATATCTATAGCGATTTTGGTATTTTCAGAAATAAGACAAGCATTTGCATTCAGAAAGTATCATTTGATGAAGTGTAACTGATGAAAAAGACCACAGATTGCCATCGGAACTCCTCAATGAAAAGTATTTCACGGGTGGCGATAAAATATCTCGATTAAGATAGTTAGGCGACTATGACGAAGCAAAAGAAGGCAGGCACCTGAACTCAGTTTTTGATTTCCTACTTTGAGATAGGCGTTTCTCGTTTTCTTCGCTTGTCTCATTTAAACGGCGCTGTCTCATACGAGCGGCGCGTTTAGTAGGTCTACCCATATTCGCTTTTGATAAATAGATCGAAACAATTCACTAAAAAGCGAGAAATAAACAAAAATTTTAACAAAATAAAAACCGACTTCAAAAAAGTAGACTGATAAAATTGCACTAAAAAGTAAAAACTAAGCGTTAGACTTATATAGACAATAATTTTATTAGGAAAACATAAAGGTACAATTATTGTTATTTTGGAGTCGGTGCCAGCCAAGGTAACTTTAACATAAACATTTAACGACATACTATATATTAAATAAAACCATAAGCATGAAATATTTGCTACAAACGCGGACTGGCACCGGCTCCAATAAATCTCATACGGAGCGTTTGCGCCCCGTACCATAAGAAAAACTGTTTTTTTTCCTTCAAATTAAAACTAAAAATTACAAAAAAAATGAACAACAATATTGAAGTGTGTGTTAAGACTAATCTACTAAGAAAATTGAGATGCTTAAATCGGTCTGGTTAGCCTGTAAAATGCAAATCTATGTTTTCAAAGAGGTTTCATTGATATTTTTTTCTCTGTTATAAAAGTTGACAAATCGTGTTTCTGCAACTAGCAAAATGAAGTCAATTAAATGAAAAATCATGTCATCAAATATCCCTTTCGTATGTTTTGTAATTGTTGGGGAAAATCAAGATCCCCGTCACGTAAATTTCCAATGCGTCGTAATTACTCGTATTTTTGATGATTAAACGAACTTACCTGTAAGTGAAGTTCTATCATAATTATACGAAGCGCCTCGTCCGAAGAGATTATTAGTTAATTATTTTATATTGTTACTTGTAGTATCGCATAGATGTCACCACTCCTGCACTATCGTTGAGATTTTTTTTTTTTTTTTTATTGTGGGTATCCCTATTGTTTTTTTTTTTGATGTATTTCCTTAGAGATTAGTAACGGGAATAATGGCAGAGTAAGGGTGGGTGTGAGTTACTAGTCTCTTCGGACGAGGCGCTTCGTATAATTATGATAGAACTTCACTTACAGGTATGTTCGTTTAATCATCATTTATACTTCGCGCCTCGTCTTCGAGATTAGTAGTTAATTATTTTATATTGTTACTTATAGACTTTAAGAGTAGTAATAATGTGGGAAATATCATCAATGGAAGCACTTTTCGAATTAATGTAGGTTTATTTGTATACTTAATTAAACAACATTATGTAGATCCCCCATCTCTTCCCGTGGGTGTCGTAAAAGCCGACTAAGGGACCATTCCAGAGGATGGGCAGCAGCATCTCTCTGAGGTTACCCTTAACCTACTGCGATCGCCAACCCGCCTGCCAAGCGTGGCGATTACGGCAAATACCCCTCATATCCTTGGGGGA
Organism: Eudonia lacustrata; assembly: GCA_947562085.1. Taxonomy (NCBI): domain Eukaryota; kingdom Metazoa; phylum Arthropoda; class Insecta; order Lepidoptera; family Crambidae; genus Eudonia; species Eudonia lacustrata. Next base: position 18,239,429 of record OX387342.1, on the reverse strand, counting down.
GGCCTTTGTCCAGCAGTGGACGTCTTTTGGCTGAGATGATGATGATGATGATGTAGATCAGTAATTTAACGAATATATAATTATTCTTGTAATAATCATAACAGTTCATAATTTAAATTTTTCAAATCAATCAGTATTGTAATTTGCTACATAAAATCTAAGCATCAAAATAGAATGAGGTAAAGATGTACAATCGTCGTTCAAAACAGGTCTATTATAGAACCGTGCAAGTGGAGTTTCTGCTCCAACCCGCGGTGTTTCGGATTTAAGTTAGGTAACTTATCAAAGTTTTAGCAGGACATATTATAGTGGGTTTATTATTGAAAAAAGGTATATAAAGTGTTGGCAGTTTGCAGCCTGGTTTTGATGTTTTAATTAAATCGGAGATTGTAATAGTAATACGGCTGAATGATGAATGTATATTCTTAATATTTATTTTTGACAAGGTCTGAACTCTATGGGCAGTTGTAAGTGACAGTAATGTTATTGTCTTTTTGGTCAATGTAAGGTCTTCATTGGGGTACCATTGACTCAATTGATCCAAAACGCAATTTGTATCCCAGGTAACATTATACTTTGGTAACGGTGGTCGGAGACGAAATCCACCCAGTCTTTTGATATGTTTGAACCCAGTAACAGCGACAACGCTGATCGGCATGAGTTCAGGGTACCATATTGACAGGCTTCATTATATAACTGGGTAAAATAATATACCACAGTAGGGACTTAAGCAACTTTTTGATAGCGCGTCCCGGATAAGACTGCTGTCACCAGGGTAATGGATTAGTGTATCCACCGGGAGCTGGAATGGGAAAATATCGTGCGTTTATGAGGTGGAAATGTTATAATTCTGGAGACCACAAGGGCTTTAAATACGGGATACCATGGTTGCGTATGATGGCATAGTGACATTCACAAGAGCTACTTGTAGCCTAAACTGAATTAATGATTTTGAATTTTGCGTAGGTCACAAAGGAACAACCATGATACCTTTTGCTTTGTCAGAAATTATTTTCTTTTATACTTTTAATATAATAGAGAAGGGAGGAAACGCATAAAAATTCAAACCACTGCATGTTATGGTGAAAGAATCAATATTTATAGCATCAGGGTCTGTATGCCATGAGATATAATTTCACACTTTTTATTTATGCGGCTTACGAACAGGTCAATATCAGAAATACCAAATGATTGTATCAAGCATTGAAAAGCCCAGTTTGCTAACTCCCATTTAATGTCCGGGTGAGATTTGAGTGATTCCGCATTTGCGATGACGTTATCGCATGATTTGATATAAGATGCGAAAATGAACAGCTTACGATCTTCACACCACTGCCAAATTTCCCTGGTTATCTGTGTAAGGTGTGGGAATTGGATCCCATCCATTCGATTTATGTAGGAAATTGCAGTAGAATTGTCTATGAACAGGAGAATTTGGCAGCCTTGAAAGCCTTTAGCAAACGTTTTCAGCGCAATGAAAGCAGCCAAGAGTTTGAGATAATTTATATGTTTTAACCGCTCATCATTAGACCATTGGCCACTCGCTGTTTCATCTTGAAAGGCCGCACCCCATCCCGTCGTTGAGGCGTCAGAATAAATTTCAGTGCTATACTCGTCATTCCTAATGCGGCGCACTGAGTGACCTATGTTGTTTAACCATCATTGAATATCCGGATACAGTGTAACAGGAATATTCATTGTTTTATCATATAGTCGTCGTCATTTCTCAGGTTAAGAAATTTACAGCGTTCTAAATCCTTAGTGTGAAGTAGCCCGTACAATACAGCTGGGCATGGGATACTAGCAAGCCAGTGACTTGGGCGAGCTTCCGGACTTTACAATTTCTTATCTTCAAAAAGTTTTCCAATTCTGTTATAATTTGCAATCTTTTATCTAAAGGTAAGCTTAAATTAATTTCGTGCGAATTGAATGATCGTACCAAATTTACAAGTTACAGAAGGTTTAAGAACGCTCTTTTCCTAATTGATAATGAACCCAATTGAAGTTAATAGGGTTTTAGTAATTTTTATGTTTGCTATACATTGCTGGTAAGTTTGACCGAATAGCAGCCAGTCATCAAGATAAAGTGTGGAAATTAATCCTGCAGTTCTTAGTAGTTTAACCATTGGTTGGGTTATCTTGGTAAAAACAAAAGGGGCAGTATTAAGGCCAAAAGGTAGTACGTTAAATTGGTATAATTTTCCGTCAAATATGAACCGGAGGTACTTTTTAGAATCCTCGTAAATTTTTATTAAAAAATGTTGCCATGTAACATGTCTTGTGTAACTAGTTTAGTGGCAGTTCATAGATCTTACAATTTAGAATTGTCAGTAGATAAGATTTAATTTTTTAAGGTAAAGGATAAACCGCATTTTACCGTTAGGTTTCGGCGTAAGGAATATACAAGGTTCGGATTCAGTTTTCATTACTTCTAACCGGAGTGTGTGGGATCAAATCCTAAAATGCTAGAGCCGAGAAAGGGATTTTATAACTATCAATCCAAGAAAGAATTGTTCTGTCTTTCGTAATAAGGGACCATTGGGTTTTAAAGTAATGTAAACGGCCGGCATACTCAACTGAATTTAGTTGCGACGACGTGCCTGTGTCTGCATCGGTGCCCGCAGCTGTTGCTGACGCAACGGCTGTACCGATGAGTGCGCGGGCGGCGGTGGCGGAGGTGGTGCGAGGAGGCCTACAGGCTCGTAGCTCCTCGGCGATGGGCCCGGCTGCCTGTATGCTGGACCAGGAGCGATGCGGTTTAAATTCTTCTGGTTTAGTGTCTTCGGCCGCTTAAGTATACTTTTATGGTATGATGCATCAGCCTTTAATTCGACTCCTGATTTAATAATCGATTTAGCTGTTTTAATAGTCTCAGCTAACGTTTCGCTTAATAAAAAGGTGTCAATCTTAGTATTGCTAGGGTGTTCTTTAAGATCCTTTTTTAATGAAAAAAGAACATCACCGCACCGCATCTGCACCGAACATCAAATGGTCCTTCGAGGAAAGAACAGGTAATTAGTACTATTTATTCTCTTTTACGATAGCGAATTGGTTGACTGGCCTCCCACAAGCGGGTCTCACCAGTTTAATTGAGAAGGCGCAAATATCGTAATTGTTGTTTAAATAACTTTATTGCCTACAAGCGACTATTACAACTGAACTTCAACGTGAACTACGTGTTGTTCGAATACTTAACTACAACTTACTGTTAACTCAACGTCAACAACAACTATCAAGATGAACATCAACCAACAGATGGAAACTTTCAAAGTCATCAAACAACTTTGTTGTAACTATAAGTGTTGTATGTATCTTGTTGGCAATGCAATAGTTTTCTACCAGTGGCAACACTGTTAGAATAAAAGTTTTTTTTTTCTCTTGGGCTCCTTTTTGCTGTGTAATGGCCGTCGTAGCTTACATGATATTAAAGATATATTTACTTTAAAAAGTGGTTGTTCTTTAAAAATCCCAATAGGTTATGGGCCCAGGTACATAATTCTTAAAGGGAGTTATTAAGAACACTTAAACTGCGTACTAAAAGTGATCGGTGTTTAGTGTCGTCGACCACACCGCGTGTGGTTTGAGGTTAAGAATAATAAATTCGCCGGGAAGGAAAACTAGCTCAAAGGACTGAGCAAGGAAGGAAGTTTAGCAGGAAGGACGAGAGCAAAAGCGAAAGCAAGATGGAAGCAATCAAGGAGATGCAAATGCATAGTACGACCATTAAGTTGGTAGGAGCCACGAACTGGAATATATGGAAGTTCCAGACATCAGTTTTACTGAGAGGCCAAGGTCTTTTTGAACTAGTTGAAGGGCGGAGCGTAAAACCTAAAGATTCTCTCGAGAGAGGTGTTTTGGGAGACCAAGGATTCAAAGGCCCAAACTTTGATAGTAACACGCATGGCGGAAGATGTGATGCTGCACATCATTACCAGTACCACCTCAGCGCAGATGTGGCAGAAACTCCATAGTGTGTTTGAACAGAAAACAGAAACAAGTATTCATATTGTAATGCAAAGATTTTTTCAATATAAATATGAAGAGGGAATTGAAATGTCTGTCTTCTTATCTAGAATACAAGAGATGCAAAACAACTTAAAACAGATGGGTGAAGAGATTTCGAACAAGTTAGTGATAACAAAAGTACTCATGTCACTCCCAGATGAATATAAACACTTCGTGTCTGCTTGGGAATCGGCACCAGATGTTAAACAAACCTACGATAACCTCGTTGCGAGATTATTAGTGGAAGAGGAAAGGCTTATGGAACGAGAGGGAACATCTCAGTCAAAGTCAACCTCTTCGGCGTTCGTTGCTAAAAACAATAAGACTGTTAAGTGTTTTAAGTGTAACAAAATGGGACATTACGCGAGTGAATGTAGGAACGATGGTTTTATGGACAATCAGTCGGACAAAAAGTGCTATTATTGTAAAAAGCCGGGACATTTCAAGAGTCAGTGTCGTTTTAAAAGGTCAAGAGAAAATAACAAGGCTACTCGTAGTAATGCGTTTATGGTGTCAGACTGTTTCGTTGAACAATATAAACAAAGTCAGTGGCTAGTGGATACAGGCGCAAGCGAACATATGTGCCGTGATCGGTTGTTGTTTAAAACATTTAAAAGTGAGTCACAAAATTTGTCATTATCGGAGATGGGACGGAAATTAGTGTGCTAGGCCGCGGACAGTTAGAAGCACAGGTTTTCAATGGTAATGAATGGGTAACGTCGACCATAGACAATGTTCTGTTCGTGCCAGATTTAAAAGCTAATTTATTCTCTGTGACTCGTGCTACCGAAAAAGGTTATGTCATGTCTGTCAATGATACTTCGTGTACTTTTATTAAACGAAACAAAATAATGGCTATTGGAAAACGCTGCGGAAATTTGTATTACATGGAATTTCGATATAAAGGCGTTACGGCAACTTGCAGTGTCGCAAGTGCAGTGAATTTAACCGAATGGCACGAAAGGCTTGTGCATCAGAATATGGATCACGTGAAAAATGTATTGAAAAACCACAACATTGAGGTGCAGAAAAATTACGCTGGAAGGTAAAATACATCGTTTATCTTTTAATAACAGTGACAGTAACACAACAAAGACGTGTCAATTGATTCACTCAGACGTTTGTGGACCAATGGAGGTACAATCTATTGGAGGCACCAGGTACCTCGTGTTATTCAAGGATGACTTTTCGAATTATAGAGCAGTTTATTTTGTGAAAGGAAAACATGAAGTCAAAAGGTGCATAGAGGATTTTTTAGTCAAGTCAGAGAATGAGACAGGAAATAAAATCAAAATATTTAGAACCGATAATGGCTTGGAGTATGTGAATAGAGATGTGGAAGAAATGATTAGGAAGCGGGGTATTACACATCAAAAGACAGTTCCTTACACACCAGAGCAGAACGGGAAGGCAGAACGAGAGAACAGGACTTTGATTGAAGCGGCTAGAACTATGTTGTGTGCGAAGGATTTACCTAAGAAGCTGTGGGCAGAAGCCATCAATACAGCAGCTTATGTCCTAAATCGAACCGGTAAAAGTTCAGTACAAGGTAAAACACCATATGAGTTGTGGACAAACAGAAGTTTTGACATTCATAGCTTGAGAGTCTTTGGCTCATCTGTCGTTGCTCATATCCCAAAGGAGAAACGGAGAAAGTGGGATCCAAAAGGAGAAAAAGGAATCATGGTGGGTTATGGAAACAACGTTAAAGGGTTTAGGATATATTTTACACACAAAAATGAGGTTGATACTCACAGAGATATTGTGTTTGTAGAACAGAATAATACTAAGATGGAGATACCACTAGTAGTTTCTAAAAGAGAAATCTTAGAAGAAAGTTCACCTGAAAATAAAGTCTCTGAAAGGAAAGAAAATGAAGAAGAGGAAAGTAAAAGCCATGAGAAGGAACAGGAGCAAGATCAGTATATATCCTGTGGAGAAGATGAAACTTCAGAAAGTAAGGAGGCAGATTATGACCCAAATGAGGAAACTACAAAGATAGATGAACAGAAAAGTATGCGTATGCGAAAACAGACTTCATTTTATAAGTGCCATAACGTTTATACTTCAGAAGATGATCCAATAACATATGCAGAGGCAATGCAAAGGAAAGACGCAGACAAATGGCAAGAAGCAATAGATCAAGAACTACAGACTCTAAAAGAAAATAATACTTGGACTCCATGCAAAAATCACGAAAATACTGGTAAGATAATAAGTAGTAAATGGGTTTTTAAAATAAAACATTGGAACAATAATATCCAGTATAAGGCTAGATTAGTCGCTAGGGGTATTGAACAGAATTGTGAGTTTAGTTTAAATGAGCTGTATGCTCCAGTTGCAAAATTATCAACTGTAAGACTGTTTGTTGCTATAGCAACTAAATTAAATTTACCTATTCATCAATTAGATGTAACGGGGGCTTTTCTTTATGGGGATTTGGATGAGGAGGTATTCCTTAGTTTGCCAGATGGCAAGACTGTTGTAAAGCTAAATAAGAGTCTTTATGGGCTTAAAAAATCTCCTAAATACTGGAACAACAAGTTCCACTCAGTAATTAGTAGTGCTGGGTTTATGAGATCACAAAGTGACTCGTGTTTGTATTTAAAATGTTTTGAGAAAGGTAAAACATATTTATTATTGTATGTCGATGATTTGATTTTGTTTGGCTCAAATGAAGAAGATATATTGTATGTAAAGTCAAAACTAAAACAGGAATTTAAAATTAAGGATTTGGGTCTAGTCTCTGAATTTTTAGGAATATCTATAAAACAAAATTTAATGACGGGAATAACTGTACTAAGTCGAAAGGGTTTTTTAGAGAATATACTTAAGAGATTTAAAATGGATAATTGTAAACCCATGTTAACCCCTATGGATCCAAACTTTAATACTAAAATTTTGGAAAATGATAGTAGAACCAATGATAAAGATACAGAGAATTTATGTAGACAAATAATAGGTTGTTTAATGTATGTAGTTTCCGGGACGCGACCAGATTTGTGTGTGGCCGTCTCAATACTAAGTAGGTATCAAAATCAGGCAAATTCTACACTTTTAACAGCATTAAAAAGAGTTTTAAGGTTTGTAAAACATAGTATTGACTATAAGTTAATATTTAAGTGTAACAATGATAGTATAACTGGGTATTGTGATGCCGACTGGGCAGGAGACTTAAAAGACAGAAAGTCTACAACAGGCTTCTGCTTTATGTATTCGAATTGTTTAATTTCATGGTGCTCTAAGAAGCAGGGCTCAGTAAGTTTGTCTTCAGCTGAATCGGAGTACATAGCACTAAGTATAGCCTCTAGTGAGGCATGTTGGTTAATTAACTTATTAAAAGATTTTAATGTCTTTAGTACAAACCCTACCAAAATCTTTTGTGATAATCAGTCTGCAATTAAAATTGCAAGTACTAATTGTATTAAAGGCTTAAAACATGTAGAGATAAGATTTCATTTTGTAAAGGATCTGATCAATATGAAGAAAATTTGTGTAGAGTATTTAAAGACAGAAGATCAGATAGCTGATATGTTTACCAAAGCTTTGAACAAACAAGTACTGTTAAAGTTCACGGAAAAATGTGGCCTAACTGTTTAATTATTTATGTAGATATATGTTATGTTTTTGAAAAATAGTTAGTTAAAAGAAGTTCATTTGCATTGAGGGAGGGTGTTGTATGTATCTTGTTGGCAATGCAATAGTTTTCTACCAGTGGCAACACTGTTAGAATAAAAGTTTTTTTTTTCTCTTGGGCTCCTTCTTGCTGTGTAATGGCTGTCGTAGCTTACATGATATTAAAGATATATTTACTTTAAAAAGTGGTTGTTCTTTAAAAATCCCAATAATAAGAAAGACGGAGCTACGCGTAAAACAATTGATTATTTAACTAAGCGCTTTGTGGCCTTAGAAAATCTCTGGCAAGACTTTCATGAGAGGCACCAAAGCTTTCAACTTGAAGAAATCAAAGACCTTCAGTATTTCAAAGAGAAAATTTATGAGAAAACAAAAGAATTATACAACTCTACGAGAACTGACATCTTGCAACGTCTGATGATAATACAAGAAAAACAACCCAAGGCGGCCATTGAGCACGGTCCAGATACTGAGGGCAAGACTAACGACCTACTAGATCGTCAAGAATGTAACCTAAAAGCATTAGAACGGGCTATGATGAAGATATACCTGGATACCATCACGGAAAAATGGGAGATGGAAGATCAACTTAGTATATTAAAAATTAAATGGGATGCTGTAGAAAAAACGCATTGGGACCTTGAATCAGTATTGAAAGGGTCGAACGAGGCTTACAATACTTTATTTAATGCGAAAGAAATTAACTACGATCACATGAGAAAAGAGCTTAACGCGAAGATATACTCCAGCTCTTACTACCAGTCTTCAACGCCAAGAATCGACTTACCTAAGTATTTTAGAAACTATACTCAGTGGGTTTCATTTAGAGATTTGTTTATGGAAACAATACATAAGAATCCAGCGGTTTCCAAATCACAAAAGATGCAGCATCTGAAAGCCAAACTGAAAGGAGAACCTGAGAAGCTGGTACAACATCTTGTGATCAGCTCAGATAACTACGACACTTGCTGGGAGATTCTGAACCAGCGTTATGACAATCGCAGATTACTATTCACTAATCTCATGAACACTATGATGCAGCTTCCAACCATTCAACAACCGAACTCTTCCTCCCTTAAGAAGATGCATGACGTCATCAACGAATGTCTCAACGGTCTACATAATATCGGTCTGAGTACAACAAGCTGGGACCCTCTTGTTGTTTACTTAATGTCGCAGAAACTTGACTCTGCGACGTGCTCTGAATACACGCTAGATCTGCTCCAACCACATGAAGTTCCGAATCTAGACGAATTTCTAACATTTTTGGAGAACAAGTTTATGTCACTAGAAGCTGCAAGAGGCCATCAAAAAGAAACTCAGCATACGAAAATGCCATATGGAAATAAGAGTTACCCCAACAACTTCAATAAACGTCAACTTGAACACAGCAAGGAAAACGTTTTCTCTAAAATATATCATACATCATTCGGGAATTGTCCTCTTTGCAATGGTAACCATGTGTTGATGCAATGCACAAAGTTTATTGACATGGATACCTGAAACAGAAACAATACAATTGCAAAACTGAAACTTTGTAAAAATTGTTTGTACAGTCATGGAAACGCTGAATGTACATCAAATAAAACATGCAAAGACTGCAGTAAACCGCACCACACGCTGCTACATTACGCAACGAAGAAATACACTGCGCCAAAGTTCAATGTAAACAATGCAGGTCAAAGGAATAATCACATCAATACCCAGCCTTCAACTTCATCTGGAAACACTCAAACTTCGAACCACTTATCGAACAGCGAGAAGGAAGTACTATTGACTACAGCTGAAATTCTTGTTAGAACATTATCAGGAAGCTTTATCACATTGCGAGCTTTACTTGACCAGGGTTCGCAAGAAAGCTTGATAACAGAAAATGCTGCCCAGAAACCCAGAAAAAAGCTCAATGCGACTATCTCCGGGGTAGGCTCTATCTCTGGGGATTGCAAGGGACTTCTAGAGCTGGAATGCAAATCACATTGCACTGACTTTACGTTCCAAACTGACGTAATGATAATAAAACAAATAACTAATAACTTACCAAACACTACATTTGAGAAAATTAACTGGTCCCATATGGAAGGGTTGAAACTAGCTGATCCAGAATATAATTTGTCACGAAAGATTGATTTACTACTGGGAGCGGATGTATATCCCAAGTCCTTTTAGAAGGAGATTTAAAAGGGAATGGCCAAACACCGGTGGCTCAACAAACTCACTTAGGCTGGATACTGTGTGGCAAACTGCGCACGCTCAACTGTCATGTGACTTTGGTCAACTTACAGGAGCTAACAAAGTTCTGGGAGACCGAAGACATCCAGCAACAGGAAGACATTTCTAAAAATGACTGGTGTGAAACTCACTACCAACAAACAACACAAAGAGATGCCAACGGAAAATACATTGTGAAAATGCCATTACTACCTGACTACGAACAAAAACTGGGACAATCAAAATCTATTGCGGTGTCGCAATTCCTACAACTGGAACGAAAATTTGAAAGACAATCTAAACTTGCTTTAATGTACAAAGACTTCATAAAAGAGTACATTGATATGGGACACATGAAACCATGCAACTACACCCCATCTAAACATCAAAATTATGTTCCACATCACGGTATCCTGCGAGAACAATCAACAACTACAAAGCTAAGAACTGTTTTCAATGGCTCTCAGAAAACAATTGGTGGATGCAGTTTAAATGACGTCATGGAAAAGGCCCTAACCTCCAGAAAGACATCCAGTCACTTGTATTGCAATGGCGAACTTACAAATATGTATATACAGCAGACATCGAGAAGATGTACCGTTGTATTTGGCTTCATCATGAACAACAACCACTGTTAAAAAAAATATGGCGCCACTGTCCAACAGAGAAGTTAAAGGAATACCAGCTATGTACCGTCACGTACGGAACTAAGAGCGCACCCTGGTTGGCGATGCGGACTCTTCAACAGCTGCTAGCAGCCGATGAAGGTCACAGATATCCTGAAGCTGCGGATGTCTTAAGAAACCAATTCTATGTCGATGACGTCATAGGGGGCCACAGCTCACTTGATTCCGCCAAACAAATACAGCAATCACTCATTAACTTACTTAAAGAGGGCGGTATGAACTTGCGAAAATGGTGTAGCAACGACCCAGAATTATTGCGTAATCTTACTAAAGATCAAATATCAAAGACAGATATATTTAATTTCAAGAGCGACGAAACCATGAAAACCTTAGGGCTGAGGTGGAGCCCAAAAGACGACGTGTTTACCTTTTACTGGAATCTGGAAGCAAGCACCGAAAAACTTACCAAGCGACACCTGCTATCTCAAATATCAAGACTCTACGATCCCTTAGGATGGCTATCCCCGATAACTGTTTTGGCAAAACTTCTATTTCAAACAGTTTGGATAAGCAACACTGTGGGGCACTACTACTGACCCAACTGATTGACAAAGTTCAAAAATCACTACCGGGACATGAAGTCACCACATTCGCTTGGTGCGACTCTAAAGACGTTCTAGCATGGCTACAAGGAGACACCAACAAGTGGGAACGCTATGTAGCCAACAGAGTCGAAAAGATAACGGGTGTAATTCGACCTAACCAATGGCTGTATATAAAGTCTGAACTAAATCCAGCCGACTGCGCCACGAGAGGCTTATTACCGAGCAAAATAAATAATTTTAGGCTTTGGTGGGATGGACCAACTTTATTACAAAACTTTAAGCAGCAAGAAGCTCAACAAAATTTTAACTGTTTGTTTACAACGAATGAAGCTCGCTTAGATAATCATCTGAAAATAAAAACTCAATATAGTTACGACAATAAACATTGAAGAGTTATTACTCAATAAGAGTGCGTTGACTCATATACATAGAATTGTAGCGTGGGTCATACGATACACTACTTGTTTGCGCACGAAAACGCGACATAGCAACATGCACTTAACAACCGATGAGCTAAAAACTTCTGCTGAGTACGTATTGAAATACGTGCAACAAAAAGAGTTTGCGCAAGACTGCAAACTACTTGAACAAAACAAACTAGTAACATCAAAAAGCAACATTCACAAACTCAACCCTTACATAGATAACAAGGGTATTATACGTGTTGGTGGACGTCTGCAGCACTCTGTACTACCTATCAACATGAAGAATCCAGCGGTCATACCTAGCTGCAGTCGCTACACCGAGCTATTAATCGACTACGCTCATCTCGCTACTCTTAACGGGGGAGCCCGGCTGACCTTGTCCTACATAAGACAACGCTACTGGGTGATTGCCGGGAACCGAACCGTGAAAGCCCGCTTGCGACGTTGCGTAACTTGTCATCGCTTCAACACGAGTCGCCCGTCACAACTCATGGGTGATCTTCCCGCGCCACGAATCACACCAAGTCGCCCGTTTACTCACACCGGGGTGGACTTTACCGGAAGCCTAGACGTGAAACTAAACAAAGGCAGAGGTGTAAAAACAATGAAAGCTTATATCGCCATTTTCGTTTGTATGGCAACTAAAGCTGTCCATATAGAACTGGTGTCGGAGCTAAGCACTGAGGCTTTTATCGCAGCGTTCCAGAGAATGTGTGCCAAGCGCGGGACTCCCGAACACATGTACTCCGATAACGTCACTAACTTTTTAGGTGCCTCAAGAGTACTAAAAACTGAATTTGAATCATTTAAACAACTTTTATCACCTGCTTTCTTTACTGAAATTGAAAAGCTGGAAGTACATTGGCACTTCAACGCATCTTCTTGGCCAAGCGCTGGCGGACTTTTTGAAGCGGCTGTAAAGTCAATGAAGCACCATCTGCGGCGAGTCCTAGGGGAACAAAAATTGACCTGGGAAGAGTTTACTACACTCCTGGCCAAAATAGAAGCGTGCATGAACTCACGACCACTGTGCCCTCTGACAGAAGATCCCGAAGAATTTTACAACTCACTTACTCCTGGTCACTTCCTGACGGGTAGTCCTACACTTCAGCTGCCGCAACCACATCCTAATGATCGACACTTGGATCTCCGAAAACGGTGGCAGCTCACTGAACATATGCTGGAACAATTTTGGAAAGCATGGTCTAACGATTACTTAACAACGCTTCAAACTCGCTGCAAATGGCAGAGACCGACAAATAACTTAAAAGCAGATGACATCGTGCTGATAAAAGAGAGTAACTTGCCGCCCGGGAAATGGGCAATGGGTCGAGTACTACAAGTTCACCCTGGCCCCGATGGATTGGTTAGGGTTGCGACAGTAAAAACCAAGACAGGGATACTAAAGCGCTCAATGATAAAAATTGCACCACTCCCGATCGACGATCAAACTGAAAACATCAAACAATCTACAAAAAATGAAACAAATAAACCAAGGCCTGCAAGCATGAGACAATCATTATTAACATTTATGAGTCTATTAACTGTAATGTTTACAATGATAACTGGATCTAATTGCAGTGTACCTATAACGACTCAAATTACGAAACTGGAATCCGGCCGCCCCGTATACTACAACGAACTCGGAAACATCAAGGCCGTACAAGATATAATATTCAACTCCATGATCCAGATTTACCAAGGACATATTGACATTCATCTATTAACATAAATAAATAAATAAATAAATACATTTTCCTACACTCACACCAATTATCTAGCCCAAGAGAAGCTTCGTTATGAAACTCGTTATATGGTTACTAGACAACGGATAAACATACTAAAAATACTTAAATACATACTTATAAACAATAATTTCTAAATTGACCCGACCGGGGATCGAACCCGGGACCTCAGAGATGGCGACACCATGAAAACCGGTGTACAAAACACCGAGCAATCTGAAGAAGGAACTGAATGAAATCGCCGGAAAACTTCCTAAGACATTATCTTTACCAATAGATCAGACACAAGACTTAAACAAATATAACAACTACTGAATGTAAAGGCAAGAACCACCGAAAGCTGTGTGCTATATGAAATACACATACCACTATTAAGCGAAGACGATTTTATTTTATACAAGATAATTCCACTACCAGTGAAGTACAACGACACGACACGATGGCTACAAATGGCTTCTACACATATAGCAATAAATCTACGAAAGAATACCTATACAAGTCTTACTACTGAAGATTTGAAGCAATGTTCAACTTACTCGATAACAATGCGCCGTGCGAAGCACAAATGATAAGCCAACGACCTATATCAACCTGTCGCTCACTGAGCTTACCTTGCAAGGACGCCTGGATCAAACTACACGCGAAGAACAGCTGGTTGACAACTTGCTGTTCCGGCGAATGTCCGATTCGTGTCATATGCAAAGATGACGTCACAGTGCAAACCTTAAAGAACTCCAATCTGATTACTCTGGGACAGAGCTGCATAGCTCAATCAAAGGAGCTTACAATCTTCTCACACAATGTGTATGAGAGCAAGCTTAAAGCGGAACCCGATATAGAGATTCCAACACTGGATACATCGGTTAATAAGTTTGTAAACTTTACCTTACACAAGCCAGAAGTATTTTTAACAAATAATACAGAACTAACAGAGATTGATCGGCGAATAAGAACTATGATCGACAGTGAAAAACGATCCTTAAAGTCGATAACACATCATGACGTACATCAGTACATTATCTGTTACGTTTTAGTAGCGATAGAAATCACTGCAGTTATAATTTGGCTCGTAAAAAAGCGTCACCAAGTATTCCGTAAAAAACATGATTCAACAGAAGGATACGTCAAAGATCCGTGTTACGAAGACATAGAGTTAAGAGAGAACAAGGAACCCTACGCTACAGTAGCATCTGCATCTACGGCGGTGGCGCCGGGGCCGGCAGCTGCGAGTTCATCGCAACTTCGCAGCATGAAAGACTCTCGTCAAAAATCTTCAAGACATAACCCTATTTTTAGTTTTGAATAACTTTGTTTTAATTTTAACTTAACATTTTACTGCGTGGTTTTATAGTTTTTACAATTTAATTTAATAATTTTTACATTGTGAACATTTTACTTAGTTTCTTCCTCTTTCGCTGGTTGGGAATATGTACGGTTTACTTCGCACATTACGCTTGATCAGCCGTTTGCGTGCATTGCACTTTATAATAGCCTACTTTACGTAATAATGTTTTGTTTATATATTATGACTAACACCAATATTTTTAAGTGTCTCACTAACTCGACTACTGTAAACTACTCAATAAACGGAGAACCTTTTACTGTGGGTTTTCTTCTCAACACTTCGCAACATCTCTGATACTTCATCAAGACTCTACATCAACGCCATCAGATAAATTTATGGTGAACTGTCGCAGCGTGGTCAACTAAGCGCTGCACCGTACAAAGGATGAAGTTTCTTCTTGTTATGAAGACCCCATGATGGATATCGCATAGCCATCGGCTGAGCTTCATAAACTTTTAAAGCGTTTCTTTGTCCATGTCCTTTGACATAAGTTGGGCAGTAATGATGTCTCCCAGGCAGGAAATAGCACTTGCCATCTGTTTTTGTTTGGCTTCTATACCTTTATCTCGCTTAACAGTGTTTTCTTTGATTTTGGTATTATTGGCGGGTATCGAGTATTTCGAAATCAATTCTTTACGATCTCCGTGGATGTGTACGACCCTCTGTGGATGTGTGGTCAAGTCGGCAAGCAAGCTCTTGCCGAATGTCTTTGCCAAGTTTTCCTGTGAGCAAAGGATCGTCACCCAGTATTTCAAGGACACCAGTGTCCAATTCACCATCTTTGTTGGTAGTATCAAGGGCTGGAGCCCTCGAAGACGTACAGGGCGCTTCTGGGGGAGTCACTGCATCCATAAGACTATCGTCAGCAGGCGCCTGTATCTCATGGGTAAAGCCAACTAGCTCGGCATTATCGAGTTCTTCAGACAATCAATCAGATGATTGCGGCGTAGGTGTGGATATAAGACAACGTTAATACGTTATACTTAACTAGGTACGAGCAAAAAATGCGTATTTGGAAAACATTAAATAATGGCATTGCACTTATATTAGATAACGATTGTTATCTGGTCAAGGTTAGGTAAAAATCCCCAATGGATTCAACGCCAACCGTTACTTTTGAATGCGTCGAAGAAGCCCCGACGGTTCACTCTGGTTGCATTCTGTATGTACCAAAATTAGTTTAGTTACATACATATAAGATAACGTGAATACGTTATACTTAACTAGGTACGAGCAAAAAGTGCGTATTTGGAAAACGTTAAATAATGGCATTGCACTTATATTAGATAACGATTGTTATCTTGTCAAGGTTAGGTAAAAATCCCCAATGGATTCAACGCCAACCGTAACTTTTGAATGCGTCGAAGAAGCCCCGACGGTTAACTCTGGTTGCATTCTGTATGTACCAAAATTAGTTCAGTTACATACATATAGGACAACGTTAATACGTTATACTTAACTAGGTACGTACGAGCAAAAAGTGCGTATTTGGAAAACATTAAATAATGGCATTGCACTTATATTAGATATCGATTGTTATCTGGTCAAGGTTAGGTAAAAATCCCCAATGGATTCAACGCCAACCGTTACTTTTGAATGCGTCGAAGAAGCCCCGACGGTTCACTCTGGTTGCATTCTGTATGTACCAAAATTAGTTTAGTTACATACATATAAGATAACGTGAATACGTTATACTTAACTAGGTACGAGCAAAAAGTGCGTATTTGGAAAACGTTAAATAATGGCATTGCACTTATATTAGATAACGATTGTTATCTTGTCAAGGTTAGGTAAAAATCCCCAATGGATTCAACGCCAACCGTAACTTTTGAATGCGTCGAAGAAGCCCCGACGGTTAACTCTGGTTGCATTCTGTATGTACCAAAATTAATTCAGTTACATACATATAGGACAACGTTAATACGTTATACTTAACTAGGTACGTACGAGCAAAAAGTGCGTATTTGGAAAACATTAAATAATGGCATTGCACTTATATTAGAAAACGATTGTTATCTTGTCAAGGTTAGGTAAAAATCCCCAATGGATTCAACGCCAACCGTTACTTTTGAATGCACCGAAGAAGCCCCAACGGCTAACTCTGGTTGCATTCTGTATGTACCAAAATTAAGACACTGATAAGTTGATAAAACACTCGTTACCTGGGTTTACGAGTCCGTTGTTGTGTGTTAAGCGCGGCGAGTCACTCGCCGGGCTTCCTTTATCACGTATTTAGCGCTGTAGCTTGCGCATTTTTTCATTATATGTTCAAGTTCTTCTTCACAAGTCTTAGGATTTTTACGTTTCGGCATTTTGCGTACGAAAAAAGTCGATTGAACACGGAAGAAATTTAAAGTGACTGGAGTGGACGAGCACTAAAATGCGAATGACGAACGCGAGGCAATGGCGCCATAAAGAAAGATAGGGATACCCACAATAAAAAAAAAAAAAAATAATAAAAAAAAAAAATCTCAACGATAGTGCAGGAGTGGTGACATCTATGCGATACTACAAGTAACAATATAAAAAAATTAACTACTAATCTCGAGGACGAGGCGCGAAGTATAATTGTATTTTATAACTAAGTATACCAACTTATCTTATTTTTAATTTATAATTAATTAACTGTGACCACGGACCATGCAAAGGGTTTAAAACGTCATCGTCAGGATCAACATTAATTAAAAGTAACGTATAAAATAAACGCGAGTATCCGTAAAAGTAGTTTCATTTTAATGTGTAGTGTTCTCGTAAACTTTATAAAACAATTTAAGGTAGTTTTCTTTTAGATGTGGACGTTGTAATTATTTAAAATACAACTGTACGAGTAATATGTTTACTAAGACTATACGAAGAAATAAAGTTATTACCGGGACCCGGGATTCGATATAAAAAATAATATTTGTTTGAACCACTCTTAGTCTTTTCTTGTCGGCAACTTTCTGTATGTTTTTTCTTTCTGTTCCCCTTGATTCCGATCACTGCTTATCATTGAGTGTTGGATTACAACAATAATGCTACTATATAGCTTCGTTTTTTATGGCGATATACTCAGACAGAGGCGGATTAAACGTTGAGAGCGCCCGCCGTAGGCAAGCATCTCATCGGCGCCCCTATATTAAAAATAACTCGTACTATAGTTTGACCGAAACCGATGTACCGGCCCTAGGAAAATGTGGTGAGATGGGGGCCAAGTAAAAAAGAGCATGAGTTTACATGAGATCAATATTGTCGGACAGATCATACGATTTCGGATTACAATAATTTTAAAGCTTTAAGTTACGACTGGCATGTAAACACGAAAATTATGAAATCCTCTATGTAATAATATCTGGCTTTACACGCCAGTCGTATAAATTAAATTATAGAACAGGATAAAAAATTAATTAAATCAGTGTATCTAATATTTCATTTATCTAATTAACTAACTTTAATGTATTATAGTTACTTAATTCGACCTCGATAGTATAGATAGTGGCCTAGATGTCTGACGTAAGCGCGGAAGGTCCTGGATTTTTTTCTCGGTCTGGCAAATTTGGGAAAAACTAACGTCGTCATGAATTGTCTGGCGTTTTTATTAATTTTAAGAATAAATTATTACTTGGTAAATAAAAAAAAACAATCAATGAGTAACTCAGATATGATGGTGCAGGTGGTAGTAAAGACAGACACATGAGTAATAATAGTAAATATTACTCATGTGGTACAGACGCCTGTACGCCTGTACATCAAAAGCCCGGTGAAGCTGAAAATGCCGTCTGAGTCAATCAGGGTGTCTAGTGTGAGTTTTGTTTACTATCCGTATTCATCCAATTACGTTAAAACGAAAACGAAAATTAGTATGGCATTGAAGCAGCGCCTCCTGGTGGCATACGACAAGAGTTACATTTTGCCATACAATTTCTCGTTTTCGTTAACGTGGTAAGAATATTGTTTTCTAAAGTTTACGCGAACACTACACATTGAAATGAAACAACTTTTACGGATCTACTCGCGTTTATTTTACACATTACTTATTTAATAATAATATTAATCATTTATTTCAGGCAACACACAATGTACAAAATGGTAAAAACACAAAGGGGCCCATATAATAAATACCTTACAGATTAACATACATACAATATAAAACAATTTGTTAGTAGATATATAACTTATAACTATGTTAGTATATTAAGCACTAGCTTGTGCTGTTCCGGTGATGTTGACGGGTAATCTTCCGCGGAAACGCCGGTACACTACTCTCTTCGGCCAGAAGTCTTCCCTCATAAAGGTATCGACCAGCTTGGCTGTCGGGACTCGCGCCACAAATGCCTTAAAGCTAACATTGTGTCGTGACTCCAGCGGCTCCACCCTCACAAGGAAATTAGTCTTCGTCTTGATGTACTCTATCACATCCCGCTCTGTGATGGTGTGGTGCAGGCGTGACAGGTACATCGGCGTAGTCGGCGTCGCAGCGCGCAGCAGGAACTGGGGTCCTGCCAGTGCGGTACCGCAACAGTTCTGATTCGGCCGGTGACGGCGTGCCCTCTTCTTTTGGACCTTGACGAAGCCATCGTCGTCTCGATCCATGGTGGCACGCTCTGACACTCTCTGTGTATCCAAGTTGGATGCAGCAACAGAAGCGTAGTCACGACGGCTGGGCTTTGTTCGTTTGGTGACAGGCTCAGGCACAGCTGTCACGTTCGTGACAATGTTTATCCTGACGTTTCGAACCCTTTGCAGGGTCCGTGGTCACAGGGAGACTGAGGTGTTGGTCATCTCATAATTAGTTGGTAGCTTGTATACCCTACCTAAATTAGGATGATTTTTTATTTCAATAGCCTCGCGTATCATCCTAGGGATGAATCGTTGTTCTCTAGCGAGTATTTGTGGTTTATCAAATCTGATGAAATGGTTGGGCCCTTCTAGGGAATATGCAGACTTATTTTCGCGCCTATGCTTGACGTAGGCTATAATTATGTTCTTTAACACGGGTTCCTACACTTCTCTTTGTTTGCCCGATGTAAGAGAGCCCACAGCGCAGTCCAGTTTGTACACGCCTGCATTTTGAAGGGGTATGTTGCACTTGACAGGTCGTAAAAATTGGTTGATCTTCTTCGGCGGCTTGAAGTAAGTGTTGATTGAAGCTCGCTTTAAGATATGTCCAATCTTGTCAGTGACACCTTTCATATATGGAAGTACAGCAGGTTGGTGCTCGACTGTGGTTGGTTTTTGCGTTTTCTGTGACAAAGCCGTGGTACTTTCAGTTTATTATCCTGTAGTACGTTCTTGACATGCTGAAGCTCAGCAGCCAGGTGTTGGGTGTCACAGATGCCACGTGCTCTCTGAAACAAAGATTTCCCTACAATAGCCAACTGTCTAGGAGGTGGTGAGAGTCACCATTGAGGTACCTATTTGTATGGGTTACTTTACGATACACAATGTGTTCAAACTATAATCCGGATTCTTGATGATTAAAATATCCAAGAAAGCTAGTTTACTATCTGCCTCTAACACTGTTGGAATGGGTCTTTTCATTATACCAGGTACAGACATGTACCTGGGCGCTTCTCTTCTCCACCACGGCCCGGTCAACCCGAGCCGAGGTCCGAGCCTTTAGAGGCGCCCTCGGGTTGTCCGCTTCCCGATCCGATCCGAACCCTTCGGAGAATCTAGTAGGGCACGGGGACACGCACTAGTGCGTGATGCCATTCCCTCTAGAAAACCTCCTAAGATGATTCGTTTCACACGGCTTGAGGAACCCTTTAAGTTTCTCGCCGCCCCCAAACAAGCCCGGTGAAGTTGAAAATGCCGTTTGAGGCGATTGCGTGCTGATTAGCAATCTCTTTCCAAAAATGGTCTTTCCAAGAATTAATTAACAAATTTTAATGTAGGTGTCCTTATTTGTCAATATATTCTTTTTTATTTATTATATAGTCCATAAATTATAATGCAAAATGCATTGTTTTGCACATTCGCTTTATGGGGATCATCTTGTCATGCTTTGCAGTATAAAATTATTATCAGTTAAATGCCTTTACGCATAACACACACGACCTCTAAAGTCGACCGGGTTATTTAAGGCCTACTTATTGGTAAAACGCTCGGCTCAAATACAAAGGGTCCAGGTTTAATTTAGATTTTTAAAGTTTTTTAGATTTTTGATGCATAGCCCGTGTTTATGATACTAACCCCCAATTGCCAACCGTGGTGATTAAGCCAATACCAATCGATTGTGATGACTTGATTTCAATAATGGAAGATGAAAGATCTATTTATGGGTCTGTACCTATGGATCAGCTGTTTTTTTAACGATTTCAGAATTAGACTTTTTTGCAAAATTACCTCTGAGCAGAGTCTGTCTTTTGTATTAGTTAAAAATAAAAAAATATTAATCCAAACAAGATAAATCGGGAAAACTTTTGTTCGTTTATTACACTTTAACTGATAAACTAAATCAACAAATAGGTAGGTAATAACTTTTTATCACGATAATGTTAGTTAACTACTTACCATAGATAAAATAAAACACGTGTTGGTATACATTATAAGGTTAAATACCTACAACCAGAATACAGAAGTCATATAACTATTAATAAAGCATATATGATAATTAAGACAATAACATTGACATTACTTATTTACCAACTTTGTTTTGTGTTATTTAAAAACATACATAAACATGTTTTAGTAATATAAGATTTATTGAAATGAAATGTTTTTACGAAAATACTCGCGGGTACTTTACGTAATATAATTTAAAAAAATGTGAAATTAAACGTTAAAAAGCATTTCATTACTTTTATGCAGTGGTCGCCTAAACTCCAGGGAGTCTAGTGCGATTTTGATTGGCCATTCTTTTACGATATTGAAAACGGGAATTTGTATGGCATCATTTAAGTAACTCCTCGTATTCCTCCACGAGGCGATGCTAAAGTCAAATTTTTTTATTTAAATAAACTTACGAAAAGTGCTTTTGAATCGTCCATACATTTTTTACCTACTACCCATTCAGGACAACTATTTTTTAGCAGTGGAGAAGAATGGGCACAAGAAACTCCATGCTAATTGGTGAAACGTGAAAAATGCCTAATTCCACCTTTGATGAAATGAAATGAAAAATATTTATTCGGAGCATCTATGACAACTTGACATAATGGACATTTTAAATTTATAATTAGGCAACCGAAATGGTCACCACTCAGCTTATGCCATGACATTGACGTGCCAAGGCGCTGATATTCTGTGGAACCAGTAAGAGAGGGGAGGCGCAGCTCCAGACATGAATTTCAAAATTTTACACAGTGACAGATGCATACAATATTTACCATAACATACAGCCAACATACACACAACATACATACCATAACCTACACATAAACATGAGGCTACATAAACAATAATATATAAAAGAATAAAAGAATAAATCATAAAATAATTAAGTAATAACAATATCAAAACGGATTCTTCGGATTCGGTTTCGGATTCTTGATCAATAGTAATACTAGATTTCCGATGAATATTAAGCGCTTCATGAACACTTTTTCTGAAAAATTAAACCACAAATTAAGGTCTTTCAAATTATGAAGGTCGATAACAGTACCTACTCGTATTAAATATTTTGACGATCTTAATTGATTTTTATGTTCAAGATTGAAGGCTTATGATAAGTTGTTGACGCTATAAAACCCTTGTTACATTATGTATTAAGATATTTAGATGTTTAAGTGAGCAAAAGCGGCCATTAACGTGATAAAAAATTGTGATGCATTTTATTCCGGATCCTTAATTTAATCCTATCATTGATCGACGAATACCTACCATAGAAATTCCCGTTTTTGGGGTCAGGTGCACTGCCAACTATGCTATCGTGGCTAAACCCAACCCGCTGAAATTAATCAATACTATCTACTTACTTTGTAATTTTTTTTTGAGAGAGATTGCTTATTGTCTCAAACGGCATTTTCAGCGTCACCGGGCTTTTTTTCGGGGCGGCGAGGTACGTAAAGGGTACCTCAAGCCGTGTTGAAACGAATCACCTTCGGAGGCTTTCTAGAGGGAACGGCATCGCACCTACCAGATTCTCCGAAGGGTTCGGTTCGGATCGGGGAGCGGAACCACCCGAAGGCTCGGGTAGACCGGGCCTTCGAGGAGGACAGAAATACTTTATAAGCCAAAGGAGCCTTATTCAATGTCGACAACTACGTCATCAACGATCTTAATTTTTTTAGATATTAAAGATCAGTTATGAATCAGGCAAGCTATGGTTATGGTTGGATTAGTCGTATAATTAGGTATAAGACTTAGACTTAACTGTTATATACATTAAGTACAAAACTGTTTGCCGCAAGCTAATAGTTTTATCACCTATATATATTGTGTTTCAGAGTTGGGTAACTTCAAATCTAGGGACAATATTGTTCAAGAACACTCCACCTCCTTCACCTAGAAATAGGACATTCGTTGTTTTGATATGGAAGTATTGGAGCTGGTTGAAGGAAAGATACGGGGAAGGATTAAACCATAAACGGTAAATAGGGTAGAGGCACCAGTGTTCGCGCAAGTTGCGATGCCAAAAAATAACTTAAACACGAAGACTTTTTATCGGTAATCAGGACCTACTGATTCCGACTAAGTAAATGATGGCCATTGCAATAATAATAGTAGTTACATATTTTATAAATTAAATTTTATTTTTAATCAGGTAACCGAAATTAATTAGAATGTCCATACATTCTAATTAATTTTCTTCCTACATTTTTTATAAAGTGAAAACTTAGAGCACATGAGTAATAACATAATTATATCTGTGTTGTGCTTAGAGCATTAGTTTAACGTAAAATAATAACATTAATCTTCACTCTTAGAGCATTATATTGCTCTAAGAGTGAAGATTAATGTTATTATTTTACGTTGTCTATCATTTGACAGTTTACCACATGCATGAAAAACATAAAAAACTTTTTAATCTTCAATGAGGCTTGTTATCATCGTTGTACCTGCACATATGAAGAGGTTTTATTTGTAACAAGGAGTAGGATGACCATGATTTTAATATTCGTACTTAGTTATTAACTTTACTTCCCAGACAAAAAAAAAAAACGCTGACTTCAAAGTTCTATTATTATTGCAATGGCCATAATTTACTGAGTCGGAATCAGTAATCCTAAACACAGATAAAAATAATTCCTGTATATTTTCATTGAAATTTTACGGGATGACAGATAAGATGTAGGTGGCTTGTATTCAATTCTTATCTTATCTAATCTTATCTTATCTTATCGTATCTTATCTTATCTTATGTGGGGCCTGCTGAGGTTTCCCTCTCGTAGCAACACTTCGACCCATCGGGATCTTTTGTGCAATCCCATCCTTTTACTCTTCTTTCTCTGTAAAGATAAATGATTCAATTGTTGCTAAAAACTTAAATTGGATGCTGACCACTCTTTTATACTTAACTAGCGGCCCGTCCCGGCTTCGCACGGGTGGATTTTTTTAAAATATAGCCTGTGTTACTCAGCACTAATGTAGCATTCTAATGATGAAATCACTTTTAAATCGGTTCAGTAGTTTTTGAGTTTATTCGTTACAAACATACATACATACATAGGTACATACAAAGATACAAAGGTTTCCTCTTTATGATATTTTAAAAAATGTCGATCACTGCTTCCTGTCGAACACCGGCGCCAATACCGTATCTTTAGTTTTAATTTAGTATAAATAATAATAATAAATAAATAATAATAAACTTTCCTACATTCACACCAACTACATGTAATGCTGAAATCCAGATAAACCCTGTGAGGGTTTCGTGGGGCAGATTATCAGAATACGATTTCATATCTAGCCCAAGAGAAGCTTCTTTATGAAACTCGTTAAATGGTTACTAGACAACGGATACACATACTTAAAATACTTAAATACATACTTATTTATTTATTTATTTAATATTATACAGTGTACATGCTAACTCACAGTTTACCCAAATCGCCAGCATGCTAAAGTAAGAATATACAAAGTCAGATAAATTAGCAAAGCAAAAATAGTAAATTAATATTAATACAAAAGGAATGTCAGAAACCAATTAAAATACAAATCGTCAATAAAAATTATGTCAAACAAAATCAATAAAAATGCTTAAGTATGTCAAATAAAAAATATACGTCCAAAATAAGTAGTACACAATTAGGCAAATTAAATTAAATGTCATAAAGAATTATTACAAACAATATTATTATACATAGAAAACACGCAGACCCGAGACAAATTAGAAAAACAATAATTTCTAAATTAACCCGATCGGGGATCGAACCCGGGACCTCAGAGTTGGCGACACCATAAAAACCGGTAAAAAAAACCACTTTACCAAGGAGGTCGTCAAGTGTGATTGCTGTGATATCAAATGTGATTGCTGACCGCCAGCCCGAAAATACTTACTTCTACCTCTAACATGATCGGAGCTAATTGGTTGGTATTCTATTTCATGCCAGTTCTCTCTGTTAATTCAACATACCTACTACATATTCATTCATCGTCTTTCATTTCATGGCAGTGGCTGGTCTGTCTTTTACTTGCCCTATTCTTATCTATCTATCCTTTTTGATTTCAAATTAATAAGAAGCGGGAGGAGTAATAAGTTTCAAGTTTGGATTTTTTTAAATTATGGCCCTTGGTTTTACAAAACATTCTTGGCTTATTTGCTCACAAATTATCCTATCATAATATAAACATTTTATTCCCTTTTGTGGGGTTACTTGCTTGTTCTTAAATTATATACTTAATGTTGAATACAAAACTGTAGACAGGGCAGGTAAGCCGAAAGTGTGCAGAGAGTGGTGGGGATCCTTCTCTCGAATCCCTGTCAAGACCCTCGGGCCTGGACGGGGAGGCGGGAGCTGGAGGGGAGAACCCCACTTAACCATCCGTGCCTCCCCGCGCGTGGCACGCGCGTGGTAATCGGGCGACGAGTTTACCACTGTCCAAACAATTTTTGGTAAGTTTTACTACTCTCTGAATACCTGGGTACGGACGGCCGGCGGCGGCAGCGGCGCGGCGGGGAAAAGGGCCGGCCGAGATACCGTTGGATAGATGTTTTCGACAACTATATAAAAGATTGGTGAGATACCGCCAAAGTACGAGACGTATGTAGACATTTAGAGGGAGGCCTTTGCCCAGCAGTGGGACGAAATAAGTTAACTTAAAAAATATAAGTAAATAAAATCTTATCGCCTCGGTGGTCTAATAGTTGGACTACCAACCTTAGACCTAAAGGTCAGCGTTAAATTCCCAGCATATAATTATGTTTGTACTCGGTTGGGCTTGACTAAATCCGCTTGGCTAGCTAGCTAGCTACCACCATGTTATTTTTTTGCCACTTGATCCCACTCACTGAAACGAAAATTTGTATGGCATTCGCAATTTAAAATTCTAGGGCAAATTCCTGTTTTCGGTAACGTGATCAAATGCCAAATAAAACTCGCACTACAAACCCAGGCCTTTCCACATGAGCAATGCGATCTTATGGAGAGATTAGGTCATAGACCAACGGCTCACCTTAGCCTGCGACTTAGTAGGTATAATTACGATAAACGTTCAATCAATTAAAATAGTAGTTAAATTCACCTACATTACCTAGTCGTCATTAACTGCTTGACTTTCAATTTATAATTATTATACCTTTATGTACAGGATGTTTGTACCTAATGTGTGTATAACCTCGAGACGAAATATATCCATGCCACGAAGTATAAAAACACAGTGATAATATTTACATAAATTTATTTTTCCATTTTATTACATTATTTTTGTCAACCCTGACATGTTTTGACTTCTGTTTTTTGTATGAGGTTGACGACTAAAAATAATGTATCGCTGGAAATAGGGTTGTCACTTTGCAATTTTCTTTTTTAACAAACAAACTCAGTATCCCAGTCATACTGATACATTCTCAGCCTCGGTGGCAAAGTCGCAAAAAATATTTTAATAAATATTTTATTAATTATACTATACTAGCTTTTGCTCGCGGCTTTGCTCGCATGGGCTACATGAACTGTAATTGTTTTTATTAAAAGTCATACTTATTAAGGATAATCCTGAAACACTTCATAATTTCTAACCAGGCCAAATACCAAAAGGTTTAACTTTTATAGTGACAGATTTCCATACAAACTTTCCACCCCTATTTCACCTCTTTAGGTGAGGTTTTTTCAAAAATGCTAAAACACGTAATTCTTTATTTTTATTAAAAAATCTTAAGATCGATTAAATTATTCGTTTTTATAGTTCTTACTTTAAAAATTACGATTTCCTCAAAAAAATCCTTCTTCCCTTTTTTACTCCTTCAAAGGAGAATAAACAAAATTCCTTAGACAAGTAATTATTTTCTTTTTAAAAAGCCAAACACTAATTTCTATGTATTTTACTTCAAAACTGACGGACTTTCATACAAACTTTCACCACCGATTTGACCCCCTTAGGGTATGACTTCCGTAAAATCCTTTCTTAGTGGCTAGTTACGTCACTCAATTATACTACTGTGCAAATTTCATCTAATTAGCTTCAGCAGTTTCAGCTCGGCGATGATGAATCAGTCAGGAAATATTTAAACCCCCGACACAAAATAATAAAACGTGAAACCCTATAAACAAAGAAAAAAATAAGCTAGAAAATATGACCCTACGTAAGTACGTATGATTTTTTTTGGTTATATGTTGTCGCGTTGGGGGACCGCTCTAATTTTTTAAAACGTTTTGTTATAGTACATGTAACATATGAAGTTTTTTCTAAGTCCTCTTATCTTATCTTATCTTAGTGGGGCCCGCCGAGGTCTCCACCCCTCAGCAACACTTCGACCCATTGGGATCTTTTGTGAAAACCCATCCTTTCACTCTTCCTCCTCTGTAAAGATAGATGCCATAAGTCTGGCAACGTCCTTAAGAGCGAAGAGCCTGAAGTCCTCCTGTTTCGGATAGGCCGACCCCAGGAGTTCCATTCTTTTCCTAGCCAGAGAGTCGCAGTCACACAGTAGGTGCTGCATTGACTCGGTTTGCTCTCCACATGCCCTACACAAACTATTTGTTGAAAGGTGCATTCTGTGAAGCATTTGTTTTGTGGCATAATGCCCTGTCAAGGCACCGATGGTTAATCGGGCCTGCCTTCTGCTGCCTCCGCATATGAACTTACTCCGTCCTAAGGCGTTTTCGCCTAGGAAGGATTTGGAGTGTCTCATACCCGGCTGCTCTTTCCATTCGATGCCGTGCCTGTTTTTGATGTAATCTTTTAAGGCCTTGTTGATGGTACTTTGTGCAAGTGCCACGAACGGCTCAGGACCAATAAGCTGGGTCTCTGAGCCCTCCCTGGCAAGTGCATCCGCCATCTCGTTGCCGTGGATTCCCATATGGCCTGGGACCCAGATCAATCGCACCTTGTTATGCCCACCTAGCTTGTTTAGAGCTTTTGTGGTTTCCAGAACAAGGCCCGAGTCGATTCGGGGCGATATGAGTGACTTGAGCGCGGCTTGGCTGTCACTCAGGATGAATATATTGCGCTTTTTAATAGCTAACTCCATATTCTGCTTTGCGCATAGGAGAATTGCGAAAGTTTCTGCTTGGTAAACAGTAGCAAATTATTCCATGCTTTGACCATGCTTGAAGTCGTTATTATAGACGCCTGCCCCTGTGCCCGACTTCATTTTTGATCCGTCGGTGTACCAGATTAGGCTGTCTTTTTCCGGAGACGGTGGCCCTCGTTTCCATTCGTCCCTGGTTGGAACATAAACTTAAAATTTTTTTTCGAACACGAATATGGGGGATATTTTATCGCACCCCATTTCCATGATCCTATTAGGAATGTCACTTGGTTCCCATTTTGTGTGTCTGGTCAGAGGTTTAGATGCGTCCCATAGTCCGGCCACCTTTAGTCTATGTAACGCTTTCTTTGCCTCTGTTTCTATTACAATGTGCAGGGGTGGAAGGTCTGTGAGGACCTCCAGCGCTGCCGTTGGAGTGGTTCTAAAGGCACCATTGATTGCTAGACAAGCTGTTCTCTGAAGTTTGCTAAGAGCATTCTTACAGGTCTTCAGCCTGGTTCTGGGCCACCAGACAATGCTGCCATACGTGAGGATCGGTCTCACCATCGTCATGTACATCCACCTAATGATTTTGGGGTTGAGTCCCCAAGTCTTGCCATATGTAGACCGACACATGCCAAAGACTCTGTAAGCCTTGGCTACGGTTGTGTCCACATGCTGTTTCCAAGTAAGTTGCCTATCCAGCGTTAAGCCTAGATATTTCACTTCTTTGGACCTAGAGAGCCGGGTGCCATAGAGTGTTAGGTTACCCAGTCCCGTAGTGTTTCTCATTCTTGTAAAGGGGATGGCTGTTGTTTTCCCCGGGTTTACAGAGAGGTGATGGGCATTGCACCTATTGAAATAAAACACGAGACTTTAGTTTAAAGCTGATCTATTAATATAATAATTACGTTCACACATTACATGGACATACAGTACGCGAGGCGGGAAAGCAGAGAGCGGATACAGATACTTTGACAGATTATAAAAGCTTAGTATGCGTTCAAGTGACGTTGACGTTAAGTATGTGTTTAGACGTATGCGTCCTTCTCTCCAACACCCTCCTCTGGACGCAGACCCATTGCCTTTGAGAAGTCTTCGTGTTTAGTCCGCCGGAGACTCTTAGTTAGTGCATCAGCTACCATGTCTTGAGTACTTATATAGCGTACTGAAACTTGCTTGTTTGAGATGCGTTCCCTCACAAAATGATAGCGGACGTCAATGTGCTTGCTTCTGGCGTAGTAGATGTCGTTACCTGAAATCCTGATAGCACTCTGATTATCACAGTACATTACAATTCCTATTGTAATTGTACTGGTACTCCTGTACCTGACAAATTCGGCCAAAAATCATCTTCTAATTGTTTATGCCATATAGCCTCCTGTATTGCTGAGGCCAGGGACATGTATTCGGCCTCAGTGGAAGAAAGAGCTATGGTTGGTTGCCTCTTAGAACACCAGCTAATAGCAGCACCCTGAAACATGAAAATGTAGCCTGAACAGGATCTTCTATCTTCTTGATTAGTCGCCCAATCAGCATCACAATATCCAATTATATTATTATTATTTTTACTGAAAACCAATCTTGAGTTTACTGTTCCATTCAGGTATCGTAGTACACGTTTTACGCAGGCCCAACGTTGTGAAGTTGGCTTGTTTTTGTATCTGCTTAGTATGTTAACAATATAAGCAATGTCAGGCCTGGTACCCTGTGACAAATACAAAAGGCATCCTATAACTTCCTGGTATGGAATGTCTCTCATGACTTCTTTCTCGCTTTCAGCCTTTTTTAACTGTAAGTTTGCTTCGCATGGTGTGCGAACTGGCTTGCAATCGCTTATGTTGAATCGAGACAAAACTTTCCTTATATAGAGTGACTGATTCAGTGAAATTTCATTTTGATTTTGAATAATCCTAAAACCAAAACATCGTTTTGCTGTACCTAAATCTTTCATATAAAATGTTTCATTCAACTTTTATTTCAACAAATACTGCTATAATCATTATGTAAATAAAGATAATAATAAAGTTTGAGAACCTCCTGTTAAGTAATTATTAGTTACTTGTTCCAGGAGTCTCACTCCTCCATAACAACTGGTCTTAACTAGGACAGTTCTTATTTAACTAATTAAACACTTTTGTGCATGCAATGTGAATGTGTGTGTGTGTGTGTGTGTGTGTGTGAGGGTGTGTTTGTGTGTGTGAGTGTGTGTTGTGTGTGTTTGTTAGTATTTATTCAAAAACAAAAACACCAAAAGTGACACATAAAACATTAATAGCAAGAGGAATCAAAAGATTATTTTATGACTAAAAGTAATAATTCCGTTTCGTCATAATTAAGTTTCACGAGCCATTCTCTTAGTAGTTTTTGACAGTTATTTCTGTTTTTAGGGTAAATAACAAGTTTTTTGTTTAACACGTTATATAGGTACATTGCCCGTCGTTTGAATTGAGAGCCAGCAAAAGTAGTTTTAGTGGTAGGGACTTGTGCAATGTTACCTATTCTTTTCTTATTCTGTATGTTAGGGATGTAATTAAGTGACTTATGAATTCTTAAGGTTGCGGGATATATGGGACAAATGCAAAAAAAATTTACATATAACAAATAAGGAAACAAAGATGAAAATAACTTGATGTTACAAAAAAATAACAAAGATGAACTATAAGGACTAGTTCATGTTGTGCATTCTATTTGAAAGGTAAATTTGTTAAAGAGTAAAAAGCAGTATTTTGATTGATTATTTTAATAAAGAATGGCAGCAAGTCTAGTTTGTATTACTTTCGACTTATTTAAAATTTTTTTTGCAAATCAACTTTAAAATTAACTGTGATCATAATATTTTAACTTTAGTAATCCAAGTCAACTATTACAATATGAGTGCGACTTTACTTCATATTTGTTATTTCATATTTGTTACGTCACAAAGAAATGTAACAAATTCGTAACAAAAAGGAACAAAACACTCATGTGTACAACCTAAAATGTGTGAAAAATACTAAGAGATGTCTTTGAATCAAACTGATTATATGTTTCTAAATATATCATGAAGTATCCTTGATATAAACTATATAGAAAGCTAAACATACTCTAACCAATTAGTTTAATGGAATGGTTATCAAGATGAAACTAATTTGTGTATTTTTCCCGCACAATTTAGTAAAATTTTTGTGGACCGTCTAACCAGAACTCCAGCAAAATGGCCGTCGTGCAGAACTAGCGCCACCTACAGACGTTATTTTTGATTTTAGTTTTGCCAGGTAAAAACTTATTTTTCTACTAAATAACAATAAACAAAGCTAAATAACAAATATAAAAGAAGTTACGGACGGCTTTCAAAATGATATATAAAACAGTTTTTAATAGAGAGGCCTGATTTATTGTTTAAAGTATTAAAATGTATGTAGTATTCTGTAAATAACTAAAAATATTTAACAGTATAAAATCACTCAACTGTATTTTTTTCCCCATACACAAAGCTGAACACGGACGAGAAGGACACGCGTACTTGTATGAAGAAAACTAAACGTATCCTGATGATTTGATTTTTATTTAATTGATTTATCGGAAAAATATTATTTATTTCTTTTAGTTTTTGTTATAATGTAATTTTGTAAATGTATTTAAAAAAATATATGAAAAGAAGTTATGTATTGAATGTTTATTCTAATAGGACGTTCACGCATTCAGAAATGTACAATTTTTTTGCATTTGTCCCATATATATAATGGCCTTACCGTTAGAAGATTATATATTTGGTATAGTTGAGTAGTAGGAAATCTAAAACTCTTAAAATATGTAACTTTAAGTAAGGAACGTTGTGCTCTCTCAACTTCTAGTAATTTGGTTTTGGAACAGCCACCCCATACTGGGATACAGTAAGCTAGTACAGACTGTACAAGAGCCAAGTAAATTTTGTTCAGGAGATTTTTATCTGCAATATGTCATAATTTTTTAAAGAACCATATAAGTTTTCTTATCCTTGCTGTTACCAAATCCACGTGCATATTCCAGCTTAACCTTTGATCTAGCATTATTCCAAGGTATTTAACAGAGGTGGTTTTATTAATAGTGGTGCAGTTACAAGTATCTTTTTCTATATTGTCACATCTATGTATTTTTACCATAAAATCAAGCCCAGGTTGTGTTTTGTTAGTCATTGCGAAACAGAGATAATTTGTTTTAGAAGCATTCAGGGTCATTAAATTAAAGTCAAACCACTCAGCGATTTTTTCAAGTCCTATCTCAGCTTCCGCTCGTGCAGCTTTCCATGTCCCACCCGAGAAAATTACAGCTGTATCATCCGCATAAGAAAAAAAATGAGCATTATTTAGTTTTAGGCTATCCCGTCAAGTGACCGCTTGTCGGTCGCGTTTCGGGATCAGCCAGCGTATAACCAGAGCTCGAGTGGATGTTACTGCGATGCACTTGGTCTGTGGAGGCTTCCGTCAAACCAGTGCCAGGAGGACTTCGTTAACCCGCCGACCAGGGAGACCCGTAGAAACGGCTGTCCCGCTGGCCGCCCGTGGCACAGTACAGGGGCCCAAGCGAGCCTAACCAGCTCGTGAGGCTGCCTCACCATGCCACGCATAATCTCGGGGTGGTCCGTCGTGCCGGTTGGTGACCGGAAGGTGGGGTCCCGGCGGCCATTCCCGGGGGGGTTCGGGGGCCCTTCCGTTCGGCGGGTTAATTATACTCATCTGTAGGCAGATCCCTGGTAAAACAGGCCGCTGCACTTTGACTATCTGCATCGCGGTAGCATTTCCTCGATTCACGCCTCCCTCCTTTTCTCCACCATGACAGCGCCTCACAATAAAACTGGTCCTACAGCGGTGCACACCCCCACCACGACTATACCGTTTGAGGTCGAGTTCGCTAACATCCGCGGGCTCCATGCAAACCTCAATGCCGTCCACCACCATCTTGAGACGGCACGGCCAGCAATGTTGTTTTTGACGGAGACGCAAATAATCTGTCCGGCCGACACCAGCTACCTGCACTATCCGGGCTTTGTGCTTGAAGAATCCTTCAAAGCCAAAGCCGGAGTTTGCTTGTTCGTTCGGACGGATGTTTGCTGTCGCCATCTACGCTGTCTGGAGGACCCTTCCTTTTCCCTCCTTGTGGTACATGTCGACTTGGACTCACATAGCCGTGTCTACGTCTGCGTCTACCGATCCCATAATGGCGACATGGAGACAACTCGACTTATGGACCATCTTAGTCGGGTAGCAGATGATGCGCAGGAGCGGTTTCCATCAGCGGAATTGATGTTTTTGGGGGACTTCAATGCTCACCACGAGTTGTGGTTAAGTTCCTCCAAAACTGACCATGCTGGTAGAACTGCCCATGCTTTCGCTCTCACGCACGACCTGACTCAACTGGTGAACCAGCCCACCAGGATCCCAGACATAGTCGGTCACGCGCCCTCTTTGTTGGACCTTCTGCTGACGAGTCGCCCAGCTAGCTACCGAGTGGAGGTTCGAGTTCCCTTGGGATCTTCGGATCACTGCTTGGTATCCAGTAAAGTGCCTCTGGCCCCGCTACCGCCTTCAGCGGTATCGAAACGCCAGATTTGGCACTACTCGTCGGCAGATTGGGATGGTATGCGGGACTATTTCGCATCCGTTCCTTGGGGGCAGCGCTGCTTCAGTGGGAAGGACCCGACAGCTAGTGCGACTGCAGTTGCTGATGAGATAGTTTTAGGGATGGAATACTATATTCCGCACTCCTATCTCATCAGCAAAGGCAGGCGCAACCGAGGGTTCAACCGCGAGTGTGCCAACGCTGCTGATAACAAGCAGGCGGCATACCGCGCTTGGATCAGGGGTAAAGCTCTTGGGGATCCTGAAACCCGCTCGCTGAAAGCAGCCTATAATAATGCCACCAAGTCCTGCAAAAGAGCTTACATTAGAGCGGATGCCCAGCGCGTTGCACGAGTCGGCCAAGAACTACTGACGCATCCTACGGGCAGCCGTAGCTACTGGCGTCTGGCCAAAGCCGTGCAATCGAACTTCTGCCAACCCTCGCTGCCACCATTGAGATGTCCTGACGAAACTTTAGCTCACAAGTCGCAGGAGAAAGTCGATCTCCTGGCCAAACTCTTTGCGGCTAACTCCCGAGTCGATGACTGCAATGCACAGCCACCTACAATTTCTCACTGTGGCCACACAATGCCCGATTTTAAAATCAGGCAGCGTGACGTCCGTGCGGAGCTGCAGTCAATCGATGTCCGGAAAGCTAATGGTCCTGATGGCATCCCTCCAATAGTCCTAAAAATGTGTGCAGCGGAGTTGTCCCGCGTGTTAACGCGCCTTTACCGTCTCTCGCTCTCTTCAGGTTGTGTGCCGGAATCTTGGAGAGAAGCTAATGTGCAACCGGTCCCCAAAAAAGGAGATCGGTCAGATCCATCGAATTACCGCCCCATAGCCGTAACTTCAGTTTTGTGCAAAGTAATGGAGCGCATTTTAAATAAACAATTTGTCCACTACCTAGAAGAACACTCCATAATTCACGATCGCCAATACGGGTTTCGGCCGAAACGGTCAACGGGTGATCTTCTAGCGTACGTTGCACATCTTTGGAGTGAGGCTATTGACAAGCGTGGTGAGTCGGTGGCTGTTAGCCTTGACATAGCCAAGGCTTTTGATCGGGTCTGGCACAAAGCTCTTCTCTCCAAGCTCCCGGCATACGGTCTGCCTGCTCAGTTCTGCAACTGGGTCGCTGGCTTCCTGCATGAGCGCAGAATCCGTGTTATATCTGATGGATGCGCTTCGCGGCTCATGTCAGTGAACGCTGGTGTCCCTCAGGGGTCCGTTCTATCCCCCACGCTGTTCCTTCTGTATATCAATGATATGCTTCCACTTGGAAATATTCATTGCTATGCAGATGATAGTACGGTCCATGGAGGATATAACGGTCACCCAGCGGCAGGGCGGGTCGAAACCGAAGTGAATCGAGTTAATCTTGTCATTGAGCTCAATCGGGTATTGGACCTCATATCTAATTGGGGCACCAATAATCTGGTTGAGTTCAATGACAAGAAAACACAGGTGTGCGCGTTTACGGTAAAAAAGTCACCATTCCTTCCCCTTCCAACTCTTCGGGGTACATCTCTACGCCTGCAGAGCAGTATCAACATGCTCGGTATGACGATACGCTGCGATCTGAACCAAAGGGACTACATCGAAGCCGTGATCAAAACAGCCTCACGAAAACTCGGAATTCTGAACAGAGTGCGGCGATTCTTTACGCCGGACCAGTTGTGCCTTTTGTACAAGACACAGGTACGGTCTTGCGTGGAGTATTGCTCGCACATCTGGGACGGTTCCGCTAAGTACCTTCTCGATGCCTTGGACAGATTGCAGCGTCGCGCTGAACGCATTATCGGCAATGCAGAAGTGGTAAATACTCTCGAATCTCTGCAATTGCGTAGAGATGTTGCGTCACTCAGCGTGTTTTACCGCTTATACCATGGCGAGTGCTCTAAAGAGCTCTTTGACCTCATCCCACCTTCTCCCTTTCTTCATAGGAGTACACGTGCTGCTCTTCGTAGTCACCGATTCACTGTCTCAAATATCCCATCGCGCACAAAGAAATTTGGTGACTCGTTTCTTTGTCGCACCTCCAAGAGATGGAATAGTCTACCAGCACACGTTTTCCCTCCTTCCTATGATATGGGGTCCTTCAAGAGAGGCGTGAAGAAGCACCTTGTGGGCCGGCAGAGTGAAGTTGACTGATGCTACGTTTGTTTCCACGCTGCACCAGTTGTCTTCGCGTCTGGACTTCATTTCCACTTAACATCAGGTGGGATGGAGTCATTTGCCGAGCTAAGTATAAAAAATATATATATATATATATAAATCGTTTATATAAATGAGAAATAAGGTAGGCCCGAGCACGCTCCCCTGTGGGACACCATAGGTTATGTCTGTTTCATCACCAACGTATTGGCCAATCTTTACGCTGTGTGTAGTTGTTGGCATCAGTCTTATCTCCTGCCTTGTACACTGGCGTAACAATTGACTTTTTGAGGATAGATGGGAAAACCCCGTCTCTGAAACAAAGATTCGCCAAGTGACTGATTACAGGAATCACTAAGTGTTTGGCACATTTTTAAAATTTTGTTGGTATGTTGTCACTGCCCGATGCACTTGTAGATTTAAGACTCATAAGAACTCTAGCCACCTCTTGAGGATCAACGTCTAAAAGAACAAACGATGTTGTTTGTATTGGACTAGGGATACTTTGGGATGCGTTATTCCGATTTGTGTTAGATTTCCCTAGGATTATGTCATGTGCAAGATTTTTACCAACACTACCAAAAAATTCATTAACATAATTTATAGATTCTTTTGGAGAAATATTAGCTTTAAGCAAGTCCAGATTGCTGCTATTTTTATGTTTTAAATTGGTTATAGTTTTTATATTATTCCATAAGCTTTTTGAATTTTTTGTAGAACTTGTTAACTGACCTTTTTCGTAATTACGCTTTAGCTTCTTTAATATCTTATTGCAATAATTCCTGTATCGATTATAAGTTATTTTTAATATTTTGTTTTGTGGATCTGATCTAAGACTTTTATGCATTTTATTTCTGTTTTGGATGCATCTAAGCATACCAGAGGTGATCCACGGCTTTATTATGCATTTACTTTTTGGAATTACAACAGTAGACGTGTTTTCAGTTAAGGCTTGTGAAATTTCAAAAGTAAGCCTTTCAATAACAACTGTAGGATCTTCACATAATAATATATCCGAGATATGTTTACTCTCTAATGCTTTCAATGCTTCTTCATAGTTTATTATAGTTTTACTCTTAGGACAGAGTGTGTTATCATTTATTATTTTATAGTATATGCATGGATCCACTTTAGAACGTGACATACCAATTTCTAGAAGAGCTGTGTTTAATTTTTCATTCCATTGTCTACCTGCTTTTTTGAGTCCATATATGGCTTTCTTTAATCGACAATCTTGGTTACCATTTTGAAAGTTGGTGGTTGTGCAACAAATATTTCTTCATCAACATATCCTTGTAGAAATGCAGATACAGCATCCATTTGATGGACTTTTAGATAGTACTTTACAGCTAAACCCATTACATATCTAAGAGATGAGTAGCGTACAACTGGTGCATAGATCTCGTGATAATCAGTCTATCCCTTTCTTTTGTTGGTATCCTTTGACAACCAGTCTTGCTTTATATCGTGTTATATTGCCGTGCTCATCTGTTTTGGTTTTGAATATCCATTTACATGCTAATGCTTTTTTATTTTTAGGTAAGTTTGTAAGTGTCCATGTTTCATTATCTAATAAAGATTGATATTCTACCTGCATGGCTTTTTTCCATTCCTCTGTTTTATCGCTTTCTAGAGCTTCAGTAAGACTTTGTGGATCACTATCTAAAATACTCATTGCAGATTCACCGCTCAGACAGACAAATGAAGTAGAGAAGTCACTACTACTACTACTGTCGACTGTGTGTGTGTGGTACTGTCATCAACATTCTCTCTGTCATTATCTTTAGGCATAGTTCTTCGTGTTGGTCGCAATGTTACATGAGAGTCTGCAACTTCAAAACTCTTATCAGGTACATACGTTGAGTCATAGGGATCAGAATACTGTGAAGAGACACTAGTATCAAGTTGCAAAGTGGAATCTGTTTCTTCACTTACATCAGAACTATCCTGTTCTTCGCTATAGATGTTGGACAAATATCGAGCCATTACCGCCGTTTTAGTGTAACCGACATAAATAAAATTTTACAGGAGGTTTTTTTTAAATATTTTTACAGATAAATGTGCTGTTAAGTTGAAACTTAGCATAGAATCTTGATATTTGACGACTTAATAATGTAACAGTTAAAATGTATAAAAAATAATTTATTTAAGGCTTTTTTGGCACTTGCATTAGTTTTGCTGTCTTAATCTAACTATGATGTATTACTTGCAGGCATTTGATATAACACATGCGATAAAAATACCTGTTGAAATTTTTAACGCAAGCGACTACGTTTAAACTATTTTTTAAATGATAAAAATTCTATAAATGTGGTTGTGATACATTTACATAAAGAAACAAATGAAATTAAATATTTATTTCTTATTAATTAAACATTTTTGGAATACTGAGATCAATAAAATAATCAAACTTAAACTAAATTTAAAACTCTAGTTCTCTTTATCAGAATCATCTGCATCCGTTTCAGCTAAGACATCCGGAATTGCTCCGTCATGCTTCATATTTATATACTCTTCATGATACTTGCTTGGAATAATGTTTTTATTACAGAGATCTACTAGATCTTTATACTTGGCAGCTGAGATTTTAAGTTCTTCATGGTATAATCGAGCTGGTTCTTTAATAACACTTGTAGTATTTGCTCTCGATCGAATGATTAGGTCCATATTCAATTCTTGTTTGTCACTATCTTCAAAAAACCGCACTGGAACGTTATTACTGGATTGCTCTTTTGAAAATGCACAACTTTTACAATATAGCCTGTTGGATCGGATTTAGCATTAGTAATCATAGTTGGCTACTCAGAAGGAGCCCATACTGTTATAATGCGGATAAAACTTTCAACTGTACTATGAATGGAGTCAACAGGCATCATAGTGTGTCCAAGTAAGAGATAAGTTACTTCCGTAGTATTATTATACTTTATGAGTTACTTTTTGTGCGGGTTTTCAAAAAATAAACTAACATGGATATCATTTCTCGATTTCTGTTTTGTCCAGCGCAGCTATCCGCATACAGATTTATGCCAGTATGTGTACTTTTACTGTCTTACTTAGTCAAATATTTAAAATTAATAGTAACAATTTCTCTACAACCTCTTTTACCTTGACATTCACCCCACACGTAACAATATTCAGCCCTCGTACCACTATCATATAAACTTTCGTTGTAGAACGCATATTTTCGTGAGTAATACAAGGTAGCGTTTTTGCCACGTGGAGTATTGAGAACATTTTCTTAGTCAAAGCTTACACATAGGTTGTTGGTATAAGAAACTTTGCAAATTTTTTGGTCTTCTAAAAACAATTGTTTGCATTTGTCTTTATCCAGAATGTGATTTTCATAATCTGTGGTTTCCTCAAAGACGATTCTGCTTTCTGGCGGCAAATTTTTGTACTTCTTACAAAAGATACACTTATCCTTTTTAGGCAAATGGAGCCCTACATTAAAATCTGTTTTGAAAATACTACGAAAAATTATTTTCGATAATATTGATGAATCCAGGTTACTTTCTTTTAAGTGGTCATTATACAATTTGTAAAAGGTTGTTATTTTATGAAATTCTTGAGGTAATTATAATTTAGAACTTTTATTGCGACAGTAATGAGATGGCACAGCAGGCAACATCCCAATGAAAGATTTTAAATGTGCTACTTTGACAATATCAGATTTGTTATGAAGGCGAGGAGTCCTTTGGCTTCTTCGGTTGTATTAAGTATTTTATTAGCATTTTCCATGGTATACCTTAAAGACATTTGGGATGTATTTAAAGCATGAATCAATTAAAACTAGTTTTATGACGTCGTATCAGAATAATTGTAATTTAAACACTAGATACAGTGCATAGAGATAGTTGTTGAATTTTTTACTTTTATTTGAGATAGTTGTTTACTTTCGCTGGGATGATCTTATTACAACACGTTTTAGTTACTTTGTTTATAGTAAACAACGTAATTTTTATGTACTATGTCGGTTGCGATAACAAGTAGGGTCGCTTACGCTGCAACTCTGCAATTACGTAACTTACGATAAAAATTGACAATGTCGGTTACTTTAAAATATAAAAAACATTGTGCTAACGATAAACTTAGCTTTTGTTATAACTTTCTAATTGGTGTATTTCAACGGGAAACGTCCACGTGACCTTGTCGGTTACAATTTAAAATATCGTTTACGATAAAAAAATTATAAAAGTGTCGCTTACGATAAATCGGCGGTAATGGCTCGATATTTACTTTATTTTTTACTTTGCTTTCCATTTCTTTATTTATTACTTTATTTTCTTTTTCACTATTATTAACATCATGCTTTTCTTTATTTTTATTATTAATTTTATTTCTCTTTACAGTGGCTTCTAAAAATACTACATTTCTACTAGTCAAAGCCTGTTTGGTCTTTGGATCAATGGAACGGTAGCCCTTTATACAATCACTATATCCAACAAAGATCAACTCACGTGATTTTGGGTCCAACTTTCGGCGGTGTTCTTTTGGAATGTGTACCATCGCCTTACATCCAAAAACTCTAATGTGACTTAAATTTGGTTGCTTTCCGGTCCATATTTGTTCAGGAGTGATATCTGATAGAGCCCTTGTCGGTGAACGGTTGATTATGTATGCTGCTGTAGTCACTGCTTCGCCCCAATAATGGTTCTGTAATTGAGCATTTAAAATCATACATTTACTGCGTTCAATAAGTGTTCTATTCATTCTTTCACTTATACCGTTTTGTTCAGGTGAACTTTTTAAATAATTCATAAAATGTTTATATTTTTATACTCTTTGTCATTGTCCGATCTTAGTATTTTAATTTTTTTATCCAATTCATTTTCTACTCTGTTTTTAAACTCCATAAATTTACCAAATACCTCATCTTTACTTTTTATAATGTACACAAAAACTTTTCTTGAAAAATCGTCTATAAAGGTTACAAAATACCTGGCGCCTCCAAATGTTGTTGTCTGCATAGGTCCACATACATCGGAGTGGATTATCTCTAGCAAGTTGCTTGCTCGGGAGCCCTCACTTGGAAACGGCTGCCTAGTTTGTTTACCTTTTAAGCAGCTTATACACGTTATATTTTCCTTTGTCGGAGACAATTTTACAACAACAGTACAATTTGGAATCTTTTGCACATCTGTGTGGTTTAGGTGACCCATACGCTGGTGCTACAAGTATGTGTCAACTATTGCTGGCATGGCATATGCACTCTCTTTTTCTAGCCTGTACATGCCATTTGTCATGTAGGCACTAGCTACTTTTTCTCCATTTTAGTTAATAATTTTACAGCCTTTTTCATCAAACTCTAGTTGACATCCATTTTTTATTATGTTACTCACTGACAATAAATTGGTTGATAAATCTGGTACAAAAAGAACATTACTCACCTGTATTTTGTTGGGCTGGCCATTCATGTCCACAACTGTGATAGTGACATTTCCACAACTTTCTACATTAAGCATTTTGTTGTCAGCGATCCTAATTTTACTTACAGGTGGTGCCATCTCCTCAGTAAGCCAGTCCTTGTGCTTAGTCATGTGCATGAAGGCACCGGAGTCTATGTACCAGTTCATCGAGTCATTACATGTTGATGCTGAAAAAGCTGCAATAAAACCATTATTGTTTTTTTCTGTTTTTTTTTTTTTTATGCCAACAGTTTTTACTTAGATGTCCATGT
This sequence comes from Eudonia lacustrata, assembly GCA_947562085.1. Classification (NCBI taxonomy): domain Eukaryota; kingdom Metazoa; phylum Arthropoda; class Insecta; order Lepidoptera; family Crambidae; genus Eudonia; species Eudonia lacustrata. The sequence continues at coordinate 18,197,869 of OX387342.1, read as the reverse complement.
TTGTTACAGTTAAAACATCTAGGTCCCTTTTTTTCTTTATGTTGAAATTTATTAGGTTTAGGCGTACTAAAATTGGTATTTGAATAAAATGCACTACTTTCACTGTGTTTTACTTCCTGTAATAATTTTGTTTTAATTCAATCTGCACATATTTTCACACCAGAACTTTTCATGGCCATTAACATTGGTTTGTAATTGTCTGGCAATCCTGCCAGCATCAGCGTACCTAGCCATTCATCATCCACTTGAAAGTTTATGCTTCATAATTGGTGTGCAGATGTCATAATTTTACTAACGTAATCCTCTATGCTACTACTATTTTCTAAAGTTGTATTTATGTGATCTTTTAATAGACCAACTTTTCGGGTAAGTCCAGAGTCCTCAAAAGCTCGTGATAAGTTGTCCCATACTTCCTTGGCCGTCGTGGCTTCTCTAATGTGCACGAATAAGATTGGATCTATCGATAATATTAGCTTAGATTTAGCTTTAATATCCTTTTTCGAATCCGCCATTTTTTCATCGATAATGCATTCCCATAAATCTTTCAGCTGCAGATATGCTTTTACTGCAAAGCTCCTACGTGAAATGCAAATTTCACTTTTTTTGTACTACTTTATCAAAATTACTATTTCCAGGCATGGGACGGCCCATCATAACTTTTTGAAATAAAACACGAGACTTTAGTTTAAAGCTGATCTATTAATATAATAATTACGTTCACACATTACATGGACATACAGTACGCGAGGCGGGAAAGCAGAGAGCGGATACAGTAACTTTGACAGATTATAAAAGCTTAGGATGCGTTCAAGTGACGTTTACGTTAAGTATGTGTTCAGACGTATGCGTCCTTCTCTCCAACAGCATCATTCCTCCAGCAGACCTAGGGCACGTTGCATTAACCCCGATACCGTAGAGGGAAATTTCCCACTGACTGAGATGACCAGATCATCCGCATAACCCACCGTATAGAATGGTCCTTTATTCAGCCTTACTACAATTGAATCTATTGGCTCCACAGAAGAGGCAAGAGAACCCCTCCTTGTGGGCATCCTCTAATTGTTCGCGCAATTAGACTGTCACCTAGCAGTTCAGAGTTAATAATTCTACCCTTTAACATGCACTCAATCCAATTACAGATCGATTGTGGCACACCATGGTTCTTGGCTGCAACCTTGATGGATTCAAAGGTAGTGCGAACAAATGCACCTTCGATATCTACGAAAGTGCAGACGCAAATCTCCTTGTTTTCCAGCGCAGATTCTGCTCGACTCACCACATGATGAAGAGCAGTTTAGGTTGACTTCCCCGCCTGATATGCACACTGAAGTCCATGGAGTGGAAATCTTTTCAGAGGTCCCGCTCTGATAAATTTGTCTACCATCTTCTCCAGGGTCTTCAGGAGAAAGGATTGTAGACTTATAGGCCTAAAGACTTTGGGTTCTTCGTAATCTGGTTTTCCCGTTTTGGGTATGAAGTTTACCTTAACACGCCTCCACGTTCTGGGAATATGTCCGAAAGCTATGCATGCTTTATACAGCCTGCAGAGATGAGGTCCCAGGATGGAGGCACCCTGTTGTAGTAGAATGGGATAAATGTTGTCAGGTCCTGGCGCCTTAAACGGTTAAAAGCTCCCAAGAGCCTATCTAACCTTACATTCATCCACTACCCTTTTCGCTGTTATCCAGTCATATTTGGAAGTTCTCCTCTGCTGTTCCTTCCAACTGATTGGATTATGATCGTCCTGGATGACTTCTGATCCAGGGAAATGAGTGTCAAACATGGCCTTCAATGTCTCACTCCCTGTCTCTGTACGTACTCCATCTTCCTTCCTTAACGTGGTTAATGGAATCGCCTTTGTTGTAGAGATAGCCTTGGATAATCTCATTGCTTCTGGAACAGATTGTATCTGGTCACAATGTTTCCTCCAGGTAGATCTCTTTGCCTTACGTACCGCACTACTGTTCTAAGTCCTCAATCCATGTTGTAATTTTAATATCATTTTATTTAGGTAGGTTTTTTATAGGTCAAGAGCGGTCCCCCAAACACGACAACAAATATAATCACAAAATTTCATATGTACAAACAACCATAGAGACAATTTTACATGCCTGCACTAGTTTAATGTAACGGTGGTCACTTCATGCACAATGCATTTTATTCATTTTAGACATCATGTTTCATACAGCCATTTACTGCTTAAATATAAATAGTGTAAGTTTATTTTTTTCAAAACAACCGGGCTCAATTCCCGAGCTGAGTACAGGTTTTTTTTAAATGTATGAATACAGTTTGTCTTCTTATTAAAATCGATGACATGGTTTCTAAGAACAGATCTTCGCATGTCTTCAGACTTTCCCATACTGACCGATTTCAATGAGACACCCTGTATAACTTATACTGTGCTTATATTGAATAAATGATTTGACTTTGACTGTCTTTGATGCTTAAACGGATCATAAAACGATCGTGTTTATCGACGCTTTGCTTCGATAAAAAGATAAAACATGATTAATACTTACTTATGATTTTCCCATACTCAATAATCTTGTATAAAATATTCTGTTAGATCATCCTTAATTAATACGTAATACTTAGTCTTATGAGATACAGTTGTATGATGTCATCAACGGTAAAGTAATCATAAGTTTGTTTTATGTATTTGATGAGCAAACAGTGTACATACTGAGGTAGACCATAAAATTAACATTCACCTTTTCTAAGCATTATAATTACGAGTACGAGTATAACACACGCGTGATTCATATTTTTTACAATCGTAACATCATTGAAAGAAAGCGTTTAAAAGTTCAAATAGAAAGAATTAAATTGAGCACACATTTAAACACAATCAATAATTAATAATTAAACGAACTTACCTTGTGAAGTTCGATTATAATTATACGAGTATCACGAAGAAGATGATTACCAGTTAACATGCAGCAGCACGTAGTCTGATGCAGTCCTCGTCACATATTTTAAAGCTACTAAAGAAAAAAAAAATATCTCTCTCTCTCTGTCTCACTCCGCCGCCCTACACAGCCGGTCGCCAGACGGCCGCCATTAATTTTAGAGGTAACTGAAATCAAATTTTTCAAAGGGGTAGTAAGGAAGGAGAATGTATTCGAAGTTGGGTTGGGTGGGAGTATGGTAATCATCTTCTTCGTGATACTCGTATAATTATAATCGAACTTCACAAGGTAAGTTCGTTTAATTATTAATTATACTTCGTATCTCTTCGAAGATGATTACCAGTTAACATGCAGATGTTTAGAGCTTCAAAAGAAAAATTTGATTTGTTACATGAAGAGTTCTTATAAAATCTTTGCAGACTGCCTATAATACATAGGAAAACACTCATTTTAACAACAACATTTTAAGCAAATAACAAAAAGTGATTTATACATTATTTAAAGAAAACGATACGCATCTAACTTTTCTAGTATTATTATTGTAAAAATGTACACAAATTTATGTTTATGTATTAAAGAAAAGAACACTTTTATGGCAATGGTACTTTTTCTCAACTCTCATCATTCTAATATTTAAAGTTTTGTTTGTTTTGACTGTAAAGCCTGTGCTGGACATATATTGGGATTTTCTTTAATTGAAGGAAATCGATAAGTGGTTGGTAGGCGCTGGGTCTGTATGTTATAATTAGATCAATGATTTTTATTGATATGTAATACTTTTTAACAAGACATATGTTTTAATTTTTTTAAAAAGACAGATGGAGCTCCTCTTTTCAAAAGAGCTTGCCGGATAATAAAAGGACGATATAGCAATGACGTATTTGGCTCAAATATAATTTCGTGAGAAACAAACCTTTTTTGATACTTAAGGTGCCACTGCTCAAATGACCAGTGTGACACGACAACAATGCCTTCCGCTTCCAATTTAATTTTTGAATATTTTTTTGGTAATGAAGTGACGCGGTAGGAATGCGAAAAAAGTAAGCAATGCACTGGCATTGCTTACTCTTTTCCTGTAACTGTACTGGTAAATTCATTAATTCGGATTGAGGATGAAGCTTCCATGAAGCGCATTTCTAGCATTTGTCATTTTATAAGCGGGTAAAAGGTCAAAGTTCGGCTAGCGAAATGTTCTTATGATTGGTATAAGCGCATATCCAGCAAGTTGCCATTCGGTATCAAAATTTAACTGACGTGACGCACGATCGACACGATCAATCCGAATAAGTATATGACACATAAATATGAGAAGTAAATGTTTCTAATACATGCAAAAACTAAATATTTTTCCCACTTCAACAATTTTGTGTAAACCCAGCCATAACGAACTGCTGGGCGTGCTAAGGTCAGAAGTTCAATAAATTCAGAAAGTTATCATAAAGTAAATTTGTTGGTATTGAGCAATTTAATAACCTTATCCTTTATTCAAGATTAATTTTATCTGTTAAAGATTTTGTCATGGTTGTTGTATTCAGTAAAAAAAATTGCACAATATGCTAGGCACTATCTGACACAATACAGGCCTTAGAAGCACAAAATAGATATAGGATATTTATACTCATGTGTTAGAAGTTTCGTGTAAACAAAATGGTGCAGTACACAAAACAAAAGTAGTAAGATTAATTTGTGTAAAGAACGATCTTCAATATTCATACATGCTAAAAAGTAAGTATATTGTTCTATTGTTGCCATGTTAGTCATTGATCCATGAGTTTCAAAACCGTACGGTCTTGCTCATAACTCATTGCTCATGGCTCATAAAACTCATTGAAAATCTTCAATTTTAAAGTGTTCATGATTAACCTTTTAGATTTAATATAAGCTGTGTTTGCCGTTCAGTTTAGAAACAGTAAAAATTGCTGAAATATATTAGTTTTGCGCACGGACTGCAAGTTGAACTATAACTAGACTTAGTAAGATTAGAAATGCAACCGTCAATAATTTCGGCCTCTTTTAGTGTACAGCTCTTGTTTTGTAGTAGGTTGTATTCTATTGGATATCTATTAAAGATTTTTTTTGCCATTGACCCAAGATAAAATTATAGGGTCGTTACTAACTAACTAACATTTAGGAACTAGGCACCTTTGAAGTATAGTTCTCCTTCACGATTTCGTTGCGTGGTCTTCGAGCTGTAGTTGTTTCGGTTGCAAAACGCCAAAGCTGGAGCCACCTGCTCCTTCTCGGTATGGGGCACGCTCGTGACTCGGTGGCTGATGCTTGCGGCGCGGCGCCCCCCTTACGTTTAGAGTCGAGCCGAGTAGATGACTTTAAATGTTCCGCAAAATCGGAACTTAACAATTATGCATCTATTCTAGTGTTCAAACAAAAAAAAATTAAACAAAAGGCAATTAAACCTACATAGCATTATAGTATCTCGTTCAAAAACGATATACGTGAAGTAAATACAAAATTATCCTCAACGTTTGTTGTACGTGGAGTACGTGTAATGTTTACGTAGAGTTTAGCAGACAATCCTCAACAATACTTACGTGGAGATCTGCAGACAATCCTCAACATGTTTTAAGTGGAGCTTAGCAGACAATCCTCAACACGATTTACATGGAGCTTAGCTGATAATCCTCAACACGTTTTAAGTGGAGCTTAGCAGACCTCAACACGATTTAAATTTCAAATTTCAAATTTCAAAGGAGAATGCCCATTCATGGTACAGATTTTTCTCATGCCTCAAGATAATAATTATATAAAAAATATTTTCATTATTTTTGAAGTCATTCTGCCATCAGAATGTATGTTTTGAATAGGGAATCTTTTTTAAAACTTAAATGAACCTATATTGATTTTAATTTAGGTTTATTTTTTTCCGACATGCACAAAAGTGCTGCCATGCCATTAAAAATAAATAATCAAACATTAAAATAAATAAATAAATCGATTGAAATCTCCGGCTTACACTCCTTTACTCCTTTATTAATAAATAAAGATGATGCTACAGCAAACACATTAGAAGCAATAGCAGGTTATTGTTGCAGCTGTCTCATTGGTAGGCGAACTGTTGGCTGCTGTGCACACGTCATGACAGTGGTATGGTTTTTGAGTTGGGCACGCTATAATGACATTACAGCTCCGGCACCATATTTGGATGATTTTTTTAATGAGTATGATTATTAATGAAGTCGTCATCTATTAAATTAAAACCATCTCTTGAACTCATAGGCGTTTTTTTATTCATCGATTCTAAATAAGCTGCTATTTGTATTAATAAATAGACAGTTTTTTCGGAAACATCGAAGTCTGTAAAATAGGTAAAGCGCTTATTTATACAGTATATCAGTTATGAGTTAAACAATCCAAAATGGCCACAATTTAACAGACTTACTTTTTTTTAAAGTATTGAGGTTATCTTACGTTTCTCTATATATCTTCGAAACCCGTATTTTGATTCCAAAAATAATAACTTTAGGTAGTAATTGGTTATTTCTAAATCTGTCTAAAACAAGTTTGGCGTTGATGCAACTCTGTACGGTGGTCCATACAACCGTGAGCATTCTCCTTTCAAATTTCAAATTTCAAATTTCAAATTTCAAATTTCAAATTTCAAATTTCAAATTTCAAATTTCAAATTTCAAATTTCAAATTTCAAATTTCAAATTTCAAATTTCAAATTTCATATTTCATTTCATTTCATTTCATATTTCATTTCATTTCATTTCATTTCATTTCATTTTACTTTTATTTATCAATCTATATAGAATTCTATTGATGCTCAAATACAATACATGGAGCTCATGATATTTGGTCAGTGTAAATAAAAAAGGAAGTAGGTACGATAAACTCTTTTAAATAATTATGTTATTTTATACCATAATTAAGTAGTCGTTTTAAATTTGTATAATTTATTGTATCCTAGATTCTAGGATCTAGGACCTAGAATACTGTTCACTGGTACAAAAGCCAACGCAATAATATGAATATAATAGAATAATAGAACTTGAATACGCTTAGAACAAAAGTTGTCGCGACACTATGGCGCCGGCCGGCGCGGCGCCTATGCACTGTTGGTGTCGCCGAGCGTGTGCATTGGCTTATTAGAAAATCTTTTAGCAAACAGAGGAATCCTACTTACAGTGTGTTCCTTAACCGTTTTTAATGAGATGACTCGTTTTAAAGATTCACTTTTGGAGGTTAATATTTTTCTACGATGCACATGACGATAACGCCGTGATTTATTATTTTGTTCTAATGAACATAATCGTCGTCTCTCGACCGCTATTTTCCACTCATAGTAGCACTAATGATCGCAATTGAAGTATTACTAACTATTAACAACACGAACGTGTGACTTAGACCGCACAAAATAAACGTAATGGCGGCCGTCTGGCGACCGGCTGTGTAGGGCGGCAGGGAGTGAGACAGAGATATATATTTTTTTTCTTTAGTAGCTTTAAAATATGTGGCAAGGACTGCATCAGACTACGTACTGCTGCATGTTAACTGGTAATCATCTTCGAAGATATACGAAGCATAATAATATTTGAAATAAATTAATGGCTCAGGGGGTGGTGTGGGATTCGAACCCATGACCCGGAACCCTTGCGATGGTTCGTTCAATGGAGCGTGCTCCTATGTCCCTGGTAGTTTCTTGCAGAAAACAACAAAGAATATCTTACCAAAATTTGCTTCAGCTCGTTTTGTATAGGCATGGACTAATATTAAACCATTTATCATAGTCTATGGTATGAGTAATATTCTGAGGAGGATTCTTGAGGAACTTAATGGCGCAGTGGTTAACGCACCCGGTCTGCGAGTGCTGAGATTAAGAAACTTTCGCAAAAGCCGGTAATCGGATGGGTGACCAAAAAAAAGTCTTCTAGACCTCCTCCTTGCTTCGGAACGCACGTAAAGCCATTGGTCCTGGCTGCATTAGCAGTCGTTAACAACCACCAATCCGCACTGGGCCCGCGTGGTGGTATATGGCCCGTGCTCCCATCTATCGTATCGTATCACGGCTACGTTTCGTCATTGCTGAGGTATGGGCTTATTCTATAGGGAAACTCTGTTTACATCATCAGAGCGTTTAGGGTACAAAGGAAATGTATTAGGTCAATCTGTGGAGCAGACTTCCTAGATAGCTGTTTAGTTTAGTTTAGTTATACTGGGCTGTATCCGCACTTAGCCATTCGATTTGGCCATTGTACGTATTGTACCTTCTGCCTACTCCAACCAACCCAGATTATCCCAGAAGGCTTGCAGCCTTTTCAGGCTGCTGCAGGCTTCCGCAAGCGTTCTGGGTGTTTGGAGAAACCGTGCCCGTTCGTCTGCCACACTCCTGCACTCCATGAGCACGTGTTGTGGCGTTTCTTCCGCCTCCATGCATCCTCTGCATAGAGGGCTGTCGGTCACACCTATCGTAAATAGGTGCTTGTTTAAGGGACAATGACCAGTAATAATACCGATGATTTTACGGATCCTGTCCCTGTTTAATCTAAGGAGGTTGCGGGCAAGCTTTTTTGATGCCACCGGAACTGCATTCTTGGTTTGCCTGCTACCTACACTGTTTCTCCATTCTGTTAGATGTTCATCTTCGGTTAATTTGCGCAGCCACGTTTTTATCTGGGCCTGAGGTATGGGCAGCAGTGGTTCCGGTCCATAAACTGCTGCCATCGATCCTCTTTTGGCTAGTTCGTCAGCGGCGTCATTACCCTGTGAGTTGCTGTGTCCTTTGATCCATTGCAAAGTTACTTTGTTTGCCTCTGCTATGGATTGGAGAGTGTTATGACATTCCAGTACAAGGACAGAGGTTATGGTGTTGTTTTTTAAAGCTTGAAGTACGGATGCACTATCTGAGACAATTTTTATATTTAGGTCTCTGACAGCTCTGGCTGCAACCGCCTGTGCCGCCTTGGTGATACCAATACATTCTGCTTGAAAGATTGTATTTAACTTGTCTAAAGTTGTTGAAATTTTTATATTTAAGTCATTCGAGAAGACACCCGCTCCAGTGCCGTGTGCGGTTTTGGATCCGTCTGTGTATATCCTAACTTCATTGATGCCAGAGCTATCAACTGGTTCCGCAGTAAGTTGGATATTGTATCTTCTATCGAAGACGTGGTGACATGGTATTCTGTCCATGGGCGCTTCAAGAAACGGTATTTCTTTCAGGCTTGCCTGCAGAATCTTTGAGTGTGTAGTTATGCTTTGTTTCCATAACCCGTTAGATCTTAGTCTTAAGGCTGCGCCCTTGGCTTCCTCTTGAATGACCAGATCTAGAGGTCTTAAGTTCAATATATACTCCAGAGCGGCTGATGAAGTTGTTCTCATGCACCCCGTGGCTGCTACGCTTGCTAGGCGTTGCAGACTCTGGAGTTTTGCTTTTACCGTGACCAGTTGGGTTCTGGGCCACCAGACAACTGATCCGTAGGTTAAGGAAGGTCTGATAACTGATGTGTATAACCAAAGTGTGATTTTTGGATTTAGACCCCATTTTTTCCCAACAAGTCTTCTACACTGCCCAAACGCTATACAGGCCTTCTTTATTTTTGCATCAATGTGCCTCGCCCAATTCAGTTTATTATCCAGGATGACTCCCAGATATTTTACTTGAGTTGATAGGGAGAGGTTGGTGTTAAAGAGTTTTGGTGGTTGGAGTTCTGGTAACTTCCTTTTGTTGGTGAAAAGGATAAGTTCTGTTTTTTTCGGGTTTACTGACAATTTGTGTTCGTCACACCAGTTTTCCACAATCTGAAGGGCTGAGCGCATCACTTTGCATAACACATTTTCAGCGCTCCCATTTATCAGTATTGCTAAGTCATCCGCATAACCAATAGTAGTGTATCCTCTATCATTGAGTTTTTTAATGAGGCTGTCTACTACTATGTTCCATAGAAGTGGTGATAACACCCCTCCTTGAGGGCACCCTCTAACTACTTTAGCCCTCGTAGTAGTGTTCACCACTATCTGAACCGCCCTTTTGCTAACCAGCGCAGTGATCCACTCTCTCAAGGCTGGTTCTACGTTCCGTTTTCGTAGGGCGTGGTTAATGCTGTTGTGCATGGTTTTGTCAAAAGCTCCTTCTATGTCTATAAAAGCAGCCAGTGTTGACGCTTTATTTGTGATAGCCGATTCTATTTTGTGCACTACCATATGTAGTGCCGACTCTGTTGATCTGCCTTTCCTATAGGCATGTTGTTGAGGGTGAAACGGTTTACTTTTCAGTGTTCCATCCCTAAGGTGTCGGTCTACTAATCTTTCCAGAGTTTTTAGCAGGAATGATGTTAGACTAATTGGCCTGAAAGATTTGGCATGTGTGTAATCCTCCTTACCCGGCTTCGGTAGGAAAATTACTTTTGCCTCTCTCCAAGGTTGGGGAATATATTTAAAGGCTATGCAGGCCCTGTAGATTGGTAGTAAGTGCTTAATAACATGATTGGGCTGCCACTGTAGTAATGCTGGGAATATCCCATCCAGCCCCGCGGACTTGAACGGTTTGAAACTGCTCAGGGCCCATTCTATCCTGTCTGCGGTTACTATCTTATTTGCGACTTCCCAATCCTGTGCTGTTGGTGTGCCGTATTGCTCATCTACCCAACCAGGGGCTGGCGTTATTTGGCATCCTGGAAAGTGTGTTTCTAGCAGTACGGCACTGGTTTCCTCGTCTTTATTAGTGTAGGAGCCATCCTCCTTTTTTAAGAAGCCCAAAAGATTAGAGTTGTCCTTAGCCAGGATTTTCTTTAATCTTGCGGCTTGGTTTAATGAGTTAATGCTACTACAGAAATTTCGCCAGCCTTCCGTTCTCCGGAATCTGATCCGTTTTTTGTAGTGCTGTTGTGCTGTTTTATATTTGTCCCAGTCCTCATTGGCTCTGGTATTTTTGGCCCTGTTGAAAAGTGTCCTGAGTTCTTGACGAAGACGGTCAAGGTCTGGCCCCCACCAGCGGCTTTTCTCTAGGCGTTTCGGTGTTACAGCAGGACATGCCAGCTCATAACTTCTTACGAGTGTAGAAGTCAGGAGCTGTACGTTTGCTTCTATTTTGTCGGTACTTGGAATTACGTTATTTACTTGTGTGTTACCTAGTACTTTGTTTGTTAAGTTTTTATACCTTGTTATATCTGTTTTGCGGGGGTTACGATATGGAACAGGGTCTGTTAGTTTATATTGTATTTTAAAGCATACCCGGCGGTGATCCGCAAAGGATGGTTCGTTTGAAACATGCCATCCCTCAATGAGGTTCGCCGCCGCATGTGTTGCTAAAGTAATGTCTATGATGGTTTGATACCTTGAACTAACAAAAGTAGGTTCCGTGCCTATATTCATAATGTTCAAGTTTGTTTGGAAAATATATTCGGTTAGTAACTCACCCCTTTTATTGGTATCCTTACTTCCCCACAGAGAGTGATGTGCATTGCAGTCTGCAGAGATGATCAGGTCCCATTGTTGTGCTTCGCAGTGTTGCACCAGCTCGGCTAGCTCTCTCGGAGGAACTTCACCGTCGCTCGGCATGTACACTGAGGCTAGCACTAGGACAGTTTGTTTATCCGTTAGAATCTTCACAGCAGTGAGGTCTCTAGAACAGAATTGGTTAAGCAAAATGGCTGATATGGTTTTAGGCATAAAAATGCAAGTTCTTGGTTTATCGACGGTTGTATCTAGGAGCAACTTACCGCCTATGTTATTTAGACCGCAAATTCTGTTGTTTCTGATCCAGGGCTCTTGGATCAGAGCGGCGGTCTTGTTGTCTGCCTCCAGCACTCTGCGTAGCGTGGCCGCCGCTATTTGTTTGTGCTGGAGGTTGGTTTGTATGATGTTGAGGTGGTGGTTACGGGCTACGCAGGATGCCATCTTCATCACTGGTAGTGCCCCCACCCTGCAGCATCGAGTCTGTCTCCATCTCGCTCAAACCCTGTTGGGGAGCTGAGGTGGACTGCTCGGGAGTCGAGGTCTCCCTTACAGTGGCCGCGACTGAACTCGTTGCCGTTTTTGCGTCCTCGGTTTTTGTTATTTCTTCCGAGGAGAAGAAACGGATATACCCACTACCCGACATGTGGGCTATCCGGCGTTCTCTGTCGAGAATCGACTGCCGCTGGTCTTCGGGAATTCCCAGCACGAGATGGACGGCAGCCTCCTTGGAGCCTGCTTCCGTTGCCTTCTCGTCTACTGTCATTCCGTAGCACTGCCAGGAGTCAACTTTGTACCACGGGTTCTGGGCACAAAGGACTCTGTGCAGCGTAGCGGCGTCGGTGATGCGGGTGTGTAAAAGAAGCCCTGCCTTGAGCCTCTTCTTCAGCTCGGACTGTCGGATGACAGCCAGAGTGGTGCTTGGTATCGGCGATGGAATGGTCTTGACTGTTCTCTCAAGCCAGCTGAGAGCGTTCGCATCCTCGCACCACATCGCCAACACTCCATCCAAAAGGAAGGGGCGTCCGCGGAAAGATGGAGCTTGCGTGCTCGGAGACGAAGACAGAACGGTCTGTAGGATGCTATCATCGATGGCTTCCCTCAGCTGATCTGCCTGGCTTTGCGAGAGGTCCCTCGGCGGGACGGTGATGACCGCTACCCTCAGATGCGATTTACTCGCATCTGCATAGCTCTCCGTCCGCCTCGGTCTCGCATCGGTCTTCGCGCGTTTGGCATCCCCCCTGGGAGACCGGGTCTCATCCAGACGAGTCCGCTTCGAGGAAGCTGACTTATCCGGACAGTCCCCAGTCCCAGGCTGACCCTTTTCAGGGGCAGTGGGAGCCGCCGCAGCGTTCGGCCGACCGCGATAACCTCTCGGCTTCCGCCTCCTTTTCGGCTGGCCAGGTGGTGGTGGTGGTGGTGGGTTCGTTGGGGCAGCCGTCTGCGCCGTTGCCGACTCCGTGAAGTTGGCCGGTACAGATACGCGCTGCGTTGAGGAAGCCGTCTGCGCCGTCGCCGACTCCGTGAAGTTGGCCGGTACAGATTCGCGCTGCGTTTCCGCTGCTGCGTCGGCTGTCGTTGTTGGTGTGGTTTTTGCCTGAATAGCCTCCCATCTCGCGCGCCTGTTGGGGCGACTGCGTTTCGGTCGGTTCTTCGGCGGTTCCTTTGCCGTGGCCACGGGATTGGTGTCTTTTGCAAAGGCGCTTTTGAGCGACCGTGGTCCATTGTGATACGATGGCAGTATCTACCATGGTTGGTATTGCCTCAATGAGGCCCGACAGGTCCAGACTTGCGCCTGTCCCTGAGCACAGGTTGTCCCCCCCAGAATACGTGGGACTGACCAAGCTGGGCTTGGTGAAGGATTCTCCGCTACCGGAGGCAGCGGTACCTTCCTGGGGTAGTGATTCTTTTCCGTGTGCTGACATTTCGGTTGTTGGGGCTGAAGGAAACACACACTACCCGCCCGTGGTGAGTGTGGACAACTTTTAGGGGGGATTTAGTGCCCCAAGGCTCTGCATGCCTGAAGGATTGTGGTTTTGCGCCGCCACTGTTCGGCTCTGCAGGAATTTGTGAAAGGAATTAGGATAGGGGAAAGGTTTGGATGTATGGGGGGAAAACGGCCAGAGGTTTTAGTTATGCCAATTACATATGGTAACTGGCCAAAAACAGGCGGCAACCTCGAGAAGGATAGTCCACTGGCCTTGCCTAGGGGATCTACGCGACCTGCACTACTCCCTAAACCGTTTGCCAATCTCAGCGTTTGGACAGACGCTGAGAGTAGGGGAGTCATCAATCAAGACTCGCTTGATTGACCACACCCCCGCCTCCTAGATAGCTGTAAGCCATTGTTTAAGGTATTAAATGTTTTACCCCTTCCCTGTCTTTACATTTTTGAAATAGGAATATTTGTTAAAAATTATAGGAATCAATTTCAAACTAAGAATAGATGTGAATATAAAGGCAGAAAAAGAAAAAATCTATGTATACCTGACCAAAGATTAACGTTATAAGTATTCAAGGAACGTTCATTGCATGTCAATTCGATTTTTTTAATAAATTGCCTAGTGATATAAAAATACTGACATTGTATAAATTTAAATCAAAATTAATTTTTCAATTTAATTAATTTTTTAATGAACAAAATGTACTATACAATTAACGACTCATCATCATCATCATCATCTCAGCCAAAAGACGTCCACTGCTGGACAAAGGCCTCCCCCAAGGATCTCCACAACGACCGGTTTTGTGCTGCTCGCATCCAGCGGCTTCCCGCGACCTTCACCAGATCGTCGGTCCACCTTGTTGGAGGCCTGCCCACACTGCGCTTTCCGGTACGTGGTCGCAACTCCAGGACTATCCCGCCCCAGCGGCCATCAGTCCTGCGAGCAATGTGACCTGCCCACTGCCACTTGAGCTTAGCAACTCTTCGGGCGATGTCGGTTACCTTTGTTCTTCTGCGGATCTCCTCATTTCTGATTCGATCACGCAGAGAAACCCCGAGCATAGCCCTCTCCATTGCTCTTTGAGTGACCTTGAGCCTTTTTACGAGGCCCATAGTGAGCGACCACGTCTCAGTCCCGTATGTCATCACTGGCAACACACACTGGTCAAAGACTTTCGTCTTGAGACACTGCGGTATATCGGACGAGAAGATATTTCGAAGCTTACCGAACGCTGCCCAGCCTAATTGGATTCGACGATTGACCTCTTTGCTGAAGTTGGACCTACCTAGCTGGACCGTTTGTCCCAGGTAAACATAATTGTCCACAACTTCAAGGGCAGAGTCCCCAACCTTCAGAGGAGTGGGTACGACACGTGAGTTCGACATAACTTTCGTCTTCTCCATGTTCATTTTAAGGCCCACTTGTTGAGAGACTCTGTTGAGGTCACCGAGCATTGCGCCGAGGTCTTCCAGGGTCTCAGCCATGACCACTATATCGTCAGCAAACCGAAGGTGAGTGATGTATACGCCGTTGACGTTGATGCCGAGTCCTTTCCAGTCCAGAAGCTTGAAAACATCTTCCAGTGCAGCAGTGAACAGTTTCGGAGAAATCACATCTCCCTGTCTCACTCCTCGCTGCAACTGGATAGATTTCGAGCTCTGGTCCTGAAGACGGACTGACATAGTGGCGCTTTCATACAAACACCTCAACACTTCGATGTACCGATAGTCAATTTGGCACCGCTGGAGAGACTGTAGCACGGCCCATGTCTCAATCGAATCGAAGGCTTTTTCATAGTCCACAAACGCTAAGCAAAGAGGCTGGTTATACTCTTCGGTCTTCTGTATAACCTGCCGCAGCGTATGTATGTGGTCTATGGTGCTGAAGCCTTTTCGGAAACCGGCTTGTTCGATAGGCTGGAAGTCATCAAACCTGCGTGCGAGACGATTCGTTATGACTCTCGAAAACAGCTTGTAGACGTGGCTTAGAAGTGAGATGGGCCTGTAGTTCTTCAGCAGGGTTTTGTCGCCCTTTTTGAAGAACAGTACCACCATACCTTTGTGCCACGTCTCTGGCGTTCTGCCCCCCAGTACCACGGAATTAAATAGCTTCTGATGAGCTAAGAGTACCGGTCTTCCGCCTGCTTTCAGAAGCTCGGCCGTAATTCCGTCAGCACCTGGTGCCCTGCCATTTTTGAGCTGTTTGAGAGCCATAATAATCTCGTATAGGCTGATGTCCGGGATGTCTTCGGTATAGTGCCGGGTTAACTTAGCTCTAGGGTCTTTAGCTAAGCTTTGTACAGGTGGCCGTGTGGATGTGTAAAGCTGTCCATAGAACTTCTCGACCTCTCCCATAACATCGGACCTGGTCGTGACAGTTCTGCCGTCATCGGTTTTCAGCGTCGTCAGTTGGCACTGCCCAATACCCAGATCTCTTGCGAACACTTTTGAGCCTTTGTTCCGCTCAATGGCCTCTTTAATACGGTTAGTATTAAATTGGCGCGTGTCGCGAGTCATAGACTTCGAGATCTGCCTATTTAGCCGCCGAAACTGAGACGCATCACCTGAGGAAAGCAGAACCATGGCGCGCCGCTCTTCCATTAGTTTTAGGGTATGGTCTGAGAACTTTTTGGTTCCTTTTGCACGGTGGGTATAAAGAACTTGGACCCAACCGTTTGGACAGTTTCCACAAACCTGTTGCTGTATTCGTCCACATTTTCACAATTATTTAGGCGCTCGAAGCGATTCTGCAATTCGAGCTGAAAGCTTTCGGGGTTTTGGATTTGGATGGGTGCAGGACGGAGCGTAGACCTTATCAATCGACGTCTTTCCAGCGTAACGTTGATATTCAATGTGCCTCTTACCAACCGGTGATCGCTGCCAGTTTTAAACGCATTGATCACAGTGACATCATTGAATATTTGCTTCCTCGTCGACATGATAAAGTCAATCTCGTTTTTTGTTGCACCATCGGAACTCATCCAGGTCCACTTGCGGTGTTCAGCTTTCCTGAAAAATTAACGACTATTTAAATGATAATATTTGACATGCTATATTTTAATTGTATTATTGTTAACTATGATTTTATTATATTTTTTTAGTAATTAAGTAATGTAATTTTAAATATTTGCACATCGATCGTATACGATAGAATATGCTGGTTAACACTATTTTAAGAACATTTTTGTACCATATTTATGCAAATAAATTTTTGATTGATTGATTGATTGATTGATATCTATCTATCCATCCATAAGATTGCCTCGCGCAGACGCATTGCCTCTGTGGTGGGGACAGGTGTCGCGGCTCGGGTTGGATTGGCGAGTTTGTATTGCGTTTGTTGTTTTATTATTGTTATTATTATTACTTGTATTTTGCGTGCGGATTCGGTGTTATGAAGTAAATTTTGTTTATTATAGGTTAATGTTTGCTATTTTTTGTTTGTATACATGTATCTTGTTCAAGTACTGTTAAATTTTAAATGATAATTTAGGGAACTATAGATTTTTTACAATAAATTTTAGTATATATTTATAAATAATGTGTAACTGTTTGTTCCTAATAAATGAAAAAAAAATAGATAGATAAATTGATAATTTATTTATTAAACAAACAACAAAATAGGGAACGCTCGTGCCCCAGCAGTGGGAACATAAAATGACCTGATGATGATGATGATGCTAAATAACATTTATGTTGACATCGACCTTTTGTTTTCCAGTGGCGGTCTTCTGAACGACTGCAGCGTCTACAATTGCATATTCGGTGGAGAGGATCAGCTGCTGGAAACGGCTGATGCTGTGGTGGTCCACATTCAGCACGGCGTGGTGCCTGTCACCAACAATCGTAAACCGAACCAGCGTTGGGTGTTCCTGTCGGACGAGTCGCCTAAGCATTCGTTTATACCCACTATGAAGAAACCCAACATTTCGAGTTGGACAAACATTTTTAATTGGTCTATGACGTATAGGTGAGAAAACCTCTCTCTTTACCTAGATATGGTTCCAAATGGTGGTGGGGTCAGCATTACTTATCTTTTCTTCTTCAATGGTGAGTAATCCACTTTGTGGAGGAGCTCGATGGCGCAGTGGTTAACGCGCCCGGTCTGCAAGTGCTAAGGTTAAGCAATTAACGCAAAGGTCGGTCATCGGATGGGTGACCAAAAATTTATCATATCGAGCTCCCAGCCGTCCCTCCCAAGTCCCAGAAGTGCCAGCTCTACGGAAGGCACGTAAAGCCGTTGGTCCCCGCTACATAAGCAGTCGTTAACAATGACCAATCCGCACTGGGCTCGCGTGGTGGTTTAAGGCCCGTTCTCCCTATACATCCATAGGGATTGCTCGTACCTTAGCAGTGGGGACATAAAATGAACTGATGATGAATTTACTTTGTTGCTAGAACTTCTATCGAAACCGTAAAGTTTGAGATAAGATAGAGATTATTAAACATAAGAAAATGATGTCTGATGATTGTTCGTGCCATTTAAAAACGCTATTGTGCTGTACCAATTTACATACAATATTCCTATGTTGGACGATACGAATACGATAATTTGTACAAGGCCCACTCTACTTCTTGCGTATTGTGAAATAATGGACTTTTGATATAAAAAAAAACGACGGACATTTTTTAAAAGAACATACAACACATAATCTGCTGATCTTTCAAAGATAAACGATTACTTAGCTTGTATATTTTTTACAGTTGAAAAAAATTGCTTTTTTCAACTGTAAAAAATATACAGTACACATATAAAATATACATCTTAAGCAACAGTGGAAGGTTGTGTTGAAAATCTCTAAATATCAAACTCAATATGTTTGGATAAAAAATAGCGGGTGCGTTCCGTTACACACAACTGTTTTACGAATGTTGTGAGAGTATTCGGCGAATTCATACGAATTCTGTTTATAGACAGTCGTCAATCTCAAATTTCGGTTCTCAGCGGAGGGTAAATATTGTTTTCAGTATGGCTTGCATTAAGTCCGCCTGGCTACCTACTGCTATCATAAGTCATAACCTAGTGTGTTACCATCACAACAATGGTGGTATCGTAGTGTTTCAAACAATTAGAAATATAATAGCCGCAACATAATGATTATGGTAGCAGGCCTAAGTTGAGGGCGCCCTAGCGCGCGGTAGATCGCCGATGAGATGGACGGACGGACCAAATAAAGGAAGCAGTAGAGAACCCCTTATACGCGTGCACAAAAATGGCATCGGTCAGGGGAGAATGGCGTCAGCTGGTCAGGCGGCTCACTGCCTCCGAAGTACCGACCACGACCACTCTGCCAAGAGTGTAACCATTAAGAAGAAGAGCAGGCCTAACCAAGCTAGGCCTAAACAAGGCCTAAACAAGCTTCATCATCATCATCATCATCTCAGCCAAAAGACGTCCACTGCTGGACAAAGGCCTCCACCACGACCGCTTTTGTGCTGCTCGCATCCAACGGCTTCCTGCGACCTTCACCAGATCGTCGGTCCACCTTGTTGGAGGCCTGCCCACACTGCGCTTTCTGGTCCGCGGTCGCCACTCAAGGACTATTCCGCCCCAGCGGCCATCAGTCCTGCGAGCAATGTGCCCTGCCCACTGCCACTTGAACTTAGCAACTCTGGCTATGTCGGTTACCTTTGTTCTTCTGCGGTTCTCTTCATTTCTGATTCGATCACGCAGAGAAACCCCGAGCATAGCCCTCTCCATTGCTCTTTGTGTGACATTGAGCCTTCTGATAATGCCCATAATGAGCGTACACGTCTCAGTCCCGTATGTCATCATTAGCAACACACACTAGTCAAAGACTTTCGTCTTGAGACACTGCGGTATATCGGACGAGAAGATATTTCGTAGCTTACAGAACGCTGCTCAGCCTAATTGGATTCGAGGATTGACCTCTTTGCTGAAGTTGGACCTACCTAGTTGAACAAGCTAACAAAACCCATTTTTTTTTAGCTTATCTCACTAGTTATCTATCACCGGTGTTCATCGATATGTTCAAACTAATTAATACTTTCCTCTCTTTTACAGAAGTGACGCTGATGTTCCTGTGCCGTATGGACGCACTTTACCCCTCCAAACACCACTGATGCCGAATGTATTGACAGAAACCATAAAAAAATACGTGCCATATTGGGAGCTTAAGCAGCGTAAGGTTCTAGTTACCGTACTGATGTCAAATTGCGGAGTCCCCGAACGAATGAAGTATTTGAATGAACTACAGAAACACATCTACGTAACTGTCTATGGAGATTGTTCGGAAGATGATGATATATATGATATGTAATATTTTTTTTACACTTTTAAACTTTCGTGTACAATTTAAACGAGGTTTTCTATCGGGGATTAAAGTAAACTACCCTCAGTCAGCCCGTGACCACGGCTGGTGGAACTCGGTCGAAACGTCGCGTATATATTACTAGCTGTGCTCGCGACTTCGTCCGCGTGGAATAGTGACTTTCGGCAGCATTTTCAATTTTTTAGGC
Organism: Eudonia lacustrata; assembly: GCA_947562085.1. Lineage (NCBI taxonomy): Eukaryota > Metazoa > Arthropoda > Insecta > Lepidoptera > Crambidae > Eudonia > Eudonia lacustrata. Next base: position 18,178,120 of record OX387342.1, on the reverse strand, counting down.
TCTTGTTCCCGTTTTTGCAACATTTTTCCCTGATGCTTCGCTCCTATTGGTCGCAGCGTGATGTTATATATCCTTAAGCCTTTCTCGATAAATGGACTATCCAACATAATTTTTTTTTTTTTAATTCAAACCATTAGTTTCTGAGATTAGCGCGTTCAAACAAACAAACTCTTCAGCTTTATAATATTATAATATAGATTATATTTTTTTATACCCACTTCACTACCATAAATATTGTATCTTCACTATATATATACTAAACAATATACACACACACTACACGTTCTTCTACACAACACACTATTTTCACCTTTGTTATTTTGAGCTCTTCCATTATCCATGGGTCTAGCAGAATACCAGCGTTAAGGCAATAGCCACAACATTAAGCTGAGCTGATCAGCCCATTCGGCTTTTAGCGTATTTATTTATTTCTGTTTGTTTCTGTTTATTTTTGTTGTTAATAAATTGTGAAATCTAACACTTTTTTTTAATTTTAAATTTATTTTTAACTTTTATGTGTTACTTTTCTTCATGTCTTTCATGTATTGAAAAGCCGAATAAATGTTTTATGATTATTATTATTCTCTTTATTTATCTTTTTTCTTAGCCTAGTTATTATTATTAAGTCTATTGAAGAAATTTGACAGTTCGTGGTAGGTTGATGTGCAGGCGTGAGTACATTATTAGTTTAAGTGTTTTCAGATTTCAATTGAACACAATATTTGTAAAATTGAAATTAAAATAAAAGGATTTTTGAGCGCGTTATGATTACTTAAATATATGATTCCTAACTCCGCTGCACAGCAGCGCTGCTGCAGCAGTGCTGTCGCAGCACTACTGGTCCCCATATATTCTTTATAAGTTTTATATGAGGTTACATTCCGAGCTAAGCAGCAATATCGCGGCAGCAATGCAGGACCAGTAGTACTGCAAGCAGCACTGCTGCGTGCAGCGGAGTTCGGAATCATACCTTAAAGCGTACTAAAATAGATTAGCAACTTGGCAACTATCTAGGTATCACTCTGGAAATAAATTCTTTTTACTTTATGTTGTCTTCTCGCACCTAAGTTCACTAATTGTTACAATTTATACCGTACTAGTTGACCGGCGGACTTCGTACCGCTTTGACAGTTTCCACGACAACAAAACAAATAAATCATTCGTGCGCTTAAGAACACCCGTATCCCATGATGAACCCCTATAGCAGCGCCACCTACCGGGTCCAATTGTAAATCTAAACCAATCTCGAATCCACTTGAACACACATAATTTTTTTAATCAAAATCGGTCCAGCCGTTTAGAAGGAGTTTATTAACATACACACGCACAGAAGATTTATTGTATCATCATCATCATCATCATCTCAGCCAAAAGACGTATTTATTGTATACTCGTATATAATGATAAGCCGATGCTTATCATAGATAGTTAGAGTTGCCTTTGTGTTTTTCAGATGCCCCGGATACGCCCAAGACTGCAATGTGCTTACCGAGTATTTGTTTTATTTAGCTCTAGAAAATTCTAAATGCCGCCAATACTTGACCGAAAAGAGTTTTTACAATGCATACTCGAAGGGCGCTATTCCCATAATAATGGGACCGCCGATCGCAGACTGCGAGAAACTCTTACCACCAAACTCTTTTCTGCACGTAGACAGATATGGTTCACCAGAAGACCTGGCGAAACAAATCGAGAGGATAAGCAGGAACGAGGACGTTTTGCTATCTTATCATAAGTGGCGAAATAACTTTGAAGTGGTCAATGAGCACGGGTTTTTTGGATCGAAATCATATCACATTTGCAGAATATGTGAGGCGTTAAACTATAACGATGAGACGGTGAGTTCTTATGGTTTGACTGATTTGGAATTGTTTCTAGATCCAAAATTACTATGCAATAATTGATTAGGTACTAAGAAGCCTGGACATAATTCAAAATAAATTATTATTAACAATGTTGCATTTAAACAAACATTTATAATGGGCGGGAGTGAAGAGCCAACGTAAAACTTGTTGTGTAAAGACTGATATAAAAAAGTTGTAGGTACCCAGGTAGGTAATTGAAGATAGGTGATTATTGAAATCTACAATCTAGTTTAGTGTAATACAAAGGACTATGAAAGATTTTGTATGAACCCCGTCCCCACCCTACAACAGTCATGGGATACGTGTCAACTTGTTCATTGGGACCCAAAAAAGTTTAGTTGCAAAAACTATTGGGTTTATTTATAATTAAAAAAAAATGTTATGTACTGTAAAATAAAAGTTACCTTAAATGAAAACATTATTAAGATCGCCATATTGTAATCCTTTTTATTGCACACTAAGTAAATGTGTAAGTGAAAAAGAATAAATAAATATATAAAAAAAGATAACCTAACCTAACCTAACATTTTTTTCCCTTGGGGAATATTCCCTACGGAATCATCCCGCAGGTCGGGGCTACCCGCGGGGTATGAGGGGTTGACCTGAGATGTTGTGCGGCCGACCCACTAAAAGCCCAGGGAAAAACCTTTTTTTTTTTTTTGGACGGAGTGGAAAATCTGCAAACAGACGCAATCAGCGGGCAAGAGGGGTCCCGCTGGCTGTCCGAGGACTCTGTTCCAGGGCCGAAGCCCTAGAGAAAGCGAGTCAAGGCCGACTCTTTAAAATCACTTCGATGTCCTCTCGTCACCTTGGAACCAGCAGACCGGCGATCATCGCTTCGTCCTCATCTGAGGAGGACGCGTCGAACGCCGGCATGGTAGAGCCTGACGAGGTCATGAGAACCCTTTCGGACACTTCCACAACCCCGTCGGTGACTGCTCGCCCTGTAGATGGGCGAGCCCCTCTTCCGGCGGGTGACCGCCCTCGAAAACGATGGGCGGACACACTTGACCCGTCATTTGGTGAGACGGGTCGCTGACGCGCCGGGACATACGGGGCGTCGGCCCCTTAGTGGGGACCTGTGCAATGCACAGTCGAAGCCTCCCCTAGGGCTTGGACTGCGCTGGTTTCCCACCTGTTGGAGAAGGCGTTGGTACTGCCGCGTTCTCCGCAGGAGGCGTCTGCGACGGCACGGATCTACCATGGGGTCATCCTCCCTGGCCCGTTCCGCCTCCTCCTTCAGTGTCATGACGTCGACGCAGAAAGAGTTGACCGCCTCCCAGGACCCCTCGCTACCGAGCATGGACAGAACCACGGTCAGCAGGGAGAGGTCCGCGCCAATCACAGTGACCAATGCGGAGCGCCGGACATCGAACGCAGAGCACACCATCAAGGTGTGTTGCGCCGTGTCCTCCGCTGCTCCACAATGGTGGCACTGTGGGGTCGGCTCTCTTCCAATCCGGTACAAATAGCGTCCAAACGAACCATGTCCGGACAGTATTTGCACCAGATGGTATGTGAGCAACACATGGCGCCGCTCCGCCCATGCTTGGAGGACGGGGCGTAAGGCCTTCAGACTACGCGTTTGCGTAGCCGAGGCCCCAGGGAAAAACCTAACCTAACCTTACCTAACCTCCCACCTAGCAAACCCAACGTATTTGAAATATGTTGCCATATTAAAAAGTTCTCTATTCTAACATATGACACTTGTTTCAAATCTGTTGGATGGTGGGGACGTTTCTTATCATTGTCCTTTAAGTTTAGTTTTAACTAGTTATACGAATGATAAAAATAAAACCACTGCAACTTGCAACTAATATTTTAACTATACTTTTTTCCAATAACAAGTTACGCTTAAATAAATTCACACAGCTATCGGACATAGATTTAACAACTAGTCATAACACTGCCGTGGTCGGCAAAAGAATGACCATCGACTCCACTCTTGGACCGAGCAGAGCCTCTCTACCCCTACCACTTTACCACTTCCCCAGATAAACAGGAAACGTCAAGAGGCGGGAAAATCAGTATTGCCAATTTATAATTTTTAAAAACTACGACTATTTATTTAAATTAAGTCAATATTTTCAAAAAATATCTAAAAACATGACATTCGACCATCTGATAACGTGCCGTCTCCCGACGCACAGTTTATTCAAACTGATTGCAGTTATTTATAAATAATCAAATTATACTACAATTAACTATTACTTACTTAAACATACATTAATGGTTAAGCGCCGTTAATTTAAATAGTTAGTACTTTTTTATTTTAATAAGTATAATAACTATCCATTTTAAAACATGACATTCGATAGCTATATATAAATTTTATTAAATTAATTTAATGTTTTCCATTTTCATACAATATTTCATAAATCGATAGGTCTTTGTTTTAACAGTTTTACATACATATTTTATACTTTCTCTATTACATGAAATTAAAAATAGTGTACAAACGATGGAGATAATGCTGAGTCTATATTAATCGTGAACTACTTATAATTATGTTTCAATTGTTTTCTTACAAATAAATGTATGAGAACAAAACATTAAAAATAATGAATTTCCTATAATAATTACTCACTATCACTATTGCGTATATACTCGCTAGAGCTGTTATCTGAATTAAGCAATTCCAGAGCCTTTATATATTCTATTCAATTCAATTCAATTCAATTCAAAATCATTTATTCAGTTTAGGCTACAAGTAGCTCTTGTGTATGTCACTATGCCATCGGTTCGTAAGTCTACTCTGGGCGGGAGATCTTGTACTGAGAAGAACCACAAGAAACTCCGCAAGTGTCAAGCTCTATTCTCCCTTACAGCGTCAAAAATATTGGAAAATGCCCTATCATAGCAGGACACTTTCCATTACAAATAAACACAAAATATACAACCACAACATATAAAAAAAACAAAATAAAAAATCTAAGTTAACAAATTTACATCAGGTAGAAGTTTCAATTTCCACAATAAAAGATCATTTATGATATGACACTGTGAAAGTAACTAAAGTAAACCAATCTTGCCGTCTCTGCATCCGTAAGTGACCTTATTCTAACCGCATTAGCATCGGCAGCTGAGCTAAGTCTTCCTACCAAGGCAGCAATATGAGAACCCCATTGTAATTTGTGATCCAAGGTAATACCCAGTAAAACTGTCGATTTGACTATTTCAACTCTTTTATCGTTCATAGTGATACTGGTATTAACTTGCTTCACATTGGGCATCGTGAATTTCACTTATTTAGTTTTTTTTTTGCATTAAGCAGCAGGTTATTAGTGGTAAACCAATGTAATATTTGAGAGAGTTCAGGTTGAGTAGTTCAGGCAACAAACAATGTAACAAAAATGGTATAAATACAGAGCGGCCCATATAATAAATACCTTACAGACTAACATACATACAAAATAAAAACAATTTTTGTTAGTATATAAAATAACTTAGTAACTATGTTAGTATTATTTGATTAGCACCAACTGTGCTAACTTGGTAGCAACAGACAACTTACCATGGAAGCGCCTGTAGACTACACCCTTCGGCCAGAAGTCCTCCTTCATGAAGATGTCCAGCTTTGATGTCGGGACTCGCACCACAAATGCTTTGAAGCTCGTATTATGGCGCGACTCCAGCGGTCCAATCCTCAAATTAAAGTTAGACTTAATTCGTATGAACTCTGCTACCTCCTGCGATGTGGTAGTGTGATGCAGGCGAGACAGGTACATGGCCGTGGTCAGTGTCGCAGCACGCAGCAGGAAGTTGGGCCCTGTCGGTGCGGTACCGCAACGGTTCTGGCTTGCTCGCTGATGATATCGCTTCTTGTTTCCAACCACGACGAAGCCATCCTCGTCTTGATCCGGGTGAGCGATGTTTCGTGACGCTGCCTTTGTTTCGGCGACAGGTCGCTGCGACCGTATTTTTGTATTGGCGGCAACAGCGGTGAAATCGCGGCGTCGACAGTTGACGGGCGCACACGTGATAGGCGCAAGCGTCGTCACGGCCGGCGATGCAGGCGCAGGCAGCGAGGTGGCGGCGGCGACGGCGGCGGCGGGGGCAGGCGCGCGGGGCATAGGGACTGCGCTCGCGGCTGACAACCGCGCCGGCGGCGGCGCTCGGCTCGGCTCGGGTCGAATCGGAGACGGCGCCGAAACTGCTGTTGTTAAAATGAGTGTTTTCCTATGTATTATAGGCAGTCTGCAAAGATTTCATAAGAACTCTTCATGTAACAAATCAAATTTTTCTTTTGAAGCTCTAAACATCTGCATGTTAACTGGTAATCATCTTCGAAGAGATACGAAGTATAATTAATAATTAAACGAACTTACCTTGTGAAGTTCGATTATAATTATACGAGTATCACGAAGAAGATGATTACCATACTCCCACCCAACCCAACTTCGAATACATTCTCCTTCCTTACCCCTTTGAAAAATTTGATTTCAGTTACCTCTAAAATTAATGGCGGCCGTCTGGCGACCGGCTGTGTAGGGCGGCAGGGAGTGAGACAGAGAGAGAGAGATATTTTTTTTTTCTTTAGTAGCTTTAAAATATGTGACAAGGACTGCATCAGACTACGTACTGCTGCATGTTAACTGGTGATCATCTTCTTCGTGATACTCGTATAATTATAATCGAACTTCACAAGGTAAGTTCGTTTAATTATTAATTATTGTTATTTATATGGCGTCAATAGTTTAGCCATAAATTTAATTTGTTCTTTTTTAATAATGCATGTAAATAGTTATCTAAAATATACGCTCTTCTCATATTATGTACTGACTCGCAGAATATCACATACCAACCCGACGGGCACTGATTTAATTAGGCACATACTACGTAAAATTTGCTTAGCGAGTTTTTATCACTCAAATTACAGCCGTTCTTATACATATTATACACAATCATTCATCACGTATACACAAATCTCAATCATTTCCACACATACATATAATACAAATTTATACAAACATTCACACACACACATAGAGGCAAAGCGGGAGGGGGATAGGGGCTTCAGTTCGCGGTTTTCTAAATATTATGTTGTTAAAATTGTCACGTTATTTCCGTGACAAATTATTGATAAAAAATTATTATACTTGAATCATTAATATTATGCAAAATATTGATACTTTAAGCCGTGATCTGGATTCTTTGACTCCTGCCCGTGTGGTCATCTGCGACGTGGACAATGTAAGGAACGAAATCTCAACTAACAATTGCACTTTAAATATTATTACAAAAAATATCCGTAGTATAAATTGTAATATGCCTAACTTCAACACCCTGCTACAAAGGTCTGAAGTAGCCTGGGACGTGATAGTTTTGTCCGAGTGTTGGTTATCTGTTGCAAAAAGTATTCCTGATCTTGACAACTATGTACATGCGACTACTACCAATCATAAAACTCAAAACGAGGGCGTTGTTATATATCACAATAAACACATAAATGGAATCTTTGAGGAGCCTTTGGTGGACGGTTGCAATTGTCTTATATTAAAAATAAATCACGATTTCTGTATCATTGGTGTGTATCGTCCACCTAGTCATTCAAACATAAGTAATTTCACTAGTTCAATCGATGCGTTACTTTCAAAACTTAGTAATTTTAAGAATATTATACTTTGCGGCGATGTGAATATCGACATAATGCCCAATGGTCTTGATGGGCGCAGTCACGATCATTTGAATGTTCTAGCTAGTCACTGCGTGCTCGCCGGGTATACGGTACCAACCCATGGTCGCACATGTCTCGACCACGTCATGATTAAGTCAAAACTAGATGCCACATGTGTAATTTTTGATTCCTCCATCACTGATCATGTCTGTGTGGCTGCTAGTCTTAAATTAAATACAAAAATATTTTCTCTAAATAAACAGTCTCGTTATATTGATTTCAATAATCTGGATAAAATAATTCAAAATATGGACTTTAGCCCTATCCTAAATTGCAATGATGCTAACCTTGCGGCAAAACTTCTGACAGGATACTTCAGCACGGCCATTAAAGAAAGCTCCGCCCTTAGAAAAACTCCTAAACGGCAATTTATCAGTAAACCTTGGATAACTAAAGGACTTTTACGTTGTATGAGGAATAGGGATAACTTATATAAAAAAAACTAAAAGAGACCCTACAAATGAGATCCTCATGACTACTTATAAACGTTATAGAAATTTTTGTACATCTGTCATAAAAAAAGCCAAAAGGTCATATGAAAAATTTGCGATTGAAAAGGCACGTGACAATAAAAAAGACCTTTGGCAGGTCATTAAAAAAATTAGTGGTTCAAATAGAACAGTCGATCGATCATCCTCACTTCTTATGCCAAATGATCCTCAGAAAAGCGTTGATAATGTAAACAGCTTTTTCGCAATTATAGGTCCAAAACTTGCTGAAAACATCACCAATAATAACATCAACCTCATTACTCGTCATGCCAACTCACTGCCATCGTACTCTTCTCTTTCGTCGTTTGTAATGGCTCCGGTTGATGAAATGGAAATTGCTGACCTTATTAGAGGTTTCAAAGACAAATGTGCAGTGGGAGTAGATCTGGTATCTACTATAATTCTCAAAAGATATGCGCCATCTCTTATTATTCCAATCACCCATATAATAAATCTCTCCATATCAACAGGAGTTTTGCCGTCTGCTTTTAAAATGGCTCTTATCAAACCAGTTTATAAGAGCGGCGCGAAGAATTGTGTAAATAATTACAGACCTATTTCCATTTTACCCACGCTCTCTAAAATCCGAGAGCGTGTGATGAATGAAAGACTGATTAATTACCTAGGTCCCTATCTACTGACCCTGATAGGTAGGGTATGGCAGCTGGAACTACGGGTCCGGCTGTCTTTTCAAGGGTACCACGGGAGTTCCGGATCCTAGGCCCCCTGCCGGTTATGCCTTCGCGGGCGTCTCCGGCAGGCCTCGGACATGGGTTGGACTCGTGGTGGCATGTGGTTAGCTATAGAAGTGGGAATGTTCGTCTGCCTGGTTGGTCTGGCCAGGCTTCCATTTCGTGCATAGCGAGCGGGTCTTAGTAGCGGTCCGGTGGGGGCCTGAAGCGAAAAGATCTGCGGGGTACGTGAGTTACCCTTAGTTGGTGTGGTGCTCGGTGGTTTTCACTGAGTAGTTACTCCAACATCTCCGGTACTAGTCTGGAGAACTAGTAGAGGTGCCCGCTAGATGCAAAGGCCTCCGGTTTAATCAGCCGCGTAGGAATTTGGAATTGATCAGGTGCCTGGATGGGTACCGAGAAGTGAGTGTGCTTACAACTCCGCCACCAAAGAGGACATTTGGTAGTTGGCTTTAGAGCTGACGGCCCAAGCAGTGGTACACTGCGAGTTGTGCTCTTAGTGCAACGAGAAGTGAGCGAGCTTACAGCTCCGGTGACCTATCTGGATATTAGGTAGTGGACTATACGTGTCCACGGGGCGACTAGCTTGAGACACTAGTCTTAAAAGTACTGGATGAAGGATGCGTACCGGCGTGTTCTGATCTGGCGTTATGACCTGACGTAGATGGTCCCTTGTGCTTGCGCAAGGTTATTCTGACACCTACTTTGTAACCGGAAGGTTGGTAGGGGGTGTCAGTTAAATCTTTAAAGTAGTGTATAGCGGGTTGATTAATTACCTAGAATCTAACAACTTTCTTTCGACTTCCCAGTACGGCTTTCGACGTGCCAAATCAACCAATGACGCTGTCCATGATCTCGTTAGTTCTATTATAACCACCCTTGATGAAACAAGTAAGTGTCTGACGGTGTTCCTTGATCTGGCCAAGGCTTTTGACACGGTGTCAATCCCTCACCTTGTGGTAAAATTAGAAAACATTGGAGTGCGTGGCCTTACTCTCAAACTGTTTGAAGATTACCTAGTAAACAGGTCTCAGAGAGTAAGAATTGATGATTGGACGAGTGATGAGGCTGCGGTGGCCTACGGTGTGCCGCAGGGCAGTATAATTGGTCCAACCTTGTTTCTAGTCTATATCAACGACCTCTGTAACCTTACTCTTGAATGTGGGAAAATATTTACATTTACCGATGACACTGCCTTATTCTTCACTGGGAAGTCTTGGCAGGAAGTATTTTCTTCTGCCCAACAGGGGTTCAATATAGTAAGTGAATGGCTGAATCTTAATTTGCTTACTCTTAACGTCACCAAAACAAACTATATTACATTTGTCTTACGCTCCGATCATCTACCTCCAGAGTCCCTGTTCCTTTCGGCACACAACTGTGACCCAAACCCCTCTATGTGTCAATGTCCCAACCTCACTAGAACTAACAGCGTTAAATACCTGGGAGTAGTTATTGATCAGACCCTTACCTTCAAACCGCATATTGACACCCTGGTAGCTCGGCTCCGTAAACTCATTTTTATTTTTAAAACTCTTCAGCGTGTAGCGGATCGTCGTGTGATCAAGGTTGTATACTATGCCTTATGTCAATCGCTTGTGGACTACTGTATTTCTGCATGGGGAGGGGTTGCTAAATACCATCTGCTCGAAGCTGAAAGAGCTCAACGCACGATCCTAAAAATTGCTGCAGGTCTACCTTTTCGCTACCCAACTGTTGATCTTTATAGGGATTGGGACGTACTCTCAGTTAGACAGTCTTTCATTCTACATACTGTACTGGATCGTCGTCGTCGGATCGTCAATAGTGATACACGTACTGTTCAGTGCTCGTACTTTATAATCAAAATTTCTCTCAAAAGTTAACAGTTTTGCTTATACTATACATCAAATTTTTCCTTAACTCGAGCACTAGCCAATGGTGTATTTTAATCATAGTGGTGAAAAGTGAAAATGGTATAAAACACAAAAACTGTTCCTGTTCTGTGGGTACTCGCAAGTTTTATAGCTAAAGTTGTTGGGCCCATAACAATAGTGTTGGACTTTGGACCTCGTTAGGTGACTAAACTTTTAAAAGTACTTTATTTAACTCTATTCGGTACCTACCTTATTTTCAACATTGGACTTTAACTGTTAACGGTCTAGTGGTTAAGCGCTTACGTATAACAGCCAAGCGTTAACTTGTGATCCAAGTTCAAACCTCCAAAAATTGTTTTTTTTCAATTTTTTTTTTATTTTATTTTTTTGTTTTATTATTTTTTATTTATTACAATTGGACAAAGGGGCAAAGAGGCAAAACTACCATTGAAGCCAAGAGTCAAGTAAGCTAAAAGAGCCGTAATGCTTAACTGCGGTGCTTGCGGTAAATTCCTATCGGCGGCGGGTGCCGCTGCTTGTTCCGTGTGTCCACTAAAGTACCACAAAGCTTGTCTGGCCGTTTCAGGCAAAGCGAGCATAAGCAAAGATTGGGCTTGCCCAAACTGCAAAAGACTAACTCGCAAAGGCGACAACACTCAGACGCCGGTTAAGGGTATTTGTGGTACGCCTCCTTCTAATGAGAGCGAATCAGTATCGCCGAAATCCGATGCAATTATGGATGCGCCGGACGACAGAGAGGAGCGTCGGGACCGGGAGCTAGCGGTGTTCATGGCGGAAATGCGGGAATTCCGTAAAGAGATGCTGGAACTGCGTGATTCCTTGTCGGCGCGACTGGACAACGTCGAGCAGAGGCTAGAGGTTCTCGAGCAGCGCCAGCCGGATGTCGGCGCGGAGGTGACTGCGGAGTTGGAGCGCACCCTAGCTGAGCTGAAGCAAGAGCTTAATGACCGCGATCAAGAGGCTCTTCTGTCTGATCTGGAGGTCGGGCAGCTACCGGAGGAGAAGGGAGTGAGCGTCGTCCAGTCGGTGACTGTGCTGGCGGCGCGGTTGGGCGTTGCACTGGAGGCCTGAGACGTGGTGTTCGCGGAGCGCATCGGTGCGCCACCGGCTGAGGCGGGGGGCCGCCCGCGCCGCGTCGTGGTGCGCTTGACGCGGCGCCACTTGCGAGACGAGCTGCTGCAGGCAGCGCGCGTGCGCTGCACCCTCACTGGTGCCACGGGGGGCCGCGTCTTCGTCACGAGCGGCTGACACGCTATAACCGCCAGCTCTTTCACCAGGTCCGTGAGGAGTGTCGGAAGCTGCAATGGCGGTACTCGTGGACGAAACGAGGGCGCATATACGTTTGCCAGGCGGACGGTTCGCCCGTCTACCAGCTCCGCTCCGAGGCGGACATAGGACGGGTGCTTGGTCCCCATAGGAAGTGACTTGAGGAGACCTACAAACAGTTTTGTACTTTATTTAAAGTTAAGTGTTTGTGTTCATACTGTATGCGTCTTTTTGTTTGTTTGTTTTGTATGATATTATGTGTTTTTCTTTTTGTCAGTACTTGTTCGGTCTTTGTGTGTGTAAGGCGACAGCCTTACACACACAACAACAACTCCTCCTGTCGTTTGTATGACAATACAAACGACAGGAGGAGTTGTTAAGTAATAGATATTTATTATTGACTATTTATTTATTTAAGAAAATTATAAACTTTGTCATGAAAACAATTTCAACTATAAACAAATGTTGTTACATTCACACAGCTTCTATACACATAGTTGTTATTAAGCTACACCAAAGTTACACCTGTACCAAAATTAAAATAGGGAACCCTTATACTGTTTGCATAGAAGTAATTTTTGTATATTTGTACTACCTACTGCCTATACGTGCCGCATTATTGTTTGGTTTTCGCTTAGTGTGTATCTCAGTTTCTCCCATTGTAAGCGGACTTATAAAAAAAAAGAGGTAAAAATCTAAAAATCTAATAGTTGGTCTCTTCAATGCGGGTTCGCTCGGCACAAGGCATGAGGAGTTCATTGTGGCCGCGGAGGAGCTGGGTCTGGACATTCTGGCCATAAATGAAACCTGGCTGAGGTCTGGGCAACAAGATAAAGCGCCGACACTTGCGGGATATCGGCTGAGACATAACCCCAGACCTGATCATGTACGGGGAGGTCGTGGTGGCGGCGTGGGTTTCTCTATTCGCAAAGGAATTAATGCTCGTACGTGTCAACATCCCAGTAAACGCTGAGGTCGAGCAAATGTGGCTGAGTGTGCGCATTAAAAACCTGCGCGTTGTCATTGGAACTGCCTACAGACCGCCTTGGCAGGATGCGAGCGTGTTCTTGGATGCCATTGCGGATTCCATTGCCTCTTTCGCGAACCGTGATGTGTTGATCTTGGATGGTGATCTAAATATAAATCTACTTAACGCCAATAGCAGTCAGTCGAAACAGCTTTTACAGTTCCTGCACAGTATCAACCTTAACCAATTAGTAACTGAGCCCACGCACTATACAGAATACAGTCATAGCCTTATAGATGTAATTTGCGCCGACGCTCAAGCTCTTAAAGTAACTACTAAACACAATCCTGATCTGGGGGACATGCGATGGTTACAGCTGAGTTCAAAATTAAAAAAGATAAAATCAGTCCCCAATGGGTGACATATAGGCCTTTAAGGAATATTCTTGTAGATCAGTTAAATAAGGACCTTGATAACATAAACTGGGATAATTTTTATAAAATTAATGACATAAATATTCTTGTTGAGACTTTCACTAATTGCCTTATTACATTGTTTGATCTGCATGCTCCAATAAAAACACAGAAATTTAAGCATCCATCACACCCATGGATAACTGATTATATCAAATCAATGATAAGTATTAGAGATAGCTATCATAAACAATTTAAGTTACATAAAAGAGAGGCCTTCAAAGATTCTTACAAAACTATGAAGTACCTTGTAGTGGAAGCTATTGATAAGGAAAAAAGATGTTTTTTTGACAAGCATATAAATAGCAACAATAAAAATTCTAAAAAATTATGGCAGAATCTTAAAAGCAATGTGTTGGGCAATGGTAGGAAGGAAGCGGATATTCCACCAAGTTTGAATGACCCCCACCTAATCAATGCGCACTTCCTCAATATTCCGGGCGAGGGGCGTGTGTCACTGTCGCAGCTCACATTTTTTGAGTTTCATAGATATGGCTCCACAAGTTTCTCACTACACACAGTTTCGGAGGACAAAGTGCTAAAAACCATCAAAGGGTTTCAGTCTAACGCGCAGGGCTACGATGGTTTGTCCTTAGACATGATACTGTTGACCTTGCCACAAACGTTGAGAGCGATCACCACCATAGTCAATCAATCAATAATCCAAGGCATTTTCCCTGATAGCTGGAAGATTGCTGTGGTTAGACCCATACCAAAAAATAACAACCCAACCACCATAAACGACCTCCGTCCAATTAGTCTGCTACCTTGTATATCTAAAGTGTTGGAAAAAATTGTCTGTGAGCAACTAACCAAATATCTTGAAGTAAACAACATCCTTCCTCAACGGCAGTCTGGGTTTCGCAGGGGCCACAGTACAGCAACTGCTCTCGCTGATGTTGTAGATAATATTCTAGCTTTCCAAGACAAGGGTAACCTTAGTGTCTTGTTGCTGCTTGATTTTTCCACGCGCATTCGACTCCATAAATATCGATCTTCTGCTGTCTAAGCTCGCTTACTATGGAGTAGATGCAAGCACAATAATGTGGTTTCAGAGTTATCTTGGGAAAAGACAGCAGTGTGTGGAATTGACCGCAGCGGATGGGTCCAGACTGCGTTCTACCAAATTGCCTGTAACCCGTGGGGTGCCCCAGGGGTCCATCTTGGGACCTATACTGTACATTCTGTACAGCGCTGACATCACAGAAAGAATCAGTCACTGCCAATACCATTTATATGCAGATGATCTTCAGCTGTATCTTCCCTTTAAATATGCAGATTATGATATGGCTGTATATAAAGTAAACAAGGACTTAAAACAAATCTCTACTTGGTGCAGTTCAAACTGTTTAGTTGTCAACCCAAAAAAGTCAAAATTATTATTAATTGGTACCAGTAAGAATGTCAGTCACTTTGATAATACTGCTCTAAATGTACTTTTAAATGGTGAGAAAATAGAACGTGTGGATAAAGTCAGAAATCTAGGATTGACCATGGATGAACAACTCAACTTTGAAAGCCATGTTGCGGAGTGCTCACGCAATTGTTTTTATGGATTAAGGCTACTATACAGAATTAGACCCTATTTAAGCGAGGAGCTGAGAGTCACACTATGCGAGACACTGATCTTGTCAAGGTTGAATTACTGTGATGTTGTATACGGACCGTGCCTAATGTCTAAGACAAGTAAGCTTGTCCAGCGCGTCCAGAATGCTTGTGCGCGTTTCTGTTTTCATGTGCCTCCTCGATCACATATAACTCCCTTTTTGAATGCTGCAAGCATAATGAAGATGGAGGCGCGTAGGAGGCTTCATCTCGCCACTCTTTTGTTTGGCGTGTTAGGAGCGGAAAGGCCGCAATATCTCTGTGATAAGCTGGTATGGGCATGTGATCAGAATAGGTACCCAAAGAGAAGCAGTACTAACATCTTTGTGACGGCAAAGCATCGAACGGTGGCGTTCCGTGGTTCATTTAGATTCGCCGCCTCGAAGTGCTGGAACGATCTCCCTCCACCAGTGCGTGACCTGAAAAAGGTAGATACATTTAGACGCCACCTCAAAAAATACCTTATTTCGTTGCAAAAATCATCGGACTTACTTTAGAGTTCCTCACGTTCAGGCTATAAGTCTGCTGGGGATTGCGTTCCGGCACTGTCGGGCTTCATTAGGTTCTTGTTTGATGTCTCTGTGATGTTTTTATCTTAGAGGACTTTGAAATTCAAACAAACTCTCAATTCAATTCAATTTCTTGAAAGATGGCTCTCGTCTCGCTACGATTTTGCCAAGTTTTAGCGCAGGGCAGTTTTATTGCCTGCTGCGCATGCGACATAGAAAAATATAAGTTTTATAATTTATACAATTTTCTAGTATTGATAGGCGATGACAGCCGCAGCAATGAATGTCAAAATTGACAGAGGACATTGTTTTATCTTTTTGTCTCTTTGTGTGTTTTATGTCAGGCAAAGGCATCTTTGTCCTTCAGCCGAACGATTTAGGCTTTATAAAATTTTTGTAGCGTGCGATCTTTGTTTTTGTTTTTTATTCTTATTGTTTAGTTTTATACCTTAATGTTTGTAATGTTGTGTTTGAACAAATTTTTATTTATGTTTATTGCTTTGTGTTTTTGTTCTGTGTCGTCTCGTCGACCTCTAGGTCCCGCCAGAATACCAGCGCTGCAGCGACTATTGTCGTTGTAGCCTATGCTGAGGCTGGGGCCTAGTTGGCCACACTAAATGTAAATAACCTACCTATTCTTAAACTTTTTATTTATTTTATTTTTTATTTTATAATGTCATGTACAATCTGTTTGTGGTCAATAAAATGTTTTCTATTCTATTCTATTCTATTCTACTGAAGAAGCACTCAGAGTTGCAGTACGACCCGCTATTACTAGGGCATAAACGGAGGAAAGATAAAGTTTGTTCTCTTCAACGTTTTAAAACCGCCTCTTCGCACAACTTTTTCTGTTTTCTTGGCTGTTACTTGTACAACAAATTAAACCGGGCACTAAACATTTATCCGCTCCCAAAATCTGTCTGTAAGGTAACTGTTTCGAAATATCTTAAAACATTAGACTATAAAACAACTGAGGAATTACTTATTCCCCCGGTCTAGAGTCTTAATAATATAATACAAAATATATTCCATAATTTAATCCAAAAATAAGTATAACTCAAAATATAATTAAAACAAAAAGATTTAGTTTCACATCTATCCACACAGACTACTACTTCTTATTGTCACATTCACTTACACTCACTAACACTCACTCACACTCACTCGCACATACAAATCATATACGCTCCATATCAATACGTACATACGTAGGTTGGGAAATTTTGCAGTTTTTTTTTAGTTTTTATTTGTTTTTATTTTATTTATTTGTTTATCAATAGTCAATTTAAGGTTAGACTTATTTTCTGACTTTGTTGTGGCCAGGGCTACTGGATCCTAAATTACCTATGTCTTTGTTCTTTTTCACCTCTTTACATTTTACACATGTTGCTATATATTATAGTTATATACTGTCTATGTCCGCGAGGGGGTCCTGGTGACCTGTATTTGCAGGTTTCTTATGAAACCTAATTCAGGCACCAGTCTCTCACAAATGATAGGAAGCTATGTATCTTAATGGTATATTTTAAGCATTTTGTAACTCCTTATTGTGAAGAGAAAATAAACGTTTTTTATTATTTATTTTTTTATTATTGTAGTGGAGTGCGCCACTTAACATCATATGGAAATAACTCACACTTAATATTGTAACTCAATATTATGTTCCATATAAATTAATTACACAAATCATGTTACCTTGAAATAGCACGTATTTCTAATATTCCATCATATGATTGAACAAAGTCCATTTTGTACTATTAATTACTTTAATATTTTCCTTTGTTTAGAAACAGTATAAAAGCAATGTTTTTCATAAATAAAGACAGTTACAGTTAAGAACCGACGTCTGTCGTATCATTTCGTCTCCCGACTTCACACATCACATGGCGACCCTGCCAGTCCACTGCTTCTAGGCAGTGCTGGTTCGTTTGGGACCATGGGGTCCCCATGGACCCCATGGTCCACACATCACGTCTGCAAGTCCAGTCACGCTGCGCGTTTATAAAAGTTGCCGCTACGCATCGCGTCACACCGATTTCACCGAGCACACGTCACATCGAAGGCTGATCCGTCGTTTGGGAACCAAGTCAAAAGAAGACCAGTCACGACCACACCCATGGAGTCCACGCTTCGCATCCGCAAGTCCACGCTTCGCATCCGCAAGCCCAGCCACGCCGCAAGTTTTTAATGTTGCCGCTACTACGAATCACATCAGCCCAACGTGACGTCACAACTGCTCCGTATGAGTTCCGCGCCGAATACGTGAGTCATACTCACGCGTTTGAAAACAGCTGTACACCAATACAACAACCATTTGGCCGTTTAATGGGAATATGGGCGCGCAGCAATCAAACAATGAAGAACAAGAAAAATCGAGCGCCAAACAGTTGCAGTACTGATGCAGAAACAAAATCTGACAGTTTAAACAACGTCGAGCACAGATGTCGAGCGAAGAAAAAAAGAAAACAAATTGGTGCCGAAGAAAGAAAAAAACAAAATTAGAGGTAACAATAAATTAAACATATTATGTTATAGAGTCGGGATAAATTAAGCAATTAATTATTAAAATATGTCATTAATTCTTTTAAAAAGGTAAATTTAGTGTGACAGAAATTAAAAACTATCTTGATCAAATCACGAAGTTAATAGAAAATATAAAAATGAGGGCTTAATACAACGGGTTTGATTTAAAGACGGCAGGTCTCATTATTGCCAGCCATGAATGGCTCCGAAGCCGTCACAATCACAGGTCACAACAATAAAATTATTTAATACAGCTATGTTAAAGCGGGTTTTAAGCTCTTATTACGAGTATCTATGACCTAAATACGAGTATAATTAGATTGACTTATTTGTTATTCGATAGTTGATAAATGTTATCTTAATATTTCTTAAAAATTTAATGCAGACTCGAGTCTGTCTGTTAGTAAAAATAATGTGTATAAGATGAGATTTTATGATAAAAAAAGTACCTACGTAAGTAATTGAAATTAGTTATATAGTGTTAGGTTGATTAATAATTTCGTAATTTATTCAATTGATACTCGTATCCGAACGAACTCAATGTTTTTATTTCACTGGCAACACTGAGTGTTGGCGGGAACGAATAGCGGAAAAAAACAACATGGCGAATCGAGGCACTAGATGACGGTCACTTTGGCTGGAGCATTTGTAGTGGACGGTTGATTTTGAGTTGTACTGGTTGTTGGAAGAAATACACCTTTTAAAAGAATGTGAGTTTTATTGTGCTAATATATACATTAATAATAATACTATAGGGTAAGGGGTTTTGCTACATTTCAGAAGTGGGATAATGCCAGCCTACTAGCTTTGATTGCTACTTAATTTTAAACAAATAATATTAAAATAACGTTAAAGTGTGTTAGCTTCAAAGTGATTTAAAGGTTTTCCCTTTTTTTTTTAATTGGTGAGGGTAGTAGTATATTTTAAATGTGACTGTTGTGGACGTCTGGTATTAGTTAAAGTGAGTACCAGTGGTGAAAATAACGTTATTTTTAAGCAACGAAGTCCCGTTTTTGATATTATTGTATTTTATGCTTGGCGTTTTTATCCACCCTCAGGTTGAAGGTTGTTTAAAGGTTGCTTAGAGGGTGTCAATTGGTAGTGTCGGTGATGGACTGGGGAGGGTCCGGGAGGCCAAAATTTCATTATTTTTGCGCTACGATGCACTGTTTTCGAGATATTTGAGTTTAACTTAATATGTAGTTGGTACTATTTTACTCCTAAGATGGCGAAATTTTCGGACAAAGTACACAGCTTGTGTTTTTGAGTTTCAGAATCGTGCCTCATGAGAACGAATCACTCCGCTACGCCGTTTGACGACGCCCGTTGGACAAAAAGCGGGTAGCAGACTGCGGAGTGCTGAGCGACATCTAGGGCGTGGCAGTTCGACAAGCACGTGTGGACCGAGACATCGAGGATAACGCCCCAGCGCAACAATCTAAACGGTCAAATAGTCCAACCGTTACCGTTAGGGATGTTCATAATATGATAAATTCATTAAGTGAGGCTAAGGCTCGGCCCAGGCACATGTGCCGGCCAAATAGTAGTAATAGCATGAATTTCGAAAAATCTTTGCCTGATTTTGATTCTTCCTTAAAGAGTCAACGTATAGACGTGTGGCTTAAGAAAGTAAACGAGTGTGCCGCTGTGTATGGCTGGGATGAGGAGACATTATTGATTTTGTTACTTGATATGAAAGTTTGAATTCGATATTGTTCACTTTGGCTCGAATGGCAACAAAAACCGTGGAACGTTTTTCCTTTCGAGCAAAATTATGGTCAATCTCTTCCTTGGAGGATATGCTAAAAAGGAGGAGTAGGTATAACGAACCTGTAGAAACGTACTACTATGAGAAATTGACTTTATTGAACCAGTGTGACGTTCATGGCAAGCGTGCGGTGTGTCATGTATTCAAGGGTTGAACGATAAAACTATGCGGTCCAGCGCTAACGCGTTACCCTGTACAACCAACCAACCTGCACGATTGTTACAGTTCACTTTAATGAGGTTCCGGTACCATTTGATAGAAGTAATTTTAAGATTACATGTAAAGATTCTGTAAATAATTCTATTTCTCGCTCGTTCATGTCAGGTAACAATAATAAAGCATTTAATTCAGTGAGCAAAGAAGGCAGGTTTGTTTAAATGAATTAGATTGAAGGTGTGTGTGCGAGGGTTTCTCGTCTGGTAGTTAACGATAAGCTTCTAGATTTCTTTTCAAAGTCGAAGTCAAAGTCAAAAAAGTTTTATTCAAATAAACTTACGAAAAGTGCTTTTGAATCGTCCACACATTTTTCACCTCCTACCCAATCAGGAGAAGAATGGGCGCAAGAAACTCCACAGCTTTAATAGAAGTATTGACAATTGCAAAAAGAAAAAGAAAAAAATTAAAAATAGAAAAAAAAGATATTAGGTTTCCATTACGTTACACGAGTCTTGGTCAATTTAATAAATAAACATTTTCTATTTTATTACTGGTAGGACAATTATATACTGAACAGTTACACATTATCGTTTATAAAGACTGAACTATGAAAGTTTGAAAATATGACTTATGGAAGATTTTGACTTTGATTTTGAGATGAAATGAAAGAAAAAAGAGAAGTTTGTAGATAAACCAAACCAAAAATTTATTATTGTTTGGGGGTATTTATAAGGTTAAGGGTGGGCAGCTGTATGTATACGTTACTCCACTGTCAAGAAGTTTTATTCTTCATGCAGGAAGTGTTATTGGTAGAGCTTCAAAAGTTCAGGTAGTTAACCGTGTAAGCAGTTTTCGGTGATTCCAGCCTATAACACTAAGGCATAAAAAGTTATTATAACAAAGGTGGATACTCTTAGATAACCGGTAAAGTCCAACTTTTGACTAATATTCTGTTTAACATGTTTAAATTATCTGTAAATACGAGGATATCAGGAGAATATATGAGGATCTGAAATTATCTGTAATTGAGGTTAATAAATAGCTAATAAAGTCATTCGTAAGTGTGTCGAGTACAGCTCAAACGCAAGCTATGTTACTCGGTGAGGTGTTTAGTTTCATGGTTTATAGCTTCAATGATACCAGATTCTTAAAGGTAGATGTGACAATGGGGTTCAATAAAGGGGGATGAAAATTTGCTTATTTTTGCGCTACGATTAACCGTTTAGGCAAACAACTTGCACTTTAAGCAAAACAAAATATTTGATTATTTAAAGTGACTGTTCTATTTTCTGTTTTCATGCGAGACTTGATGGAACTTCGACGTGGCCATCGTGGCTCACCGCTGAACGAGCAGCGGAGCAATGCAGAGCGTCGTGTTAAGCATGACCACGCTATACTGTCTGAATGGTCACGTAGCCCTTCCTTTTTCTAAGAGAGATTTAATGACTATGTTAAAGTGTGATAGAGATAGTTTTGCGTCCCACCCTTACACTTCAGGTGCACAGTCGTATCAAAAGCTAAATCATGAGAATACACTCCCTAATTTTGATCCCTCTATGAAAAATCAGCGCATGAATGTTAGGTTAAAGAAGGTTAATGAGTGTACCTCGGTGTATGGTTGGGATGACAGGACTACAACTAATTGCGGCATGCAGAAACTCCAAGACCTTGCTAAGGGTTCTCTATTTTGTCTCATAATTTTTTATCCATAATCTAACGTGTCACGTTTTGTGACATGACCATCATGTGTCCGAATAATAAGTAGCCCTAACTTAATGTCTCATAATATTACTTGCCCTAGAATCGAAATCCCTAAATACAATATGACCTAAACTATTTTGCTATAAGTATTACAATCTAGGATTTTCTATAATAGTCATAAGTCCTAACGTAATGTCTCATAGTATAAACGTGCCCTAAAACCGAAATTATGGAGCTAGATTTCTGTTGTCAAAAAATAACCTCGAAATTTAAGACAATAGCTACGCTGCGCTTCGCGATTGTATTAAATTTCTAACCTATCACGTGACCTACAGGAGTAGGGCAGCACGTATTTCTGTTGTCTAATAAATAGAAATAAATAAATTTGTAATTTTGTAACAATATTATTATAAACCACCATTCGGACTAACATACGAGATATAACACTTAGGACATGTGACATAATAGTAAGCTCATTTCCTATTCCTCCACAAAATTATAATCAAGCATTAGAGGATATGCTTATAAGGAAAACTAAATTTAACGAGCCTATAGAAAATTATTATTACGAAAAATTTGTTCTCCTGAATCAATGTTATATATAATTATTATAGTTGAAAAACGTGCAGTGGATTGCAAAATCCACGGTATTAATTATAGGACCTTGAGGTCTTAGACTGTCACTGCGTTCGTTGTTCGCATCCCGATCAGCTTTTGCAATTCTTAAATAGGGTGTTGGCCTTGGTTAATTTAGTCGATTTAAGGGAGAATGTTCATAATGGATAACAATTTAAGCGACACAGAAAGCGATTATTAGTGGAGTCGTTTGCTATTCTTAGTAACTTCCTTTTTATTATTATTTTTATTTTATTGTTTTGGTTATATTTATTACTATTTACGACTCTTAAATTATGCTAATGGGCACTATATTTTACATGTTTGTTTATGTTAAACTACAGTTTCAAATAATTTATTATGACGAGTTGTATATTATTTACGACCTCCTTGGTCGAGTGGTTTGTACATCGGTTTTCATGGTGTCGCTATCTCTGAGGTCCCGGGTTCGATCCCCGGTGGGGTCAGTTTGGAAATTGTTGTTTTTCTGAATTGTCTTGTTTCTGGGTGTTATCTATGTGTAGTGAGTGTGTGTTTGAGTGTTTTAAGTGTGTTTATCCGTTGTCTAGTTGTACGAAGTACAGTACATTCACCTCGCGGTCGCGACCGACGCGCGTAGTCAGCAATTACAAATTGACCTAATTATTGCCTTTAAGAATTATAATAATTAGTAGACAGTTTACGTTCGGACACCAACTACGCCGCGCGTACCATTAAACCATCATAATTTTACCATTGTACCAATTATACCATTGTGAATTCAGCCTTGTGTTTTTACCATTTTTACCATATTAATTTGTTGGACTTACACCCGACAAATTTGGTCCTTCGAGCCTTCGGAAAGGTGGGATCTGTCGCGTTGTGAACTTGTAAACTTTGTACTTGACGTGTCAGTGACTTACTTTCTGTGTAACCAGCTTATTGAAATACTTTTCAATAATCGAACCATTTAATTGAGAACCAACCAATTTGTGCGTGTGTGTTTGTGTGTGTTGACCAAACCAGGATTGAATTTACCATTATTTCACCACCAATCACCATTTGGACGACTTACCAAATAACCAGAACGTCGCACCAACCAATACACAAGTAAGATCTTTCCTTTTTATTACCTATTTAATACTACCAAGATGAGTATCACTGCGGAGTTATTTGCTACTCAAAAGGAAATTATGGAGAATATGAATAAACTTTATATTAATTTTAAAAAAGAAGGGAAAGAGCGGAATACTATTGAGAATATTAAGCGTCGTTTACAGTCATTAGAAGTAATGTGGAAAGATTTTTCGCGTAACCATGAAAAATTAGTAAAGATGTGTGACGAAACTGAAGATGACCCGTACTTCGAAGACGACTCTTCCATTAAGACCAAAAAGTTTTACGAAGATGTGAAAGCGCATATGTTAAAAAGCCTTCAAGAAATAACCACTCGTTCTCCGTCTCTATCTAATTTAGTACGAGATGGAGATAACCAGCAACAATCATTACCATCACAAATGCCAGTAGCACAACCAAGCACATCATCAGAAAACATGCCAAAGAAATTGTCGCCACTACCACGATTTGTCTTCCATGACGTCGATAGGCCAAGTAAAGTCGACGAAATGATGAGAAAGCAGCAGAGCAATTTTAAAGCTTTAGCTCGGACCATTTCTCAAATTAATCTCAATCTTTTGACTGAAAAGTGGGAGTTTCAGGATGTTTTAAAGACCATTGAATCGCGCTGGGCTACTGTTGACTCGCTACACTGGGAAATAGACAGTAATTTGGAGACGGAAGACAGAAAATATGATGAAATATTCAGCCGGTATGAGAATGAGTATTGTGAGATTAAAAGAGCTATAAACAACAGAATGTGGGATGCAAACCATAGGGATAAGTCTACACCTCAGATAGAGTTACCAATTTTCAGTGGCAACTACCAACAATGGAATTCGTTTAAAGATCTCTTCTTAGAATCCATTCATAGGAATAAATCTATCTCACAGGCACAAAAAATGCAGTTTTTAAAGGGCAAGCTGCGGGGGGAGACTGAGAAACTTATACAGCATCTTCATATCAGTTCGGACAATTACCAAACTTGTTGGGACATACTAAACCAAAGATATAATAATAAAAAACTAATTTTTAACTCACATATGAATATACTTATGTCTTTACCAATCATGCAACAACAAACCGCAATTAATATAAAAAGAATCCATGACACTACCAATGAATGCCTCAACGCTATAAAGAATCTAGGAGTAGATATATCCACCTGGGATCCTATGATTGTTTATCTCATCGCGCAGAAGCTAGACGCCGAAACGTACAGCGACTACATTGAATCGCTATCAGAACCACGAGATTTACCATATTTGCAAGATTTCCTATCGTATTTGGAAGGAAAATTCATTGCTTTAGAGACTGCTCGCCGTAAAAATGAGATGACCAAATATTCGCAACCACCTATTAACCAATACCAACATTACAACCAAGCTTACAACAACGGCAAGCAATATAAGAACCCAAGAGATGCAGTTATAAAATAATCTAATACGAAAAATAAATATGTCGAAAATAAGCCATTTATTAACCATTCTACTACAAAGGCAGACCAACAAACCAATAATAAATGTTTAATTTGTGACAAAAACCATGCGCTGTTTATGTGTCACAAATTCCGTGAGTTCAATAACCAAGACAAACGGAAAGTAATTTCGCAATTTAATATATGCAAGAACTGCTTAATTAACCATAATGGCAAAGAGTGCACCTCGCAAAAAACATGTCGTAATTGTCACGAAAAGCATAATTCGCTATTGCACAATGCCTACGCGACGATAAACCCAGGTAGTAACCAAACTTATATCAATCTGCCTAATCAACCAAAATGTGTGTCGCATGTGTCTAAAGATCAACAGTCGATGACCGACATCTTATTGCAACTGCTCAAGTCAACGTCTTGGGAGCTGACGGGACCTATAAAACAATGAGAGCCCTAATTGACCAAGGATCACAAACTTCACTTATTTCTGAGAATGCAGCACAACAACTTGGAATCAAACGCCAAAGATGTAAAGGCGTTATCTTTGGAATAGGAGCGAAAGAAAATAGTTGCAAAGGAGTGATTACCATTACCATAGCTTCATTACATAACGATTTTACCATGAATGTTGATACATTTATAATGAAAACGCTAATCCAAAAGTTACCAAACCAATCATTCACCAAACCATCATGGCCGCATCTCGTAAACATTCAACTCACAGACCCCGAGTTTAACCAAAGTCGCCCTGTTGACCTGTTACTGGGTGCGGATGTATACTCTGAGATTATGTTACATGGGATAATTAAAGAAGATAAATCACAACCTATTGCACAAAAGACACAATTAGGGTGGATTTTATGTGGTAATGTAAAGTCGTATTACTGCAATATAATTTTAAATAATTATGACGATATAAAAAAGTTTTGGGAAATAGAAGATTTGTCGGACGGCCCAGATAACCAATCCACTGAAGATTTGTATTGTTTAAAGCAGTACCAAACAGAAACCAAACGTCAACCAGATGGCCGTTACGTAGTTCGATTACCAATGAAGTCAGACGTAAAAGAAAAATTAGGAGAATCTAAATCAAAAGCCATTGCCCAATTTCATCAATTAGAAAAGAAATTTCGTAAAAATATCCAAGTCGCAGCTGATTACAAACAATTTATGATAGAGTATTTTAATTTAGGCCACATGAAAATAAGTCTTAACAACCATGCAATAGATAACTATTTACCACATCACTGTGTTTTACGCGCCGAGTCCACTACGTCTGCAATCCGAGTCGTATTCAACGGGTCAGCAAAAACGACTACGGGGTATAGTGTTAACGACCTGATGTACAGTGGACCGAATCTACAACATGACCTTTTATCTATAATTATTAAATGGAGACAATACAAAATAGGTTATGTTGCGGACGCGGAAAAAATGTATAGGCAGATACTTGTACATGAAAATGATCAACCCTACCAAAAAATTATATGGAGAGATAACCCGTATGAAGCCCTGCGAGCATACCAACTAACCACGGTAACATATGGAACCAAAGCTGCTCCATTTTTAGCGTTAATGACCATGAAACAGTTAGCGAAAGATGAATCCCATAAATACCCAGAAGCAGCCAAAGCTATAGAAAATAATCTATACATGGATGATTTATTGCATGGCCAACACCATCTCAAAGATGTTGTTAATCTGAAGATCCAATTAATAGCATTATGTAAATCTGGTGGGTTTAATCTGCGTAAGTGGAAATCAAATGAACCAAAATTAATCGAAGATGTCCCGAATGATAAGGATCAATCCTTTGAGTTTAAGCAACAGGAGTCAACCAAAACTCTTGGGTTGAAATGGATACCACTGAATGACCAATTTAGTTTTAACTTAAAAATTTCACCATCACCAACTTCACAGATAAACAAAAGGGAGCTGCTCTCAGAGATATCGAAAGTTTTCGACCCGCTGGGGTGGCTGTCCCCTGTAACCACGAAACTTAAGCTTTTATTTCAATCAATTTGGCAACTTGGCCTTAACTGGGATGATGTTTTGCCAGAAAATATTAATCAGGAATGGAATCAATGTAAAATAGATCTACAAAATATAAATTCTACTCAAATACCAAGATGGTTACAATGTTCTCAAAATGATAATATAGAATTACATGGGTTTTGCGACGCTTCAACCAAGGCGTATGCGTGTGTAATTTTCTTCAAAATACAACATTCAGTGGTGATTGTAGCTGCCAAATCACGTCTTGTACCAGTGAAGAAAGATGTAACGTTACCAAGATTAGAGTTATGCGCAGCTCAATTAATGATCAAATTAATGAAAACCGTTCAGTCGTGTCTCTCAGAACACAATATTAAAATGTTTGGGTGGTCAGACTCCACAGCTGTACTAGGATGGATTAACGGCGATCCTAGCCGTTGGAAGCCATTCGTAGCTAATCGGGTTAACGAAATTACAAAAATAATACCACCAAAATATTGGAGCTACGTTAAATCCGAAGAAAATCCTGCAGATTGTGCGAGTCGGGGAATATCAGCTGCACAACTTAATAAACATCCAACTTGGTGGAGCGGCCCACACTGGCTTTTAACATTTAACGAAAAATCTGTAATACAGAAACCAAAATACTGCACGCAAGAAGAAATTAAAAAACAATATAAAGTAAATATAATTACCAAACCATATGAGAATGACGTCATCGGTAACTTGATAAACAAAAACAGTAGTTACTTACGAGCGTGTCGAGTTTTCGCGTGGGTATTACGATTGCTATCACGTGACCAAAACAAAACATCGTATATAACTATTGGAGAACTAAAAAGAGCTAATAATATACTAGTGAAACATGTACAACAAACTGAATTTTTTGAAGAAATAACCAACCTTAGAAACCAAATTAAGTTGAATCCTAAAAGTCGTTTATTACCATTAAACCCATATTTGGATTCGGAAGGTGTTTTACGAGTCGGCGGGAGAATAAAGCATTGCAATCTCAGTGAAGAAATGAAACATCCGATCATATTACCAAACAATAACCATTTAACAGATATCATTATTGACCATACCCATACAATGACTTTCCATGGGGGGCCTAGACTTACACAAGCTTGGTTAAGAAGAAAATTTTGGATTATGGGCGGAAATAACGCAATGAAAAAGCGTTTACGTCATTGTGTGAAATGCCGACGAGCTAAATTTGAAAACCAAAACCAATTAATGGGAGACCTACCAGCTGCACGTATTAACCAAACCCGTCCCTTTTACCATACGGAGGTTGATTTTACAGGCTTCGTATATGTGAAAAGTAACAAAGGCCGCGGGATAAAATGCAATAAAGGTTATATATCTGTTTTTGTATGCTTAGTGACAAAAGCAGTTCATCTGGAGCTGGTGTCTGACCTCACAGCATCAGCATTTATAGCTGCCCTACGAAGAATGTCTGCACGGCGAGGCGCGCCAAGGCATATATATAGCGATAATGGCACAAACTTTGTGGGAGCCAACAATACCATACAGCAAGAATATTTTAACTTAAAGCAAACCATTGACGAAGATAGTTATCAAAATCTGGTAGATATGCAAATAGAGTGGCATTTTAATGCTCCTTCGTGGCCAAGCGCAGGAGGCATCTGGGAGGCTGCTGTCAAGAGCCTAAAATACCATCTACGTAGAGTGCTGGGTGAACAAAAACTGACCTACGAAGAGTTTACGACTCTATTGACACAACTAGAAGGCTGTTTGAACACAAGACCCCTATGTGCTATTTCTGAAGACCCAGAGGATTTAGATTTCCTTACACCATCACACTTCCTCGCAAGTGGACCATTATTAACCATAATAGAGACAGAGAAAGACGATAGAACCAGGTGGCGACTCACACAAAAAATTTACCATGATATTTGGAAACGGTGGAAATCTGAATACTTGACACAATTAAATACAAGATCTAAGTGGCGTCACACTCAAGATAATGTCAAATTAAACGACATAGTTATAATACAAGACGTACACATGTCACCCGGGAAATGGGCCCTTGGACGAGTGTTAGAGATTCACCCCGGCCGTGACGGTCTTATTAGAGTGGTCACTGTAAAAACCAAGGGGGGCTTATTGAAAAGACCAATAACCAAACTTTCAAGACTTCCAATTTACCAAGAGGATAACCAATCAAAGCTTAAAAACGACACCAAACTAAGAAAAACAGATTCATCAACAAATATTATCCAAAACCAACCTGATGAACAACCACCACGTCGATTAAGAAAGAAATGCAATTTTTTAACCATGGCTCTTATGTTTGTAATGCTCTTAATACAACCTTCACACTGTAATAACCATACCACTAATTTGAATGACAACCAAACCATTTATTTTGATAAGATCAGTAATATGAGACAGATTAGAGATGAATGGAAGCTTGTGGTGTTTTATGATATGAACGCATATTGGGAAGGTACATCATTGGTTAAGAAGTACATGGACCATTTAGAAAATTTATGTCAAAAAATACAGACAACATCACACTGTCAACTGGTTTTGTTACATTTACACCATTGTCAAACAGAATTAGTACATTACAACGACATTTTAACCAACCATGGACAACTACCAGAGAACCACAACCGTCATCGTCGGGGACTAGTAAATGGTATAGGTTCTATAGCTCATACTTTATTTGGAGTACTCGACGATGAATTTGCCCAACAATACCAAAATGATTTGACCAAACTTAAGAGTAATCAGAAATATTTCAACCAATTAATGAAAAACCAAACCTCAATAATTGAGTCTGAATACAATGTTATCCAAAGAATGGAGAAAGCCATAAACCAACAACATAAAACGTTTAACCAGCATTTGAATAAATTAGACAAATTAACCAACAGTATGCAAAACCAGATTCAAGAAAACACATATGCCAACGAGTTTGCTTTGTCTTCCATAACAGCCAACGGCATACTCATGAATTTGAAAGATATACAACAAATGTTATTAAGCACCATCACTGATATTTTTCACGGCAAATTCAACATACATTTATTACAACCAGAACAGCTAACCAAAGAACTTCATATCATATCAGGCCAGATTTCAAAAGAATTATCGTTACCAATCGATAACATTCAGACAGATTTAAACAAAATTTATCATTTATTAACGGTTAAGACCAGATTTACACGAGAATATCTAATTTTCGAAATAAAAATACCATTAGTAGGCAGAGACAGCTTTGAAATATTTAAATTAATACCAATCCCTATTAAAATAGGCAGTAAGATGCAACAAATAATCGTAGTGGCAGATCTGTTGGCCATTAATATTCAAAGAGACCTACAAATACCATTCTCCGACTTACAATTACAACAATGTAACCATTATGACTCCGACTCCTTACTCTGTTCACATCAAATACCAATGTCAATGACTAAAACAGATCAAGGTTACTGTGTTAAAGAAAATGAGTCATTAAGCTGTAAGACAGAAAGCATAAAGTGCAAAAATACCTGGGTGCAATTGCATAAAGTAAATAATTACTTATACTCATGTTGCGGTCAATGCTCCATTCAAATCATATGTGACTATCAAATTACCGTAGAACAATTAAACAAGGTCGGGATACTCGCCTTAGCAAGCGGCTGCGTCATCAAAGACGGAGGAATCACCTTGCTGTCACATAAACAATCGACGAACGATATGAAGTTGAAACCTGATATCCTACATATAGAAATACCAACCATAAATAACATTGTGAATGTTACAATGCCTTTACCTATTTATAATAACGACACCGATCAAACTAATCTGCAAAAAGAAATAGAAGCGATCGGTAATAAAATTTACCAAGTTAAGAATAATACCAAATCAGAGATGGATGGCGATATATCTTTTAATAACCATGATCTCCATCACTACATCGCGATCTACCTGCTAGCAAGTGCTGGTATAGTAGCAGTCTTGGCTTACGGTGTGCGGAGGATTCGCGCGCGGGTCCGGTGCAGCGCGACGGTGGCGCCGGCGCGGACGCTGCCGCCGCCGCCCCGGCCGCAGCCCCGCGCACGCGCATCCGCTCTACAGCAGTGTCATCGTGAAAGTAACCCATGTTTTAGTGTTAGTGACAAGTATAATAGAGAAACTGATGTTTGTGCTAATGACCATGTTCATAGTGTTAGTGAGCGAGTGTATGCTAAAGTGAACAAAGTGAAGCTACCGAACTCATTTAATTTTAGTGTAGTGGAATAGGAACTATAATAATGAAATTTTTAGTCTTTTATGTTACCATTACCAATGTGAATGCACCAATTTATGTTCAATCACCTTGTATCACCATGCACAGTCATTAGCTATTCTTTTCTCCCTCGGGAGTATGTACGAAGTACAGTACATTCACCTCGCGGTCGCGACCGACGCGCGTAGTCAGCAATTACAAATTGACCTAATTATTGCCTTTAAGAATTATAATAATTAGTAGACAGTTTACGTTCGGACACCAACTACGCCGCGCGTACCATTAAACCATCATAATTTTACCATTGTACCAATTATACCATTGTGAATTCAGCCTTGTGTTTTTACCATTTTTACCATATTAATTTGTTGGACTTACACCCGACACTAGTAGCCATTTAACGAGTTTCATAACGAAGTTTCTCTTGGGCTGAATGGTTGGTGTGAGTGTAGGAAAGTTTATATTTATATTTTTATTAATATTATTAACTTTATGGAACTGTTGTGTAATAATTAATAATTTAATAATTATTAACTTAGTATTGTGTACGTTCTAATTGAAACTATCGTTGAGTAGATAATTTATACATACATGGTAATGAGGTTAATATGATGAAAATGAATAAGTGTAAATGTTTGATAATCATAAGACTTATTTTGATTCGATATAAATATTGCTTCGATTATGATAAAATGTATGTATCTATGGTTAACGTGTTGGAATATCCTGTGAGACAGGTTCACAGGAATATAAATTTGAGACGATCTATGAGAAGGAAGGGTTCATAGATCGTTACTCAATACGATCACTTGCAAGAAGGAAGGGTTTGCAAGTAAGTGGTTGTGTTTACAGGAATAGAAATTGGGACGATCTATGAGAAGGAAGGGTTCATAGATCGTTACCAAATGCGGTCACTTGCAAGAAGGAAGGGTTTGCAAGTGGTTGTGTTTACAGGAATAGAAATTGGGACGATCTATGAGAAGGAAGGGTTCATAGATTGTTGTCCAATGCGATCACTTGCAAGAAGGAAGGGTTTGCAAGTGGTTGTGTTGGCTACGAAGAAAGTTTTGTAAAAATCACTTGCAAGAAGGAGGGTTTGCAAGTGGTTGTTTTGTTTTGTTTTATTTTGTTTTTAAAGTACTATTTTTATTAGAAAAACGTTACTTATTTTGATGGGTAAATTTGAGACTTGTGACAGTTTGCTATCTAAGGTTGTAAAATTTGGACATCATTTCCAGTTGATGCACTCTTTTATTAAAACATTTAATCAAACCACAATGATTGAGTATTGTTATATTATTATAATATTGATTTATCAGAAATGTAATATGTTTTGATTTAGTTTTGTTAACTAATAATTAACTATTTTTAAATACCTACAATGGTGGCTCAGTCAAAATGTATTATTGTTTACATTGATAAAACAAAATTGTTTTTTCTTATATAATATATTATAAACATAGAGTAATATATGCAACACAAAGTCGACAAAGTTAGTAAAACTTTAAAAAAAAAAAAAATTAATCAGGTGATTTAAATGAGAAAGTTGCTATAAATAGATTCATTCAAGGTTTACGGAACGATAAGCTAAACGCGATTATATCGGCACGAGCTTACTCATCGCTAACAGATGCAATTCAAGGAGCGACAGCCGAAGAGGTAACGATGACCTCATCATCAGGTTCCGAACAAATATTTTACGCACGTGGAAAGGGATACAATCGTTACATTAGCGAAAAACCGTTTAGGGGAACATATCACAAAAGTGTAGAAAGAAACCAACGGTTTACATATAAAAATACAAGTTATCTATATAAAAAAAATAAGCCGCAAGGTTCTTATAACCAAAATAACAAATACTACAGCCAAGGGCGTAATCATAATAACAATAGAAATTATTCTAAACGCCACCAAGTAAATACGGCGATTGAAGATACAAATAGTCTAAGTGACGAAAACATACAGTTTTTTTTCGATAATGAAAGCTACATTCTGACTTATAATCACATGAATTCAGTTCAATTTACAATAAACGGTAAACTGCATGTATGGTTGATCGACACAGGTGCGTTACTCAGTGCTATTAAACGAGACGTCGCGTCGCATTATCAACACCCGAGAACATAAGTACAAAGGTCACATAGTACATAAATGGTATAGAAGGTAAAGTTACATCTTACGGAACGATTCCTTTAAACCAAAAGCGAAACAGACAATCTTATAAACATAAATTTATGTGTTTTCCAACTTACCGTTAAAAGTAGATGGAATAATTGGACAAGACTTTTTAATTAAATATAAATGTGTTATAAATTTTGAAAAAGAGATAATTACTTTAAACCATAAATAACAAATTCTTTAACTTTCCTTTACACTTAACAATAAAAACTCAAAGCGGTATTATACACTCAAATCAAATAAAATTACCAACCCGGTGCGAATCTAAAATAAAGTTATCTAATAATTACAAAGGTGATTGTGTAAATAAAAACTAAATAACATTACGTTTTGATACAGTAAAAATTATAGTAGAAACGTGTTAGTAGTTTATGTTATAAACAAATTAAAACGTTACTTTTTAATAAAAGAGATTTATTTTACACAAATAAATGATAAGAAGATTAGTTTCAGTGATAGATAAATAAAAATTAAAAATGCATATAATAATATAGGAAGTTATGCAAGCCGATAATGGAAATACGTTCAGCAAAAAGTTAAAAATTATAATAATACTAATTGTATTAGTTACGTAAAGTAGTTTCAGGTCGGAATGAGATTTTATGGTATATACATAATGCAAAGTCTGATTTTGTTATTGAATATATTAAATTTGCTTTAGGAATATTTTTAAGGTAACCTTCTGCTTACAATTTAGTTATAAAAAAAATATATATATAGATATTAAACGGTTGCTTTGTATAAAAGAAACTTAATCACTCGGGATGATCGAGTCATTTCAATTAGGTTATTATTAAACGTGGCACTGATTAGCAACTTGTCTTATGTGCGAGTTTTA
Organism: Eudonia lacustrata; assembly: GCA_947562085.1. Lineage (NCBI taxonomy): Eukaryota > Metazoa > Arthropoda > Insecta > Lepidoptera > Crambidae > Eudonia > Eudonia lacustrata. Next base: position 18,144,148 of record OX387342.1, on the reverse strand, counting down.
AAGAGTAATATTTCAAGCTCACAGGAAGATTTAGTCTGGTATATTTTTAAATTGATTGAAATTAATTGTGTAATGATAAAAGTTAAAGTAAAGAATAACTCAGACGATATTATAAAATAATAATATACACCTGTATATACTTGTATAGCAAACACCTGTTTGCTATAGAAAAAGAAATGTTACATTAAAACAGAACCAATACTTCGAATAGCATGATAAATATTTGAAATAAAACAAATTATGTTATGATTTAGAATAATGAAAGAACTAGCTATGACATTTCTGTAGGTATGACCGCGCGAGATAAGTAACTCCTTATACAGATGTAGCGATAGATATGTTTTCGAACTGATTTTGTAAACAATGCCACCCGAGTTGAGTTCGATTGTTTGTATAACTAAACCGGACTATAAGAAAATAAATTATCAAAGAATTAAACGTAAACGAAAATAAGAGATGAAGAAGAGAATAGAAAAATAAAATGTCTTAATGAATTATGAGAACAAAAAGTATAAAATAAAGATAGTAAGTAAAGATTATATTGTTATAGCCAATCTGTATTAAAAATCTTTTGTTACAATATGTTGACAATTATATACGGATATGAAAGCTTTTAAGACTAAGTAATGGTGGTTATATTTATGACTAATGTCTAATGTGTGAATGTAAGTTGAATATTAGAAGTTTCAGAACAATTAGGTTCTTGAGCATGACATGCAATTGGACTGATCACCCAAGAGCAATGAAAAATCTCATCAACCTTATTTTTTCTTATTTTTGATTGCATATTTTATGAAAGAAATATAAATAATTAAGTAAGAGGTAAGGTATTCGGTACACGTTTAAAAAGGTACATAGGGAACAGGTCCTTTAGGTTTATCTAGATGTGAACAAGATTCCTCTTAGAAAACAGCTGTTGGAGACCAAATATGTCTTAATTCATAACCCTATTAAAATGGTACATGGAGGGTCGGATCCTTCCATTCGATCATGGTGTAAACGAGTTTTCTCTGTGAGATAAGTTGGAGTCCAAAAGAGGCTTAAACGATGACCCCCGTAAATTATGTTGTACGTACAACCCAAACAGGCACTAAGATGCACTGTTATTATAAAAAAATAAATATTAAAGTCGACTTTATGTACCAATAAAATAAAGGGACCGGCCGGCCCAATTAATAAAAGTACCTATAAATGTGTTACATTATGAAAAAGTGTACCGATACGTAATGAAAGGACTTACCGATAAGTACGATACGTGAGGACTAAAATGTCTAAGTACCTATATAAAATAATTATGAGAAAGTGAAATAAATAAATACATGTGCACCACACACGGTAATATAATGATATGATATATCGACACGATAATATAAAATGAAAAAGTCGAAGTAGTAAAACGATGTAAGATACCTTAGTAATAACTTAAATTATCGAAAGTAAATAAAAACTAAAATAAGAGTTGTCATATGGATTATTTAAAAAAAATAACAAAATTTATGACATTACGACAAATAAGTAGATAATGAAATCCAATAAAGATATACGAAAACTTAACTAGATAAAAGTAATATTAAAACAAATGTGAAATGATAACTAATGTTATTTGTTAGGAGTATAAACAAAAAGCTTTAAGCTTTGAGACAGATCTATAAAAATATACCAACCAACCATACCATATAAATATAATATATTAACATTGTTCGCCAACAACTGCGTAGTTTAGATTAAAGAAATTATAATTTACGGTTAAATACTAATAGTTATTAGAAGAATATATTTTATATTAGTAGAATAGAATAACATTATTGATAAAATGTAAGTATATGTATTAAAAAAAAAAAGGATGTTCTTTGAATTTATGAAGTGTTTAATTACTAAAATTATTGTTTTCTAAATAGAATGCTATGTATTTTTTTTTTTTTTTTATACTTAGCTCGGCAAATGACTCCATCCCACCTGATGTTAAGTGGAAATGAAGTCCAGACGCGAAGACAACTGGTGCAGCGTGGAAACAAACGTAGCATCAGTCAACTTCACTCTGCCGGCCCACAAGGTGCTTCTTCACGCCTCTCTTGAAGGACCCCATATCATAGGAAGGAGGGAAAACGTGTGCTGGTAGACTATTCCATCTCTTGGAGGTGCGACAAAGAAACGAGTCACCAAATTTCTTTGTGCGCGATGGGATATTTGAGACAGTATTTGGTGACTCCGAAGAGCAGCACGTGTACTCCTATGAAGAAAGGGAGAAGGTGGGATGAGGTCAAAGAGCTCTTCAGAGCACTCGCCATGGTATAAGCGGTAAAACACGCTGAGTGACGCAACATCTCTACGCAATTGCAGAGATTCGAGAGTATTTACCACTTCTGCATTGCCGATAATGCGTTCAGCGCGACGCTGCAATCTGTCCAAGGCATCGAGAAGGTACTTAGCGGAACCGTCCCAGATGTGCGAGCAATACTCCACGCAAGACCGTACCTGTGTCTTGTACAAAAAGCACAACTGGTCCGGCGTAAAGAATCGCCGCACTCTGTTCAGAATTCCGAGTTTTCGTGAGGCTGTTTTGATCACGGCTTCGATGTAGTCCCTTTGGTTCAGATCGCAGCGTATCGTCATACCGAGCATGTTGATACTGCTCTGCAGGCATAGAGATGTACCCTGAAGAGTTGGAAGGGGAAGGAATGGTGACTTTTTTGCCGTGAACGCGCAAACCTGTTTTTTCTTGGCATTGAACTCAACCAGATTATTGGTGCCCTAATTAGATATGAGGTCCAATACCCTGACAAGATTAACTCGATTCACTTCAGTTTTGACCCGCCCTGCCGCTGGGTGACCGTTATATCCTCCATGGACCGTACTATCATCTGCATAGCAATGAATATTTCCAAGTGGAAGCATATCATTTATATGCAGAAGGAACAGCGTGGGGGATAGAACGGACCCCTGAGGGACACCAGCGTTCACTGACATGAGCCGCGAAGCGCATCCATCAGATATAACACGGATTCTGCGCTCATGCAGGAAGCCAGCGACCCAGTTGCAGAACTGAGCAGGCAGACCGTATGCCGGGAGCTTGGAGAGAAGAGCTTTGTGCCAGACCCGATCAAAAGCCTTGGCTATGTCAAGGCTAACAGCCACCGACTCACCACGCTTGTCAATAGCCTAGAAGATCACCCGTTGACCGTTTCGGCCGAAACCCGTATTGGCGATCGTGAATTATGGAGTGTTCTTCTAGGTAGTGGACAAGTTGTTTATTTAAAATGCGCTCCATTACTTTGCACAAAACTGAAGTTACGGCTATGGGGCGGTAATTCGATGGATCTGACCGATCTCCTTTTTTGGGGACCGGTTGCACATTAGCTTCTCTCCAAGATTCCGGCACACAACCTGAAGAGAGCGAGAGACGGTAAAGGCGCGTTAACACGGGGGACAACTCCGCTGCACACATTTTTAGGACTATTGGAGGGATGCCATCAGGACCATTAGCTTTCCGGACATCGATTGACTGCAACTCCGCACGGACGTCACGCTGCCTGATTTTAAAATCGGGCATTGTGTGGCCACAGTGAGAAATAGTAGGTGGCTGTGCATTGCAGTCATCGACTCGGGAGTTAGCCGCAAAGAGTTTGGCCAGGAGATCGACTTTCTCCTGCGGCTTGTGAGCTAAAGTTCCGTCAGGACATCTCAATGGTGGCAGCGAGGGTTGGCAGAAGTTCGATTGCACGGCTTTGGCCAGACGCCAGTAGCTACGGCTGCCCGTAGGATGCGTCAGTAGTTCTTGGCCGACTCGTGCAACGCGCTGGGCATCCGCTCTAATGTAAGCTCTTTTGCAGGACTTGGTGGCATTATTATAGGCTGCTTTCAGCGAGCGGGTTTCAGGATCCCCAAGAGCTTTACCCCTGATCCAAGCGCGGTATGCCGCCTGCTTATTATCAGCAGCGTTGGCACACTCGCGGTTGAACCCTCGGTTGCGCCTGCCTTTGCTGATGAGATAGGAGTGCGGAATATAGTATTCCATCCCTAAAACTATCTCATCAGCAACTGCAGTCGCACTAGCTGTCGGGTCCTTCCCACTGAAGCAGCGCTGCCCCCAAAAAACGGATGCGAAATAGTCCCGCATACCATCCCAATCTGCCGACGAGTAGTGCCAAATCTGGCGTTTCGATACCGCTGAAGGCGGTAGCGGGGCCAGAGGCACTTTACTGGATACCAAGCAGTGATCCGAAGATCTCAAAGGAGCTCGAACCTCCACTCGGTAGCCAGCTGGGCGACTCGTCAGCAGAAGGTCCAACAAAGAGGGCGCGTGACCGACTATGTCTGGGATCCTGTTGGGCTGGTTCACCAGTTGAGTCAGGTCGTGCGTGAGAGCGAAAGCATGGGCAGTTCTACCAGCATGGTCAGTTTTGGAGGAACTTAAACACAACTCGTGGTGAGCATTGAAGTCCCCCAAAAACACCAATTCCGCCGATGGAAACCGCTCCTGCGCATCATCTGCTACCCGACTAAGATGGTCCATAAATCGAGTTGTCTCCATGTCGCCATTACGGGATCGGTAGACGCAGACGTAGACACGGCTATGTGAGTCCAAGTCGACGTGTACCACAAGGAGGGAAAAGGAAGGGTCCTCCAGACAGCGTAGACGGCGACAGCAAACATCCGTCCGAACGAACAAGCAAACTCCGGCTTTGGCTTTGAAGGATTCTTCAAGCACAAAGCCCGGATAGTGCAGGTAGCTGGTGTCGGCCGGACAGATTATTTGCGTCTCCGTCAAAAACAACATTGCTGGCCGTGCCGTCTCAAGATGGTGGTGGACGGCATTGAGGTTTGCATGGAGCCCGCGGATGTTAGCGAACTCGACCTCAAACGGTATAGTTGTGGTGGGGGTGTGCACCGCTGTAGGACCAGTTTTATTGTGAGGCGCTGTCATGGTGGAGAAAAGGAGGGAGGCGTGAATCGAGGAAATGCTACCGCGATGCAAATAGTCAAAGTGCAGCGGCCTGTTTCACCAGGGATCTGCCTACAGATGAGTATAATTAACCCGCCGAACGGAAGGGCCCCTGAACCCCCCCGGGAATGGCCGACGGGACCCCACCTTCCGGTCACCAACCGGCACGACGGACCACCCCGAGATTATGCGTGGCATGGTGAGGCAGCCTCACGAGCTGGTTAGGCTCGCTTAGGCCCCTGTACTGTGCCACGGGCGGCCAGCGGGACAGCCGTTTCTACGGGTCTCCCTGGTCGGCGGGTTAACGAAGTCCTCCTGGCACTGGTTTGACGGAAGCCTCCATAGACCAAGTGCATCGCAGTAACATCCACTCGAGCTCTGGTTATACGCTGGCTGATCCCGAAACGCGACCGACAAGCTGTCACTTGACGGGTTTTACACCATGCGTACGGTGGTCACTAACCAGACGGGCAAGCCCTACCAAGCAGTGGAGCATATGGAAGCTCGAAAATCCGTTAGTCGCCTCTTACGACACCCACCGGAGGAGAGGGGCGGAGAATAGTATTCTTTCTCCGTCTCCGCACGGATAGAATAGATTATTTGCATAGATTTAATTTTTCTTTTGAAATTTCTGTGTTAGAATAAATAATAAAGTAAGATAGTTTGACTTGTAACAGTAAATTTCAGAAATCGTATTTAACAAAACACAATTTATTATAGCAAAAGTTATGTTGTCAAATGTGTGTTTTAAAATTAAGATAAAACATTAGAATTTGGTTTATATTATTATAGTGAAAATGTTTGTTTTATATTCTTAAATTTTTAGTTATTGTTAACTAGAGTAATTTTAAATAAAATTGTTAAAAGTAATATCTAAATTATCTAAAGGTAAAGATAATAAATTGGTTTGGTTATGGTTTGATGTTTTTTAACATTAATAATAGATTTTGTAAAAATTTGGTTTAAGTAACAGTGTATTTTTAGTATGTAAACAAACATTGTTTGTTAATTTAAGTTTGTAATACTTAATACAATAGTAAGTTTGTAAGTTTTGTAACACAGTATGGTGTAATTTTAGTAAATAAGAGTATAGAGATTAAGCATAGATTTAAGGGTTCAAGACGTTTTGTTTTTTTCAAAAAAAAAAAAAAAAAAAAAAGGGGGTAGGTGTAGTGGAGTGCGCTACTTAACATCATATGGAAATGACTCACACTTAATATTGTAACTCAATATTATGTTCCATATAAATTAATTACACAAATCATGTTACCTTGAAATAGCACGTATTTCTAATATTCCATCATATGATTGAACAAAGTCCATTTTGTACTACTAATTACTTTAAATTGCCCGGCAGAAAGAAAAGATTTTAAAGCTCAGAAGCCAATTATGTTTTTCCTCCATTTAAATTGCTCGAACAACAAAGTCTGGCTTTATTTTTAGTGAAATCTGTTTCAGCAAACTTTTATATTATTAAAACTGGAGGATTTGCGAACTCCACACTGCCGTAGACGCGAATAATTCATAAGAAGGTTAATTAAATTTGTTCTCCGGCGGCGGCGGGCGGTCTGAATTACTCTATAAAATCGAATTATGACCATTAATCTGCGTCACACGTTGCCCGCGTATGGAGTATGCGTTTACACACTTTATGGCGTGTGTGTTAGGACGTTTTGTTTTTTTCAAAAAAAAAAAAAAAAAGGGGGTAGGTGTAGTGGAGTGCGCCACTTAACATCATATGGAAATGACTCACACTTAATATTGTAACTCAATATTATGTTCCATATAAATTAATTACACAAATCATGTTACCTTGAAATAGCACGTATTTCTAATATTCCATCATATGATTGAACAAAGTCCATTTTGTACTATTAATTACTTTAATATTTTCCTTTGTTTAGAAACAGTATAAAAGCAATGTTTTTCATAAATAAAGACAGTTACAGTTAAGAACCGACGTCCGTCGTATCGTTTCGTCTCCCGACTTCACACATCACATTATTATGTTACCCCTTCTTTTTTGGTACACATATGTACACCCGATGACAATGCAATAATAAGGTGACCTTGACCTGATGCTGCAGCCAGGATCGTCTCTCATATGGGAACTCCTCAATGGTTAAGCGTATAGAGTTGAAATTTGGTACACATATGTACACCTGATGGCAATGCAATAATATGGTGACCTTGACCTGATGCTGCAGCCAGGATCGTCTTTCATAAGGGATCTACTCAATGGTTAAGCGTAGCGTATAGAGTTGAAATTTGGTTCACGTATGTACACCCGATGACAATGCAATAATAAGGTGACCTTGACCTGATGCTGCAGCCAAGATCGTCTCTCACAAGGGAACTCCTCAATTGTTAAGAGTATAGAGTTGAAATTTGGTACACGTATTTTCGCCCGAAGACAATGCAATAATATGGTGACCTTGACCTAATGCTGCAGCCAGGATCGTCTTCTCACAAGGGAACTCCTCAACTGTTAAGCGTATAGAGTTGAAATTTGGTACACGTATTTTCGCCCTAAGACAATGCAATAATATGGTGACCTTGACCTAATGCTGCAGCCAGGATCGTCTTCTCACAAGGGAACTCCTCAACTGTTAAGCGTATGGAGTTGAAATTTGGTACACGTATGTACACCCGATGACAATGCAATAATAAGGTGACCTTGACCTGATGTTGCAGCCAGGATCGTCTCTCACAAGGGAACTCTACAATTGTTAAGAGTATAGAGTTGAAATTTGGTAATCGTATGTACATCCGATGACAATACAATAATAAGGTGACCTTGACCTGATGCTGCAGCCAGGATCGTTTTCTCATGAACACTGCTCAACTGTTAACTGTCTCGAGTTGAAATTTCACAGAATGCTGGTTATGGCTTGTGTTCACTACACAGTTTAGACCCGCCAAACCGGCGGATGTCCAACAGTGGACTTCAAATGTTGCTTGGGCTATAGTTTGTCAAAACAAATCTAATGAGCCCAAACACGACGAGAATATTGCTTAGTTGAAGATTTCCTATGGCCAACTTCCGGCTCCCATCATCAGACCAGCTCTATGGTACCATATTATTGCATTGTCACCCAAGATACTTCATCAACATCAGCACAAACTAGTCCACTGCTGGACATAGACCTCCCAACAAGACGCGCCACTAAACCCGATTCTCGGTTCTCCGCATCCAGTCGCTGCCAGCCACCTTACGCAAGATACCTTGGTATGCCAAATTTTATCTCAATCAGGCAACGGAAAGTAGGTCAAAATTTATTTACAAGATTTGAACGGGAAAGACATACAGGCAAACGAACGAAACTAGTTTATTAATAAAATCTTGTATTAGGCGATATATACTTTCATACTATCCATACTAATATTATAAAAGCAAAAGTAACTATGTCTCTCTGTTTGTCTGTTACCTCTTCACGACTAAACCGCTGAACCGATCTTCATGAAATTTGAAATGAAACAAATTTTACGGATCTACTCGCATTTTATTTACACATTACTTTTAGTTAATGTTTATCCTGACAATTCGAACCCTAAAATAAACGCGAGTAGATCCGTAAAAGTTGTTTTTTTTCAATGTGTATTGTTCGAGTAAACTTTAAAAAACAATTCATGAAATTTGTTTAATTTATAAGTGAGACATGAGTGAATAAAATAAAAAAATCAGTACCTCAAGCTTTTAAAATTGAAATGTCCGTGCTCACCTTGGCATTGGGTCATCCATCTAATCCATCTAATCAAAGACAGAATTCACATTCATAACAAACGGAACGTACGAACTTGATTTCCCGAGTTTCCTATGGCCATCTTCCAGCGCCATCATCACACCCTGGTTACCATCTAGCACCAAAGTACTCGTCAAGACGAATCATACGAGCCCTAACTCGATGGGGTTGACTGATTGATTAACTTATTGTTTCGTCAATTTAACAAACAATAAACTGTTCCTAATTTCTTATACAACCAAATGGTTTATTTTCAAAACCGGCACCGTAATTGCGTAAAGTCGTTTCAGAATTTTTCTATTACTTTGTTCAATATGTGTTGGCATTTGTTTTTATTCATGTTTGAATCTTAATTAAAATAAAGATCGGTGTCTGATTTTAGCTTGCGTCTTACTACTATTAGCTAGCTTCTTGGTAGAAGCTAGCTAATAGTAGTAAGACGTATAAGATGGTTCTTATCTAAGCCTGTTGCTGTAAAACAAATGTTAGAAAAATGGTTGTGCTAATAGTAGTCAAGAAAGCCGTGTGTAGTGTGGTTTCTTCTGTAGTTTTGTGTTCTTCCTACGAGTATGAAGCGAGATGAAACCCAAGTACGTTATGGATCAAATAAAACTATTAAAAACTAAAATTTCTTTGAATCTTGCCTGTTTTCTGCTTAACAGTTTTGCCCGGCAGAAAGAAAAGATTTTAAAGCTCAGAAGCCAATTATGTTTTTCCTCCATTTAAATTGCTCGAACAACAAAGTCTGGCTTTATTTTTAGTGAAATCTGTTTCAGCAAACTTTTATATTATTAAAACTGGAGGATTTGCGAACTCCACACTGCCGTAAACGCGAATAATTCAAAAGAAGGTTAATTAAATTTGTTCTCCGGCGGCGGCGGTCTGAATTACTCTATAAAATCGAATTATGACAATTAATCTGCGTCACACGTTGCCCGCGTATGGAGTATGCGTTTACACACTTTATGGCGTGTGTGTTAGGTACAATACTATACTCTAGCCAAGCTTGATAAAGAATAAATGTAAACAAACCAAATTAGGGTCCTCATAAATCTGGGCAAAAATATTTTTGTGTTTTTCGTATTATTACTTGATTACTGCATTTTACATAAAGATATTGTAAGACTTATTATTCTCAATACACATCTCACTTATATCAATCGCTCAACGTCGGTAAAAACGTTAGGTATAATACGAAGAACTTAAAAAAAAGGTAAACTATTTTCACTTGATAACCCTATTAAACAAATGTCATTACTAATATTGAGGTATTCTAAACAATTCCGTTATTATAAACTAGCATTCCAAATGAAAATGACACTGGTATCCTTATGGGGTCGATTATCTTAACTATCTCTAAAATCTGCAGCGTAAACAGTGCATTTGCAATGCAAAACAAACAATCATGAACAAATTGAATTGACGTTAAAGAAAATTGGATTGTAACAGCAGTTGATTAATTTATGTAATTAATAAATTATTAAATCTTAAAGTGTAGTTTATTAATTACTTCAAGGTAGCTAATTTATTTACTCACATATGTTTGTACATGATTGTATTATGATTTTTGATTTTTGTTTTTCATACAATATTTATTATAAATAAATCTTTTACGTAAAATCTTTCCTGTTGACCAATTGGAAAAGGTTGTCAATACATGCCTGTCATTGGTTGCTTGGCAACGTTTTGTTGGTAAATATTCTTTATCGAGATAATGAGAAGTGAGACAAACTGACTCTATTAATTTAAAATGTTTATTGACGAGTTTTATTTTTTGGTTATGGTTATGGTTTATGGTACAAACCAAATTAAAAAGTGTCATCTAAATATAAAAGAAAAGTTAAAGACAAAGATTATACAAAAGTAGATTAAGATTGTCTAAAGATTTATAAGCATTCCACCTTGGCCTAATCTAGTATTTTTAAAGTAGTTTATATATATTTTATATTAAAATTGAATAAAAGGTATAATTCCATTCTCGCATAATTCACCATCTAGCTGTTTTCGGTTTTATACGTCAGTATAATATGTAAAACTTAATGCAAGTAAATTCGTAAAAAGTGTTTACTTTAAAACCATTATCTCTATATGTCTATAAGTAAGTCGAAATAAAAATACCTAAAACTGACGAGACTGCTACTTGCTCTCTGTTTTTGTAGCCTCTAAACTTTTTATTATCTTTATAAAATGAACACCTAATACGAGTATAACGGCAGGTGGGCATTAATTAAAAACAAATGAGCGTGCTTCATTCAACCGCCGCGCCAGGACGCAGATCTGATGGTTCGAAGTACCAAGAATATTAAGTCCAGGGGCCTTACCATGAGCTTTTAAAGCAGTAGCATTGCAATGTTAATATTTGCCTCTATGGTCTAGTGGTTAAGACCATCGGGTTCGATTCCCAGTGGGGAGTACATGTGTTTGGCTACTCGGTTTTGTTGGTGGTAGGACTTATTTGTCCGCCTGGCTAGGTTACCACCATCATATCTAAGTATGTCGCCATGATGGTAATCATTGTTTGTATTATAGCATTCTTGTGTTCCGGCAGTTAGAGATTAGATAATTAGTGCCTCAGTCGATGAGGATCCCAGGTGAAGGGCGCTTTCACCATACGGGCATCGGACAAAAAAGTTATTTTTAAAAAACGGATAGAGTTAAAAGAGAAAAGAGTTGTGCTACGGAGCTGAAAAGCTACGGACCTGGCCGTTTCGCGGATCGATAGTGATTCGACGCACCACAACGGGCGTGCGTAGTGGACCCCCAGAATCACCACGCGACGGCGGAAGTGGGCGAAGGCTTACGATTAAGCTTAGCAGGATTTGCACCGACGCGACGTAGCCCGAACGGGCATAATCGGTCAGGGCGCGCGACGGCGGCATCGGTAGTCACAAGCTACCAAACGCGACAGGGCACGAGGATAGCGGACAGCGAGCGTGGGTACAGACGCCTGCACATCAACCTATACAAAACTGTCAAATTTCTTCAATACATTTCCAACCATATTGTTAAGGCATAAAGCTCAAAGTCTATTGAAGAAATTTGACAGTTTGTGGTAGGTTGACGTGCAGGCGTGTGTACCAAAAAGCGGTAAAAGCCGACGCGCGGCAAAGCACGGAAGGAAAGAATCGGAGAGAGAAAGCGCGACAGGGCACGCTCAAACGGACGTGCCAGCGACGGATCGACACTAATGCGCACCACTCCAAAGCGGAAAGTTTCCGGACACCCCCCGACGGCGTATGGGGCAGTGGATGTAAGCGATCAAAAACGCGGCGGAATAACGCGGGCGCGACAGGGCGCGCGGGCGTCTAAAACGGGCAAGGGCACGGGCGCGGGCACGACTAGCGCACGAGCGCACGCGCGGGGGCACGGCTCGACGGAGCACGCGCAGAGCGAAAACGAAAGAAGCGCGAAACGCGGATATAATCGAATCACGGGGAGGGGGGGTCTCGCCCCCGGGAGGGGGCGGACTGCATCACGACGACTGCTCACGACGGACGACCGGACGAGAATGTCGTTCACAACTGCAGCAACACTGCTACATATACTGTTTCAAGAGATCATATAGTGTGCCACCTAGGGCCTTACCACGAACTCTTTGAGCGGTATTACTGCAATACAATTGCAGTTGTGAAAACTAGACTGGTGTAGTATAGGCCGATACACGCGTTTAGTTTTCAAAACTGCATCAATACTGCTATGATACCGCTTTAAGAACTTATTATTATAAGTGCCGCCTGGGGCCTAACCATGATCTCTTAACACATTTCTCATTGGTTTTCAATCCTATAGCAACTACATAAGGTTGAAACCATGGTGGCATCTATATGGCCATTACCAGTCTTTGATAACATACTCGTCAATGTTAGCATGTAGGGGTGTTTATACACGCGTCTCGCTTTCAAAACTGCAATAACATTGCTTGTGGAAAAGCAGGAGTCTTACTAGAGAGCATGGCAATGGTGTCATAACCTTTTAAAGCGGTTTTGTGGCAGTCTTTGATTAAATACTTCTCAAAGGTAGCAAGTAGTATTGCTGCGGCTGTGAAAATGAGATGCTATAATAGCATCTATACAGCCGTCTCGCTGTTAAAACTGCAATAACATTGCAAGTGGTAAGGCAGGCAACTTGCTAGGGAGCATGCAAGGGTGCCATGACCTTTTAAAGCGGTTTTGTGGCAGTATTTGATTACATACTCGTCAAAGTATCCTATGTGTTATTCCAGGTTATAAACTATATGTATGCCGAATTTCATCCAAATCCATCCATCCGTTGCAGCGTGAAGAAGCAACAAATATTCAAACATACATACACACAAACTTTCGCATTTATAATATTAGTAGGATTAACTTTCGTTTTCACATTTTTTGAGAACATTGATTTTTTATTTTTTAGTTGATGGCTTCGTGCTATTAGCACATTTAGCCATTGTCAAAGTAATTTTTCTTACAAGTAATACATAAATAAATAATATTTTCTTCCTGTATGATGATGATCAATGATAAAAGAAATGAGAAGTGAGAAATGACCAACCAATGACCCTCCAACCCCTCGAGACTGTATAGAGGAATTCCTCTAAATTTTCTTTCTTCAGTATTTTTAGTTCCATTCGCGTTTTTCCCCAATTTCTTTATTTCCCATACGTTATTTCTACCAACAGATAATTTCGTAACACGCATTTTTTTCTAATCGTAATTTTTGCTGTACGCATCTTTACCAATGCAATTTTTCACCAATTTGTTTTATTCACATGTTTTATGCATGTTTCACGTGTATTGTATAAATATCTTATATATATAAAATTCTCGTGTCACATGTGAGTTGCCATACTCCTCCAAAACGGCTCGATTGATTTTTATGAAATTTTATATATATGTAAAAAAAACCCTGTCCGATCCTTTACGGTGTTATTAGGTATTGAGATTCAGTTCTATTTCCGTAACCATTTTAAAAAAATAAGCAAAAAAATTTACTTAAATATTTTTTTTATTAAATGACAAAACTTACATGGCAATACTTTTATCGGCACTTCGGTAGGACCTTTGGCAACGCCGACGACGTCGCCATTGATGGAAAGTATGGGCACATTTATAATATCAGCTTGATTTTGGGGTAATTTGAGCAATTTTGGTACAAAAAAACATGAGCAGTCTTAAAAAAAAGTTTGAAAAGAGACTAACCATGACTGTACCATAAGTAGGCGCGACGTTGTGAGACTTACAGTAAGGTGAAGAGCGATGTAATGGGAATGCAGGCTAGACGTCTGTTGAGGAGCGATATTATGGGAAGCGACGTTAAGGGAAAAATCCGTTTTAAATTACGATAACTCTTTTATTTACATTTTTTTTTGTTATTGATATTTGTATACCAACTAATGTACCCCTTTGCGATCGGACAGGGTTTTTTTCCATAAAACATTGTGAATGCAAAGTTCAAAACAATAAAGAGTTATGAATGCACATTATTAATTGCTTCAAAAATAATAATTTATTCGTGTCATGTTTTTAAATAATTTTTGAAAATAATACCTTATTTAAATAAATAATCGTAGTTTTTAAAAATTATAAAATGGCAATACTGATTTTCCCGCCTCTTGACGTTTCCTGTTTATCTGGGGAAGTGGTAAAGTGGTAGGGGTAGAGAGGCTCTGCTCGGTCCAAGAGTGGAGTCGATGGTCATTCTTTTGCCGACCACGGCAGTGTTAAGACTAGTTGTTAAATCTATGTCCGATAGCTGTGTGATTTTATTTAAGCGTAACTTGTTATTGGAAAAAAGTATAGTTAAAATATTAGTTGCAAGTTGCAGTGGTTTTATTTTTATCATTCGTATAACTAGTTAAAAAAATAAACTTAAAGGACAATGGTAAGAAACGTCCCCACCATCCAACAGATTTGAAACTAGTGTGATTTGATTGAAACATCTGTTAGAATAGAGAACTTTTTAATATGGCAACATATTTTAAATACGTTGGGTTTGGTAGGTGGGAGGTTAGGTAAGGTTAGGTTAGGTTTTTCCCTGGGCTTTTAGTGGGTCGGCCGCACATATCAGGTCAACCCCTCATACCCCGCGGGTAGCCCCGACCTGCGGGATGATTCCGTAGGGAATATTCTCCAGGGAAAAAAATGTTAGGTTAGTTTAGGTTATCTTTTTTATATATTTATTTTTTCTTTTTCACTTACACATTTACTTAGTGTGCAATAAAAAGGATTACAATATGGCGATCTTAATAATGTTTTCATTTAAGGTAATTTTTATTTTACAGTACCTAACATTTTTTTTTTAATTATAAATAAACCCAATAGTTTTTGCAACTAACACAGGTACTTTAGACTTTTTTGGGTCCCAATGAACAAGTTGACACGTATCCCATGACTGTTGTAGGGTGGGGACGGGGTTCATACAAAATCCTTGATAATCCTTTGTATTACACTAAACTAGATTGTAGATTTCAACAATCACCTATCTTCAATTACCTACCTAGGTACCTACAACTTTTTTATATCAGTATTTACACAACAAGTTTTACGTTGGCTCTTCACTCCCGCCCATTATAAATGTTTGTTTAACTTCAACATTTTTAGTAACAATTTATTTTGAATTATGTCCAGGCTTCTTAGTACCTAATCAATTATTGCAAGACTCAACAGTACCCACACCATGGCGTGGTGGACAGAGGAGCTCGCCGATCAGAAAAGACTGGTCGCCACTATGCGCAGAAAAATCCGGAATGCTGCACCCGTCCGCAGGGACACGGTAATCCGGCGCTACCTGGAGGAAAAGCAGAGATACGAGGAGAATAGGCGCGCCTCGTAAACTTCCAGTTGGAAGAAGTTCTGCGAGAAGCAAGATCGTGAGGGTGTCAGGGAGGGTATTTATAGGGTGATAGGGAGAACGGCAAAACGAAGCGAAGATTTGCCTCTGAACTTAGGTTATAGGGCCCTCACTAGCGAGGAGTTAGTCCGGCTTCTTGTGGATACTTATTTTCCAAAAGATGACTGGAGTACAGACCTATCTGTACATAGAGAGATTAGATTAAAATCAGACCTTAGGAACAGACATACTGACTAACGACAATAACGATCCCGCCTTTACGTCAACCGAATTGAATACTGCGACCAACAGCTTTAATCCCAAGAAGGCGCGGGCTCTGATGGATTTACGGCCGTCGTCTGCAAGAAGGTAATCTCCCAGGACCCAACAGCATTTCTTGCCCTCTGCAAAAAATGCCTGGACCTGGGATATTTCCCGAAGCCTTGGAAGGCCGCAACGGTAGTTATCCTTAGGAAACCCGGAAAAGACGATTATAGCAAGCAAAGTCCTATAGACCGATCGGCCTTCTGCCGGTCCTGGGCAAAATCTTGAAAAGATGGTCGTGGAGAGGCTCAATTGGCACCTCGTACCGAGGCTCAGTACTCGCCAGTATGGCTTTATGCCTCGACGAAGCACCGAGGACGCCCTCTACAACCTAATGAGCCACATTAAAGAAGGATTGAGTTCTAAAATACTTATGACTCTAGTGTCGTTAGATATAGAGGGTGCCTTCGATAGTGCCTGGTGGCCTGCCATAAAGGTCAGACTAGCTGAGGAAAGCTGCCCGGTTAACATCCAGAGGCTACTTGGGAACTATCTCGACGATAGGACCGTCGAGGTAAGGTACGCCGGTAAGATACATGCCAAGCAAACCGACAAAGGATGCGTACAGGGGTCTATTGGCGGCGTCATTATATGGAACCTTCTCCTCGACCCACTCCTTAAACTCCTCGACACCTATGGTATTTTCGCCCAGGCCTTCGCGGACGATGTAGCTGTAGTTTTTAGCGAGAACAATGCGGCCGAAATTGAGCGACAAGCCAATGAGATCCTCGGGCATATTCAGAAATGGGGCGTAAGAAACAAGCCGAAGTTTGCACCACACAAGACTTGTGCCATGGTGTTGACAAGGAAGCTTAAGTATGACACACCATCACTGAATATGAGCGGGGTTAACATCGTAATGTCGCGAAGTATCAAGCTGCTTGGACTCACTATCGACGACAAGCTCACATTTAACGCACACGTCGCAAACGTATGCAACAAAGCACTAATACTTTACAAACAACTGGCTAGAGCGGCCAAAGTTAGTTGGGGGGCTTTACCCCGAGATAGTCCGGTCCATCTACACAGCCGCAGTTGAGCCAGTGATTACGTACGCTGCATGTGCGTGGGCTCCTGCGGCAAACAAACCGGGCACGCGTAGGTTCCTAGACTCGGTCCAGAGAGGCTTCGCTCAGAAGCTTTGCAAATCTTACCGCACAGTCTCGCTGAACTCAGCTTTGGTTTTGTCGGGGTTACTTCTTCTAGACCTCCGCATACATGAGGCAGCCGCCCTGTATGCAGCGAGGAGAGGGTCAACACTATACATACCAGAACACAGCGAGGTTGAGCGTCCGATAGGATTTGATAAAGTAATTCATCCCGCTTTGGATGTTGACAGAGGTTTCGTCTGCCTGGTAGACCAAAAACTGGTAGACAGGTACAACGTGCAGATGGTGCGTATCTTCACCGACGGGAGCAAGATTGACGGTAAGGTTGGGTCTGCACTGTCCTTGTGGCACGGTGAGACCGAAACCAAAGCCGTCAAACTTGGCTTACCCGCGTACTGCACGGTGTACCAGGCGGAGCTTCTGGCCATAAACAAAGCCACAAGCGTAATCCTTGGGAGGAAGGAATCTACGTTTGGTATCTACAGCGACTCTAGGGAGGCACTTGAGACAGTTACCAACATCAAGTCTCCTTATCCTCTGGCAGTAGAGACAAGGTGGAACCTGGGGGGTAACCACGAGCTCTTATAGCAGTATTATTGCAGTTGTGAAAACGAGACGCGTGTAGCGGCGAATATACTCGCGTCTCTTTTCCACAACTGCAATAATACTGCTATAAGAGCTCATAGTCAGGGGGCTGAGCTTGGCTGCGATACAAAACAAGGAAGTTTCCTTGTTCTGGATCAAGGCACATGCTGGTCTGCCGGGGAATGAGCGCGCCGACGAACTCGCGAAAGAAGTGGCCCTAAAGTTGAGGAGAAAGCCAGACTACGACCAGTGTCCAGTTTCATATGTCAAGAGATGTATTCGTCAAGCATCTCTTGACATATGGAACGAAAGATACCGTACACAGAACACTGCTGGCACCACCAAAATATTTTTCCCAGACGCCAAGATCGCCTACACTATAGTTCGAAAAATTTGCCACAACAGCCTCCTTACAAAAGCTCTAACAGGACACGGCGGGTTCTCCGACTACTTACACCGTTTCAAGTGCAAGGAGAGCCCCCTATGTGAATGTGACACTGATTCCAACGAGACCATCCAACACTTGATGTTAGACTGCCCAATAACTGCAATTAAAAATAGATGGTCTCGTTGACATTAACACAATAAGTGCACTAATAAGCAACAAAAAATATAGACAAGTACTAATAAAATATATGGAGGCTGTTGTTAGAGGTGCAAATCATAGGAACAAAAGTAAGTTATGTAAGTGTAAAAAATGTGTATAAATATGTGTGTTACAATAAAATAATAAGGTGATTTAAATTAAAGTAGGTAAGCAATTTGTATAATTAAATATGTAATGTTAATTATACAAATGTAATAAATACAATATAATATGTAAATAAATTAACAAAATTGTATTAGCCTCAAGAAAATTTACAATTATTTAGTAAGAGAATGGCGTTCAAATAAATAAAAAAAAAATAAAAAAAATCAATTATTGCACAGTAATTTTGCATCTAGAAACAATTCCAAATCAGTCAAACCATAAGAACTCACCGTCTCATCGTTATAGTTTAACGCCTCACATATTCTGCAACAGTGATATGATTTCGATCCAAAATACCCGTGCTCATTGACCACTTCAAAGTTATTTCGCCACTTATGATAAGATAGCAAAACGTCCTCGTTCCTGCTTATCCTCTCGATTTGTTTCGCCAAGTTTTCTGGTGAACCATAGCTGTCTACATGCAGAAAAGAGTTTGGTGGTAAGAGTTTCTCGCAGTCTGCGATCGGCGGTCCCATTATTATGGGAATAGCGCCCTTCGAGTATGCGTTGTAAAAACTCTTTTCGGTCAAGTATTGGCGGCATTTAGAATTTTCTAGAGCTAAATAAAACAAATACTCAGTAAGCACTTTGCAGTCTTCTCTGAAGTGTTCGGGGCATCTGAAAAACACAAAGGCAACTCTAACTATCTATGATAAGCATCGGCTTATCATTATACAGGTTGCAGATTTGCATTCCCGCCATAAATTTACAGCTGATCGTAATTGGTACACTTAATGTCAAAAAAATACTTTTAATACGGAGCAAGTAATAAGGTTAATAAAACGATTTCAGTGTAAATTAGAATAGCGACCGTCGACTGACGAGAATAGGGATGCAGACCGCAGTAGGTAAATAAGAGCGCAGCAGGCGGACTTACGTAAACTTGTAGGTACTATTATGTATTCTGTGGTAAAGTGGCTTACTCTTACGCTTACGCATAATTATACTTTGTTGCAATAAACTATTATTAGGTACTTACCGATCAAGTTTAAGATACTCGCAGGTACTGCTCAAAGTGGGCACCTTTACGTTCTATGCACAAATAAGCACGGCGCCTTAAGTTTCTAGCTAACTTTTGCAGCACACTACGATTTGACCTTACACTCTCAAAAGCCATTAAAATATTTTGTTTTAACTGCACAACACTCGTGATTTCGTCTTTATAAACCATTCTTTATATGTCTCTCCACAAATAAAAGTCACACGGAGTCATGTCTGGCAACCTCGGAGGCCAGGGCACTGGCCCACCTCGACCAATCTACTGGGTTCCGAACACTTCGTCCAAATAATCGCGCACTTGGCGTCCATAATGCGGAGGCGCCCCGTCTTGGTGGTAAAAGAGATTCCGGTGAAGAGCTAGGCACGTCGTCAAGCATTACGTCAACTACGTGCTGCAAAAGTTGCAAATACGAGTTGCTGTTGAGATAATCCTCGATGAAATAGGGCCCGAGTAAATGTCCACCAACAATGCCAGCCCACACATTGATGCTAAACCTATGTTGGAACGAATCTTTTTTGGTCTTATGCGGGTTCTGTTCCCGGTGAGCCCACCAATGTTCATTGTGGACGTTGTAAACACCGATCCGCGTAAACATACACTCGTCCGTCCATAGAATGCTGGCTTCTCGGTGTTCTAGTACCCAGTGACAAAAAGTGACCCGGGCGGCATGATCTTGCTCGTTCAATTCTTGAACTCTTCTGAAGTGGAACGGGTGCTGTTGCTCCGACTTAAGAAGCCGCCAGACTGTTGTGTGGTGGACATTGAAGTGGCGGCCAGCATCACGAGTACTGGCACGTGGTTCCCTCTCGAAGTATTCGAGGATTTGCTCTTGCAAATCGACTGAGAGGCCCACATTGCCGCGACCCTGCGCATGTCGAGGAATGTTGAACTGGTCATGATCCCTCAGTCGTTGCGTGGCAGCAAGCATTACCTCGCGCGATGGAGTTGGTCTGTTTGAAAACATTTCCACGAACATGACCACGGCTCAACGTAGACTGTTCCCACTAATTGCGTTTAATCGCACCAACTCCACAAGTTCTCCGTTAGAATAATTTTACGTCATTTTACTTTGTTTACACACACAAACAACACACCTAAGAACACGTTTCGCTCCAAATTCGCTACGGCTAACAAATGTGTCACTCGTTCGGAGCTGCGCGGCACACTGGCTTTGATACGTGCGGCGTGCGCCCGCCGCCCGCCAGCCGCTGGCGCTCGCCGCGCCGACAAAGCTGTGGGCGCGCAGCGAAGCTCGAGCTTGTTGCTACCTACGCGTAGTCGGGTGAGCGGGCGTACGCAAACGAGCGTTTATTTTTTTGTGCTACGCAGACGTGCGATTCGTATTTACAGATTTTTAAAATATGATTATTATTTTTTCATAATTTTTTTATAATTTATTTGTAATAAGTATAAGCAATATGACTGCGGCTATGAATATGGCGTGAATGCAAATCAACAAGTTGTATACGAGTATACAATAAATCTTCTGTGCGTGTGTATCTTACTGAACTCCTTCTAAACGGCTGGACCGATTTTGATTAAAAAAATTGTGTGTTCAAGTGGATTCGAGAATGGTTTAGATTTACAATTGGACCCGGTAGGTGGCGCTGCTATAGGGGTCCATCATGGGATACGGGTGTTCTTAAGCGCACGAATGATTTGTTTGTTTTGTTGTCGTGGAAACTGTCAAAGCGGTACGAAGTCCGCCGGTCAACTAGTACGGTATAAATTGTAACAATTAGTGAACTTAGGTGCGAGAAGACAACATAAAGTAAAAAGAATTTATTTCCAGAGTGATACCTAGATAGTTGCCAAGTTGCTAATCTATTTTAGTACGCTTTAAGGTATGATTCCGAACTCCGCTGCACGCAGCAGTGCTGCTTGCAGTACTACTGGTCCTGCATTGCTGCCGCGATATTGCTGCTTAGCTCGGAATGTAATCTCATATAAAACTTATAGAAAATATATGGGGACCAGTAGTGCTGCGACAGCATTGCTGCGGCAGCACTGCTGTGCAGCGGAGTTCGGAATCATATATTTAAGTAATCATAAAAAGCTCAAAAATCCTTTTATTTTAATTTCAATTTTAAAAATATTGTGTTCAATTGGAATCTGAAAACACTTTAACTAATAATCTGCTCACGCCTGCACATCAACCTACCACGAACTGTCAAATTTCTTTAATAGACTTAATAATAATAATACCGATAATAAAGATAAATAAAGAGAATAATAATAATTATAAAACATTTATTCGGCTTTTCAACACATGAAAGACATGAAAAAAAGTAACACATAAAAGTTAAAAATAAACTTAAAATTAAAAAAAAGTGTTAGATTTCACAATTTATCAACAACAAAAATAAGCAGAAACAAACAGAAATAAATAAATACACTAAAAGCCGAATGGGCTGATCAGCTCAGCTTAATGTTGTGGCTTATGCCTCAACGCTGGTATTCTGCTGGACCCATAATAATGAAGGAGCTCAAAATAACAAAAGTGAAAATAGTGTGTTGTGCAGAAATACGTGTAGTGTGTGTGTATATCGTTTAGTATATATATAATGAAGATACAATATTTATGGTAGTGAAGTGGATATAAAAAAATATAATCTATATTACAATATTATAAAGTTGCAGAGTTTGTTTGTTTGAACGCGCTAATCTTAGGAACCATTGATTCGAATTAAAAAAAATATGTTTATGTTGGATAGTCTATTTATCGAGAAAGGCTTTAAGCTATAAAACATTACGCTTCAACCAATAGGAGCGAAGCATCAGTGAAAAATGTTGCAAAAACTGGAATTAAAAATGTTGCCGAAAGTCACTATTTCACGCGGACGAAGTCGCGAGAACAGCTAGTAATATATACGCGACGTTTCGACCGAAATGTACCGGCCGTGGTCACAAGCTGACTGAGGGTAGTTTACGTTAATCCCAGATAGAAAACCTCGTTTAAAATGTACACGAAATTTTAAAAGTGTAAAAAATTATTACCTATCTATATTATCATCATCTTTCGAACAATCTCCATAGATAATTACGTTGATGTGTTTCTGTAGTTCATTCAAATACTTCATTCGTACGGGGACTCCGCAATTCGACATCAGTACGGTAACTAGAGCCTTACGCTGTTTAAGCTCCCAATATGGCACGTATTTTTTTATGGTTTCTGTCAATACATTCGGCATCAGTGGTGTTTGGAGGGGTAAAGTGCGTCCATACGGCACAGGAACATCAGCGTCACTTCTGTAAAAGAGAGGAAAGTATTAATTAGTTTGAACATATCGGTGAACATCGGTGATCGATAACTAGTGAGATAAGCTAAAAAAAATGGGTTTTATTAGCTTGTTCAACTAGGTAGGTCCAACTTCAGCAAAGAGGTCAATCGTCGAATCCAATTAGGCTGAGCAGCGTTCTGTAAGCTACGAAATATCTTCTCGTCCGATATACCGCAGTGTCTCAAGACGACAGTCTTTGACTAGTGCGTATTGCTAGTGATGACATACGGGACTGAGACGTGGTCGCTCACTATGGGCATTATCAGAAGGCTCAATGTCACACAAAGAGCAATGAAGAGGGCTATGCTCGGGGTTTCTCTGCGTGATCGAATCAGAAATGAGGAGATCCGCAGAAGAACAAAGGTAACCGACATAGCCCGAGCTGCTAAGTTCAAGTGGCAGTGGGCAGGGCACATTGCTTGCAGGACTGATGGCCGCTGGGGCGGAATAGTCCTTGAGTGGTGACCGCGTACCAGAAAGCGCAGTGTGGACAGGCCTCCAACAAGGTGGACCGACAATCTGGTGAAGGTCGCAGGAAGCCGTTGAATGCGAGCAGCACAAAACCGGTCGTGGTGGAGGCCTTTGTCCAGCAGTGGACGTCTTTTGGCTGAGATGATGATGATGATGATGAAGCTTGTTTAGGCCTTGTTTAGGCCTAGCTTGGTTAGGCCTGCTCTTCTTCTTAATGGTTACACTCTTGGCAGAGTGGTCGTGGTCGGTGCTTCGGTGGCAGTGAGCCGCCTGACCAGCTGACGCCATTCTCCCCTGACCGATGCCATTTTTGTGCACGCGTATAAGGGGTTCTCTACTGCTTCCTTTATTTGGTCCGTCCGTCCATCTCATCGGCGATCTACCGCGCGCTAGGGCGCCCTCAACTTAGGCCTGCTACCATAATCATTATGTTGCGGCTATTATATTTCTAATTGTTTGAAACACTACGATACCACCATTGTTGTGATAGTAACACACTAGGTTATGACTTATGATAGCAGTAGGTAGCCAGGCGGACTTAATGCAAGCCATACTGAAAACAATATTTACCCTCCGCTGAGAACCGAAATTTGAGATTGACGACTGTCTATAAACAGAATTCGTATGAATTCGCCGAATACTCTCACAACATTCGTAAAACAGTTGTGTGTAACGGAACGCACCCGCTATTTTTTATCCAAACATATTGAGTTTGATATTTAGAGATTTTCAACACAACCTTCCACTGTTGCTTCAGAATGGCTTTTTTCAACTGTAAAAAATATACAAGCTAAGTAATCGTTTATCTTTGAAAGATCTGCAGATTATGTGTTCTATGTTCTTTTAAAAAATGTCCGTCGTTTTTTTTAACATCAAAAGTCCGTTATTTCACAATACGCAAGAAGTAGAGTGGGCCTTGTACAAATTATCGTATTCGTATCGTCCAACATAGGAATATTGTATGTAAATTGATACAGCACAATAGCGTTTTTAAATGGCACGAACAATCAACAGACATCATTTTCTTATGTTTAATAATCTCAATCTTAACTCAAACTTTACGGTTTCGATAGAAGTTCTAGCAACAAAGTAAATTCATCATTAGTTCATTTTATGTCCCCACTGCTAAGGCACGAGCCATCCCTATGGATGTATAGGGAGAACGGGCCTTAAACCACCACGCGAGCCCAGTGCGGATTGGTCATTGCTAACGACTGCTTATGTAGCGGGGACCAACGGCTTTACGTGCCTTCCGTAGAGCTGGCACTTCTGGGACTCGGGAGGGACGGCTGGAAGCTCGATATGATAAATTTTTGGTCACCCATCCGATGACCGACCTTTGCGTTAGTTGCTTAACCTTAGCACTCGCAGACCGGGCGCGTTAACCACTGCGCCATCGAGCTCCTCCACAAAGTGGATTACTCACCAATGAAGAAGAAAAGATAAGTAATGCTGACCCCACCACTATTTGGAACCATATCTAGGTAAAGAGAGAGGATTTCTCACCTATACGTCATAGACCAATTAAAAATGTTTGTCCAACTCGAAAGGTTGACTTTCGTCGTGGCGTAAGTAAACGAATTCTTAGGCGACTCGTCCGACAGGAACACCCAACGCTGGTTCGGGTTACGATTGTTGGTGACAGGCACCACGCCGTTCTGAATGTGGACCACCACAGCATCAGCCGTTTCCAGCAGCTGATCCTCTCCACCGAATATGCAATTGTGGACGCTGCAGTCATTCAGAAGACCGCCACTGGAAAACAAAAGGTCGATGTCAACATAAATATTATTTATCATCATCATCATCATCAGGTCATTTTATGTTCCCACTGCTGGGGCACGAGCGTTCCCTATTTTGTTGTTTGTTTTATAAATAAATTATCAATCTATCTATCTATTTTTTCTTTTTATTTATTTAGGAACAAACAGTTACACATTATTTATAAATATATACTAAAATTTATTGTAAAAAAATCTATAGTTCCCTAAATTATCATATAAATTTAACAGTACTTGAACAAGATACATACAAACAAAAAATAGCAAACATTCACCTATAATTAGTGATTAAACGAACTTACCTTAAGTGAAGTTCTATCATAATTATACGAGTTGCTTCGTTCGAAGAGATTAGTTAAGGACAACTTGTAGTAGCGCGTACTAGCTCGCCATTCATCCACTATAGTTTAAATGATAAATATCAATTGAAATTTAAATAAAATGAATTTTCAATTTAAACCAAACAAATTAAGAATTAAAAAGTTACGAATTGTAATGGCGGGTAGATAATACCACACGTCAACCGCTACGGGGCGTTACCAGTCATTTAGTTGAAAGAAGTACTCAGTAGTCAACCAGAGTTCGTCGTGGGATCTATGGGGCGGGTGGGAACTAATCTCTTCGAACGAAGCAACTCGTATAATTATGATAGAACTTCACTTAAGGTAAGTTCGTTTAATCACTAATTATACTTTATTGCTTCGTTCTCGAGATTAGTTAAGGACAACTTGTAGATTTTGAAAGCTATGACGAACTATTGGTGACTGAGAGTAGAACAGCAGACACAGCGGAACTCAGAGAAGTACCTGTTATTAGAATAGGTACTTCTCTGAGAGGTAGCTTGATGTTAAAAAATGAGGAACACTGTTGTAAACAATATAATATTTATATTATAATCAAATGACTAGGTGTCATAAATATCATTAAGTTATAAGTGTTATTACAATAAATTATTATTATTTAATACGGTTACAGCGAACTCTTGAGGATCATTACTTTTTACAATATTTCTATGGTAAAATTTAGCAAAAGCATTAGAGTTTCCACTCCAACCAGCAGTGTTCTTAATTAAATCTATATTAACACCTAAATTTCTAGCATTTGAGGTGGATGCGTGTCTCGTCGAATGAGCAGAAAAGACTGAGGTGTCAATACCGCTCTCGAACAGCGTATCCTTAATCCACCTGCTTAACGTTTGGCTTGAATTTCTGTTATAGGGTTTTTTGAAACTAATAAATAATTTATCGTCTGTAGTACCTCTTAGAGATTTTGTTTTATCTAGGTAACTAAGTAAAGTGTTAGCCGGACATATCTCAGGCTTAATTGTATAGAAAGGAATAATCAGATTTGGTTGATAAGATCCTAATCTTGATGATTTTAAAATATCTGGATTTTTTATTGAAACATTAAGATTGCTTATGCTTATATTTTAACAATAATAAAAGATAACGTTTGCACTCTATGTGCAGTAATCAGAGCGAAAAGTGTAATTAATTTTTTCGAAAGTGTTTCTAAATCAATATCAGAATTGGGGTAAAAATTTGCTAGATAATCAAGAACAATCGATGTGTCCCAAGTGACGTTATACTTGGGCATTGGAGGTCGTAGTCTGAAAAAACCTTTAAATAACCTAGACAGAATGTCATCTGAACTGACCCATGACCCTAGAATCAAAGCCAACGCTGAGCGGTAGCTGTTTAAAGTACCGTATTGAGCACCTTTGTTGTAAATTTCTGTTAGAAATTCTATAACAACATTAAAGCTGGAGTTATAGGGGTCTACATTATGAATGAAACAAAAATTAAACCATCGACTGAAGGCACATTCATACTGGCGTAAAGTGTTGTCAGACAGGGACGCACAGATGACTTCAACCGACTGAGGAGGCACGTTCCGTCTCAAGAACGCCGACCTGACAACCGCCCTGCCATTAGGACGACTTTTGGGTGCTGCTGGTTGCTGTGGAAGGGAAACACCAAGGCTTTAGTTTCTGGATAGAATGTAATGATGTCTGAGACTAAAAGTTTTTTATACAATGGATACCAAGGTTGTGTGGGCCACTGTGGAACGACGATGATGCCTTCAGCATTATCCGTAACTATTTTTCTTAACACTTTTAGAATTATAGAAAATGGAGGAAATGCATAAAAAATATGTTTCTCCAAGATATTGTAAAAGCATTGATCGCATATGCGCCTGGATCCCGGTCCCAGGAGACATATGTTTCACATTTATTTTAAGTCTGGATGCAAATAAATCTATTTGAGGAGTTCCTAATTTTTGTTATATTTGGGTGAAGGCATCTTCGCTCAGTTTCCATTCAGTATCATGGTGACCTTTGCGAGATTCCGCATCAGCAATGTAATTAATTATCTTTGGATGCGATATAAGAGGCAAAAACATATAAATTACGTTTTTCACAGAATTGCCATATACTTTTTGATATTTCATTAAGATGAGGGAACCTTATTCCACCCATTCGATTGACATATGAAATGGCAGTCGTACTGTCCACTCTTAATAATATTTGGCAGTTGCGTAAATTGTTAGCAAAGATTTTTATGCCAAATAATACTGCCATAAGCTCTAAATAATTAATATGTCTAGAGCGTTCAATATCACTCCATAAGCCACTGGCGGTATGCTCACCACATGCCACCCCCCACCCGGTTTTGCTAGAATCAGTAAAAATTTCCATGGCAAAATCATCTGTTCTTATTGGATTAACAGAATTAGAAGAACAAGCTTCTAACCACCACACCAGGTCACTGCGGATTTCTTGTGATGGTACAATAAAGTCACTATCGTAGTCATCATTTTTTAATAATGCTAGGTATTTATACCTTTCTAAATTTTTGGTGTAACTCCACCCATACTGAACCGCAGGACATGCAGCTGTCAGAAGTCCTACGAGACGAGCAAAGTTTCGAATAGTCGTACGTTTTATTACCATGAAATTGAGTATTTCTTTTTTTATTACCAGTCTTTTTTCTTCTGGAAGACACACATGGAAGTTTTTACTGTCAATTATAAAACCAAGGTAACGGCAAGTATGACTCGGAATAAGGGAGCTCTTCTCCTCATTTATTACAAAACCTAGGGATTCTAAGACTATTATTAAGAGTATTATTTAAGCACTCACTATAGGAGTCCCCTATAAAACACATATCATCTAAATATATGGTAGATTGAAAACTTAATGATCTGAGATGTGACATGACCGGTTTCATTAATTTCGTGAATACAAATGGTGCAGTATTTAAGCCAAAAGGTAAAACATTAAATTCGTATGTTTTAGATTGAAATTTAAAGCGCAAAAACTTTTTTGAATTTTCACTAATTCTTACAAAAAAATATGCATCTTTCATATCTATAGATGTCATGTAGCAGTCTTTAGAAATTAATTTTATAGTGGTTCTCAGATCTTCTAATTTAAAATGTTTGGTATCTATGAATTTATTTAATGATTTCAGGTTTAAAATAAATCTATTTTTACCGTTACTTTTCTTTATCAGAAAGTAAGAACATAAATATTGCCCATCACAAGGTTCGCACTCTGATACAGCGCCAGTAGCGCATAAATCATTAATAGCATTAACATATAACTTCAACTCACTTCGTGAGTATGTTGGTTCAGACGGAACACGTGTTTGTTGTACATATCGAGAAAATGGCAACTTATATCCTTTGACCCAGGAAAGAACGACAGGGTCATTAGTGATAGCACACCATTGATTAAAAAAGAGGTGTAAGCTATCTGATCGGCTTACCGAATCTACCGACGGGGCGCACGCGGCCGCTGCTGCGAACGCGGCGCTGGCTGCGGCGGCGCCGGTGGCGGCGGCGGCGGCGGAGCACGGCGGCGCGGCGGAGGCACATATGCCGCCGGTGCATATGCAGGCGCTGTCTCCTCGAGGCGCCGCCCCGCGAATGGCGGCCTGCTCGCCGTCGCGGGGGGGTCGCGAGTTTAAAGGCCGAGTCAAAGTTTTATTTTTCGGTATTGGTCTAGGAACGGTGGTACCAGCCCTGATTTCAGAGCCCGATTTGTGAATAGACTTCGCTGCCTTCAGCGTATCGGTGAGTTTCTCGCCGAATAAAAATGTGTCAATTTGGGTGTCATTGAGGTGGTCTTTAACTTCCTTCTTAATGCACGAACTGATGAAGCCCCTTCTCATCATAGATTCGGTGTGTTGAACATCGCAAACTATGCGACCAGCATCAATGAGAAGTTTTAACATCTCAGCATCCTTTTGCTCTTGAGAAAGTGCCCGTCTTAAGGCCTGGCCAATACAGGAAATCGCTGCGGATATTTGTTTTTGTTTATTTTGTATAGCAGTGTCTTTTTTCTGTAAGGATTCGGAAAGCGCAGCTTTTACTTCCAAATTTAATGCCGGCGGGTCAATAAGTTTGCAATTCTCAGGCGTCAAATATTTTACTTGGAATTCTTTCCTTGTATCTTTATTAACACCTGACGTAGCGACATGTTCCCACCTGTTTGCTATGTCATACTGGAGCTTTGGGCCAAATTTTTTGTCTTTGGTGGGCGTTTCCCCCAAAAAGATCAAAATATCATCATCAAGGGCTATTTCGTCATCCGGAGGCTTGTTGACACTGCTTATGGTTTCCGTTGTGACTACACATGTGGTATTAGGTGTAGGCGCCAATGCCAACGGCGCGGGGTCGGTCGCGGGTCCTGGCACGCTCGATTCGCTTGCCGGTCCCGGAAGGTGCATAGCAGCGGCAGTGTCAAGGTCATTAGTGTCATCGTGCATTTCGTACATCGGTAACAGGTCATCGACGTCTGAAAATCAAAAGCGGAAATTAAGCCGTTAGTAAATATGCACTATCACACGTGACACGTAGGTCAATAAAACAGAAAACGGGATAGAAAAGGCATATCCAATTGAGATACACACAGTCATTTGCCGAGTAGGTATAAGATTTTACATACTGGTTGTCAATAGACAATCGGGTACATAATATTCGGTAGGTAATAGTCACAAAAAAAAACTATACACTGCAGTAACATTTGTAAGGCAAAATCCATTCCAGATGTGCACACACTATGTAGGTATGCAAGGCAACGCCACTTAACATAATAATGTTTCGAGCTCTGCACATTGCAAAAGTTATAACATGGTTATAACAAAAAGAAAATAGTTACATAACCAACCTTCATTTATTGACGCAATAGGTTCATTACTCGGCGTAGACGAATCACTAGAACTTGAATTTTTACGACGCAGACGCTTCTTACGTGTTTTCAATTTTTTTTCCATTCGTTTTAACTTTTTCCATAATTTATCACTGTCTTCATCCTCTGAATGTTTTCTTTTAGGCATATTGGTAGCAATTACAACAATTAATGCACAATTAAATATAAGAAAAAAACGGGAAATAACGTGGTGAACGGCGCGGCACTAGAAACGCGAAAAACTGGTAACGCCCCGTAGCGGTTGACGTGTAGTATTATCTACCCGCCATTACAATTCGTAACTTTTTATTTCTTAATTTGTTAGGTTTAAATTGAAAATTCATTTTATTTAAATTTCAATTGATATTTATCATTTAAACTATAGTGGATGAATGGCGAGCTAGTACGCGCTACTACAAGTTGTCCTTAACTAATCTCGAAAACGAAGCAATAAAGTATAATAAACAAAATTTACTCCATAACACCGAATCCGCACGCAAAATACAAGTAACGCGATGACGAGATTTTCTTGTGTTCGTATATATAACCTGAGCGACATGTAAAAAATAAATATTCTTTGTCACCTAAATTTGCTATTTCATTTAAATACATAAATGGTAGCCCATTAGCGCTGCTGTGGTTTATTCATTGAAGGAGCGCTTCTGCTGCCGCTTGACAAAAGTGCTTAACAGCCTTTTGTCAGGGGGTAATAAGGTGCGTGCTTTCAACGCCTGGGTGATGCCTCTACTCATATACTCCTTTGGCATACTAAGGTGGACCCAGACTGAGCTGGATGCCCTAGATCGCAAGGTCCGTGCATTGCTCACCACACACCGGATGCTACACCCACGCTCGTCTGTTATGAGATTGTACATCCCGCGAAGGTATGGTGGTCGCGGCTTTTTAAATGCCAAAAGCCTCCACAACCGCGAGGTGTGCAATCTTAGGGACTATTTCCTCAACAACGATTGTGGGATGCATCGGGATGTGGTAGCAATGGACAGGGGCTTAACCCCGCTCTCCTTGGCAAATGAGAACTGGCGCAGGCCAGTGGTATTGAGCACAGAGGACCGCAAGGCGGTATGGAGGAGCAAGGAGCTACACGGGCGGTTCTACAAGGTGCTCACGGGCCCTGATGTAGATATGCTCGCGTCGGTGAACTGGTTACGATTCGGGGACCTCTTCGGGGAAACCGAAGGTTTGACGAAGAACTGCCGGAGATATATCCTGAAGGACGGTACGGTCGACATTTGTCGGGCATGTCGCCGTCCCGGGGAATCGCTCAGGCACATTATCTCCGGTTGTTCTCATCTTGCTAACGGCGAGTATTTGCACAGACATAACCTGGTAGCTAGGATTATTCACCAGCAACTTGCTTTTCTATACGGTCTTGTGGACTTCGAAGTGCCGTACTACAGGTACACACCTGCGCCGGTTCTCGAAAACGGCCGTGCCACGCTCTATTGGGATCGAGCTGTCATTACGGACAGGACTATTCTAGCTAAAAGGCCTGATATCGTGCTGATAGATCGATCGCAACGCCGGGCAGTGCTTGTCGATGTCACCATCCCACATGACGAGAACCTTGTAAAGGCCGAGAAGGACAAGGTCAGCAAGTACCTTGACTTGGCTCACGAGGTAACCGCTATGTGGGATATTGACTCGACAATCATTGTGCCGATAGTCGTGTCTGCGAACGGTCTGGTAGCGAAGAGTCTCGACCAACACCTTAAGAAACTCTCGCTCAATGGTTGGATCAAGGGTCAGATACAGAAGGCGGTACTCTTGGACACGGCGCGGATAGTCCGAAGGTTCCTGTCTCTGCAGCCCTAACCACCGGCAGCTTGAGCCCTGCCCCGTTGCCGGCGGTATCCTAGGCTAGGTTTTTTATAATATTTTTATGTTTTGTATGTGCTTTTGTATTTTACTTTTATATTAATATTATAACAAACCTAGGCTAAGAAAAAAAAGAAATAAAGAGATAATAACAATAATAAAACAACAAACACAATACAAACTCGCCAATCCAACCCGAGCCGCGACACCTGTCCCCACCACAGAGGCAATGCGTCTGCGTGAGGCAATCTTATGGATGGATACATAGATAGATGGGAGCACGGGCCATATACCACCACGCGGACCCAGTGCGGATTGGTGGTTGTTAACGACTGCTAATGCAGCCGGGACCAATGGCTTTACGTGCGTTCCAAAGCAAGGAGGAGGTCTAGATGATTTTTTTTGGTCACCCATCCGATTACCGGCTTTTGCGAAAGTTTCTTAATCTCAGCACTCGCAGACCGGGTGCGTTAACCACTGCGCCATTAAGTTCCTCAAGAATTCTCCTCAGAATATTACTCATACCATAGACTATGGTAAATGGTTTAATATTAGTCCATGCCTATACAAAACGAGCTAAAGCAAATTTTGTTAAGTTAGTCTTTGTTGTTTTCTGCGAGAAACTACCGACTCCATTGTACGAGCCATCGCAAGGGTTCCGGGTCATGGGTTCGAATCACACACCACCCCCTGAGCCATTTATTAATTTCAAATATTATTATTGATTGTGTTTAAATGTGTGCTCAATTAATTTTTTTCCATTTGAACTTTTAAACGCTTTCTTTCAATGATGTTACGATTGTAAAAAATATGAATCACGCGTGTGTTATACTCGTATTCGTAATTATAATGCTTAGAAAAGGTGAATGTTAATTTTATGGTCTACCTCAGTATGTAAAGCCTCGATAAACACGATCGTTTTATGATCCGTTTAAGCATCAAAGACATAGTCAAAGTCAAATAATTTATTCAGTATAAGCACAGTATAAGTAATACAGGGTGTCTCATTGAAATCGGTCAGTATGGGAAAGTCTGAAACTAAAAGACATACGAAGATCTGTTCTTAGAAACCATGTCATCGATTTTAATAAGAAGAAAAACTGCATTCATTTATTTAAAAAAAAACCTGTACTCAGATCGGGAATCGAGCCCGGTTGTTTTGAAAAAATAAACTTACACTATTTCTATTTAGATATCGATTGTGTAGCTCTTAAGCAGTAAATTGCTTTATGAAACATGATATCTAAAATGAATAAAATGCATTGTTTTCACATACTTTAATTTATTTTAGTAGGTGTTCGAAATGACCACCGTTTTTTTCAATATAATATTTAACACGTTTAGGTAACGATCTTACAATTATAATACCAGCAAAGAGGTACAAACAACCATAGAGACAATTTTACATGCCTGAACTTGTTGAATGTAACGGTGGTCACTTCGAACACCTAATAAAAAAAATTAAAGTATGTGAAAACAATGCATTTTATTCAATTTAGACAACATGATTCATAGCGCCATTTACTGCTTAAGACAATCGATATCTAAATAAAAATAGTGTAAGTTTAATTTTTTCAAAACAACCGGGTTTGATTCCCGAGCTGAGTACAGGTTTTTTTTTAAATGTATGAATACAGATTTTCTTCTTATTAAAATCGATGGGAACCATTCCTAAGAACAGATCTTCGTATGTCTTAGTTTCAGACTTTTTCATACTGACCGATTTAAATGAGACACCTTGTATAATAGTACTACGAGTATTAGTTATTCTGTGGTATAAAGAAGAAGTACTAGGTACATAACTCCTTCCTCCTTAAAAGCTTTCATATTCACTTATTGACGCCAAAACTATAAAATCCCAAATAATTATATTATAAAAACAAAAAGAAAATGTATAGTAAGTACAATTTTTAACCCCCGACGCAAAAACGACGGGGTGTCATAAGTTTGGCGTGTCTGTGTGTGAAAGTGTGTGTGTGAAAGTGTATGTGTGTGTGTCTGTGTGTATCGTAGCTCCCGAACGGATGAACCAAGTTTGGTTTTGTTTTTTTTGTTTGAAAGGTGAATTAGCCGAGAGTGTTCTTAGATATGTTTGATGAAAATCGGTCCAAGATGGCCGCCGCCACAAAATGGCGGATTTCATATTTTTTCACAACTCCCTCAATATGGGTATCAAATAAAAAGGCTTGACTAGTACAGTATTCTACTAGTCAAGCCTTTTTATTTGATAAATGACAACGCAAAAACGACGGGGTGTCATAAGTTTGGCGTGTCTGTGTGTGAAAGTGTGTGTGTGAAAGTGTATGTGTGTGTGTCTGTGTGTATCGTAGCTCCCGAACGGATGAACCAAGTTTGGTTTTGTTTTTTTTGTTTGAAAGGTGAATTAGCCGAGAGTGTTCTTAGATATGTTTGATGAAAATCGGTCCAAGATGGCCGCCACCACAAAATGGCGAATACATTTTTTTTCACAACTCCTTCAATATGAGTATCAAATGAAAGAGCTTGACTAGTAAGATAATGTACAGTATATTGAAAGGGAATAAGGAATATTAACTAACGAAATGAAATCTAAAAACTTGAAAATTATTTTTTTGTCTGATTAATAAATGATTTGTACCTATATAATACGGTTAGTTTGATTAAAATCGGTTTAGCTGTTTAAAGTAATGGCAGGAAAAGTGGAGATGACCAAAAAAAATCTATTTACTTCAGGCTGTTGCTCATAATATTGTTAGTATACAAATGACTTAAAAAACTATGTTAGTAAATACAAAGAAGACAAACAACAACACAAATCAATTAAGGTATTTGCCGCCCTCTGGGGCTCAAATGTTTAATCTTTACTGCTTATCAGTGTGTGCAATTCTGCCAAAGCCAAATCACTACAAAAAGCATGAAACAAAAAATTTAATTAAAAATTTAAAAAACCCCCGACACGAAATAATAAAACAGGGTTTCACCTGTAAAAAGAAAAATTACCTTGAAAATATAAAACCTGTTGCAAATAAACAGGCATTTATTTTTGTTGGAAATAAAACTTTGATTTGTATTATGGACTGATTGATTTGGGAATCGATTATCGATGTTCAATTTATTTAGTGGCATAATGGCCCCATCACTAATTGTTTTTTTTTGTTGGTACACTTGTCTCGGGAAGGCAACAATGGCTGGTTGATAGGTTATCGTGTGTTGATAATTAAATAGATTTTAAGCAGTATTAAGGGCATTTGGAGCCGTATTACTCTAATTAAGTGTATTGTGCAACCTGTGGTTTGTGTGTGTGTACGTCGTAAGCGAATCGCATCGGGAGTACAATTCGCCTGGATGTCGGCGTCTTTGCTGCTGGAGAAAACAGGTATTTCCTCGGGGGAAAAGTGCACTTGGGATAGCCGTTGGGTGTGATTAGGGAACCCGAGAAGACCCGGACCCGGATTCGGGCCCCATCGGACCATATGGATCCCGTTCTGGACGGCGGGAGCGGCATGGAACTGTGAGTGGATTTTGTAGATTTTAAGGTGTAACCTAATTTTAAACGGTAGCATAGTGTGTGTTGTGGGTTTCCGCAACAAAACCCTTAACCTAAACCCTAAACCTTATGAAACCTTATGATGACCCTACGTAAGTACCTACGTATGAAATTTTTTGATTATAATTGTAGTCGCGTTCGGGAGACCGCTCTTTACCTATAAAAAACCTACCTAAATAAAATGGTAATAAAATTACAACATGGATTGAGGACTTAGAAAAAAACTTCATATGTTACATGTAATTTAACAAAATGTTTTAAAAAATTAGAGCGGTCCCCCGACGCGACAACATAGCCAAAAAAAATCATACGTACTTACGTAGGGTCATATTTTCTAGGTAATTTTTTTCTTTGTATATAGGTTTTTAAGGTTTCAAGTTTTATTATTTTGCGTCGGGGGTTTAAATATTTCCTGACTGACTGATTCATCATCGCCGAGCTGAAACTGCTGAAGCTAATTAGATGAAATTTGGACAGTAGTATAATTGAGTGACGTAACTAGCCACTAAGAAAGGATTTTACGGAAGTCATACCCTAAGGAAATCTGTCACTATAAAAGTTAAATCTTTTGGTATTTAGCCTGGTTAGAAATTATGAAGTGTTTCAGGATTATCCTTAATAAGTTTGACTTTTAATAAAAACAATTACAGTTCGTGTAGCCGCGAGCAAAAGCTAGTGTAGTATAATTAATAAAATATTTATTAAAATATTTTTTGCGACTTTGCCACCGAGGCTCAGATGTATCAATATGACTGAGATACTGAGTTTGTTTGTTAAAAAAGAAAATAGCAAAGTGACAACCCTATTTCCAGCGATACATTATTTTTAGTCGTCAAACTCATACAAAAAACAGAAGTCAAAACATGTCAGGGTCGACAAAAATAATGTAATAAAATGGAAAAATAAATCTATGTAAATATTATCACAGTGTTTTTATACTTCGTGGCATGGATATATTTCGTCTCGAGGTTATACACATATACCTAAGGTACAAAAATCTTGTACATAAAGGTATAATAATTATCAATTGAAAGTCAAGCAGTTAATGACGACTAGGTAATGTAGGTGAATTTAACTACTATTTTAATTAATTGAACGTTTATCGTATTTATATCTACTAAGTAAGTCGCAGGCTAAGGTGAGCCGTTGGTCCCCATTGTTATCGTATGTAACCAGTCGTTAAAACCCACAAACCCATATTAACAGGTTCCCTGTCCCATATATCACATGTGATACATAACAATTGATTATCTATTGTTTTAATTTTTGGACAGCGAAACTGTTAAGCCAGCATTGTGTTGTGGTCTATGACCCAATCTCTCCATAAGCTCGCATTGCTCATGTGGAAAGGCCTGGGTTCGTAGTGCGAGTTTTATTTGGCATTTGGTCACGTTACCGAAAACAGGAATTTGCTCTGGAATTTTAAATTGCGAAATTTTTGTTTCAGTGAGTGGGATCAAGTGGCAAAAAAAATAACATGGTGGTAGCTAGCTAGCTAGCCAGGCGGATTTAATCAAGCCAAACCGAGTACAAACATAATTATATGCTGGGAATTTAACGCTGACCTTTGGGTCTAAGGTTGGTAGTCCAACTATTAGACCACCGAGGCTATAAGATTATATTTACTTATATTTTTTAAGTTAACTTAATTCGTCCCACTGCTGAGCAAAGGCCTCCCTCTAAATGTCTACATACGTCTCGTACTTTGGCGGTATCTCACCAATCTTTTATATAGTTGTCGAAAACATCTATCTAACGGTATCTCGGCCGGCCCTTTTCCCCGCCGCGCCGCTGCCGCCGCCGGCCGTCCGTACCCAGGTATTCAGAGAGTAGTAAAACTTACCAAAAATTTTTTGGACAGTAGTAAACTTGTCGCCCGATTACGACGCGCCTGGGGAGGCACGGATGGTTAAGTGGTGCTCTCCCCTCCAGCTCCCGCCTCCCTGCCCAAGCCCGAGGGTCTTGACAGGGATTCGAGAGAAGGAGGAACACCACTCTCTTGATTGTTTTGTAAAACCAAGGGCCATAATTTTGAAAAATCAAACTTGAAACTTATTACTCCTCCCGTTTCTTATTAATTTGAAATCAAGAAATAAAAGGATAGATAGATAAGAATAGGGCAAGTAAAAGACAGACCAGCCACTGCCATGAAATGAAAGACGATGAATGAATATGTAGTAAGTATGTTGAGTTAACAGAGAGAACTGGCATAAAATAGAATACCAACCAATTAGCTCCGATCATGTTAGAGGTAGAAGTAAGTATTTTCGGGCTGGCGGTCAGCAATCACATTTGATATCACAGCAATCACACTTGACGACCTACTTGGTCGAGTGGTTTGTATACCGGTTTTCATGGTGTCGCCATCTCTGAGGTCCCGGGTTCGATCCCCGGTCGGGTCAATTTAGAAATTATTGTTTTTCTAAATTGTCTCGGGTCTGGTGTTTTCTATGTATAATAAGTATGTATTTAAGTATTTTAAGTATGTGTATCCGTTGTCTAGTAACCATTTAACGAGTTTCATAACGAAGCTTCTCTTAGGCTAGATATGAAATAGTATTCTGATAATCCGCCCCACGAAACCCTCACAGGGTTTATCTGGATTTCAGCATTACATGTAGTTGGTGTGAATGTAGGAAAGTTTATTATTATTTATTTATTATTATTATTTATACTAAATTAAAACTAAAGATACGGTAGTGGCGTCGGTGTTCGACAGGAGCCGGTGATCAACATTTTTCCCTTATATACTAATATTATAAAGAGGAAACCTTTGTATCTTTGTATGTATGTATGTTTGTAACGAATAAACTCAAAAACTACTGAATCGATTTCAATAATTCTTTCATTAGAATAACTACATTAGTGCTGAGTAACACAGGCTATATAAAAAAAATGTCCACCCGTGCGAAGCCGGGACGGGCTGCTAGTTAAGTATAAAAAAGTGGTCAGCATCCAATTTAAGTTTTTAGCAACAATTGAATCATTTATCTTTACAGAGGAAGAAGAGTAAAAGGATGGGGTTGCACAAAAGATACCGATGGGTCGAAGTGTTGCTGCGAGAGGGAAACCTCAGCAGGCCCCACATAAGATAAGATAAGAAACGATAAGTTAAGATAAGATAAGATAAGAATTGGATACAGGCCACCTGCTTCTTAGCTGTCATCCCGTAAAATTTCAATGAATATACGAAGAATTTTTATCTGTGATCAGGACCTACTGATTCCGACTCAGTAAATGATGGCCATTGCAATAATAACAAAACTTTCGTGTCAGCGTTCCATTTTTTTTGTCTGGGAAGTAAAGTTACTAAGTACGAATATTAAAATCATGGTCATCCTACTTGACAGACAATGTAAAAAAATAACTTTAATCTTCACTCTTAGAGCATTACACTAATGCTCTAAGCACAGAATAGATATACTCTAAGTCTACATAAAAATGTAGGAAGACCATTCTAATTAATTTCGGTTAACTAATTGAAAATAAAATTCAATTTATAAAAAGAAAATATGTAACTACTATTATTATTGCAATGGCCATCATTTACTTAGTCGGAATCAGTAGGTCCTGATCACCGATAAAAAGTCTTCGTGTTTAAGTTATTTTTTGGCAACGCAACTTGCGCGAACACTGGGGCTAACGTGTCGAACACTGGTGCCTCTACCCTATTTACCGTTTATGGTTAAATCCTTCCACGTGTCTTTCCTTCAACCAGCTCCAATACCTCCACATCAAAACAACGAATGTCCTATTTCTAGGTGAAGGAGGTGGAGTGTTCTTGAACATTATTGTCCCTAGAATTGAAGTTACCCAACTCTGAAACACAATAGATGATAAAACTATTAGCTTGCGGCAAACAGTTTTGTACTTAATGTATATAACAGTTAAGTCTAAGTCTTATACCTAATTTTACGACTAATCCAACCATAACCATAAATATAGCTTGCCTAATTCATAACGGATCTTTAATATCTAAAAAAATTAAGATCGTTGATGACATAGTTGTCGACATTGAATAAGGCTCCTTTGGATTATAAAATAATTCTTTCCTCCTCATAATTTGAAAGACCTTAATTTGTGGTTTAGTTTTTCAGAAAAAGTGTTCATGAAGCGCTTAATATTCATCGGAAATCTAGTATTACTATTAATCGAAGATGGAATTGGGCATTTTTCACGTTTCACCAATTAGCATGGAGTTTCTTGTGCCTATTCTTATCCACAGCTAAAAAATAGACGCCCTGAATGGGTAGCAGGTAAAAAATGTATGGACGATTCAAAAGCACTTTTCGTAAGTTTATTTAAATAAAAAAATTGACTTTAGCATCGCCTCGTGGAGGAATACGAGGAGTTACTTAAATGATGCCATACAAATTCCCGTTTTCAATATCGTAAAAGAATGGCCAATCAAAATCGCACTAGACTCCCTGGAGTTTAGGCGACCACTGCATAAAAGTAATGAAATGATTTTTAACGTTTAATTTCACCTTTCCTAAATTATATTATGTAAAGTACCCGCGAGTATTTTCGTAAAAACATTTCATTTCAATAATCTTATATTACTAAATCATGTTTATGTATATTTTTAAATAACACGAAACAAAGTTGGTAAGTAAGTAATGTCAATGTTATTGTCTTAATTATCATATTATGCTTTATTAATAGTTGTATGACTTCTGTATTTTGGTTGTAGTTATTTAACCTTATAATGTATACCAACACGTGTTTTATTTTATCTATGGTAAGTAGTTAACTAACATATCGTGATAAAAAGTTATTACCTACCTATTTGTTG
This sequence comes from Eudonia lacustrata, assembly GCA_947562085.1. NCBI lineage: Eukaryota > Metazoa > Arthropoda > Insecta > Lepidoptera > Crambidae > Eudonia > Eudonia lacustrata. The sequence continues at coordinate 18,104,003 of OX387342.1, read as the reverse complement.
ATTTAGTTTATCAGTTAAAGTGTAATAAACGAAAAAAAGGTTTCCCGATTTACCTTGTTTGGATAAAACTTATCAAGTTATAAATTCAAAAATTGCTCTCTTTGTGCCATGGTCGAAAAAGCATTAAATTAGTTTTGTATAAATAACACCACATTTTTTTAACTTATACAAAAGACAGACTCTGCTCAGAGGTAATTTTGCAAAAAAAGTCTAACTCTGAAATCGTTAAAAAAACAGCTGATCCATAGGTACAGACACAGAAATAGATCTTTCATCTACCATCATTGAAATCAAGTCATCACAATCGATTGGTATTGGCTTAATCACCACGGTTGGCAATTGGGGGTTAGTATCATAAACACGGGCTATGCATCAAAAAATCTAAAAAACTTTAAAAATCTAACATAAACCTGGACTCTTTGTATTTGAGCCGAGCATTTTACCAATCGGCCTTAAATAACCCGGTCGACTTTAGAGGTCGTGTGTGTTATGCGTAAAGGCATTTAACTAACAATAATTTTGTACTGCAAAGCAAGACAAGATGATCCCCAAAAAGCGAATGTGCGAAACAATGCATTTTGCATTATAAAATAATTACTATATAATAAATAAAAAAGAATATATTGACAATAAGGACACCTACATTAAAATTTGTTTATTAATTCTTGGAAAGACCATTTTTTGAAGAGAGATTGTCAGCAATCAGCAGGCAATCGCCTCAAACGGCATTTTCAGCTTCACCGGGCTTGTTTTGGGGGCGGCGAGAAACTTAAAGGGTTCCTCAAGCCATGTGAAACACATCAACCTAGGTTTATTTTCTAGAGGGAATGGCATCACTCACTAGTGCGTGTCCCCGTGCCCTACTAGATTCTCCAAAGGGTTCGGATCGGATCGGGAAGCGGACAACCCGAGGGCGCCTCTAAAGGCTCGGACCTCGGCTCGGGTTGACCGGGCCGTGGTGGAGGAGAGAAGCGCCCAGGTACATGTCTGTGCCTGGTATAATGGAAAGACCCATTCCAACAGTGGACTAATATAATATGTGTTGAAGTATGAGATTATTTTTATACTTAGCACAGACTCCACTCCACCTTATGTTAAGTGAAAATGGATTCCAGACGAGAAAACAATTAGTCCAGTCGCCCCACTCTGCCGGTCCACAAGGTCACGCGGCTTCACGCCTCGTTTGAAGGACCCCATATCGTAGGAAGATGATGATGATATCTTAAATGATACTTGATCCTACTGTCGGCCGCGACACTTCATCACTATCTTCATACTATACATACCACAGCTGTGCTCAGGCTTTCCCACGTAAACAATAATTCATCATCATCATCATCATCATCATCATCATCACCAGCTCATTGATGTCCCCACTGCTGGGGCTCGAGCCTTCCCTATGGATGGATAGGGAGAACGAGCCATGAACCACTACGCGGGCCCAGTGCGGGTTGGTGGTTGTTAACGACTGCTAACGCAGCCGAGAATGACTGCTTAACGTGCCTTCCGAAGCACGGAGAAGCTCGAGATGATAAATTTTTGGTCACCCATCCGATGACCGGCCTTTGAGAAAGTTGCTTAATCTCAGCACTCGCAGACCGGGCGCGTTAACCCTTGCGCCATCGAGCTTCTCCAAACAATAATTAATCGTTTTATAATAACTATAGTGGTTGACCAGTAATTGAAGTCTGTGGATTCGATTAAATGTACACCGCTTTACTACAAAACGATGTCTAAAGTAAGACAATGCTTAACCTTTAACCGACGACATGCGGTCTCACAGACCGCTCCGGTTTTCGGAACTTTTAGATTGTAATGTTCTGCTCACTCCCGTGACCCGATCGTTTCGGTACCTTCGAGTTTAGTTGCGCTCGCGCCGTGGCGGGGAGAAATCGCATCGGCGGGAGCAATTCTAGTCAGTTATTTCGATATAAAGTTCAACTGCGGTCTGTGGGACCGCACGTCGCAGACTACGTAATTTTTTGTGCCATATTGAAACTTGCGTTTTTGTTTTAGACGACTGATTTTTCGTAAAAATGACGGACCCTGGGCCATCACAACCTAGAAAAAGACTAGCAGTACTAGTTTTGGTTGAGATTTATAAGTTAGATAGGTATTATTGATCTCAAGTGTAATTTCACTGAGTTTACGGGTCCAAAAAGTTTATGTCATGTTTAAATATATAATAAATGTTGATTTCTCACAAATTGTCTGTATTTTTATTTGTCATACTAGGTATAATGATCTTGAAAAAATATATACCTAACTATGTACTTACATCTAATAAATTATTATTTTTTAACCCTTGGCATGTCTGGTGGGCAAAAGTTACACGCTATGCCTGGTAGGTCTATCAGACCCAGATTTTCAAATTGTTTTTTTTCTATAAATTGTATTACGTAAGGTGATTCAATGCTTCAAGACGTATGTTCAAAGGGAAAACAAGAGATAATAATAAAAATCTAATTAGAAATTAACCAATTTTATATTTTTTTTTCAAATTTAACATGACTCACATTTTTTAACAAAATTTAGACACTCAGCTCGGGAATCGAACCCGGTTGTTTTGAAAAAAACAAACTTACACTATTTCTATTTAGATATCGATTGTGTAGGTCTTAAGCAGTAAATGGCGCTATGAAACTTGATGTCTAAAATGAATAAAATGCATTGTTTTCACATACTTAAATTTTTTTATTAAGTGTTCGAAGTGACTACCGTTACATTCAACAAGTTCAGGCATGTAAAATTGTCTCTATGGTTTTTTGTACCTCTTTGCTGGTATTGTAATTGTAAGATCGTTACCTAAACGTGTTGAATATTATATTGAAAAAAACGGTGGTCATTTCGAACACCTACTAAAATAAATTAAAGTATGTGAAAACAATGCATTTTATTCATTTTAGATATCATGTTTCATAGAGCCATTTACTGCCTAAGACCTACACAATCGATATCTAAATAGAAATAGTGTAAGTTTATTTTTTTCAAAACAACCGGGCTCGATTCCCGATCTGAGTACAGGTTTTTTTTTAAATGTATAATGCAGTTTTTCTTCATAACTTTGGTAACATTTAATTAGTATTAAAAGTAAAGAGATCTTAACCAGACTTAAATCGAGTGTAAGGCACTTACATATACGTAAATGTAGTTGTATGATCTCGCGATCACACAACTTAAGATGATAGAAAATGATACGAAGATCTTGATATGATAAAATGATTGATTTATTTAATTGCCACAAAGAGTAAGTCTACATTCAATGCTATGCAAACGTGTACTAATTAATTAGGTAATTGCCGCGCGCAGGTAAAGCGCTGACAATACAATATTGTATAGTGCTTGCACTGTACATGCTCCCGGCCACGAGAAAATCTGAAATAGGTTGATCTTCTTCCACGTCTTATGTTGTCGTCCGCTTCGCTACCGTGGCGTAGTGAACGGACGGTAAATCTGTTTCCTGCGATGTGCTCATACTCGTTCGGGTTTTAGATCTAGACCTTCGAAATGCAGAGAACCGTATCGCAGGCGCGGGCCTGGGAGTAGGCAGCACACCGTTGGCAGCCATACTTCGTCCCGCTGCTATGGGTCGCCATTGGCACTGGATTCTTTTAATTACTAATGTTGCACCTATGACAGCGGCTATCCCAAGCAGCACATAAATCATAGTGTAGTGATGAATGTCATGATACGAGATCGTTTCTGCTAGTGGGTCGACTTGTTTAATCTCATTGATTTTCTTTCTGATTTCAGATAGTTCTTCCTGATGTGTTTGATTTAGTGCAGTAAATTTGGGATAGTTATATTAACAACATCGTTAATCGGTGCAATATAAGGTAAGTAAACATCTGGAGTAGCCTTGAACTGTGTCATATGTTGCCTAGTAGACAAAATTGTAAACTCAGCTGTCTTGATAACGCAGTCATTACCCGTATGAATGAGGCCGGCGCGTGTCAGCTGTTGTGCGGTCACCTGATCCCCACACATCGCCTTCACTTGACACATATTACAACAAAAATAAATAAACGTATTAATGTTGCTTGTCTCAACCCATTTGTTTTTGCAGGTTTCTTTTATTAATTTACATTCTTTTCCTTCTTCTTCACAAAAACTCTTATCTCCCTTTACTTGATATTCTGGCTTTTTAATATGACAGTAATATTTGTCTGATATTATTAAACATGATTGTAAATCACTTTCCGTTAACATAAAGTAGTTGTCTGTCTTCATATTAATTGAAATGTAAGCTGATACAGGAACGACTTGTAAAGTTTGATTTTCATATATCTGTGGTATTGATACGATCTTCATGATTTCGTAAGTATCTCGAGTGATGAGGGGAAGTTTCAACTCGAAAATCAACATGTCATCTAACATTCTTGTCCGCACGCGAAGTAATTCATAAACTTTTCTTAGTTCAGTGTGTATGTTGTCGACTGGCAGCAAAACGTCCTTGTTAAGTTTTGTTGAAATAGTGCTCAGCTCTGTGATCAATTGTTCTGGTAATAGCAGGTGAAAATTAAATCGTCCGTGATATATATCGGTCATGGTGTCCAATAACGTCGTTTGAATGTTTTTCAGGTTACTCAGTAAGTTATTTGCTATTATAGCTCCGGTGTTAAATGAGCTGACTAAATGGTTGACTTGTGCTTCGCTATTTAGTTTGTTGCAGGCTTGATCTAATGAATTTATATGTTGGTTTATTGATTTATGTTGTTGATTAATTGTGGCTTCAGTGCGTTTTAAAAGATTTAGCTTCTATTATTGTCGTCTGATTTTTCCAAAGTGACACCATATGTTGTTCATTTTTTCGAACAAGAGTGATATCTTTTTTGTACTGTTCGGCGAATCTCTCATCTAAGACGCCGAACAAACTGTTTGCAACGTAACCAAGGCCATTGATAAGGCCGCGCTTACGACGTCTGACAGGTCGGGCTCGTTTTTGCTGACCGAGTAACAAGGTGTCATAATACTCTAGTTCCGTAAACCCGTGACGTAATTGTAATAATATAGTATCACAATGCGCGTGCTGTTTGATAGTATCACATGTCGTTTTTAGTGATTGTAAATAGTTTTCTAACACTTTTGTACCTTGCCAATAAGGTTGCATATCGTAATACACAACGATTTTCCATTCGTCTCGAACCATTATCATGTCTGATATTTTGTCAAAGTATAAACGTTGATTTTCTCGGAATTGTGTTACGTTGATAGTGCCTTCTGTGCTTGATATTACATTCATGAATAATAATAGTATTATTGATACTATAGACATCCAATTAAACTTTCGAGCAGAACTGTAGTTCACACGAGGCGCAGTGTTACTTGATGACGTGATGACGGCATGAGTGACGACTTTACTGATTGACGTTTGATTGTGACGTAGTTGGAGTGACGTCACGCTGTGTTGATGTGGGCGAGTTGTTGTCACTTTGATGTTCTAATAGAGGTGATATCTTAGTTATTGGTCGTTTTAGGATACCATTCTTGGTTTTTAGTGACACGACTCGAACATATCCATCTCTGCCGGGGTGAAGCTCAACAATTCTGTCAAGCGGCCACTTTCCAGGCGGAAGGTTAACGTCATGGATGATTACGACGTCATTGATTTGAAGATTGGCTTTTGGGTGAAGCCATTTGCTACGTGCTGAAAGTTGGCACAAATATTCTGTTCGCCAACGTTTCCATACGTCTTCAAAGATTTTTTGTGTGAGTTGCCATCTTGTGCGTTAAGGTCGGCCCGCTTGCAAGAAAGTGTAATGGTGTGAGACAATCCAGGTCTTCAGGATCTTCACTAAGAGCACATAGCGGTCTGGTGTTCCGACATGCTTCTATTTGAGTCAGTAAGGTCGTGTACTCCTCAAAAGTCAGTTTTTGTTCACCAATTACTCTTTTGAGATGGTACTTCAAGCTCTTTACCGCTGCTTCCCAGAGGCCACCTGCACTGGGCCATGATGGTGCGTTGAAGTGCCACTGGATCTCCATTGAGGTTATTTCTTTGAGGAATTGATTATCTAGTGTTTTTTGAATGTTGATAAACTCCTTATTTAAGATGCTGCTGGCCCCCACGAAGTTAGTGCCATTATCGCTATAGATATGGCTTGGGGTACCGCGTCTGGCGGCCATTCTACGAAGTGCAGCTAAAAATGCTGAAGAGCTTAGGTCGGACACCAATTCGAGATGGACCGCCTTTGTAGCCATACAGACGAAAACGGCGATATATCCTTTCGATGTTCTCACTCCACGACCTTTATTAGTTTTCACGTCAACGAAGCCCGTGAAATCCACTCCTGTGTGATAAAAAGGCCGGGTCGGATTAGTGCGTGCTGATGGTAGATCGCCCATTAATTGTTCTTGCTTGATCGGACTGTGGCGTTTGCAGGTGACACATTTTCGGAGTTGCTTTTTTACGGCTCTCATACCACCCACGATCCAGTATTTCTGTCGTAACCAGGTAAGTGTCAGACGGGCTCCACCATGAAGTGTCATTTGATGACCTTGTTCGATAAGTAGGTTTGCAATATGGTTGTTGTTAGGTATGATAAGTGGATGTCTCATGTTTTGATTCATGCTTGCGTTGTTTAGCCGTCCGCCAACTCTCATTAGGCCATCTTGATCGATAAATGGATTTAATTTTATCAAATTGCTCTTGATGTTTATTTTCTGATGTTTTTGGAGGCTGATAATTTCCTCATTAAATTCAATATTTTGTACTTTTTTGATGATAAGATTTGAAGCTTTTCGCAATTCATTTATCGTTAGGTAGCTTGGTTTGTGTTGATTGCGCAAAAAAGGACGCATAAGCCACGCTAGTAAATGAGTCGCTCGATTGATATTACTAGAAATTATTAATAATTTTATCACTATGTCTTCACATTGCGTCACAACATTGATATTGCTATATCTTCAATTAATGACAGATCTGTTTTCAGTTTTTGCCATTCCTTGTTTATATTTTCAGGAACTTGCTCATCCCACTGTCACGTCCCACAAAGCTTTAGTTTTGTTGTAATCGGTGCCAGCCAGCCAAGAGGGTCAAAAATTTTGGAAATGTCTGATAGTAATGATCTTTTGGTGGCTGGTTTTGTTGATTTCAGATCAATCTTGATTTGGAATGTGAACTGATCCTTCTGAGGGTGCCAGCGCAGCCCTAATGTTTTAGTTGATTCTGAATGTCTGAATTCAAATGTTTGTTGATGGTTTGAAATTACGTCATCTGATAATTCTGGTTTGTTCGACGACCATTTTCTGAAGTTGAATCCACCCGATCTAAGTAGATTGACGAGGTCTGTTTTCAACTGTATGGCGGAATTCAAATCATGATGCCCCGAAAGGACGTCATCCATGTAAAATTGATCTTCTAAAACTTTTACTGCTGCAGGATATTTTGAGCGTTCATCTTCTGTGAGCTGCTTCAATGTCATCATGGCCAAGAACGGTGCTGATTTTGTTCCATATGTGACAGTCGTGAGTTGGTATTCACGTAAGACGTCATTCGGGTTCTCTCGCCAAACTATTTTTTGATATTTTTGATCGTTATCATTGCATAAGATTTGCCGAAACATCTTTTCAATGTCGGCTGTGAAAGCATATTCATATTTTCTCCATCTTAAAATAAGTGTAAATAAATCATGCTGTAAATTGGAGCCACTGTACATAAGTTCATTTAAACTGTAGCCTGATGACGTCTTCGCTGACGCGTTAAAAACGACTCGTAACGATGTTGTTGACGAGTCCGCTCGCAATACACACAAGTGAGGTAAAATGCAATCTGTCTGTTCTTTGTACACACATTCGCGCATGTGTCCCAATTGAATGTATTCGTTAATGAATGACTTGTAATCTTGTGCAATCTGTCTATTTTTAGCGAATTTATTTTCCAGTTGGAAAAATTGTGCGACAGCTCGCTTCTTCGAATCTCCGATTTTTTCTTCGATATCTGATTTTAGAGGCAGCCTCACGACGTAACGACCATCGTCTCTGCGGAACGTCTCTGATTTAAATTGTTTAATGCAAATGTCATCTTCAGCTGACATATTCGTGGTGTTTTCAGAAATTTCTTCCATGGCCCAAAACCTTTGTATGTCGTCTATGTTGTTCAGTACAACATTACATTGATAGGACTTCACGTTTCCGCATAGTATCCACCCTAGCTGGGTTTACTGGGCTACGGGTTGTGACTCGTGCTCTTTTATTATACCGGCCATGATAATATCTGAATACACCTCGGCACCTAGTAACATGTCGACAGGGCGGCTGATGTTAAAATCTGGATCAGCTAGATGAATATTCTGTAGGTATGACCATGATGGTTTGCTAAAGGTTTGATTAGGTAAATTGTTTATCAAGTTCTTCATTATAAGTACATCAGTACTTAATGTGAAATCTGAGTACAATGAAGAAGCTGTTATGTTGATCACACCCCTACTGTTATTTTGATTGGTGCCAACTCCAAATATAACACCCTTGCATGCCCGACGTGGAAGGTTTAATAGTTGAGCTGCATTCTCAGAGATGAGGGATGCTTGGGATCCTTGATCGATAAGAGCTCTCATCTTGTATATTGATCCGTTATCTGCCTTTATTTGAATGATTGCAGTGGCTAGTAAAATTTCGGAAATGTTGTTGTTCGAAACATGCGTCACATTAGTTTTCTGTTTCTGTGAAGCCGAGGGTAATGCACTTGATTTGTTACTTGAACCGGCCAACGTCGGCTGATAGGCGTCATGTAACAGCGTATTGTGGTGTGCGTTACATACACGACACCTTGCTTCGGAAAAACAAGTCTTATCTTTGTGATCGTAAAGACAATTCTTGCATAACTTGTACTTCTCGATGGTATTTAATTTAATTTCTGCATTAGCTTCTAAAAATGTATTGCAATGAAATAATCCATGATTATCTTTACATAGAGGACAATTATGACTTGTTTGTGTCCATGTTGCATAACTTTTGTAAACAGGGCGGCGATAAGGCTTGTTTGATTCTAATTTTGTTTTTTCAAAAACGGTGTTGATCTTGTTTTGATGTTGAAGTGGCTTTTTGTTATGTTGATGTTGATAGTTGCTTGTATCTTTTCCACTAGATAGCGAAAATGATCGAGGTGCGCTCTGCTTACGACGGGCCGACTCGAGTGACGTATATTTATTTTCCATGAACTTTAAGAACTCTTTTAGTGATGGCAGCTCTCTCGGTTTCTCTAATGACTCGATATACTCGCTGGGTGTCTGAGTATCCAGTTTCTGAGCCAATAAGTGAATGATAAGTGGATCCCATGTTGATATGTCCACATTGAGGTTCTTGATAGCGTTCAAGCATTCGTTGGAGGTATCAAAAAAATTTTTTATAAGCGTGTCTGATTGTTGCTGCATAGTGGGTAATGACAGAAGAGTATTAAAATGAGAGCTGAATATCAGTTTAATATTATTATAGCGGTGATTAAGAATATCCCAGCATACTTGATAGTTTTCTGAACTGATATTAAGATGTTGAATGAGGCGCTCGGGTTCTCCTTTGAGTTTGCTTTTCAAAAATTGTAGTTTTTGGGCACTTGACATTGATTTATTGTTGTGTATGGTTTCACAAAATAAATCTTTAAATGATGTCCATTTTTGATAACTGCCAGTGAATATAGGGACTTCAATTTTCGGGGTGCAGCTGCTCATATTTACTGAACGTCTTCTCGTACTCTTCATCTTCCTCATACGATTCGCTATCTATATCCCAGTGCAGATTGTCAATGGTGGTCCACCTTGATTGGATATTTTTCAAAACGTCTTCGGCTTCCCACTTCTCTGATATACTTTCAAGGTCAATATTAGCAATGGTTCGTGAAAATGCTTTAAAATTACTTTTTTGCTTGCGTAACAATTCTTCTAACTTACTGGCATTACCTCGAGATAACATAGATTGCTCTCTCGGGGTACGAGTAGCGGATGATTCTTGATTTTTGGATTCGCGACTCGATGACGGGTTCGCTGGCGACAGATCCCTCTTCTTCGTTTCGCCGGTATTATATTGCTCGATGGTATTTCTTGCTTCTTGATAATAGCTTGATAATAGTTTTTTGATAAATATTCTCAGTAAAATAGTTACCGTCGCGTCTTTCAAACTCACATAGTTGCAGATGATTTGTTTGGAACTCTTCCCAATAGGTGTCCAGTGTTTGTATGCGTTTCTTGATATTAACCGAAGTTCTACATTCGAGTGGCTCTTTTTTGAAATTGATGAGAATGTTCTCCATAGCTCCCATCAATTGCTGTTGATTTGCTAAAATGTCTTCCATGGTGCTCATGATTGATTGATATTCAGTTGTGCACTGTTTATAATGAAAAACAGTTTATGCTGCTGCTTACAAGGTGTGCGCACCAGTACCCTCTTTACGATATGTGCGGACTCGTCTCAATTCAGCCGGTGAGACCCGCTTGTGGGAGGCCAACCGAACCGATTCGCTATCGCAAAAGTGCATAAGAACACACACTGTGAGGATGTTGTTTGCAGCCATAGGTGTCGATGACGTAGACAGATAAACGTGACCACAGGTTGGTGTCCGTGTATGCAGGCGTAGGCAATCCACAAGTATTACGTCACACTCGCAAACTCTGATCCCGCTTACACGGAAGCTCGAAGGACTATAAAGATGTATGATCTCGCGATCACACAACTTAAGATGATAGAAAATGATACGAAGATCTTGATATGATAAAATGATTGATTTATTTAATTGCTACAAAGAGTAAGTCTACATTGAATGCTATACAAACGTGTACTAATTAATTAGGTAATTGCCGCGCGCAGGTAAAGCGCTGACACTACAATATTGTATAGTGCTTGCACTGTACAGTAGTAATAAAATAATTAGTCTTTATCACTTGCATTATCATTTTGTCTACAAACCAAACCAAACCAAAGCTCTAGCTTTGGTTTGGTAGCACTTTGCGCATTGAAAAGTTGAATGGCCAAGACAAATATGACTACTACACATCTCACAAATGTACTGGGTTTTGCGATCTTTTTTCACTGAACAAACGTGGCATCAACGCTTAATTCCAGGAGTTGATTTTTTTAGTGGTGAGCAATCTTGATCACCAGTACGGTCGGCTATTCTTTTGCGAAGATCTGCAGAAAGGCGACTATTATTTTTTCTTGATGGCATATGTGGTTCAAGAAGCGCAAGAGCCAAACTCTTTATAAAACTTCTTTATTTGCTTTTGACTTCAGACAGTTTAGCATTTGGATAATTTTAGCATTTATTCCAGCAGTATTGAGCATCCAAAAAATCAAAGTCAGTGGTCATCTTCTTGAGTTTCTTTCTGCGGGCACTGTCGCTAGCATGGACAAAGGTATATCCATTTTAGAATCTGAAGAAGTTGAACCTGCATCATTCTCTTCCACCTTAGAATCAGCTTCTTCATCCTCTGGAGCAACATTAAACTCTTCTCCACTTGAATGAAATACAATTGCGTCCTCTTCACTTAATTCTTGGAATAATTAATCAGCTATGTACTCGCCTGGCAGATGTTTATCCACGTTGAACCTAAAAAATGTATTAACTGTGTATTTAACGCACAAATGCCAGTTATTTTAAGAAAAATGAGAAATAAATACTTACATAATAAAGACACACCATATGCCTGGTGGGGTCTGTGGGACCCGCGCACGCTTTATGCACGTCCTTTTACGCCCCTAGCTCGCTGCGGACTGGGAAAGTGGGCGGAATACGCCCCGCGGTTAGTAACGGTCAGCTACTGAGAACGGTGAGGCGCGCAATTCAAATTTGAACGAACTACAACGGATCACGCGTTGGCCTGGGTCTGACAGACCCTACCAGGCATGCCAAGGGTTAAATAAATAATAAAGCGGTCTCACAGACCGCATGTCGCAGACAGCGTGACAAAAAAATCACGACGTAGGTTAAAGGTTAAAACAGATGCTGTCACATTTTAGCTAATATTTTTAGACAGAGACACAATATTTTAAACACATAATTTTACTATTGTTTAACTTTAAACCCTGTTTGTAGTACAAGGGACAATGTACAGTGGCCCAAGAAAGTGGTGTACCAGTTTTGATTTAGTTTTCTAGTCATCGAAAATTACAACAACGTTCATATAGACATCACTGAAAGAGATGCATAATAGTGACGTAAACCTAATTGATAAGTCTTCTTACCACTTTGAAATGAAACAACTTTTACGGATCTACTCGCGTTTATTTTACACATTACTTATTTAATGTTTATCCTGTTATCTGGCAGTATGGTGTCGGGGCTGGGATTTAATATTTTGTATGATGGGATCCCAGGCTGGTGGTAGATTTCAACTATCTTCTCTATTAAAATTAGGATGTTTTTTAATTTCAATAGCTGTAACGGTGATTTTCTTGCAGGTTTTTTTTTTTTAAAAAAAACACCAACGCGTACAATTTACTATGGGTTTATTAAAAAATATATATAATTAACTAATGGGTCTATGGGTTGGCCTAGCTCAGGGTAATCTTTGGATTGCGAGATGTTCTATCTACGGTACTGCCCTGGTGGTGAACAGTCCCGGTCTCCCAGCGGCTCAATAGATCTTGAGTAGGCGCAGTCCGTACAGTGGACCCTGCAAATAACCGGTGCTGGTTAAGACACATATTTAAATATGGTCCCGTGTATGCCATCAAACAACCCTTGTTGTAACAGTTACACAATAATCTATTGTTTGTTTGTGGCGGCACACGGAAACCGAAACGGAGGATGATAATGAGTTTAGGCCGTAAAACTAAACAGTTGTAGACATAGTTGAATATTAATAAAATATATACCATGATATTATGGTAAGTATATATATACATAGGTGCCATTACATAAGGGGATGGTTAAATACATTTACAAAGCGGCGAATGTCTAGTGATTCTTGCCGTTAGAAGATTTTATCAGCCAACAAGAAAGCGTTAAACGTTAAGCAAAAAGACAATCAAATTCGATGCTTTTACGCACCAAATCGCAAGACATAATAATTTCCTTGTAATATAATAATTAATATAATAATAAATAATTGTATTAATAATAGGTAGCACTAAGCTAAGCGGCTGATGCAATAGGTAACTACCCTGCACTCACAAATTCATCTATATACTTAAAACTAATTTATTATTATTGTTCACACTTACCCAATAAGCGGGGGAAACACACACTGATTTTAAAATCTACTGCTATTGCTGCTAAGGTCATAAAAAAAGAAATTAATGTAGACGTCAGAGCGACAGATAGAACATGAAATATGCCGATTGCGGCGTATGTATGCACAGCTCCGTGGCTTGAACGAGCCTGGTGTTACTGCTCGGCCGTAGTGGGGGCCGCCGCCCGCGCGACGTCCTATTTAGGGATGCGGTAAAGTCGATTGCTACCGCGGTGGTAGTTCGATAAACTAGCGAATCATCATTTATTAAGTTTTGATATTTAAGCAGTATATAATTTTTATTTGAAATTAGGTTAAGGTATTTAGGTTTAGTTTACAGTATTACTATTAATTTATTTAGTTAATTCTTTTACTTTTCTATTACTTACATAGTTTTATTTTTATGGCGATTATTTTAGGTTGTATTTAAAATAACGCTACAAGTACCCCGCTCGCTCATAAAGGATTTTTGCTAACTAAAATAAAATATAAAAATCCGTACTCCCTTCCATGCTGATCAACTAAGATTTACCCTTATCTTACTAATTACTGTTATTACGGTTGACCAATTTTAAATCTTTGATATGCCAAGCGCCTAATTCTTTCCCTGACATATCGGATAGTTCATAAACCAACGAAGAGCGTTTACCAGTTATGCGACATTTTACAAATTTAGGGGCTAGTTTCTTGCTAAAATACTGGTCCTTGTCACTTTGGTAGTATGTTCTTTTCCAGACAATATCGTTAATCTGAAATTCAGCTTGCTTGCGTCTCAAATTATATCGCGCAGAATTCCTAGCATGAGCGTGCCACAGACGTGCTTGCACCTCATTAAAAATTCCCGCGAGATAACCTACATTCTCTGCATATATATCTCTTGGAAGAAAAACGATCTCGTCCCCAAGGTCAGATTCTAAATAGTGAGAACCACATGTAACAAGTTCCCTTCCAAATACAAGAAAGGCAGGCGTATAACCCGTCACCTCATTTACAGAATTATTAATGGCAAATAATATTTTAGGTAAATTTACGTCCCAAGCTCTTTGGTCATTGTCAATGGTTGTGGAGATACACGTGACAATGGTTTTGTTGTACCTCTCTACAGTATTGATTTGAGGTGTATAACGAGGAGTGAAAAAAACATTTGGAATTTTGTATTTTTTAAAGAAGGTTTCAAGGTTCCTGCTAATGAATTGGCTGCCATTGTCCAAAATAATTGTTTGTGGGACGCCGTGAACAAGAAAAACTGAATTTTCCATATTATGAATTACCGCATCGGCATTGGCTCTCCGAAGTGGAAACGTGAGACAATACTTTGAGAAACAGCATACCACAACAAGCAAATAAGCATTTTGTTTCCTACTCGTAGGCAACGGCCCGATAAAATCTATTGATATCATCTGGAAAGGACGAGAGCAATGCTTAGGCCTTCCCATAACCCCCAAGGTGGCATGGTTAGGTAATTTATATGCAAGACAAGTTTGGCAGTTGGAAATAAATTTGACTACGTCTGCATGCATGCCAGGCCAGAAGTAGCGTAGAGCCAAACGATAATAGGTCTTGTGAATTCCCAAGTGCCCAGCTGTAGGTTCGGTGTGATTAACTGAGATCACTTGTTCTCGTAACTCGTTCGGAACTACTTCTTTCCAGGCAAATTCGGTTGTAAGGCGGCATTTATTCTTCGAAAGTCTAAAGAGCGTATTATTATTTATAGTAAAGTTCGGCAAACTAGAGGGGGAACTTAAACAGGTTTCATATTTATCTTTGTACCATTCATCAGTCGTATTAGGGTAAGTATTCAACGTAACTATAGTGCTTACAGGCAGAGCGCGTGATAATGCATCGGGAATGACGTTGTCTACTCCTCTTCGATGTTTAAGGATAAAATCAAATGATGATAACCTTACACCCCACCGAGCTAGTCTTCCTGTCGGGTTGCTTAGAGACAAGAACCATTTCAGTGCAGAATGATCAGTGTAAACTACAAAAGTTTGACCATTATCAAGATAACAACGCCAGTGCTCCAGGGCCGTAAGTACCGCTAGTGTCTCCCTTTCGGTTATGCTATAATTTTTCTCGGCACCCGAAAGTGACTTACTCATATAGGCAATGGGATGCTCCTGACCGTCTATGGCCTGGCATAGCATAGCTCCAATTCCATAATTACTGGCGTCTGTGTGCACTTCAAAGGGCAGGTTATACTTTGGACAAGAAAGAACTGGCGCTGAAGTTAAAAGTTTTTTAAGTTTTTCAAAAGCATTATTAGTCTCAACAGTCCAAGAAAAGTGCGGTGTCCCCTTTTTATTGGATGTAAGTTTATTTAATGGGCCGGCAATTGTGCTAAAGTTAGGAACAAAACGCCGGTACCAAGAAGCAGTTCCCAAAAATCTTTTTACTTCCTTCTTGGATGTCGGAGTAGGATAATTTAAAATGGCTTCTACCTTACTAGGATCGGTACGCAGCCCTTGAGAATCTACGACGTATCCCAAGTATTTTAGGCTCTCTCGAAAAAACTGAGTCTTTTCAAAGTTTATGGTTAGGTTAGCTTCTTGAAGCCTTTTCAGGACACGACGTAGAAGGGTTACATGACTTGTAAAGCAGTCACTTACACAGACAATATCATCCAAGAAACAAAAAACCTTGAGATCAAACTCAGGCCCAAACAATTTATCCACCAGTCGTTGTTGTGTAGCTGGGGCGTTAGTGAGGCCAAAAGCCATGGTCTTAAAACAAAATGAACCGCGATTAGGGACAAAGAAAGCAGTCTTACTTTTATCCTCTGGGTAGATAGGGATTTGCCAGAAACTTTTGGATAAATCAATGCTAGTCAAAAATTTTGCGTCTTTAAGATTGTCTAAGATCTCCGATATATATGGTAAATTATATGCATCTTTGATAGTGACGGAATTGAGTTTACGACTATCTAGACAAAACCTTGGAGTGCCATTTTTTTTATTTACTACTAACACCGGAGAAGACCATGCACTCTCACAAGGCTCGATAACGTCTAACTGGAGCATTTCATCTACTTGTTCATTAATTATTCGGATCTTTTCCGGTGACATGCGGTAGTAGCGTTGGCGTATTGGCATAGCATCGCCTGTATTGATACGATGAGTAATTAGAGTGGTTCTCCCTAAACCTTTCTGTTCAAAGGAGATATCCTTAAACTCTCGTACCAGGTCATCAACGAGTGCGCGTTGTGAGAGATCTAAATATTCGTAAGGAGTTATATGATTAGTAGTTCCTGAAGTTAACGGAACTGTAGGGGTAGATTGAGTTATGTTCATAGAGCCAATATATTTGGGACATAACTTAAATTTACGCCAAAAATCTATTCCGAGGATAAGAGGAGTATCAATCTCTAGGACAACATATCCCTTGATAGTTTGACAAGAACCTTCAAAGAACACTGGCAAATTAATGTAGCCAACACTAGCTAGGTTCTGACCACCGGCCGCAATAATGTGAATCTTATTGTCAGTCTGTAGGATTAGACCCATATTAAGCAACGTTTTATACAAATTGTTACCTACAACTGATATCGCGGCTCCAGAGTCTAACAATCCACATATAGCAACATTATCAATCTTAATGGTCACATACGTTCGTATATCATTATTGGGTTTAGCTTGCAGAATTGAAGTCACTTTGTATACCTTAAAAAATTTATTTAGGAATGACAGCCAATCTTGCCATTCTTTTTTAGTTGTGTGACTGCAATTCTGCACTACTGGTTTTTTGATTCTCCAGAACAAGATGGTTTTTGACAGTCCGGACAGTCGTAAAATCGGTAACCCGGACGACCGCAACGAAAGCAGACGATATTACGTTCAGCTGTGCAGTTTCTTAGTCCATGGGTATCAACCCGGCAGCGAGGACAAAATTTTGGCCTCGGAGCAACCGCTACAGCATGAACAGGTTTGGGAATGATCCCCGCATTGAACTGAGAATTGCTCTTATCATAAGTTTTTTCGTTTTGTACATAGTTGTTTCTGTTGTAAGTATAGTGTACTTGTTTTTGTAAATAGTTCTGATCACCACTATTCTGCCTAAAGTTTTTATTTGCAAAATGTTGAGAATAGACAAACTCAGGTGCCAGGGTATCTTGAGTTACTTTAGGTGGCTCCCGAAACTGAGATAAACGTGCTTGGACATTTTCAAAATTCTTGCAGAGAGACTGAAGAGTATCAATATCCTTGATGTCTGGATAAGAAGTTAGCACATTAGCATAGCAAGGACGAATGTTGTGAAGAATAATCTCTAGTTTATCTTCTTCAGAAAGCTTTTTATCAAGTTGCGAAAACATTCCTGACATGATAGAGAGGTAAATTGTGATATTCTCACGTTCACCTTGCGTGCGGGCTCTGATTTCTGCTAAAAAGCGGTAGTCATAATCAGAGTTGCTGAAGTCGGATTTAAGCCTTTCGCAAACATCTTCCCACGAATTCACCCTATCTTGAATGCTGCGAAACCAGTGTAAGGCATCGTCCGTAAATATTTCAGTGGCATATGACAGTATCTTACTCGAAGGAATGCCCCTAGCTTTTGTAAAGTCACCGACACTCAGGATAAAAGCGCGCACACATGTTTTTCCATTGAACTTGAGCTTGGAAAGATCGGAAGATAGTCCGCGGTCACAACTAACCGTTATATGTGTAGGATTTTCGGATGAATCTACAGACATGGAAGAAGAGTCCCTGAATTTTAAGAGAGAAGTTTTCAAAGATTCGTAGCGCTTGACGCATTCATTACAAGCGTCTAATGCTTCTGGTTGTATTGAACAATCTACTCTGTTTAATCTATGATAGATATGATTTACCAAGTTACTGGTTCGCTCTAGAATATTTTTATCAAAATTAACAGATAATAGCTTAATACCTTTACTAACCTTATCCAAACTGTCATTAATAGATTTAATATCATCTATGGGATCATAAGGCGATACTAAAATATCCTCAGAAGGGTATAACTGTACTAATTTCACGATTTGTTTACGTAGCTCTTGGACAGTATCGGCAGGATTTTCGCCTCTTATTTCAACTTCGTAAGCAAGTTCGAACTTTTGCAAAGATAAAAATTTTATTTGATGTGACATGTCGATATCTTTTACACACAAAAAAATGGGTAAATGTGAACAACAGACTACACTACTTATTTACTACTTAACTTACTACTAAACTACTCCGTTCCGTTACAATATGAACTAAAATCAAGCTTGTTTTTAATAGCACCAATAATGAAAAAACTACTGAAGAAAGAAAAAATAAGCAAAATAAGCATTAACAAAAAATAAAGCAAAATCCATAAACTGCAACTAGTGTCCGAGTGTGAAAACTAACAACAAAAACTTATAATCTATAAACAATTATATTAATATCGACTATCGATAAATTTTGTTCCCACACTAGACTCTAGTTGCAAATAAAATAAAATTAAGAAGGTATCTACAAAAACAAAAAAGCTTAACAATTTGCACGCTCACAACACAAACTACTCAACAATCCAAATTAAAACTACGCACTGAACTTAAACCGCGTTGAAGGCGCCACTTGTAACGGTGATTTTCTTGCAGGTTTTTTTTTTTTAAAAAAAACACCAACGCGTACAATTTACTATGGGTTTATTAAAAAATATATATAATTAACTAATGGGTCTATGGGTTGGCCTAGCTCAGGGTAATCTTTGGATTGCGAGATGTTCTATCTACGGTACTGCCCTGGTGGTGAACAGTCCCGGTCTCCCAGCGGCTCAATAGATCTTGAGTAGGCGCAGTCCGTACAGTGGACCCTGCAAATAACCGGTGCTGGTTAAGACACATATTTAAATATGGTCCCGTGTATGCCATCAAACAACCCTTGTTGTAACAGTTACACAATAATCTATTGTTTGTTTGTGGCGGCACACGGAAACCGAAACGGAGGATGATAATGAGTTTAGGCCGTAAAACTAAACAGTTGTAGACATAGTTGAATATTAATAAAATATATACCATGATATTATGGTAAGTATATATATACATAGGTGCCATTACATAAGGGGATGGTTAAATACATTTACAAAGCGGCGAATGTCTAGTGATTCTTGCCGTTAGAAGATTTTATCAGCCAACAAGAAAGCGTTAAACGTTAAGCAAAAAGACAATCAAATTCGATGCTTTTACGCACCAAATCGCAAGACATAATAATTTCCTTGTAATATAATAATTAATATAATAATAAATAATTGTATTAATAATAGGTAGCACTAAGCTAAGCGGCTGATGCAATAGGTAACTACCCTGCACTCACAAATTCATCTATATACTTAAAACTAATTTATTATTATTGTTCACACTTACCCAATAAGCGGGGGAAACACACACTGATTTTAAAATCTACTGCTATTGCTGCTAAGGTCATAAAAAAAGAAATTAATGTAGACGTCAGAGCGACAGATAGAACATGAAATATGCCGATTGCGGCGTATGTATGCACAGCTCCGTGGCTTGAACGAGCCTGGTGTTACTGCTCGGCCGTAGTGGGGGCCGCCGCCCGCGCGACGTCCTATTTAGGGATGCGGTAAAGTCGATTGCTACCGCGGTGGTAGTTCGATAAACTAGCGAATCATCATTTATTAAGTTTTGATATTTAAGCAGTATATAATTTTTATTTGAAATTAGGTTAAGGTATTTAGGTTTAGTTTACAGTATTACTATTAATTTATTTAGTTAATTCTTTTACTTTTCTATTACTTACATAGTTTTATTTTTATGGCGATTATTTTAGGTTGTATTTAAAATAACGCTACATAGCCTCGCGTACCATCCTAGGGATGAATCGTTGTTCTCTAGCGAGTATTTGTGGTTTATCAAATCTGATGAAATGGTTGGGCCCCTCTAGGGAACGTTCGCATACTGCAGACTTATTTTTGCGCCTATGCTTGACGTCGGCTATATGTTCTTTACCACGGGTTCCTACACTTCTCTTTGTTTGCCCGATGTAAGAGAGCCCACAGTCGCAGTCCAGTTTGTACACGCCTGCATCTTGAAGGGGTATGTTGCACTTGACAAGTCGTAAAAATTGGTTAATCTTCTTCGGCGGCTTGAAGTAAGTGTTGATTGAAGCTCGCTTTAAGATATGTCCAATCTTGTCAGTGACACCTTTCATATTATTATATGGAAGTACAGCAGGTTGGCGCTCGACTGAGGTTGGTTTATTGCGTTTTCTGTGACAAAGACGTGGTACTTTCAGTTTATTATCCTGTAGTACGTGCTTGACATGCTGAAGCTGAGCAGCCACGTGTTGGGTGTCACAGATGCCGCGTGCTCTCTGAAACAAAGATTTCTCTACAATAGCCAACTGTCTAGGATGGTGGTGAGAATCACCATTGAGGTACCTATCTGTATGGGTTACTTTACGATACACAGTGTGACACAAACTATGATCCGGATTCCTGATAATTAAAATATCCAAAAAAGCTAGCTTACTATCTGCCTCTAACTCCATTGTGAATTGTATTTTTGGATGTATGGAGTTAAGCTGATCTAGAAAAGCAAATACTTTATCAGTTGGTAGGATAGTGAAAGTGTCATCTACGTACCGCTTGTAGAACCTAGGGGTTACCGGTGCTGTGCTCAGGACTCTCTCCTCGAAGTCTTCCATATAGATATCGGCGACGACGGGCGAAACAGGGGAACCCATAGCAACACCCTCTACTTGCAGGTAGTAAATGACATTCCACAAAAGGTAGCCAGATTTTAGACAATGCTCTAATAGTACTGCATATTCATCAGGCATATCTTGTTCCGCTAGATGTTTTTTGGTAATTTCAATGCAATCCTGTACTGGTAGGCATGTAAATAAGGACTGCACGTCAAAACTAACCATAGTTTCATTGTCAGCGAGATGTAGGTCTTTGATATCGTTGACAAATTGGTAGGAATCCTTCACATAAGCTGTTGTGTTACCTCTAAGTGGTGAAAGAATCTTAGCTACATGCCGGGCCAGTCGGTAAGTTGATGAATCGATCTGGCTTACAATAGGGCGTAGCGGAGCCTCGGGTTTGTGAATTTTCGGTAACCCATACAGTTTTGGTGGTTTAGGGCAGGAAGGAATTCAATAGTTAGCATCTAGATTTAACGATTCAGAGTGTTGTTTGACAAGATCACTAGTTTTCTTAAGTATTTTGTTGGTTTGGTCGCATTTAACGCGTTTGTACATTTTGTCATTCGATAAAAGTATTGTTATTTTTTCGTTATAATCAGACGTATCCATTACTACCGTAGCAATACCTTTATCAGCTTGAAGGATAGTTAATTCAGGCTTAGCTCGCAGGTTCTTTAAAGCGAAATACTGATCACGCGGAAGGTTGAATTTCGGCAACTTGCTCCGGCGCAAGACAGAAAATAAAAAGTTTGTGAAATGGAACACGACTAACAGTAGACTATCAATCATAGACAGCCACAAACATCAAAATCAAAAAGATGATCGCACAATTGTTAATTTATCAAAACAAACACTGGACAAGCCCACCGTTGAGGTACTAAAAAAGGGGCTAAATGACGCCGTAGCCTCTCGCAGGATACCGTATGAAAGCATCATTAGCAACGTCGAGGATTGTTTAGTTAAAAAAAACGTCAGGAAGGCTAATGCTGAGGCAATACGTCAAGACATATCGTCTGTCTTGCGCCGGAGCAAGTTGCCGAAATCGAACCTTCCGCGTGATCAGTATTTCGCTTTAAAGAACCTGCGAGCTAAGCCTGAATTAACTATCCTTCGAGCTGATAAAGGTATTGCTACGGTAGTAATGGATACGTCTGATTATAACGAAAAAATAACAATACTTTTATCGGATGACAAGACGTACAAACGCGTTAAATGCGACCAAACCAACAAAATACTTAAGAAAACTAGTGATCTTGTCAAACAACACTCTGAAACGTTAAATCTAGATGCTAACTATTGAATTCCTTCCTGCCCTAAACCACCAAAACTGTATGGGTTACCGAAAATTCACAAACCCGAGGCTCCGCTACGCCCTATTGTAAGCCAGATCGATTCATCAACTTACCGACTGGCCCGGCATGTAGCTAAGATTCTTTCACCACTTAGAGGTAACACAACAGCTTATGTGAAGGATTCCTACCAATTTGTCAACGATATCAAAGACCTACATCTCGCTGACAATGAAACTATGGTTAGTTTTGACGTGCAGTCCTTATTTACATGCCTACCAGTACAGGATTGCATTGAAATTACCAAAAAACGTCTAGCGGAACAAGATATGCCTGATGAATATGCAGTACTATTAGAGCATTGTCTAAAATCTGGCTACCTTTTGTGGAATGTCATTTACTACCTGCAAGTAGAGGGTGTTGCTATGGGTTCCCCTGTTTCGCCCGTCGTTGCCGATATCTATATGGAAGACTTCGAGGAGAGAGTCCTGAGCACAGCACCGGTAACCCCTAGGTTCTACAAGCGGTACGTAGATGACACTTTCACTATCCTACCAACTGATAAAGTATCTGCTTTTCTAGATCAGCTTAACTCCATACATCCAAAAATACAATTCACAATGGAGTTAGAGGCAGATAGTAAGCTAGCTTTTTTGGATATTTTAATTATCAGGAATCCGGATCATAGTTTGTGTCACACTGTGTATCGTAAAGTAACCCATACAGATAGGTACCTCAATGGTGATTCTCACCACCATCCTAGACAGTTGGCTACTGTAGAGAAATCTTTGTTTCAGAGAGCACGCGGCATCTGTGACACCCAACACGTGGCTGCTCAGCTTCAGCATGTCAAGCACGTACTACAGGATAATAAACTGAAAGTACCACGTCTTTGTCATAGAAAACGCAATAAACCAACCTCAGTCGAGCGCCAACCTGCTGTACTTCCATATAATAATATGAAAGGTGTCACTGACAAGATTGGACATATCTTAAAGCGAGCTTCAATCAACACTTACTTCAAGCCGCCGAAGAAGATCAACCAATTTTTACGACCTGTCAAGTGCAACATACCCCTTCAAGATGCAGGCGTGTACAAACTGGACTGCGACTGTGGGCTCTCTTACATCGGGCAAACAAAGAGAAGTGTAGGAACCCGTGGTAAAGAACATATAGCCGACGTTAAGCATAGGCGCGAAAATAAGTCTGCAGTATGCGAATATTCCCTAGAGAGGCCCAACCATTTCATCAGATTTGATAAACCACAAATACTCGCTAGAGAACAACGATTCATCCCTGGGATGATACGCGAGGCTATTGAAATTAAAAAACATCCTAATTTAGGTAGGGTATACAAGCTACCAACTAATTATGAGATGACCAACATCTCAGTCTCCCTGTGACCACAGACCTTGCAAAGGGTTCGAAACGTCAGGATAAACATTAAATATGTAATGTGTAAAATAAACGCGAGTAGATCCGTATAAGTTGTTTCATTTCAATGTGTAGTGTTCAAGTAAACTTTAGAAAACAATATTCTTACCACGTTAACGAAAACGAGAATTTGTATGGCAAAATGTTAACTCTTGTCGTATGCCACCAGGAGGCGCTGCTTCAATGTCATACCAATTTTCGTTTTCGTTTTAACGTAATTGGATGAATACGGATAGTAAACAAAACTCACACTAGACACCCTGATTGACTCAGACGGCATTTTCAGCTTCACCGGGCTTTTGATGTACAGGCGTAAAGGCGTCTATACCACATGAGTAATATTTACTATTATTACTCATGTGTCTGTCTGTACTACCACCTGCACCATCTTATCTGAGTTACTCATTGATTGTTTTTTTTTATTTACCAAGTAATAATTTATTCTTAAAATTAATAAAAACGCCAGACAATTCATGACGACGTTAGATTTTCCCAAATTTGCCAGACCGAGAAAGAAATCCGGGACCTTCCGCGCTTACGTCAGACATCTAGGCCACTATCTATACTATTGAAGTCGAATTAAGTAACTATAATACATTAAAGTTAGTTAATTAGATAAATGAAATATTAGATACACTGATTTAATTAATTTTTTATCCTGTTCTATATTTTAATTTATATATATTGAACCGTGTTGCGGAAACCCACAACACACACTATGCTATTGCTTAGAAATACACCTTAAAAATAGAAAAATTTCCACTTACAGTTTCATGCCGCTCCCGCCGTCCTGAACGGGATCCATATGATCCGATGGGGCCCGAATCCGGCTCCGGGTCTTCTAGGGTCCCTAAACACACCCAAACTACCCCAAAGTGCACTCTCCCCCGAGGAAATACCTGATTCACTTCGTAGCGTGGTAGCCGACATCCAAACACGGACGGCGAATTGTGCTCCCGATGCGATTCGCTCACGACACACACACCCACAGGTTGCACAATATACTTAATTAAAGCAATACGGCTCCAAATGCACTTATTACTACACAAAACTATTTAATTATTAACACACGATAACTATCAACCAGCCATATTTGCTTTCCAGAGACAAGAGAATAAAAAAAGAACAACTAGTGATGGGGCCATTATGCCACCAACCAAAATTGAATCTCGATAATCGATTCGTCCATAATATAAATCAAAGTTTTATTTCTAACAAAAATAAATGCCTGTTTATTTGCAACATCCCGCCACCCAAAGCGGACGTACCGCTTTCTAGCCTGAAATCTTAAACTAGTCAACCGGTAATCGAGCTAAGGTCGCGACTGCGCGATTTAGCACCGATCCATCAACCAACACTTGCGCCACACGCGGAGTCCCGTCCGCGCCCCAGATTAACTTTAAAATGCGACCTCGTCTCCAAAATAACGATGGCAAATTAGCCTCTTTTAATAAAACCAGATCCCCCTCCGAAGGGGGCGACGTCCGGTCTGTCCACTTTACCCGCTGCTGCAATAAATGCAGATACTCCAGTGACCAACGACGCCACAAGTCCTGACTCATTTGTTGTATCATTTGAAAACGAGACATCCGGTGTCTGCGTTCATCCTTCCAGGGATACTCAGGCAGGGCAGTGAGTGGCTGACCGACCAAAAAATGACCAGGGGTCAGGACTTCCATGTCATTTGCGTCAGAGGAGAGTGGACAAAGCGGACGCGAGTTGAGAACCGCCTCAACCTTACAAAACACAGTTGTAAGTTCCTCATACGTGAGGGTAGTTTCCCCGACTACCCGGCGCAAGTGGGTTTTTGCCGATTTTACCGCGGCTTCAAATATCCCGCCCCAGTGGGGACAGGCTGGCACACTAAATCGCCATGTGATTCCCCGCTGTGCGAGAGCTTGACTTATGCTATTACAATTTTTATCCAGAAAATCGTTCACATCTTTTAAGTAGTTGGCAGTGCCTCGGTAGTTGGTACCGTTGTCGGACCGAATGAGAGAAGGTAAACCCCGTCGCGAAACAAAACGATCCAGCGTGGCGACAAAGGCTTCCGTAGACAGAGCCGAAACCACTTCCAGGTGGACGGCCTTAGTGGCCAGGCAGACAAAAACGCACAGGTATGCTTTCGTGACCCTAGTGTTACGATAGGCTGTGGTTTTTACCAGAAACGGTCCAGCAAAATCCGTACCGACCCCGTCGAACGGCCTAGTAGTCTGACAAACCCGGTCAGAAGGGAGATCCCCCATCTGTGGCTGTATAGTGGAGGCCTTCACCCGATAACAAGCCACACACTTAAATAACACGCTGCGAACCACTCTCCGAGAGGACAAAATCCAGAACTCCCTCTGTAATATCGCCAGTAACGCATTACACCCCGCGTGAGCGTTTTTCAGGTGTCTATCCGAGACCACCAGTTCTACCAAAGGTCCTCCTTTGGGGAGTAGCAGAGGATGACGGCTACCGAAGGGCAGGTCGGCATTTTTGAGGCGACCTCCAACGCGTAACAGTCCATCCGCATCCAGAAATGGGTTGAGCCGAGAGATCGCTCCCTTGAGCTTTGCGCGACCGACGCGCAAAATCTTCAGTTCGTCCTCGAACCGGTCAGCTTGAACCAGCCGTATCAGGGCCAACAGTGAACTCCTGCGTTCCTCAGCACCCGCCACGGGTGATAACTGCCTCTTGTCTGGATGGCGGCAGTTATGTAGAAATCTCCGGATCCAGCAAGTTACTCCTAGCAATTTGTCCAGTTTGCTGTATCGAGCCGTCAACCAATTTGGATCTGGCCTTGACTCGTTTGTTGTCACCAAAACTTTTATTCCAGGGAGCATCCCTAGAGAGCCATCGATCATGGTGACCGGCCATGATGACTCACCCTCCTTTAAACACTCTGGACCCCACCAGAGGGCATGCTGCACCAATTCCGGCGCGGTGCAGCCCCGAGAGGCACAATCGGCAGGATTCCAGGGGCCGGGAACGTGCCTCCAACAAATTTCGATGCCCGAGTTCTGTACCTGAGATACCCGATTGGCCACAAACGTTTCCAATACGTGGGGTGCCCCGCGTAGCCATGCCAGAGCTACCTGACTGTCAGACCAGGCGTAGACATTCCGGATGTCCACCGTAGACGTCAGTTCCTTGTGCACGTGGCACAACAGTTTGGCCAATAGATGCGCCCCGCAAAGCTCCAGCTTCGGGATTGAGGGGAGCCACCTTGCTTTTAGCCAGAAGCAAGGAGACGGCGACTCGACCCTTCGAGTCCACCGTTCGCAGATACACCACTGCGGCATACCCTCGTTTCGACGCATCGCAGAAGCCATGTAGGCTTGCCCTGTATTTGCCCCACGGCAAGATCCGCCGCGGCAACGCCACCTGATTGATCGCCTCGATCGTAGATATCAGAGCGAGCCAAGTGTCGAGTGAGAGCCCTACCAGTGGCTCATCCCACGAGACTCCGAGTGTCCACAGTGTTTGCAATAAACACTTCGCCATAAAAATGCACGGGCTGATCCATCCATTTGGATCAAACATCCGAGCGATGGTGGAAAGGACCGTCCTTTTCGACCAAACTCTTGTAGTTTCCAGTTCTACCCGGAATGTGAAAGTATCGTGAACCGGCTGATATTTAATTCCCAAAACGGCGATAGAGTTCGGGTCTCCTGCGTCCTCGAATAGCTGAGGATTCTGTTGGTGATCTTCCGGAATCCCAACCAGAAGCTGTGGCTCGTTGGATAACCATTTTCTCAACTCATAACCACCAGCCGCGAGGAGTCCGATAAGTTCATTCCTGATGATGAGCGCCTCCTCCAGAGAGGCTGCCCCTGTGCAGATATCATCTACGAACACGTCACGTGTCAGTACAGCGGCTGCCCGGGGAAAGCGAGCCCGTTCCTGCTCCGCCAGTTCCAGCAGTGACCGGATGGCAATGAAGGGACTCGACTTCAGGCCGTACGTGTTGGTGTTGAGCTCGTAGACGGTTATGGGATCCTCCGAATGTTCCCTCCAGAGTATTAACTGAAACCTCCTGTCCGCAGGATGTATTACTGTTTGGCGAAACATCATCCGGATGTCCGCACCGATCACCACCTGGTGTCTTCGGAAATTTAAAATGATGTCGACAATGTCCCGATGTAACTTCGGACCAGAATGGAGACATTGGTTCAATGAAACTCCAGTCGACGACGGTGCCGATCCGTCAAAAACAGTCCGTAGTTTTCCAGATGAGGCCTTCAACACCGCGTGGTGAGGCAAGAAAAAATGATCTGTCGTTGTCCAGTCGACAGTCGCCCGCGACATATGCCCCAAGGCCTCGTATTCTCGCATGAACTCGATATACTTTTCCCGAAGTACCGGATCGCGAGACATACGACGCTCCATGGACAAGAGTCGTTTCTCTGCCAACGCCCTCGATTTTCCCAAGAGAGGGGGACAGTCGATAAAGGGCAGTCGAGTTTCGATCCTACCCGACGCCATCCGGCGTGTGTGATCCTTATAAAAGGTTTCGCACTCCACATGCTCCGGATCCAGACGGGAGACCATGGGAGGCTCTTCCATTTCCCAGAATTTTTGCATCGTCCTAGCGATGGAGGTAGTAGCGACGACAGGTGAGACATCCCGCGTCTCCTGGTCGAAAACCGGTCCCATTAAAACGTGTCCAAAGATGGTAGGTATAGCTACTAACGAAGAGCGGCCCAGACTCCGCTGAGGCCCTAAAAGGATCCAGCCCAGTACATCCGCTCCCAATATGAGGTCCACCGGAGCCGGCTCCTCGAAATGAGGGTCTGCCAGCATGAGACCTGATGTGTCAGGCATTGCGTCCCGCGGAATGTCTGTCGGTGGATGCCAACCCAGCAGATTGTCGAGTACGATCGCGGCCGCCGCAATCCGTATCGAAGCGGAATGCACAGGAGAGAAGGAAATGTGGGTCTGACCGGACAGACCCCCCACTTCTGTATCTCCGACTCCCCGAATCGGAACTGAGGGAGGCGCGCACTCCAGACGTAGGCGCCTCGCTACCCTCGTAGTAATTAAGCAGCCCTGTGCCCCAGTGTCTAGGAGGGCTCGTATCCGGACGAAGTCCCCCCTAGGTCCCCAAACGCGTACCTGCGCGATGGGCAAAAGAACCGTCCTCGGTTCCGACGTAGCCCGACCACAGGCTAGTCACGCGTCAAAGCCAGCAGCCGACCCTGTCGAACCGTGATGACTCGGCCAGTAAGTCGGACGCGTGCAGGCCACCATCCGGGGTGGTGCGTATCCAGCTGCCCTACCATACCGGTGATAGGGTGGGTGGTATTCCAACCTCGGGTACTCGTGCAGTACCGGTGAGAACTGTTGACGGTTCTCATGTCGTTGTTGTTCCGGCAACGGCGGCGGAGGATACGCGTACGAGTATCCGGGTGTTGGGTCCGGAGGTGGGGCTCCCTGTACCCAGTGGCCCTTAGAGGCACCAACTCCTGGTGTTGGTCGCGCCGGGTGCCGGGTTGTAGCCAGAACCTGGCTCCGTTCCGGCAGTCTCCAACTCACCTGAGCCGGGGTGTACGAGGGGTTGTAGTGTGGCGGCCGTGGCGGACTCCGTCTTTCCGGAGGCGGAGTTGACCCCGGCCCCAAACCGCCACCCGTGGGAGATCCCCTCTCCCGAACCGGTGCTGAGCCCTCAGCACTACGGGTGCACAGTAAGCGATGGTGCGGTCCGCCGCACACATCGCAAGGCCTCGCCTGGGGACACTCATTGTACCTATGTCCTCCCAGGCAGGCATAACACAATTCTCGTGTCCGAACGAGGTTTCGGCGCTCTTTTGTGGGCAGCCCGAGAATTGCTGGACATAGCTGCTCCAAGTGCTGCTGTCCGCAAATCCGGCATCCAGAACCGGGGTTGATGGCGGCCGCAGCCACCAGCCTGCCGCGACCCTTCCCTGGGTTGCGTGGCGGCTGGGCGCCGTAGACTCCGGAAGTGCGGGCCGGCGCACTTGTCGGAGCCTCCTGGGAGGCTAGCTGGTTTTCCAGCAGGCCAGCCTCCTCTTCCAGGAACTCCAGAAGTTCCCCTATCGAGGGCAGAACGCTGCCGAGATCCTTGTGGACCAGTCGATTCCGCTCGAACTTGTCCCTCATCTCCTGCGACAACTTGGCCAGAACTATGTGCAGAAGAAGGAAGGACCACTGGTCGACGGGCAGTCCGAGCGTCCTTAACCCGTTTAAGGACACGGTGAGCGGGGTGATCAGCTGCGCCCTCAGCTGAGCCCTATGGTTGACCCTCGGCAATCTCAGCAGATGGGTCACGTGCGCGTCCGCCTGAAGACGCGGCTTCTCGTACCGCTTCTCCAGCAGCTGCATGGCGGTGTCGTAGCTCGCATCCTGCAGCTCCAGATGCTGTACGAGCTGTCTGGGTTCTCCATCTAGGAAGGAACGGAGATATGCCAACTTTTCGGCCTTGGTGAAATCCTTCCGAGTATCCACCAAGGCCAAAAACATGTTCCGGAATCCAGCCCAGTCCCGCATACATCCGGTGAAATGCGGGACCTCCAGGGCACCCAATCTTCCCATGGCGCTGGGTCCAGAGGTGTGGAGCGAAGCGGGGCGCGCAACAGGCTTCCCCTCCCGCAGTCGCTCGATGCCCTTCACCCGCTGAAGGACCTCGTCGTAAATGTCTTGGATGTGCTCCAGATCCTTGACATATTGGGCGTGGAGGGCCAGCTCCTTCTCCCCGACCGGGTCGGTTGACAATAGAGCGGTTACCGACCGCTCGGCCAACAAGAAACGAGCCTGCATTTCTTTCGAACGCGTCTCCAAGGCGTCCTCCCGGTTAGGCCGATCTACTAATGCAAGCAGCCCGGTGAACCACCGGAGCTGCTGAGCCAACTCCTGCCGTGACGCTGTCATTATAAATAATTTAAACTAAATAAACCTAAACACAAAATTAAAACGAGTCAATGAAAACACGGAATCGATTATCCCGAATCGACTCGATGCTTTCAATTGAACGAAATTAAATTAAATTAACGTTCCGAGAAGTGTCCCAGCCCAAATGAATGAACGAACGAAAACAACGGTACTACCAACCTTACAATTTAACCGCACCTGTCCCGGAAGTGCGATTTTACACGAAATGAGCTTAACCTATTACAAACTAAAAAAAATACACAAAATTACACCGATTAACCTAGAGGTCCGGTATAAACCACGCTCTGCTACCAAAATGTTGCGGAAACCCACAACACACACTATGCTATTGCTTAGAAATACACCTTAAAAATAGAAAAATTTCCACTTACAGTTTCATGCCGCTCCCGCCGTCCTGAACGGGATCCATATGATCCGATGGGGCCCGAATCCGGCTCCGGGTCTTCTAGGGTCCCTAAACACACCCAAACTACCCCAAAGTGCACTCTCCCCCGAGGAAATACCTGATTCACTTCGTAGCGTGGTAGCCGACATCCAAACACGGACGGCGAATTGTGCTCCCGATGCGATTCGCTCACGACACACACACCCACAGGTTGCACAATATACTTAATTAAAGCAATACGGCTCCAAATGCACTTATTACTACACAAAACTATTTAATTATTAACACACGATAACTATCAACCAGCCATATTTGCTTTCCAGAGACAAGAGAATAAAAAAAGAACAACTAGTGATGGGGCCATTATGCCACCAAACAAAATTGAATCTCGATAATCGATTCGTCCATAATATAAATCAAAGTTTTATTTCTAACAAAAATAAATGCCTGTTTATTTGCAACAAACCGTATGAAGTAAGCCCAACAAAAGGTAACTGCTGTAAATCGTTGAGGAATTCCCTCGACTGTCTATGGTCTCCATCATCAGACCTGAAATGGCACTTATAACCCATATGGGTGCAAAATTCTTATCAATGGAAATGAATTAAGACTAAACACAAGGTAGCTACTGTAAAACGTTGAGGAGTTCCCTTGACTGTCCTTCGTCTTCATCATCAGACCTCTAATGGCAGTCACAACCCATCTAGATGTAAAGTTCTCATCAATACAAATTAATCAAGCCCAAACACCATGTAATTGCTGTAAATCGTTGAGGAGTTCCCTTGACTGTCTTTCGGCTCCATCATCAGATCGACTCCAGACCTTCATTAAGTAGTAGTGCTTTAAAATACTTAATGAAAACATTAACAAACACACTAGTCGCCCCTACAACTTTCGAAAGTTCCCCTCGATTTCTCTGGGATGCCATCATCAGATCCTGGTTTCCTTATCATGGTACCACCCTTGGGATATCTCCTTTCTAACAAAAAAAGAATCATCAAAATCGGTTAAACGACGAAGTTATTCGCGAACACACATAAAAAAAAAACATATATACGAGTCGAATTGAGTAACCTCCTCCTTTTTGAAGTCGGTTAAAAAATGAGAGTATGTAGTTCACAACTAAATAAACAACACTGATTTTAACCTTTTTTACTGCTGTACTCAGAGACGTCAATTAATTTAAATGACAATTAAATGTCTTTCCTTTTCTATTTAGCACTATACTTAAAGTGACAGCAAGAGATTTAATTGTCATTAAAACTTAATTGACGTCTCTGAGTACGGCAGTAAGTCTCGTCCTGTCGGCAACTTTAGGTAAATTAGCCCCTTCGATCTGATTCCGATCACAGTTGATAAGATACCACAGCGGGGTGATGTGATAACTCTACCCAGACGATGATATAAAAAGTTAAATAAGAAAGTTTGATAGTCGCTGAGTAACAAACCTTTTTGATTCGTTGTTTATAAAAATAGCATTGAGTGGCCAGTTTAAGTAGCCAAACTCACCTCTCTTTTTTCATAATATTTTTGCACATCAGTTTTAATACTGCCTATTTTACGAACGGTAGTACCACCGAATAGTACATATTCGTATAAAGCGGTGGCTCCTAAGCATAATAATGCGACCATCAAAACTTTATGAAAACACCTTTTTCTTAGAAGCTTTATAAACATTTTGTCACACAAATCAAACTGTTTTCACTGTTTACCACTGTGTCATTTTGAACCTATTAATTTTATCGTGTGTACCTTCGATATGTACCTATCACGATCAGTGACTAAGTAATACTGACTGCGATGTATCCATTCGTTCACGCACCTATGTATTGCAAAGGCCGAGTTCTGCCAAGATAACAGAGACAATAATGTTCACGAGCGCACGTTTCATAAATATCAAAGTGTATCCCGTTTATCATTTGAGCGTTTATAGAGGTAGGGTAGAGGCACTAGTGTTTAGCACTTTAAGCCCAGTTTCCGACACATTGATCGTCACCAAAAAATAACATAGATTTTTAATGAAAAATCATACAGCTTTACTAGGGTTGCCACCTTTTTTTGTGCAAATAATTATTATAGCATTGGATTTAAAAGGTAGAAAAAAAAGTACATTGTGTCAAAATAAAGTAGCTATGTAGGTACGATTATTTATTTCGCTTAAAATCAAAAGTACTTCTCATTGCTTTTAGCAGCTAATAACAAATAATTATCACAGCTTTATAGCTGCACAGCAACTTTTTTGTGTTATATTATAGGTAGGTATGTAAAAAAAATCCTAGAAAAAATAAAATATGTGAAATAAAGTATTTTTGCGTACTTTCTTGTTCTTATAAAGTATAGAGTACAATTAACCGAAATAACGTACACACGGCGGCAGATTAACCTACCCAAAACTGTCAAATTTCTACAATCAATGTTGAACTTAATGTTTTGGTTATAAGGATCAATATTCGCTGGAGAAATTTGACAGGTTTGGGTAGGTTAATCTGCCGCCGTGTGTACAATACTTTTTAATAAAGTACGGGTAGCAACCCTAAGCATGCCAGCTAGGAAGCAGGTGGTCCTGTATTCAATTGTTGCTAAAGTCTGAAATCAGTTGGTGACTCCTATGTATAATGATTAAAGGATAAAAATGTCGATCACTGGTTCCAGGAGCGCAGTTGTGCCATTACCCTACCAATAAGCCAATTTTAACGAGAACTCCAATTATTTATTATTTCCAAGAATTCGAATCTCAATACTTATTTTCCTTAAACATTTATAGATATGAATAAATTTAAATTAAAATTCATATTTAATGTTTTTTCAAAAAAAATATTTGCTTGTTGGGCGTCGATAGCTGTTACAGCGAGAAAGAAAGAAACAGCATAACCAAATTTCGGGGCGAGGCGAGTGATGAGAAGGCCAAAGGTGGAAGCGCACTTCACATTCGGTATCCTCAACTACTGATCCACTGGCTATCTTATCTCAGGCTGCCGGACCACAAAAATGCTGCAATTGCTGCAAACATTGATGATAAGACGACATATTTAGAGAAGATAGTAGTAGCAAGCAAGGCGGAAAAACAAGCCCTACCACCAACCAAACCGAGTACAAAACAGGTACGCCATCCCCCGCTGGGAGTCGAACCCGGGACCTCTAAGTCTAAACCGGTTGTGGTAACCACTAGAACACAGAGGCGGTTAAAAAAAATGATATCATTACTAGTAGGGTACCAAGTGTTAACTTGGTACCCTACTAGTAATGATACTTGCACTATGTATAGCGAATGAAACTTGCACTTGGCACCCTAAATGTTAATCTAGGGTGCCAAGTGCAAGTTTCATTCGCTATTAATGAAAACGAGAATTTGTATGGCAAAATATTAACTCATCTCGTATGCCGCCAGGAGGCGCTGCTTCAATGCCATACCAGTTTTCGTTTTCGTAAACGTAATCGAATGAATACGGATAGTAAATAAAACTAACGCTAGGCTCCCTGTATTATAAAATAATATTTTTAAATACAAAAGTATCATTAAAAGTGTTTTGAGAGAAACGTGTGATGTGATTCTATATTCCAGGTATACGCTGATGACAGCTAACGATAACATTCCCTTTGTCCAAAACGTAAACTAGCCTTACGATTATTATCATAACAACTGAATTGTACCTAACTATATTTTTATATTTACGCTGGCAATTGTTATATCAAGGTCACTTTAAACGTTGGTACCAACCTAGCGTGGTTAAAAATCTCATCATCTGTTTTAAAAATTAGTTATATTATTAACAGGGATAATAACGCAAAGTAGGTATTTAGTACCTTTTTTACGACTGCGACTGTGGTAGATATTTATTTATTTATTCAAGAAAACTCACTGACTTACGTACATTATACATAACACATAACATAACCATAACCTGGTAGCTAGGATTATTCACCAGCAACTTGCTCTTCTATACAGTCTTGTGGACTTCGAAGTGCCATACTACAGGTACACACCTGCGCCGGTTCTCGAAAACGGCCGTGCCACGCTCTATTGGGAACGAGCTGTCATCACGGACAGGACTATTCTAGCTAATAGGCCTGATATCGTGCTGATAGATCGATCGCAACGCCGGGCAGTGCTTGTAGACGTCACCATCCCACATGACGAGAACCTTGTAAAGGCCGAGAAGGACAAGGCCAGCAAGTACCCTGACTTGGCTCACGAGGTAATCGCCATGTGGGATATTGACTCGACAATCATTGTGCCGATAGTCGTGTCTGCGAACGGTCTGGTAGCGAAGAGTCTCAACCAACACCTTAAGAAACTCTCGCTCAATGGTTGGATCAAGGGTCAGATACAGAAGGTGGTACTCTTGGACAGGGCGCGGATAGTCCGAAGGTTCCTGTCTCTGCAGCCCTAACCACCGGCAGCTTGAGCCCTGCCCCGTTGCCGGCGGCACCTTAGGCTAGGTTTTTTATAATATTTTCATGTTTTGTATGTGCTTTTGTATTTTTTCTCTTATATTAATATTATAACAAATCTAGGGTAAGAAAAAAGATAAACTAAGAGATAATAATAATAATAGATATAAAACCATACAAAACAAAAGCCATTTGAAATCAGATCAATAAATTTGCAAACACAATGTCAATAGCAATTATAATAGATAGATGTCAAAACGATATTAATATTAATACAACATAAACATTAAGATTAAATAAGCTAACAAGGAGAGTTAAAATTTTGACGTAGGTACCCTACCCTTAGTCACCAAGAGCTGCGTCATTGCTATTATACATATACATATTATGATGAATGAAGGAAATGGGAAGTGAGAAATGATATACCCCCCAACCTCTCCAGTAGGTATCTCAGTAAAGATGTGGGGCTTTACAAAGTCCTCACGCGGACTTCTTGAGAGAATCTGAAAAGTGACGTTGCACTGTTTTATTTCATTTTCCAACACTCATGCACACTCACGAACACATCCAACATTATTTCACATTAATATTTGACATAACACAAATTTTAGAAAATAAAACAAATCCGCAGACCTGTGACTCTTCACTTTCCCGCCAAGAACTCTCCTGATCTTCTTCTTCTTCTTTTATTTATGGCATGTTTTGTGTCTACAGCTGAACACAATTCCACCAATATCACGTAGGTAACCAATACACGGAAGGATTCGTGTGAAATAAATAATAATTTTGTGTTTTTAAGCAAAGGAGATCATTCGGGCTCCATACATTTTTGGGCCTTCTCTTAAAGGGCCGGCCAACAAAAAAAAATTGTACGTATTGTTGGAACTAGCCATTTGGAGTAATAGTTAATATAGAACAAAAGTTGTAGAATTGCTCTGAGCCAAGTTATACAAGTTTGATGATTCATCATTTTACATACATACATTTATTGATTTCTGAAGGTGCTAAGAAACATAAAATAATGATAGATATTGTTATTTGTTGGCCGGCACTTTCAGAAAAGGCCCGAAAAAATGATGTCCTTTACCAAGAACACTTTATTTAACACAACATGCTGTAAATTAGTAAATAAATAAATATAATACGTTTTCTTGGCGGGAATATCATGTCAAGTTATGTATATGCGGTTTTGTTTTATTTTCTAAAATTTGTGTTATGTCGAATATTAATTTGAAATAATGGTGGATTATTAACCGTTATGTGTTCGGGAGTGGGCATGGGTGTTGGCAAATGAAACAAAAGAAAAACTGACTTCAAAAAACAGGAAACTTAAAAAAGTAAAAACAGCTCTAAAAAGCAATAAATAATATTGAAATCTTAATTACCTAGATACGTATGTCAGTTTTAAAATGTCTATTGAAGTTGGGTGGTTGTAAAAAAGATAAAGATGTGATATGGGCTTAGAGCATCTAAGGATGTGGGGACTAAGACCTCCCGCGGAGACAAATTGAGAGAATTTGAAAAATGACGTTGCACTGTTTTGTTTTATTTGCCAACACTCATGCACGTTTACTAACACTTAATGGTTAATCCGCCATTATTTCATATTCATATTCGACTTATTTTAGAAAACAAAACAAAACCTCAACCTAAGCACAAAATAGTCTTATTTTGTGACATAATATGTCTGTTCAGAAGTAAGTTACTAAACGGATTGCACTACTTTCTAACAGAAGACCAGCCCTGTGTAAATGTAAGGACGGGCGCCGTGGCGACGAGTGAAACAACGAGTCGTGCGATAAGAACTGGATGTATTTCATAGTAATAGGGATTACATGTAACATAAGTATAATATATGTTTATCTATACACTACACCTCCCCTGGAGGGAAAAAATAAAATGTTACTTAACAATTAAGTATATTTTATTTGGTATCCAGACTACCATGGTAAAATAAAAAAAATATCAAATAAACATCTTACGATTAAAAGATAATATAACATAAAGATAAAAATAAGCATTTTTTTAAGCACAGTTACTTACATATAAAAATAGTATACAATTTAAGATACATAAGTTCTCGTGCGGTTTTTATGGACAATTTCGGATTTTCCGTTCTTTAGAATTTTCACATTACAACCTAAATCTTCTAATATTAAATAAGGACCATTATACACTTTCTCGAACTTATTTCCGGTTTCATTTTTTAACAGTAAATATGTATTTTTCTTATAGGTCACAGGGTTTATAGCAGTGTCGTAATTTATTTTTCTTTTTATTTTACTATTTATCAAATTAATTTTTGCGTCTTTTTGTGCTACCTGTAGTCTATACTTTAGTTCTGATGGGTAATTGTCATAATTGTATAAAGGATCTACGACATCGCTGGTGAGGTTATTTGGTAACATACATGACTTACCGAAGTTCAACTCGTGCGGAGTATACTTGGTCTCACTGTGAACGGTGTTGTTATAGCAAAAGCACCAATAAGGAAGCCAGCTGCTCCACGAACTGGAATTATTTTCACATTGTATCCTTAAGTACGAACCCAAACTCTTATGTGTATTTTCCAACGCTCCGATAGATTCATGATGGTACGCCGTTGACGATAATTTGTTAATTTTTAATTAATTGCATACCTGCTGCATAGTCGTGGAGATAAACTCGGCGCCTCTATCAGTTGCTATCTCTCGTGGGACCCCAAATCTTAAAATAAAATTTTCAACAAATGCCCGCGCTACTGTCTCTGAATCTTTTGCATGTAATGGGTAGGCCTCTATAAATTTAGAAAGTTCGCATTGTAAGGTGAGCACGTAAACATAACTGTTGTTATCCTTTGGCAATGGCCCTACGATGTCCAAAAAAACTTTTTCTAACGCATAATTTGATGTACTAGTAATTTCCATCGGCTGTTTTGTTTTAAGTGCATGTTTTTGCGTTTTGCATTGGCTGCATTTATTCACAAATTCCACTATATCTTTGTCCATTCCCGGCCAATAACAGAATTTCCTAATATTATTAGACATTCGCATAATGCCCGCGTGGCCACTTGTGGGCAATAGGTGAAAATCATTAATAACTACACGTACGTCGTCTTTATTATTTAATCTTTGAATGTTTCTTAAAATACACAATCGGGGACCGGTCCAATCTTTATATCTCTTTATTTCGTTTAGTATCCCAGTTATAAAATCTATATTATTTTCGTTCTTTAACACACAAAGCTCCTTTAAATTTAATTTATTACACAAACAAACTAGATCTCTCACCAATACGTCTCGCGTGATCGGCGATCGAGATAAGCTGTTAAAGTAAACACTTGAACTGCTGGGTACGTATATAAAATATTTTGACCTTTCCTTTATTAATCCTTCTTTTTCTAATTTCATTAATTTTTTATTATTTGTCAAAGCTAGTTCCGTCAAATTCGTCGGTTTTTTAATAATGTCTACAACTCTCGGTTGATCAGACCTTGAATTGATGAAATTATTATTGACCGGTGAGTTTGTCGTCATTTGTTGCCCTTGCGAGTCCCTTATTCGTCTCGCTTGCGCTTTTGTTACTACGTTAACGATATGCTCGTTCATATTTTTTAATTCCTCTGACGTAATAATTATACGTGAGAGAGCGTCTGCCGCGGAGTTTTTATTCCATTTTATATATTCTATTTGAAAATTATATTCCTCTAACTGTAATCTAAACTTTAACAGTCTGCTTGAGGGGTCTCGCATGCCGAATAAATAAACTAGAGGTCTATGATCTGTCTGAATTTTAAATTGTCTGCCGAATAAATAAGGCCTAAAATATTTTACACTCCATACTATTGACAAGAGCTTTTTCTCAATAGTCGGATAGTTCATTTCAGCCTTATTTAAACTGCGACTTGCATACGCCACTGGGCGTCCGTCACTATTACACAACACGGAACCTAAAGCTATGCCCGATGCGTCGGTTTGTAAAATAAAAGTGTTTTCTTTCAAAAAGTTAGGATACTGTAAGACTGGTGGGGTTACTAATGCTTTTTTCAAAATTTGGAACGATTTTTCACATTCTTCGGTCCACACAAATGGAGCATATTTGCAACATAATTTGTTTAGTGGAAATGCCTTTTCCGCGAATCTCGAAATAAACTTGCGATAGTAGTTCGCAAATGCAACGAACCGCTTGACGTCGTCACTGTTTTTAGGAGTGGGATAATTTTCTAAAACCTTCGTTTTATTGGGGTCTGGCAAAATACCTTTTTCTGAGACTACGCGTCCTAAAAATAAAACTTCTTTTCTTAAAAAATTACATTTGGCGGGGTTCAACTTAA
Organism: Eudonia lacustrata; assembly: GCA_947562085.1. NCBI lineage: Eukaryota > Metazoa > Arthropoda > Insecta > Lepidoptera > Crambidae > Eudonia > Eudonia lacustrata. The sequence continues at coordinate 18,064,491 of OX387342.1, read as the reverse complement.
GGTTGACTTTTCTCAAGCGAGTAAAAATATCCATCAAGTTTTTGTTATGATTTTCCAAATTTCTACCCATGCAGACTAAATCGTCTTGGTATATCATACATTGCTCATAGTTTAGTCCAGACATTGCTACGGTTATCATTCTGGAGAAGGCACTTGGGCTTGTCTTTAGACCCATAGGTAGCCTAGTCATTTGATACTGATTTTTTCTCGTGGTGAACGCTGTATACGGTCTACTATCTCTATGTAAGTTCAATTGATAAAAGCCCTGGTATAAATCAAGGTGCGAGAAATAAACGGCACCTGACAAGGAATCTAGAATGTCCGATATATTTGGGAGGGGGAACTTATCATCCTGTATTTTATCATTTAGTTTGCGATAGTCAATGACTACTCGCCATTTCTTAATACCTAAAGAATCTAGTTTTTTCGGTACTAGTAACAATGGACTTGACCAAGCGCTCCTACACTCTTCTATTATTCCGTCTTCTAACATTCCTTTAATTTGTTTATCAATTTCGATTTTTTGTGTCTGCGGTAACCGATACGGTTTTACATAAACCGGGGTGCTATTCGATTTAATCTCGATAGTTTGTTCATACAAAGGAGTTGTGCCTAATTTATCTCCGGGTAAGTGAAAAACATCGGGAAACTTGGCACAAATATTTTCTATAGACTTTTGTTCTTCCGTTGTCAAGTTACCTAATTTTAATTGAGAAAATAATTTTTTAACTCTTTCCGCGTTTATATTTGACTTACTAAACTGACAAACGTAATAATCTTCTAATTTGGTTAAATATGGATTAAAATAATTTAAAGTTACATCGGTTTCTCTTGTGTTTAACAATTTAATAGGTATCTTCCCGTTTTTCTGTGTAGCAATAGTGTTAGCTAAGAAAACTCCCTCACATACTTCCTGATTACTCACTACGCAATCGCCAATAAATGTGGTATCTATATAGTGTATGGACTCGCTGCGCGCTGGTATTGTTAAGGAACTGCCATAAGAATTCTGTCTATCTAAAAAACTAAAGTTTAATTCTACGGATTTTCCATAATTCGTATTTAATTTTAATGTGTTCAGTTCATAATTTAATATAGCATGATGCTTTACTAAAAAGTCCTGACCCAATATTCCATCTGTTTTGCACGGCAATTTTTCAAAAACATAAAACTTGTTCTCAAAGACAAAGTTATTAATTCTCAACTTTAAATAAACATAACCATCCGAGATCACAGACCCGCCTATTCCGTTTATTCTAAGTGTCTCTTTATGGAATGGAATGTGTAGGCTTCTCAATCCCTCTCGTTTAATTACGGATAAAGACGCGCCAGTATCAATTAACCAGTTACACTTTAGATGACCTAGATAAAGTGATACTTTGTTTAGTTTATTCACTGTACACGTATAATTATTCACGAAAAAAATGATTCAACGTCTCTGTATTTGGTTGCTCCGTGTACTCGTTACCTGATGCCGCCTCGGGATCATGAGTCATAGTATGCACGTTTCCCGACGCTGAAGTTCTGCGATTATAATTATACCTACCTCTATAACCACCGTTGCCGCGACTTGAAAACCTCTGCGAATGCCCTTGATAATGCATGTTCGGGCGGGAACGTCCTCTGACGAACCCCCTTGGAGGTCGGCCTGCGTAACGCGCCCTTACGCGCTCGCCTCGGCCAGTAGTCATCCTGTTTGCATAATTTGTATAATATTTACGCTTACTATGGTACATGCTTACCACGTCAGCGGATGAAGACGCTCCCGGGGAAGATATTTCTTCCTCCTGGGCCACCTGAACCGCGTCCTTTAGATTCTGAAAGTCACGGGCTGCTATTATCGTGCTTAGTCTACGATTTCGTAGTCCGTCCGCAAAGCGTTTAATTGCGATCTTGTCATGTTTGCTTGTGTGTATACGGTGTACCTCTGTGTGTGTAACAGCGCTCATTAGCAAATACACGCAGTGCGTAAACAGCAGCTCTGTGTTTCACTTGTCCCGTTGTCTCCCTACATAACAAATGGCGACGATTACCCACAAAAAAAAAAAAAAATGTCTTTAACCTTTGGCGTAATTTCGAGTTTCGACCATACCCAGCAAACCTGGAGGGCATTTAAGGGCAGGATCACTCAATGGTTCATCGCGAACGACATCGACACGGTGAAGGATCCGTTGGGAGTGAAACGGCGAGCCATTTTACTCAGCGCACTCACGGAAGATACCTACAGGCTAGCGACCGACCTCGCGCTTCCAAAGACGTTGGAGGCAGTGCCTTATGAGGATATCGTGCAGCTTTTGGACACCCATTTTACACCAAAGCAAGTCGGGTTCGGAGAACGTCACAGTTTTTATGCGGCTACTCAGCTGCCAACAGAAACAGCGTCGCAATGGGCGGCGCGATTGCGTGGGCTCACAGCGCGATGCAACTTTGCTAATGTTGAAGAGGCGCTGCGAGACCGATTTATTATGGGGATGCTGTCGGGAGCTGAAAAAGAAAAGCTGTACGTTCAGGATTTAGCCGGTCTAACGTTGGCCAAGGCTGTGGAACTCGTGGAGAACCTTCGGAGCGCACGCGCGGCAGTGGCAGCCAGCTCCACCGTCACTGAACACGAGCTGTATAAAATCGACCAAGGAAGTGCTAGGGACAATAAAAAAGGTGAAAAAGTGAAGTGCTCGGTGTGCGGTTATAGTAATCATAAATCTCAGGAGTGTCGTTTCGCCAATTATACGTGTAAAAAGTGCCATGTCAAGGGCCATATACGTCGAATGTGTAAATCGATAAAATATGTGCAAAAGGACGGCGAGGTAAGCGAGGGCGATGATGACGACGGTGAGTTAATTGTAAATTCAATCTATAATGTTAGATCCTTAAAGGGCGAGCCCTTAGTCGAAACGGTGTGTATAAAGGGTATAATTCTGCAATTCGAAATAGATAGTGGGTCGGCGGTGTCAGTCATATCTGAAAAAACATATAAACTACATTTCAATAACGTGCCATTATCAAAAACAAATAAACGTTTAATAGGTTATACGGGCGAAGGATTGAAGTGTGCGGGATGTGTATGGTTACCGTTGGAATGGAGGGGACGCACACACAATATACAGGTATATGTTGTACGCAACGGCGGGCCGCCACTGCTCGGCCGTGATTTTATATCAACTTTTGGCTTACAACTGTCACCGGTATATAAGTGTAATGTTTTTAAAGCTGACGAAATCAAGTCCTTGCATCTACTGTATCCCGATATGTTTTCAGGAAAACTAGGGCGCTTTAATAAATACGAGGTGAAATTAAGGCTTAAAGAAAATGCTAAGCCTGTATTTATTAAAGCCCGCACAATGCCATTCGCGCTTAAGGACAAGGTAGACAAAGAAATTGATCGGTTAGTTATGCTAGGTATTTTGCGGCCAGTGGATCAATCAGAGTATGCGTCTCCAATAGTGCCGGTTTTAAAACGTGATGGGTCAGTCCGTCTCTGCGTTGACTATTCAGTTACCATTAATAAACTATTAGTTGTCGACCAGTACCCGTTGCCTACGATAAACGAGTTGTTTGCAAAGCTTCACGGTGGACAGCATTTCACTAAGCTTGACTTATCAATGGCTTATAATCAACTGGTTTTAAATGAGGAGTCACAAAGGTATACATGCGTTAATACACACCGCGGCCTTTTTGCATACACTAGATTAGTGTTTGGTTTGTCGTCCGCGCCGGCTATATTCCAACGAGTTATGGAGGGATTGCTAGCGGGCATTAGCGGCGTTTTATGCCTGTTGGACGACGTCCTGATCACGGGATTTAATCGTGCTGATCACATTAATAAGCTGCATCAGGTATTACAGCGATTGCAAAAGGCAGGGCTCGTATTACAAAAAGAGAAATGTGAATTCTTTAAGGAAGAGATAAGTTATCTCGGACGCGTTATAAATAAACAAGGATTAAAAAAAATCCCCGGAAAAAGTAAAAGCCATATTAGAAACGCCAGTACCTACAAACGTTAATCAACTGCAATCCTTTTTAGGATTAACAAATTACTACAGATGTTTTGTGCCAGGCGCGTCAACAATTTTAACTCCATTGTACGAGTTATTAAAAAAGGGCTCAAAATGGAAATGGTCAAAAAATGAAAACGATGCATTTATTGACATAAAAATAAGTTGACGTCCGACCAAATATTGTCACATTTTAATCCAAACGCAAAAATAATTGTAACGGTAGATGCTTCTCCTAGCGGGCTGGGAGCAATTTTATCACAAATAGATTGTGACCAGCAGGAGAAACCAGTTGCTTTCGCGTCGCGCACACTAAATAGTGCTGAAAAAAAAAATTCACAGATACAAAAGGAAGCAACTGCAATAATATTTGGCATACGCCGCTTCCATCAATATTTATATGGAAGGTCCACACCGTTTGTACTGCGTACTGATCATAAGCCTTTGCTATCAATTTTTGGACCGAATAAAGGTATCCCAGAAATATCGGCAAACCGATTACAGAGATACGCTTTATTTTTAAGTGCCTATAATTACGCAATAGAATATGTAAAAAGTAAAGATAACTGCGCAGACTACCTGTCGCGGGCTAGCCTGCCCGCGCCGCCGCTGGCGCCGCCCCCTGGCACAGTGGGGGAAGCGGCCGACGACGATGCGTCATCGTGCGAGCGCGCTGCTTATGTAAACTTTGTAACACACGGGACCTTGCCGATAACTGTTCAAGCATTACGGGATACGACTTTAAAAGATGCAGTGTTAAGCAGAGTCATAAAATTCGTCTTAAAAGGATGGCCTAATAAAATTAAAGATGAATCAATAAAACCATATTATTTATGTAAATCACAGCTAGCGTACGAAAATGGATGCTTAATGAGAGGGCACAAGGCAGTTATACCGAAGTCTTTGCGTCAAAATGTCCTTGATGAACTTCACACTTCGCACATGGGCATTGTGAAAAGCAAGGCGGAAGCCCGTTCCCGCTTGTGGTTCCCAGGAATAGACGAAGCGCTGGAAAAAATAATAAGGTCGTGTGAGACGTGTATCCAGTTGCGACACTCGCCACCACGGACGTCGATATCACCGTGGCCGTACCCACCACACCCTTTCCATAGACTTCATTTAGATTTCCTAGGGCCCCTAAACAGACGCATGTTTCTAGTTATAGTGGATGCGTACAGTAAATGGGTGGAGGTATATGAAATGAGCAGTTGTACTTCAGTTGCACTTATTGAAAAAATGTACGAATTTATGTCTCGATTTGGCTTACCTCAAACAATAGTGACTGATAATGGCACGGCGTTTTGTTCCCAAGATTTTGAACATTTTTGTAATCTCAATGGTATTTGCCACGTGACTTCACCGCCGTACCACCCCGCTAGTAACGGCCAAGCGGAAATTTATGTAAAGGTCGTAAAAAAGGGCATTAAATCTAGTATTTTAAGTTCGAAAAATGTTAAAGATAGTAAATTAAACCTATTAAAATACATGTTCGATTATCGTAACTCGATACATTCCATCACGAATACATCACCGGCTCAATTAGTATTTGGAAGAAAATTAAGATCGCGATTAGACATAATGCATCCATCTACTGCGCCGCCACCGCCCTCAACTGCCTCGCTCGCTAATTCGGTCAAAACAAAACAGTGTTCGCAGGTTAAAGCACGAGGGGGTAATAATGTATTATTTACCCTTGGACAATATGTATTATATAAACGATATATTCATAAAGATAAGTTTTGTTGGTGCAAAGGAGTGATTGTAAAAAAAATAGGTAACCGTTTGTATCTTATTAAAGATTGTGCAACTTCAGTAGTTGTAAAGAAACACAAAAATCAAATAATTTTGTATAAAGGTTATGATGGCAGTAAACAACTGTGGGATGTAACGGAATTGCTTACGACACATGACGGGGAAACAGTCTCATCGGCACCACCATCATCACCGGAGCCTTCATCGCCCACTGACAGCGATATCGGTACTTCATCGTCAATAGAAGAGGAGGTGAGGTCCCCCCCGCCTGACTGGGTGACCGTTGCGAGAGGCGTCCGACGGCCCGTGGAGGCAGGCCACGACACGGCTTCGTCATCACCGCCCGAGGCCGCTCGCCAGACCACGGACTTATCACCATCCTGGGTGACGACTAGCAGAGGAGTTCGGCGTGGTGCACAGACAGATAAGAAGATGATTTTTATGAAGCCATAGATGCAGATACGTCGTAAGCACCTAACGTAAGCGCCTAATCGGAACAGCAATCATCCCACAGTCTAAGCATATACCTATGTAGACAACTAGTATATAAGTATTATCTAAAAGGGGAGGAATTGTCATGTTTGCTTGTGTGTATACGGTGTACCTCTGTGTGTGTAACAGCGCTCATTAGCAAATACACGCAGTGCGTAAACAGCAGCTCTGTGTTTCACTTGTCCCGTTGTCTCCCTACATAACAGATCTTTTCATTAATGGGCCGTAAAATATTATAACTGTTAGTGTCGCCGTCGGACTGCGAAATCGTTAAGTCTACGAATAATTCAGTAATTTGCTTACCGAAATCCACCACATAGTTATCACCTTGTCTCGCCGCCTGTAGTCTCGTATGTATGGCCGTCGCAGCTTTTTTTGTCAATAGCACCTGTCGCATATCCTTTAACAAATCCTTGACGGACAAATATGAATTAGACAATTTTAGTTTAGCTCCCTGAGATAGACGCGTTTTTAAAACGAACGATATTAGATTCGTCTTGGATGTCTCGTCTAAAGTAGCTTCGTAGTACTCTATCCCATCAATTAATTCTTTTGTATTTCCCTCGGTATCATCCATTACCGGCAAAAGGCTCAGCGCAGTTTTCAAATCAAATTTAGACATCTTTGAATATTCGTCTTCGCTACTACAGCCACTAATACTACTTCTACTACTACTTAAATCTACGCGGTCCTTTCGATCCGATTCAAGGCAGACCTTACATAAACTTTGAACTTCAGAAAATAAGTTTGAAAAGTTATTACTACATTCAATTATAATTTTTTTTTCTTGTTCGTCTTTAAAGTCTAAAACCTTACTTATTTTTTCTATATAATTATTATAAAGATATTTTAATTCGTTGGCCTCTTTCAACTTTTATCTAATATTTCACCTCTTCGTCTCTTTGGACCGATTTTTATTAAATATTTTCTTATGTCAAATAATTTGTTATTTAATTCTTTTATATAATCTGCCATTCATCACTATAAAAGTAACAATTGTGGCACAAACTACATACTTTACATAATAAAATAGGTACTATTATATTTTAGGCTTACTTGAATAAAATAACATGGCTTAATGTTCATAGTATACCTGGTCACAACACAAAACACGCTTTGACTTTACTTTTCATGACTCACATTTTTACCGCTCATCACTAGCACTGTTCACTTTACCGCTAACCGCTTATTACGCTCTCTCCTTGATTCTTTCCGGGTACTCCGGCGACAGCTTCTGCATACGCACCACTCCAGCGTCGACTCCACGCTGCACTCTCTTGTTAAAGCATTTCACACAGTAACGTATGGTTATTATGACGGCAACAAGCAGGAACATCGAAAGGAAAGCCAGCATGCTTCCTGATATTATTCCGACATGGGTCTCGATGTGTGTGCCCATATGGTTACTGTATCCAATCTGCGTGTTTATTTCAGTTTCGGCCTTTGGGGGTGGGTTACTGTTTGAGCGACACATTTTCTTGATGATTGCCTGTTTCACAAATCGAACGGTTGTTCCCGTGGAATCGCGAATAATCAATCTGTACTGTCATCTTGCAAACTATAATTAGCTACCGATTATTTAATTGGAAACCGTACTCCAATCCGAAAATGGCAGGGTCGCCATGTAAGGACGGGCGCCGTGGAGACGAGTGAAACAACGAGTCGTGCGATTAGAACTGGATGTATTTCATAGTAATAGGGATTACATGTAAAATAAGTATAATATATGTTTATCTATACACTACATAAAAACTACCATTCAGTAATATTTTTAAGGTTTAATTAATAAATCCTACGGGCAGCCGTAGTAGCTACTGGCGGGCGTCTGGCCAAAGCCGTGCAATCTAACTTCTGCCAATCCTCGCTGCCACCTCTGAGATGTCCTGACGGATCTTTAGGTCACAAGCCGCAGCAGAAGGCCGATCTCCTGGCCGGACTCTTTGCGGCTAACTCCCGAATCGACGACCGCAATGCACAGCCACCTACAACTCCTCATTGTGGCCACACAATGCCCGATATTAAAATCAGGCAGTGTGATGTACGTGCGGAGCTGCAGTCAATCGATGTTCGGAAAGCTAATGGCCCTAATGGCATCCCAGCAATAGTTTTAAAAATGTGTGCAGCGGAGTTGTTCCCCGTGTTAATTCGTCTTTATCGTCTCCCGCTCAATTCGGGTTGTGTACCGAAATCTTAGAGAGATGCTAATATGCAACCGGTTCCGAAAAAAAATATAACCGACTTCAAAAAGGAAAAAAAAAGTAAAAAATAAATTTACTTAGCACAAAGTAATTCGTATTTTGATTTAATTAATCAAAAATGATTAAATAAGTATACAAAAAGCGGCCAAGTGCGAGTCGGTCTCACCCATGAAGGGTTCCGTTGCAGCAAGTAACATAATATAAAAGTTCTTGTAGTTCGTTGTGACTTTGATCGATGTTTTAATAATAGTGTATTTTTTTAATTAAGTTATTGATAAGTAAACATTATAATTATAATTAAGTAACCATTCCAGAGGATGGGCAGCAGCATCTCTCTGAGGTTACCCTCAACCTACTGCGATCGCCAACCCGCCTGCCAAGCGTGGTGATTACGGCAAATACCCCTCATATCCTTGGGGGAGGCCTGTGTCCAGCAGTGGACGTCTTTTGGCTGAGATGATGATGAGATGATGAAACATTATAACAAGGTACCTAAATGATGGGATAGATTGACGTATTAAAAAAAAACTACTTACTAGATCTCGTTCAAACCAATTTTCGGTGGAAGTTTGCATGGTAATTTTAGAAAAAATGATATTAGAAACTTCAATATCATTTTTGAAGACCTATCCATAGATACCCCACACGTATGGGTTTGATGAAAAAAAATTGTTGAGTTTCAGTTCTAAGTATGGGGAACCCCCAAAATTTATTGTTTTTTTTCTATTTTTGTGTGAAAATCTTAATGCGGTTCACAGAATACATCTACTTACCAAGTTTCAACAGTATAGTTCTTATAGTTTCGGAAAAAAGTGGCTGTGACATACGGACGGACAGACAGACAGACATGACGAATCCATAAGGGTTCCGTTCTTTGCCATTTGGCTACGGAACCCTAAAAACAGCTCTAAAAAGCAAGAACTGATTGCACATTAATTACTTAGATACGCATATCAGTTTTAAAGTATGACTATTAAAGTCGGGTGGTTGGTGGTCGGCTGGGGGACAATTTTGTTTCATTTAAACTTGAATAGTTGTTCCAATATCTCCACTTTTTTATTGAAAAAGCCCCACCCGACTTCAATAGACCTTCTTTAAAACTAATATGCGTATCTAGGCTTAAAGCATTAACTAGGTAATTAATAATAAATGATTTCAATTCTTGCTTTTTAGAGCTGTTTTTTGTAATACTTATTTAATCATTTCTGATTAACTAAATCAAAATACAAATTACTTTGTGCTAGCTAAGTAAATTTATTTTTTACTTTTTTTATTTTCGTTTTCGGTTTTTTTTTAATATTTAATTTTACAATTTTTATTTATGGTGAGACCTAACAAGGATGCTTATCGGATGAGGAAACGATGGCCTAGTAGGTAGAGGTTTTTCTATGTAAAATTTCAACATTAATTAGGTATTATTTTTGTACGAACTGAACATTTTGGCATATTGAATCGTATGAAGTAAGCCCAACAAAAGGTAACTGCTGTAAATCGTTGAGGAATTCCCTCGACTGTCTATGGTCTCCATCATCAGACCTGTAATGGCACTTATAACTGATATGGGTGCAAAGTTCTCATCAATACAAATGAATTAAGTCCAAACACAAGGTAGCTACTGTAAAACGTTGAGGAATTCCCTTGATGTCCTTCTTCTACATCATCAGACTCCTAATGACAGTCACAACCCATCTAGGTGTAAATAGTTCTCACCAATATAAATTAATTAAGCCCAAACACCAGGTAATTGCTATAAATCGTTGAGGAGTTCCCTCGACTGTCTTTCGGCTTCATCATCAGATCGACCCAGAACTTCATTTAATAGTAGTGCTTTAAAATACTTAATGAAAAAAAATTAACAAACGCACTAGTCGCCACTACGATTTTCGAAGTTTCCCCTCGATTTCAGATCCATTCCATCAACAGATCCTGACCTGATGACCATGGGACCACCTGGGAAGTATACCCTTTCGAACAAAACAAGAATTTTTAAATCAGTTTATAACTTATGGAGATATCGCGTAACAAACATACAAAAAAAAACATTCAGTCGAATTGAGAACCTCCTCCTTTTTTTGAAGTCGGTTAAAAAAGGAGATTGGTCAGATCCGACTAACTACCGCCCAATGGCCTAGTTCAGTTTTGTGTAAAGTCATAGAACGGATTCTAAACAAACAGCTCATCCGCTACCTAAAAGAACACCCCTTAATTCACGATCGCCAATACCTACGGGTTTCGGCCGAAACGGTCTAATGGTGATCTTCTAGCGTATGTTACACATCTCTGGGGTGAAACTATTGACAAGCGTGGCGAGTCAATGTCTGTTAGCCTTGACAAAGCCAAGGCTTTTCATCGGGTCTGGCACAAAGCTTTTCTCTCCAAGCTCCCGGCATACGGTCTGCCTGCTCAGTTCTGCAACTGGGTCGCTGGCTTCTTACATGAGCGTAGAATCCGAGTACTCTCAGACGGATGCGCTTCGCGGTTCATGTACGCTGGTGTCCCTCAGGGGTCCGTTCTATCCCCCACGCTGTTCCTTCTGTATATCAATGATATGCTTCCACTTGGAAATATTCATTGCTATGCAGATGATAGTACAGTGCACGGTGGGTATAATGGTCACCCTGCAGCTGGGCGAGTCGAGACTGAAGAGAAATGAGTAAATCTTGTCATTGAGCTCAATCGGGTATTGGACCTTATATCTAAATGGGGCTCCAATAATCTTGTCGAGTTCAATGCCAAGAAAACACAAGTATGCGCGTTCACGGCAATAAAGTCGCCATTCCTACCCCTTCCCTTTCTTCAAGGCACATCACTCGGCCTGCAGAGCAGTATTTAACATGTTCGGTATAGAGATTCGCTGCGATCTGAACCAGAGGGACTACATCAAAGCCGTGATAAAAACAGCCTTACGTAAACTCGGTGTCCTGAACAGGGTGCGGTGATTCTTCACGTCAGATCAGTTGTGCCTTTTGTATAAGACGCAGGTGCGGACTTGCGTGGAGTATTGTTCGCACCTCTGGAACGGTTCTGCAAGTACCTTCTCGATGCCTTGGAGAGATTGCAGCAGGAATATTAAATATTCTTTTTAAAAAGAGCTTTATTCATTTAAAAAGTATAATTGGCGCAGTCTTGTGGATTGACGAAAAAACTACTTTTAAACTTCAAAGTTGCATAATTCGTCAGAACCTTGAACTTCAAACTTGTAAATGGTGTAAGCGTACCAAGGAAAATGAAGACAATTATTCTGTAAGTGCCATTTCCCTTTCATATTATTCCTATCTCAATATATTTTATAATTACGTTTATTTCGTTTGAAGACTAGAACCAAATCGTCTAATTCTTCCTAACTTTATTCAATCCGTGTTAGATTAGTTAAATACTTAGTTAAAAATTTACTATATAGTTTTATAAAATATTTGCAAAATGGAACTAAACGTTTTTAAAACTGCTATTAACTTTGTTCCTGAATTCGAGGGAAATCCTAATCAACTATATAAATTTATAACTATATCAGAGGCTATTTTATCTCAATATTATGATGAAAATCAAGCTGTTGCCTTTCAAAATCAAATGGTATTATTTAGTATACTAGGTAAACTCAAAGGAAAAGCGGAAGAAATTGTTAATATCAACGGCGCTTCTACTTCGGCCAATGTAAAATGAGTTTTATTACAACACTTCTCAGCGAGATGAAAATTCGTTGACTAGGGATTTGATATGTATCACGCAAAAAAATGATAACCCACAAGAATTTTATGATAAATGCATGCATATGTTAAATACTATTATTAATTTTGTTAATTTACACGAAGTGGAAGAAACTGTGAAAAGGTGTAAACGCGACTTTTTTACGTCACAAACATTAAAGACATTTTTGGGAGGATACATGGGAGGACATGAACCTATTGGTTCTATAATCAGAGCCATGAGACCCACTGACTTACCCACAGCAATTGAAATGATTAAAGAAGAACAAAATATTTTGTATTCGCAAAATAAGAATAGATCAAACTGCAATCAGTTTGTTATTTTGATAAACGCCCACAGTTGCCTTCACCTCAAAACAAAAGTAATATTTTTGTAAAACCAAGTTTTTAAAAAAAAATACCCCTTATCAACAAAATAATTCTTTTTCACATCAAAGTAGATTATTTTCACGACCATTCAATTATCTGCAAAATAACCAATTTAATTTTGGACAAAATCGTCAAAATAGTTTTCCTAAAAATAATTATAATAACAATTCTTTCCAGCAACAAAGACCACTTTGGTCACAAACGCAAAATAGAACTACGTATAATAATAATTTATCAAAATACACATAATAATCGTGCTTTACCTCAGCCAATGAGTGGTATTTCTTATAGATCGCGAGATGTACCATTGAGACCATTGAATAATAATCATTTTCAACCAGTACACCAAAACCCGAATTTCACTTTTAAGGAGTTCATCATTCTGAGGAAACCGCCGAGTTGCAACAGCAACAGTTTCCCGATGAAAATATGCATGAATACGATTCAAACGAAAATGGTTCCTTATCTAATATCGTAGAGGACGTTTCTGAATCAATTTTTTTGCGAAGTCACAGACCAAATGAATCCCAGATTTTCTTCCTTATATTCAAATAAAAGGTTTTTTGTAACCTGTCGCAGCGTATTTATGTGGTCTATGGTGCTAAAGCCTTTTCGGAAACTGGCTTGTTCGATAGGCTGGAAGTCATCAAACCTGCGTGCAAGACTATTCGTTATGGCTCTCGAAAATAGCTTGGTGGCTTAGAAAAGAAATGGGTCTGTAATTCTTCAGCAGGGTTTTGTCGCCCTTTTAGAAGAACAGTACCACCATACCTTCGTGTCACGTCCCTGGCGTTCTGCTCCCCAGTATGACGGAATTAAACAGCTTCTGAAGAGCTACGAGTACCGGTCTTCCGCCTGCTTTCAGAAGCTCGGCCGTAATTCCGTCAGCACCTAGTGCCCTGCCGTTCTTGAGCTGTTTGAAAGCCATACTAATCTCGTACAGGCTGATGCCCGGGATGTCTTCAGTATAGTGCCGGGTTGACTTAGCTCTAGGGTCTTTAGCTAAGCTTTGTACATGTGGCCGAGTGGAGGTGTAAAGCTGTCCATAGAACTGCTCAACCTCTCCATTAACATCAGACCTGGTCGTGACAGTTCTGCCGTCATCGATTTTCAGCGTCGTCAGTTGGCACTGCCCAATACCCAGATCTTTTGCGAACACTTTAGAGCCTTTGTTCCGCTCAATGGCCTCTTTAATACGATTAGTATTAAATCGGCGCGTGTCGAGTCAAAGACTTCAAGATCTGCCTATTTAGCTGCCGAAACTGAGACGTATCACCTGGGGAAAGCAGAATCATTGCACGCCGCTCTTCTTTTTTTTTATATTAGAAGGAGGCAAACGAGCAGGCGGGTCACCTGATGGAAAGCAATCACCGCCGCCCATGGACACCCGCAAAACCAGAGATGCGTTGCCGGCCTTTAAAAGTTCCATTAGTTTTAGGGTATGGTCTGAGAACTTTTTGGTTTCTTTTGTACGGTGGGTTTTAAAAAACTTGGACCCAACCGTTTGAACAGTTTCCACAAACCTGTTGCTTTATTTTCCGTCCACATTTACGAAATCATTAAGGCACTCGAGGCGATTCTGCAATTCGAACTGAAAGCTTTCCGGGTTTTGCATTTGGATGGACATGGCAGGACGGCGGAGCGTAGACCTTATCAATCGACCTATTTCCAGCTTAACGTTGATATTCAATGTGCCTCTTACCAACCGGTGATCGCAGCCAGTTTTAAACGCATTGATCACAGTGATATCATTGAATATTTGCTTCCTCGAGTTAGGATGTGGGCGAGGGCGAAAGGCTTTTTAAAAAGCTAATTTATAAACAGATAAGGTGTTGATGCTCAGAGGAGCTGGTTAAGACTGACTTTATTTAATCTTGTATTACAATATATAGTATACTTAATGTTATTGTTTACATGACAAAAGGTTATCTAATTAATGCTGTACATGAATTAGGTGGTAGCAATCATGGTCATAACAATGGTGTTGATTGTCTTCGTTTCCTGCTACGTGTTATCTTCATGGCTGCTTCCTGGTACGTGGTGTCTTATCGTGCTATGTGGGTGGTTTACACCTACATAACTCCTCCCCTCTTAAGAGAAAGGCGCGTCGTAGATTGAAGCGGCTTGAGAACAACTTCTTCGCCGTCTTCTGGCGTGATACTCATGATCATGGTTCTTCGAAGCCACCAGAATTTGTATGCTGCCGTCGTTAATGCTGCTATGATGATTATTATGTATAATAGTATGGATGACCAGCTGGGTGAGGTTGTTATCCATGACACTTTTTCTGGGGGTGCTATTTCTTTTGACCTTTGTAGTAGTTTATTTAGATCATCTAATTCGATTGTTTCTAGGTTTACTGCGATTGCAGATGGGTTTGGTGTTTTATATGCGCGTGGCAGTGGAATCGATTCCTTTATGTTAATGTATTTCTGATGTGTTGTTAGGTATCTATCTGCGATTTGAATGGTGCATTTATTGTCTATTGTGATTAAATAAACACCTTTAATTCGCTGATACTGGACATCGTTTCCGCATGTTGTTTTCGCTACTTCTTCTTGCTTTATCATCGCAATCCAGCTATTATCTTGAATTTGTTGAATTAGGTTGTTTCTGTAGTTTGCTAGTATGTATGTGCAGTTATGTGGTTCTTGGTGTTGTATAAGTTGTGCTATGCAATCGTTGGATTGCTGCAGTTTTTGCCATTCTAGATGTTTACAGATGACGTCTTTGTCGGTGATCTTCAAACATGGTTCGTGGGGGTAAGCAAACTCGTCATTTCCCAAGATAAGGTAAGGGTTATGTGGAATTAGGATAGTGTTGTTGTTATTGGGGATGGGGTAAAGGTGTAGGAGGTTATATGGGTGTTCTGTTACTAGTGGTATCTCCAATATGAAGTTAAGTGTTTCATTAGTACCATATGCTGTGATATACTGTAATTGCCTTTTCCAATAAGTGGATATTTTTTAACTTAGGTGAGTAGGGCAATCTTAAGTTTAATTGGTTTTGTATATAATTTAATTCTTCTATGAGGTAGCTTGGGTCTATTATACTAGGGTGTAGTTTGTTTAGGTGAGAAAATGTAATTGCATTTTCTAACATAGACAATCTATTGTAGAGCTGTTGGAACGATCTTCCTATTTCACTGTATATACTTGTTATTTCATTTTTTGTTTCTAATGAATTTGTTATTTTTGAGATTTTATTAATAGCTAAAGCTATTAATTCTTGATTTGGTTTTATTTGTTTAAGTTTAGTTTCGTATTCCTGCGTGAAATTTTTAACTAGTCCTATCGTGTCCTGTTGGCTATTTGCATTATTGTTTACTACTGTTTTAAGTGTTTTAATTTCGCTCTCAAATTTAGCTGCGTCTTCCTGATCTAGATTTCCTGTAATTGATTTTATTATTGAGCCTATTCCGTTTATTAATCCTCTTTTTTGTCTGTAACTTTTTCTAAGACCTATTCTTTCTAATTCTAAATATTCTAGCTTACTTTCTACTGTAACGATTAAATATTCTATTTGCTTGTGTGTTGACGAGTCCTTTATTGATCGTTTTCTTTAAGTTTTATTGTGAAGTAATTACTACATATTTCTATGTATATTTCTCGTAGTTGTGTAATATTATAGATGACTATGAGGTGATATGTGTCTAGTTGATATTGGGCCTTCGCTTCGGTTAGTACTAAAATTCCATTGTGGTTGTCTATTGGCTCAATGATTGCTGTTGCTGTGGTGAGATGGCATATGATGGTGATGCAGGCGATGGTGTTCCTGAAACATTTTCAGGGCGCCTTAATAAGCGGAAGTGTACTCTGATAGTTTTCGCGTTAATATGTTTTCCTACTATCTCTGCTATTTGTTCTTGGTGTATTCGGACTATTGTGTATGGTCCTAGGTATCTGGGTTCCTGCTTATTAGACCTTGCTGTTTTTGCTACCTGTTTATACACCTTGTCTCCTACTTTGAAGTTGGGTGTTTCTGTATTTAAGTTGTTTTTATCTATTACTACTTGTTTGTTTTTTGATAATTTTGAATTCACTAGCTTTTGTATGTTTTCCATAATTTGTTTGTGTTTAATTACATATTCCTGATTAAATTCTTGTGGGAAATGTAGTTCCAGTGGGTTTCTGCTACTTGTGTGTCCGTATAATAATTCGAAAGGAGTAAATCCTGTAGCTGAGTGTATTGTGTTATTGTATGCTATTATTGCGTATTTCATGAGGTTAGATGGTTCATCTTTATCTGTGATACGTTGAATACTAATTATTTCTGCAAGTGTTGAATGTAATCGTTCTATAGGTGAATTTGAGTTAGGGTTATATGGTGTTGTAAAATGTATATGTATGTTGTGCATTGCACAAATTTCTGTTATAACTTCATTGTCGAATTTTGTGTCTGAGTCAGTTGTTATTTTTATTGGAATTCCTATTGTAGAAAAGATACTTAATAGGGCTTCGGCTATGTGTATGCTTGTAGCGGCCACAAGTGGTATTGCTTGTGCATATTTTGTGAAATTGACAATTATTGTTAAAAATGTTATACCTGCGCTACTGTATAAATCCATGTACATATGTTCCATGGGTTTATGTGGTGTTTCTGTGAGTGATAATGGTAGTTTTAAGGGATTACGTTCGTATTTGCTTTTTAAGCATTTTTCACATTTGTTTATATATTTTTGTATTGATAGTAGCATGTTTGGCCAATGATAATTTTTGTGTATTTGCTTATAGGTCTCTTGTATCCCTCTGTGAATTGTTTTACCTTCGTGATATTTTTTTATTAATTCTTTTTGTTCATTAATGTTTTCTATTAGTGTCGCTCTATTTAAGCAACGGATTAGTTTAGGACCACGGTCATTGAACGTTGTTTTATATATTTTACAAAAGAGTGTGTAGTAATCTTCATGATGGAAGTAACAATGAAATATTCTGTCTGGGATTGTGTGTTCTAATAGGAATAATTTTATTTGTTCCAAAGTGTTATTGATGGGTATAAAAACGTCTTTTATTATTATTCTTCCTTTGGACCTATCCTCGACTATGTACTGATTTCCCGGTGTTTTTCTAATATGTAACTGTTTTAATTGTCTGTCTATTGCGTCTTGTATCTCTGGTATTTGTTCCGTTTCTTTGTTGTTCCTAGTATCGATATCTTCGTAAATGGGTACCTCGGGTGTTAGTGGCGGTATGTCGGGTGTTATGGGCATGTCTAGTAAAGTACGTATATCTATATTTTCTAGGTCTAACTGTTCTTCTGATGTACTAGGTTGTTGTTCGCTTATTTCATTATTGTAAATTATTTTTACACGAGATAATGCATCAGCATTGGTGTTTAGTTTACCTTTTTTATATTGCACTTCATATTCGTATTCTGCTAATTTTAATCGCCATCGTGTTAATTTTGAATTTGGGTCTTTTAGGGACATTATCCAAGTTAATGGTCTGTGGTCTGTGTATGTGTGTGGTCTTTGTTCTGTTTCTGATAATGTGCGTGATGCGTAAGCTACAGGTTTGTCTGATCCTAGTGTTCCCTGTGATAGTATTGCGCCTAATGCCACGTCTGATGCGTCTGTTGTTAATATAAATGGTTTTTCGAAATCTGGATATTGTAGAATTGGTGCATTGATTAATATTTCTTTACATTTTTCAAATGACTCTATATATTCTGTTGTTAACTCCACTTTGTTGCCTTTTTTTAAGCATTTTGTTAGTGGTTTTGTTAACTTAGCGAAGTCCTGTATAAATTTTCTATAGTAGCCCACTAGGCCTAAGAATGATTTAATTTCTTTTTGTGTTTTAGGTATTGGAAACTTTTTTATTGCTATTATCTTGTCTTGATTAGGTTTAAGGCCTTTTTCTGTTAGTGTATGTCCTAAAAATTTGACTTTTTTTTGCAGGAATTCCGACTTATCTAATTGTATCTTTAGATTATTTATTCTGAACCTATTAAAAACTTGTTTGCATTTATTTAGATGTTCCTCTAGTGAAGACGAGTAAATGATTACGTCATCAAGGTAAGTCAATACGTTATCTATACCTTTTAGTACTGAGTCCATTAATCTTTGAAATGTACTTGGTGCATTTTTCAGGCCAAATGGCATTCTAAGAAATTCGTAATGTCCTCTATCTATAGTAAACGATGTTTTTTCTATATCGTTTAAATGCATCTCTACCTGGTGGTAGCCTGAGGCTAACGCCACTTTTGTTGTCCGGAGGCATCTGCCTTTTTTGGAACTATGTGTACTGGGCATGACCAAGGGGAACTACTTTCCTTTATTATGTTTTGTTCTAGTAGTTTGTCTATTTGTTTTTTTATTTCTTCCTTTTGTTTAGGTGCTTGTCTATAATTTCTTACGAATATTGGTTTTTCATCAGTTAAACGTAAGCTGTGTTTAACTTCGTATATGAAAGTTAATGGGATTTGTTCGCAATGAAATATATCTCTGTAGTTATTGCAATGTTTTCTTATGTTTCTTTTTTCTTCGGGATTCATGTGATCTGTTCTTAATCTATTTAGGTTTTCTTTCAGGTAATTATCTGTGTTTTTATTTACTGATATGTTGTTTATGGATACTATGTTTGATAAGTTTGTCTGTTTTAGTTTTTTTAGATTTAATTGGCAACTATTTTTTAATTTAATTGTATTATTTGAATTATTTATTACTGATGTTGTCAAGTTTCCGTTTTTTACTGTAACTAAAGCTGCTGGGAAGTGAAGACCGTCTTGTGTTATTTTTTCGGTCAATAGGTATTCTCCTTCGTTATTATTACAAAGTAAACTGATTATTTGTTCTGATTTGGGTTTAATTGTGCTATATGATTTAATGTCATCCCTGATTGGTATTTGTGTATTGTCTGTGCATAACATCATATTCTTAATATCTAATTTACATTTTAATGGTATTAAAAAATCTAATCCTAATAAACCTCTAAAATCAGAGTCAAAATCGAATAGTAAAAATTTATGAGTTATTGTTCTCTTAAATAAGCTATGTGGAAGTGTGACAGTTGCTACTTTGTCGTGTTTAGAAGTTGCATGTGCTGTTTTTATATAGTGTGTTTGTTCTCTTATTTCGCAATTAATGTTTTTGTTTTTTACTATATTAGGGTGAATTAGTGATTGTGAGGCACCTGTATCGAGTAAGTATCTGCCTCCTAACTCGCTGATATATATGTAAGGTAAGCGGTTATAATTCTGTACGTTATTCATGTAAACTATGTTATAAGGTTTTCGAAATTGTCGGTGAGAAAATTTTCGTCATCATTTACATCTTCATTATTTTCGGGATTATCTATTTCCTCATTTATTGAATCATCTTCTTGATCCAATGTTTGAAAGTGGAAATTTTTATTTGATTGGTTTGGTGAAGGTTTCTTATTATATTGTTCCTTCCTATTCTGAGCTATGAATTTGATCTGAGTGTTTGTATTAAAGTTAGGTTTCTGGTAAGGAGGTTTATTATTGATTTGTAAGGCCCTCCTATTCCTAAGTTTAACCTCTTCTTGTTTTGCGATTGTTACTGCTTGTTCTAAATTTTCAATGTGTTGTAATTTTATGAATATTGCAGTCATTGGGTTTATCTTTTCTAAAAATACATTAAGCGCCATTTGCCGATAAAATTCTCTTTTGTTGGGATCAGATAGTATAAGTGTACTTTCTAAAGCCCTTATTTTTTCTGAAAAAATATCTAAGTTATTATCTTTGTTTAGGCGCATTAATTCCTGTATTAATTGAATTTCACTACGGAATTTGCCAAATCTATTGTTTAACGTCGCTTTTATCTCGGACCAGGTTTTTGCACCTGTTCCTTCTGAGAGCGCCTCAACAGCTTTACCGGTTAGTTTGTTTCTTATTAAACAAGCTACACTGGGGTCGTCCCCATTCGTGATTAAATTTAGTGCGTTTACTACGCCTTCTATATAGAATGCTAACGTTCTTTTGTTGCCATCGTATGATGGTAACAATATAGAGAGGGTACTATAGTCAATTGCAATAGTTTTTTCCTCGACTGTGCTAATGTCTAATTTCTTTTCGTTGGCCATTTTTATTCCAGATTAGAAATACCACAATCAACACAACAAAATATAGGTTACACAAGGTTAGTGTGAAAGGACTCTTGGTAGTAAACAGAGTTTTATGCTTACCACTTGAGCATTATCGATGATAGATTGAGTCTTCTGTTTGATATCTGCTGCCGACGACCACTGTAGATTCTTGACCAGCGTTACGAAGTCGAGCTCACTGATTTGAACTTGATTCGTTTATGAACGCGTGGTTTACCGACTGCGCCAGTTAGGATGTGGGCGAGGGTGAAAGGCTTTTTAAAAAGCTAATAAACAGATAAGAAGGTGTTGATGCTCAGAGGAGCTGGTTAAGACTGACTTTATTTAATCTTGTATTACAATATATAGTATACTTAATGTTCTTGTTTACATGACAAAAGGTTATCTAATTAATGCTGTACATGAATTAGGTGGTAGCAATCATGGTCATAACAATGGTGTTGATTGTCTTCGTTTCCTGCTACGTGTTATCTTCATGGCTGCTTCCTGGTACGTGGTGTCTTATCGTGCTATGTGGGTAGTTTACACCTACATAACTTTCGTCGACATAATAAAGTCAATCTCGATTTTTGTTGCACCATCGGGACTCATCCAGGTCCACTTGCGGTGTTCAGCCTTCCCGAAAAAGGTTTTGTCATAGAGTCTCTCCTTTTCCAGAAAGTCCGCCAGCACTTGGCCCCAGGAGTTCCGATTACCAACCCCAAATCGTCCCACTCTCATCTTATCGCCGCCGCTTCGTTTGCCTAGGTTTGCATTAAAATCTCCCATGACAACAGTGTAATGAGTTTTTTGCACTGGCTGTTTGTATGGCTGTTTTTGCACTGGCAACACTGTCCGGTTAAGTAGTCGAATTATATAGCTCCTATTAAAAATTTATTAAAAATTGTCTTTTATGCTTATTTATGATTAAATTTGTAGTTAGTGATTAAATTAAGTGACAAATATCATCTACTAGTGTTTTTTCTGACTAATATTGTGTAGTTTTTAAATTATGTGCTAGTGTAATTTTCCAACTGTCATCGCCAGCTGACTGTTATAACTAATTTTACAAAAAGTTGTTAAAATAACTACTTTTGCCGTGGACTGCTGCAACATAAACCGGGGGAGTATTGTTTTCATTCCATTTATTATAAATACTAGTAACATAAGTGTAAATCTTAACTAAACACTTCATTCAAATTGTATGTGTCAATGTAGTAGGCCAATGAATTGTTATTTTTCTACTTTGTAATCAAATCAAAGGATTTGCATCTAAACTGAAAAAGTAATTTTGGCATTTCAGTATTAAAATTTAATATTTCACTATACCAAGAATAGGGTAAGAATAGAACAATAATTGTTATTAGACACTTTGAATTTTAATTATTACCATTGACATTGAGAAAAACTTATTTCTAAATACTGTTACTAGGTACATGTTTTTGTTCTATTTAACAACAATACTACTCATATTCATTACTTTACAAATCTCACATATTGTGAGTATCGTCACACCTCAAATACGATTTGGCTTGGTTAACCTCTCTTGACTTGACTATATGTGGAAGTGAAGTTGATGGTGACTTTGTTTTGCCACAGACATTCATACACTTCGACACATTACAACCAGGGGGGTAACCACAAGCTCTTAAAGCAGTATCATTGCAGTTGTGAAAACGAGACGCGTGTAGCGGCGAATATACTCGCGTCTCTTTTACACAACTGCAATAATATTGCTTTAAGAGCTCATAGTCAGGGGGCAGAACTTGACTGCTTATTTGAAGCTTATAACTTAATTAATTTCATTTCTAGATTATCTAGTAATAACTTGCAATTACAATAAAAAACTAATTTTAAACAACAAACTTTTGTGTGACACATCTACCCCCCACTTACTTATTATAATTAAAATCTCATTTTTAAATAATCTTAATTGCTGCACATAGAAATTAAATAGAAGTTAGATAAACCTAACTTGCAACACCTAAGTCTTAATATATCTTAATATATACTTCTTTAATTTTCAGGTGTTTATAAAACCAACTTCACAATGCTGACCCGTAAGGCTGCTACTCAAAGTACTGAACTAATCCTGCAATCAGCTGCTAAAAGAAAGGGATGACAGTGAAATGGAAATAAAATCCATAATAGACAGAAATTCACAGTTTAAGAATGAGTTAGCCCAACTGCACATGCAACACCAGGATGTGCTCCACCAGCGTGACCAACTGCAACATGTCATCTCCAATTTTGAGCAGCAGCATAACACTTATGAAAGGGCACTCAACCGCATCACCGAGTTGGAAAGGGACCTCAGTGCGGCAAACCACCAGATATCCCAATTAGTTGAGTTGCAGAAGCAGCATGAAGTGGATCATACTCAGTCCTTATTTGAAGAACTTATAGCATCACCTGGTGGAATTTCATTACAGCAATCTCAAAACAACAACAAAATAAATAAAATCAGCAAAACTAAAATTAAAAAATATGTAAAAATTAATAAGTTTATAAAGAAAACTGAGAAGTTGATTAAAAAAAATAACTGTTTTTATAAAAATATTGCTCTCAGAAAGGAGCGTATTAGCCTTATGGATTCCTTAGATATATATAATAGTAAGTTAATGGAAAGTAGGCAAATGTATGACCGGGACACTAAGCAATTACAAACTGACATCCAAAGGTTACATGAGTCTCTTGATATAATGACTAAAAAATACTCAATATCACAGAAACAGATTGAAGAACATATCCAATCAGCCACAGAGTTAGTTGATCTGTGCAAGTACAATGCTGATCGGTACAACTCATTAATTAATAATGAAATTAACCTACACAAAGAGTCTTTATCACTTGACTCAAATATTCAGATGAACACACAAAACTTGTCTGTTTTGGTTCCCGGTCCTTCATCGGCCTCTCCTCAAAAAATACTTAAACCTTATGTTACAAAATTAGTAAAAAAAACAGTTATGTACTCTGATAAACTGGGTCAAGGCTTAGGGTTGCCTATAAATAGAAATATTATCCACTCAATGACCAATATTTGTACTCCAGGTCAGTCGTTGAATGCTATAGTAAACAAAATATCACAGGATTCATTGAATAGTTCCACTAATATTATTGTGTTATGTGGTGACAGCTCACAAACGAAGAAACGTGACATCATAAATAGTTTTAATATTTTGATAAAACTGCAATCAGAAACAAATTGCAGGATAATAATTAGCGCTTTTCCCTATTGTACCAATTTGACCTGGGAACAAAATAAGCGCATTTATGAATTAAATTTATTATTGTTTAATTTGATTTGTCGTCATAGTGACACTATTTTATATTTTGATATAAATAAATTTATTAATAGCTTTAGTTTGACGTCAGATACTATGTATCTTTCTACGAAATGTAGGACCCAAATAGCTAAATTGTTAGCTTATAATATACAGGATACAGTTATAAATGGTATAACTAAGTCTTTACGTCATAACAACGTAACCATTAGTAGTTCTACTAATGCAACATCTACAACTAGTAATAAGGTAACAACAACCTCATGTTTAAACTGAGGTCTAAGACAAAAGCCAAGTCCTCATTAATTACTATTATACATCAAAATATTCAAGGTTTGGCTGGCAAAGACTTAGAGTTAGAATTATTTGCAAAAAGTCAGGCAATTCATATATTTTGTTTAATTGAGCATTGGCTAAGAAGTCATGACACATCATTCTATGTAAATAATTTCCAATTAGCATGCGCGTACGTGCGAAGCTCAGCTATTCACGGTGGTTCTTTAATACTAGTAAGAAGTAATATAAAATATAAAGATCGCAACGATATTGTAGGCTTATCAGTGGAGCGTAATATTGAGCTATCATGTGTGGAGTTTAATAGCTTTGTAATAGTGTGTGTATACCGACCCCCATCGGGCAATTTCGGTATTTTCGAATCTGTAATGGAAGACGTACTAAGAAAATAAAAATTAAAAAATAAATTTGTTTTTGTATGTGGCGATTTCAATATAAATATTCTAGAAAGCACTTCAATGAGTGTTCGTCTTGTTGCCTTGTTTAAATGTTTTAATCTCATTAATCTATTTCTCGAACCCACTAGAATAACTTCACATTCAGCCACTTGTCTTGATAATGTTTTTACAGACTATGACCCAGTTTCTAAGTCAGTCATTAGTAAGCTTACGTCTGACCATTGCGGTTTAAAGGTGAACTATGATTTGATTGATTGAATTTGATTGAAGCCAAAAATAGTAAACTGTAAACGTAAAATATATCGTGTAAAATTAATGCATTGCCATTTGGACAAGATGATCCAGATGTATTATATACTAATCTTTTTAACTTCATAAAGACTGAATATGACCAAGTGTTTACACAAAGAACAATCAAAATTACTCATAAACTTAAGTTTTGTGACTGGGCCACGACTGGTATATTTAAAAGTAGAAATAAATTGTATGATTTATATAGTCTAAAACAATATAACCAAAATTCTAATTTTACGGAATATGTAAAGAATTATTCGAAAATATTAAAGAAAGTATGTATAGTAGCAAAATCTAATTATATTAAAGAAAAAATTAAAAAGTCCAACAATAAAATTAAAGTCACTTGGGACATTATAAACCGTGAAACAGGTAAATTTAAATCACGGGATAATACTTTCACTTTAAAAGTAAACGACAACTTAGTCAATTCAAATTCACATATTGCTAATATTTTTGATGATTTTTTTGTAAATATACCTGTGCTGACAACCTCAAATTTGGAATCATCACCAGAAGTTGCACAAGCATTACTCCAAAAATATGTACCGAAATGTAATGTTTCTTTTCAATTTAAATATATTGATTCAATGGATATTATAAAAACATTTAAATCACTGAAAATGAAAAACTCAAGTAATTTGTGGGGCATCTCTATAAAAGTAATTAAGAATATTATACATTCTATTGCACCATATCTTGCTGAAATTTTTAATAACTGTGTGAATAAAGGTATCTTTCCCGATCTTATGAAGTTTAGTAAGGTCATACCTTTGTTCAAATCGGGAAACAAAGAAGACCCCAGTAACTATCGACCCATTTCAATACTACCAACTCTAAGCAAAATTTATGAAAAAGTTATATTGGAACAGTTGATGTCGTATTTTAACATAAACAACCTTTTACATAATAAACAATATGGATTTACAAAGGGTCGTTCTACTACTGATGCAGGTGTTGCTCTATTAAAACATATATTTGATGCCTGGGAGAAGTCTCAAAACGCCCTTGGAGTGTTTTGCAACTTGTCCAAGGCTTTCGATTGCGTTGAGCACAAAACTCTGGTGATGAAGCTAAATTACTACGGTCTCAAAGATTTCGCACTAAATTTAATTCAGTCGTATCTTAGCTCTAGAACACAAACTGTCGATATTAATGGAACTAAATCATCTGGTTCTCATGTAAAAATGGGAGTTCCACAAGGGTCCATTCTTGGTCCTTTTCTGTTTTCAATTTATATTAATGACTTGCCATTCTTTGTAGAGAACTTCTTTGAAATCGTATTATTTGCAGATGATACTTCACTCATTTTTAATGTAAGTAGGTGTAAGAATAATTACGACGATGTAAACAAAGCACTCTCTGATGTACTCAGTTGGTTTACTATTAATAATTTGCAGCTTAATGCTAAAAAAACAAAATGTATTAATTTTAAATTACCAAATGTCAAAAATGAACCAACCGATATAGGAATAAACGGTGATCGATTAGATTTGGTAGACTCAACAGTTTTCTTAGGTATAACCCTTGACTCAAAACTTCAATGGAATCCTCACATTTCGAAATTGGCCGGCAAACTCAGTTCTGCTGCTTATGCCATTAGAAAAATAAGGCAGTTAACAGACGTTGAAACTGCTAGAACAGTTTACTTTAGTTATTTTCATAGTGTCATGTCGTATGGCCTCTTACTGTGGGGAACAGCGGCTGATATTGAAACTATATTCATTTTACAGAAACGAGCAGTAAGAACAATCTATAGACTAGGTTCACGAACTTCTTTAAGAAATCTTTTTAAAGAAATTGATGTCTTGACAGTGGCGTCTCAATTTGTAATGCCACTGTTCAGGTTACAGAAGGTGCTTGGTTCTTTCTTGGGGCAAGGTATACACTATTACAATAAAATACCAAATACTGTACTAGATTTACCTTTAGATAAGTTTAAAAAACATGTAAAGTCTTCTTTACTTAAAAAAGGTTATTATAAAGTCAAAGAATATTTAGAAGATAAAACAGCCTGGCTATATAAAAAACATATACATAATACTACTTATAAATAGTGTCCTGCAGATAACAAAATAGCGTTGCATTAAACATTACAATTAGTTTTATTTTTATTATTATTAACCATAGTTTTTTTGACTTTTACTAGTACTGTATGATATTGTAAAAAATTAAACTGGTAAATTATGTTTTTGCAGACTTAAATATTTTATTTAGTTATTTTTTATTTTTTATTTTGTGTTTTTATTTGTGATGGAATGTGTCCTTTATGATAGGGCATTTTCCAATATTTATGACGCTGTAAGGAAGAAAAGAGCTGGACACTTGCTGAGTTTCTTGCCGGTTCTTCTCAGTACAAGATCTCCCGCCCAGAGTAGATAGACTTACGAACCGATGGCTTAAAATGACGTTCATAAGAGCTATTTGTAGCCTAAACTGAATAAATGATTTTGAATTTTGAATTTGAATTTTGAATTTTGAATTTCTAGAGATGTCCTCATACGTAGCTTCCACCACATCGTCAGGGCGTGTCGTAGTAGGAGCATAAACCTGTATGACCTATGACCTTCAACGAATACCATTTGGCTATTCTGAGTATAAGGTACGCTTCTCTTGGCGAGACACTCCCGGTCTCGACAACGTTGTTTTTGAGGGACTTGTGGACAATGAAACCGACACCACCTTGGGACAGTTGTTTGTCAGTTTGTTTGTCCTCCCTCTCTACGGACTTCAGATAATCCAACTATGTTCCACCGTATCTTGATCAATTCTTCCTACAATACGAGCGAGCTTATAGGTATGCAAATATTGAATTATAATAGATATTATTGTGTTTTAAAGAACTTTGATTTAAGTAAATGTGTTTAATATTTACTCAGAAAAACGAAATATGTTCATCTTTAACGATGATACAAAACCGCGCGCAAAACACTCTCACGTCACGTCCACTTAGCGGCGCACTTGCCGGTCAAGAGAACAAAACGCCATACAATTGTCGCTGCTATAACAGCTGCGGCAATGTGAGTGCGCACACTAATGATCGTAATAGAGACATCTTTGAAGGTGTAAAAATACATGTTAAGTGACACCTAGGAAATTGAAGAATCCAATTTGAGGACACTTGATATTGAAATATACGGTAGTAGTTACTAAATTCGTCTGCTAAAGCAGTTGTGGCTCTTAAGTGTAAAAAAATATCGAAGGCTATAGCCGGCCCGTCATTCTGCACACTTCTTTAGTGAATGCTATAACCGGCGCGTCCGTGAACGTGTTAAGTGATGAATTGATAGCTCTTTGGAAAACCTGTGGAGCATTTCGAAGCCCAAAAGGCATAGTCAGATATTCAAACTGTCCGTTTGGGGTAACAAACGCTGTTTTGTCTACAGAGTCTTTATGAACCCTAATTTGATGAAACCCAGAGGCCATATCAATACTAGAAAAATATTTAGCCCCGAACAACTTATCTATTTGATCACTAATTAATGGGAGAGGATAGCTATCAGGACGCGTATTTTTATTTAGTTCTCGATAGTCTACACACATACGATCACTACCATCCTTCTTTTTTAACAACAAAAATGGGGCTTGCAAAGGGTGAGAAACTTTCTTGAATAACCTTAGCATCTAAAAGGTCTTTAATTTTTTCATTAACAACTTCTAACTCGGCGGGAGAAAGTCTATAAGGGCGCCTACAAATTGTTTTTTGAGGATCAATCAATTCTATTTTTAGCGCTACAGTTGTAACCTGGGTAGTTGCCAAATCATTAATAAATTTGTTGGAGTAGTTTTTTAGAATTGTTATTAGCCTTTCTTTGTCAAAACCTGTTAAGTCAGTATCAATAGACTGTAAACTATTAGCAAACTTTGAACAAAAATTATTTATTTTGGATTTGGAAAAAACCAATTTATTACTGTTAATTTCTACAGAAACTCCTTTTTGGCAATCATCTGGCAATACATAAAAAATGATATTCAAAATCAAACCTTGAATGCAAGCCACACATTTTATCTGTAAGGAAGAGACCACGCTATTACCGCCTATACCTTTTAAATTAATTTGCTCATGAAATCGTTCACCCTTAAGGAAACTACTTTTACTTTGTTTTATGAGACTACACTCAGAGCCTGAGTCAAAAATAAATGACAACCTCATACCACTAGCCTCCAGGGTACCGCAAACCGCTCTGGAGCATAGGTTAACCGCCTTGCTGCTTGAAGCGACGACGTCTTCTTTCTTCATATACCGCTTGGGACAACTGCTGGCCACGTGGCTGGTATCTTGGCAGATGTAGCATAAGGTCGTCGTAGTCTTCATAAATCCTGTTTTGTTTGACATAGAAGTATTTTTACTAGAGGATCGATATTTATCCCGACATTCAGTGCCACGATGTCCAAGTCTTCCACAGAAGTGGCAAGTACCCCTGAAAGTCGTGGAAGGGCGGAATTTCTTTGGTTCTATTTCAGAGGAAGTCGAGTCATCATTACACCTTTTTAAGGCAAATCCTTTTAATGTTCGGAAGAGTTGATGTTTGTCGTAAATCAAGACAGAGTTGAGTTCACGACGGATTTTATCGTCACATTGGGATAGTAATAAGATTACAAATCCGGTCATAACATGTTCAGGTAGCTTAACATCGAGTATTTTCTCTATTAACTGCCATAAGCGCAAGCCTGCCTCTGCCGGACTGTCCTTGTTATTAAGGCGAAACTTAATTATTTGATCAAAATGATCTTGTATCATCAAAGGTTTCGAAAAATTTGAAATTAAAATATCCTTAACGGTGGTCCAAGATATTTTATCCGGTTGTATTTTTGTGAGGCAGGTAGCGGCACGTCCTTTAACTCTTTCAGGGTCAGAGGGATGTATATTCCCACCACATTTTGAACTTTATGTGATTGAGATAAGATTAAAAACCAAATGAAATATGTGGTCAAAAATCAACCACCATGCCTCAAAGAGTTAAGCGAGTGGGTGAGGGCTATTATTAAATCAACACCTTCCAGCCTGCGATTTTCGATAATCATTTCGCTCAAAGCGCACCAGTTAGTAATATCGGAGTCAGGCGTGTCGGGGTCGAAAGACACTAAAATAGTGGGCGACGATGAAAGGGTTCATACCTTCCGTAATTTTTTTAAATATGGCTTCCATGCCGGAAGAGAAATAGGATATTTGCAGTGCCAGGATAGCATTGGTACCGTTATGCTGTGGTGGTGGATCATCGGATCCACCACCACAGCATAACGGTACCAATGCTCCAAGTGCGCCGGCGACAGCGGTCCCGGGTTCGAACCCAAGCGGGGGGTACACTCGGTTTGGTTGGTGGTAGGGCTTATTTGTCCGCCTGGCTCTTAACATGTCGCCATAACATCAATGTTTGTAGCATTGTTGTGTTGCGGCAGCTAGAGATAAGATAGCCAGTGCCTCACTAGATGAGGATTCCGGGTGAAATGCGCTTCCATCATTGGCCTTATCATCACTTAACATCAGGTGAGATCGAGGCACTGTGCTTACCTTTAAAATATTAATATTAAAGATGACCCCATCAGGCGCAGCAGCCAGCGCGACTGGCCCGAGTAACTGCTAAACGCTTCGTTATTAAAAAAAATACTCACTTCAGTTTGACCACCGTCCGCACGGTCCCGTCAGTGCCGATCTTCCTGACGAGGTTGAAGTCCCCGACAAAGATGGCCCCGCCGGGCGCGGACGCCAGCGCGACGGGCGCGAGCAGCCGCTGGCGCGCGGCCGCGCCGGTGCACTTGGACCGTTGCCGACCTAGTAAGCGGGATCGCCCGCTTCTGATGTGGGAATGAGGGTAGACATGCTGAGCAAAAGATGGTATAGTGAATAAATCTTTACTAGGTATACTTTTGTTCTTAACAAATCAATTACATTTAATCTTATAACAGTAATTATCTTTAACAATTTATTAATAAGCCAACACAATAAAATGTTGACACATAAAAATAGCTAACCAACTGTGGCAAACAGCCCAAGCTAAGACCCTAGGCTTTTACCACAGTTGATGTAATTTAATTTGTTATTTGTAAATCGCCGGAGGCTGATTTGACAATCAACGATAATAACTAATTCGATCCTCGAAATAGTTATCCGAAAGCGTTAAGGTTAAGCTAGCTGAGTACAACTTGTGCACCGAACCACGCCAGAGCCAAGACTGCCCGACCGAGTCGTTGCACGGTCCTTTATACGCGTTACAAAACAACATCGGATGACGCGCGCAGCTGTGGCGCGCCACGTGTGTCCGCAGCTGCGCGCCGGCCGGTCGGAGATCGGTGAACCTGTTGTTTTCAATTTAGCGCTATAGAAAATTACAACGCCGCCGTCATATGCTAAAATAAATCAAAACTTACAAGAAAAACAAACAAAAACTATGACTAAACATAATGAAACACGATCTGACCCTAAATTGTATACGGAAAATACACAATTTTATTCTAAAAATCCTCTTGCATTGCGGCACAAAACAAAACCGCGCTATGTTACTTGTAAGGTTACAAAAGATTTATGTATTAAGATAATAGATATTAAAGACGTTACTTATCATAAGCAAAATGTCCGATGGTCCTTATCTAAACAAAAACAATTTCAGGATGATGTCTATCCCGGTGCTGACCCTAGCACACCACATCAGCCTGACACCCCTGAACAATAACCCTGGCATTTTACCATTTATGTTAGGATTATGTAAATTAGAACGTAGTAAACATACATTCATTCATCATTATAATTTAGATATTGAAAACGACAAAGCTTAGTGGGAGGGACTAATGGAGACTAACTAAAGATATTCAAAAAGCAGGAAAGATAGTGGGTTTTAACTATATTATAAATCACAATATTATAACACAACAACACACGATACCATGACAATCACGACAGCACCAAGCCAAAACATAAATGTCAGTATTCAAAAAATATATAAAAATAAGAACAAAAAAGGTATTAAAAAGGATTTCGAAAGAGTCTGCAACAGATATATTTAGCGAGCAGATAAGTAGCATAGAGAGTCGTATCGCTACATTGTTGCAGTATTTAGGCTCAGTCGATCCAGCCACTATCGGAGACTCTACAGTCGTCCGCCAGACGCTATTAGATCAGTTAGATATAATACATACAAAGTATAGTTCGTTAGCTGTTCACCGTAGAGATAAGCGAACCCTGATAAACGCACTTGGTTCAATCGTTAAAAGTATCACCGTTAACTTGGACTATGAAGATGCTTTAAGATACAATAACGCTATTTCCATTTTGCAGAAAAATCAAAAACGTATTACAGACAAATTAAATAATGGTATTAGTTTAAATTACGAAATTTTAGATTCATTTAATTTTACTATGTTGACAATTGCTTCAAATCAGTTTAAAATATATCGCAAAATCAATGAAATTATGACCAAAGTAAACATGACAAATTACAGATTAACTGATTTTATAAAAATAAATAGTTTATTTACACTTTTAAATAGAAACTTGGATAGTTTGAGCGAACAGTTAATTTCGTTAGAAAATGCAATAGCCTTTTCACGGATGCATATAACACACCATAGTATTTTATCTCCCAAAAATATTAAATATATGTATACAATCTTAAAACAAAATTATAAATCACATGAACTTTTATTTGACGACAACACAGAATATAGATATTATTATGAAGTAATAGAGACAGGCTCGTATTATACTGATAACACGATAGTATTTGTTTTGAGTTTCCTATTATGTATAGCTATATGTATGATTATTATCACCTTTATCCTCCTCCTACTTATAATAATACTATAATTATCCCTACCTTACCTTACTTGGCCATGAACGAAAAAAGATATTGGTACATAGAAAAGGAATGCAATAAGTTTCAAGATATTTACTATTGCGGAAAGATGAGTTTCACTAAGTTACACCAACACGATGACTGCATTTACTCCTTGATCCTGAAACAGAAAATAACAGATAAATGTGTTTACATAAAATATAAAATTACAACAGAAATTATTATCAAAATTGACGATGTTCATTACATACTTACCTGCCCAGCGAAAACGATGATAAAATTTATATGCACTGAAGAAAGCTACGAATCAATTCGTGGTACTTACCTGATAGAGATACCCAAAGGATGCCAAGTTAACACGGAAACAAACACTATGTTGAATGCTGAAAATAAACTACGCAGAAACCCTGTGAAATTGCTATCTTTTGAACTGTCAAATATCACTATTAAGAACAAAAATGAGGCGTTGAAAATAGAAGAAATACCTATGAGTAAACTCTACAAATTGAAGAACTTATTGGAAAAGGAAACCCACATATTATTGGAAAACAGTTCGACTGAACATTATTTTTGAACAACGCCATTATACATCGTTACTTTTATAATACTTATATATTATGGACACAAGAAAATTTCAGAGAAAATAAGAAAATGGAGATCTACACCAACAACAGAAGATGTAGAGTTGACCACCACAACGAGTCAGCCATTTTTTTTAAACTAAAGCTAAATGTACTTTCAATCCTATTTTTTTGTCGAACTAATTAAATTAAAACGTTTAGACCTACTTATACCTAACTATACCTAACGGCACCATATGTAATGATATAAAACATAATGTAAATAATGAACACAATAATAATTAGCTACCTAGATTACCATTTTTTTTTTTTTTTTTTTTTTAACCCGGGGGAAACTTGCAACCAAGTCATCCCACGGGGAGCAATGTGCTCAACCCGTTGTCGGGGTATGTGGGGTTGGGCGGTGGTCTGCCCGACCCACTAAAACCCCCGGGGACCTTACGTCGCGACCGACGCTTAAGGGCAACGCGGAACCTGTGGAAATATTTATCCACGCGACCCCCATGGCCGGTAGTTTTTGAACCCCCGCTCTCAACGCCTACGCGTTGCAAGGCCCTACTTGGCCATCCTCTCCGAAAGCGGGACATCCAGTAGGTCCGGGCTGTCCTCCCTCACCGGCCCTCGTGGGGCTGGGACCGCGGACGACGTTGACGCGGTTACCTCGAACACCAGACTGCGATGTGAGGTCAGGGTATCGGCCTCTGACAGCGCCTCCTCAAATACCTCTTCCATCGCCTCAACAGGCCCTGGAACTGCAGGTTCCCTCTGCGCAGTACTCCGTGCTCTGGGTATGGTTGCCCGCGCCCTTTTTACAGGGGGGTTACATGCCCGGCTCCCCATGACATGGCCGTGCGGCCGCCCTCTCATAATGCACACGGCGCAACGCGGCTCTCTAGCGGTGCACGTCGACACCTTGTGTCCCGGTTGCCCACAGCGAAAACAAGTTTCGCTGTAATCGGCGTCCGAGGGACACCTCAGCCTAGCATGGCCCAAGCCCATGCACTTAAAGCAGCGCATGGGGCGTGGGTCGAGCACTGACACCCGCACTGACGACCAGCGCAGGAGCAGTCTTCCGGCGGAGCTCAACACCTTTGCCGCCCCGACCGGGCAGCGAACAAGGACGGAGCAAGAGCCATTAGGGCCGTCTCTAATTGTCCCAACCTTCACGCGCTCGCGCGCACATCCACCTTTGGAGGACACTGCCGAGGCTATATCTTCAGCCGTGATGTAGTCGTCCATGTCCGAGATGCGCAAGTCCGCGCACTTCTCGGGCCGGACGACTGTTGCCGCGTCGTCCACGACCTCACGGAGCCGCTCAGCCAGTCGGTCTGCTAGATTGGCGCTATCGACCCCTGGGATCTCTAGCAGCCTAGCACCGTTCTGGGCTGTGCGGGTCCGGAGCCCCTCCGTGATGCCGAGGCTCTCCAATGAGAAGGCCTCTACGGCCCGAGCCATCACCTGGGCATAGGTAACGCCACTAGCGATAGCTTCGGGCCTCAGCTGGATAGCCACAGCTGTGGACTTCGGCCTTTTCAGGTTCGTCTTTCCTCTCCTAGCCCTTTTTGGGGCTGCGGCAGGAGCAGGGGGCGCTGCTCGGCTAGTCACAGGTGCGCGGCCTGATGTGGCCAGGGCAGTCGTGGCCGTCGCCGTCTCTGTACGACGGTTTTTCCTCTTCCTCCGTTTACGGCCAGTGGCCGTCTCCCACATCTCGACATCCACAGGGGGAGCCGAGGCGGAGCTGGTGGTCTGCTGCGGTGGGTCAGAGGGATCAGCAGCGGGGGCCGCGTTAGCACGGGCTGCCCTCACTGCCGATGCGCGCGTGATCGGCGGTCCTTGCCTTGGCGCAGGGAGAGGGGGGAACTCCTCCCGTCTCCTAGGCGCTGGGGGACGTCCTCCCTCTGAAGGCCGAGCCGGCTCAGAAAGCCTAACCTCGAGCCCATCTAGACGGGAGCTTAGTGCCCCGATCGAGCTGCTAAAGGAGCGTTGCAGCTCCTGAATAGCCGTCGTCATCGTTGATAGGTCTGGAGGGGGAGGAGGGTAAGAAACCTCTGCACAAGGAGAGGAACGCCTCACCCTTGCCACTTCCTTACGCAGAGCCTCCACCTCAGACTTAAGGTCCTGCACCTCTTTGACGAGCTTGGAGTTCTGGTACTCCAAGCGTTCCGTCTCGTCCGACATACACCGCGAGGTGAGGTTGGACAGAGCCCGCTGCAGGTTTTTGGCAGCGTTATTCAGCTCCCCCTGACACGTACCTTTCAGGTTTCCAGACTTCCTGGAAACCTCGGTAATTGCCCGAGCGCACAGGATGCCCTGCTCGTGCACCTCGCCAGCGGTCATACCGTCCCTCTCTGCCGACCACGGGATGACCTTCCGCACGGCATTGGCGATCTTTACTTCGTCCTCCCTCGCGATCCGAGCGATCTCTTCCTGGTCGAGGAGCTTCTTACGCCTCAACTGCTTCGCAGTGATCTGCTCCGCCTTCTCTTGGCACGCTTGACGATCTTTGGCCAGCTGCGCCTTTGTCGCCTTGCGGAGGCCTCGCAGATCCGTGCCGAGAACGGCAGCGGATTCCTCATCCCGAATGCGGCTGTTTTTGCGGAGCTCCGCAATAGCCCTTTCTTCGGCTTCGTTTTCGGCGTCGAGCTCAGCGTCCAGATCCGCGAGCTCTTGCCTCCGCAACTCCGCATACGCCTCCTTCAGGCCGATGCGTGTGCCGTCCCCGTTATCCTCGAGATCCTTAGGATCAGGATATACCATGGGCGAACTGTCCCTCGGTGCCGGTTTCCTCGACCGGGAAGTACCTCGACCACGACTGGAAGCACCTCGTTTTGAGGCACTCGACCTCACAGACTCCGCGCCAGAGAAGTCATCGGTGTCGATGTCCTCATCAAGCGCATGCGACCTTTTACGGCTCTCGCCAGCCACCTGTCTATCGTCCGAAACGACGGATCTGGAGTCAGACTCCGCCATCTCCTCCCACACGTCAGAAAATAAATTGGACATAGTTGTTCCCACGAGTATGAGAGCAACTAAACGTCACCCTGCGCAGTGGCCTCATGCGCAGGGAACCCTAACGACTGCCAAGGTCGGGAAGTATTGGCAGGTTTTTACGAGTTTTCTCTCGGGTTTTATAGTGTGTCCTTCACGCGGCCGGCCGGTTAAGGCAAGCCCTCGCTCCACCACGGAACCCGCGTACCCCACAACGCCGCGAGTGGGGGTCGTTGCAGGAACCGCAGTGGTTTACGATGATCGGGGGCTGGCGTAGACCCCCGTTACACTGCTTTCGCAGTGTTCCCCTTCCCCCCGTTGCGACCTAAGAACCCTTAAGGGGCGGCCGTCTTTTGAAGCGACGCCCAGAAGGGGCGCCGACCTACCCTGTTCCCCCCCGTGTAACGACGCCCAGAAGGGGCGCCGTCAAAACTCCTCTCAAAGCCGCTCAGAAGGAGCGGCGAGTGTGCGGCCCAGAGTGGACACGCACGTGGAGGTGCAGGGCCCAGAAGGGGCTCCCGCCTGTGTCGGGTTGTTAGCCGGCCAGTCTCACATCAAACTCCTCTCGAGGAGGAGAATGTTGAAGCTGCCCGTTGCCCAGGATGTACCACGAGGAGGTCACCCAACACACACCCCTACCTAGATTACCATAAATTAACCTACCTCAACTACTTATTACTTCTAATCACTATTATTATAATAAACCAAAACCGAAAATAATCTACTTATTTCAATCACATCTAAAAGATCATTTTGGCCAAGTGATCGTCTAGTGCACCTACGAAGGTCCGCATTAACCTAAGAACTTTAAGAAACTTAAGGCAAACCTAACAAACCTTTCTTTACTACCTATTGATCTTAACCTTACAGTCTTTAATGTAAATGAATTCATGACCCTCATCATTAAAACAAGATTAACAGAGTATCTACTATTATAAAGTAACAACCAAAGCAAAGGCCTATGCCGAGCTAGATTATGTAAGTACCTAAAATCATAATAACATCGCGGTCTCCCATCCCGTGGTGAAACTATGTAACAACAGCTTAACATTTAATAATTTAATCTTTTTTCTATCTTGTTTGATATATATATATATAATATAACATAAGGAGGTTCAAATGATACTGTGAATCCTCTTTAAACTTGTAATTTTGATAAAATATCTTAAATTTAACGCAGAGGTTCTGATCGTGATAATGCAAAAATAAAATGAAGTAAAACACAATTATTTTAGTATTTACATTATACAAAACTCCTATAAGGGAACTACTTTAACGACGATAGTTGCAATTGCTATTTTGTTTTAAGCGGACTCTAAGATCTAGACTTATTTTATAGTTTTATCTCATCATTTCTACTATAAATAACTATAATTAATTCTCATTAATATGACTACTATCCTATTAAGCATAATTAAATATACAATCAGTCATGACCCTTATTTTGAATTAAATAAGAATAAATCTAACCTCTATTCTTGTTACTCACGAGTGACACGCCTAAATACTATTTACAAATATTTACGTAGGTAGGTAAGGTAGCTATCTATTTACTATATTAAAACGAATGTAGCTCGTAATACATACTATCAGTGCTCATTTCGTCTTAACGTTACTTCGAACAACCACGAGTGTTTGCTTTAACATAATCTATCACCGAACTTATTTGTATAGGTAGTATAAATGACCAGATGATCATTGAAAAGCTAGACGATCTACTTGCCTTCCCCATACAATCGTCCTCACCCTCTCGTAAACTAATCTTTATTTAGACCATTGCCTATATTTAATGCATGTACTAGTATTTGACCAAACATAGGCAACGAAAGACCCATACAAAACAATTCGGTCACGATGCTTAAATCTAGCAATCTCTAATCTCCTGTGCAGTGCCCGATATGATACTAGAGTGGATATTTAACTCGTGATTTTAATCTTTATTTAAACAGTTGCTTATATGTATTTAATGCTTGTACATTGAGTATTTGTACTAAACAAAAGTCACTCAAATACATTAGGCACTGAACAAGGGTTTATTAAGTAAATAGATAATATAACTATTACTTAGTCTTACAAACAAAAACAACATTCCATAAGCGGGATTTGAACCTACGAACGGGATTCGAACCCATCTGGTTTGTAGTTTATTCGCAACCAACTTGCGTAAAATTATCCACCACACTTGAGAAGATAAATTCACTTTATTTCATAAAATCCACAAGCGAGATTCGAACTCACTGGTTCCATGTACGGGAATCGAACCCATCCAATTATATTTAAATAATTATAATTATGTTCACTTTATTCTATAGTCATCAAAATATAGATTTTATCATTTAAATGTAGTTTGTGTTATCAATCGTTTATGGCCTTTGATGGTAGCATATCTCCTTGAAAATGATCTACAGGGACGGCTTTGCTTGCCTTTAGCCAAACCAAAGATATCAACAAATTATGTCGAAGCCATTTTGGCACATAGAAACCTTAATTTCCTTAAATACAGTTTGTATTGTAATAATACCATCTGTAGATAGACATATTCATTTAAATGACAACAGAATAAAATAAACCAAATGAACAATTACTAAATAAGATAATCTTAAAAAGAAATGTCTAAATTATCCGACGTCACCAAAATATAAGGTGACTGAAAAAAATGTCAAAAACGACAAGGGTTGGTCAAGTCAAGCTTTTTAAAAATAAAAGTGGCCAAAAAAAAAAGTGCTTTTTTTTTCAATTTTAATTTAATAAATAGGTGCATAACGCATCTAGTAAATTTTAATTAAATTATTCGTTGGGTATCAAATTTATTTTAAAGCGAAATAAAAATTATTAGAAAACTAATAAAAAATAACGATTATTTACTGACTGAGAGACTGGGGCGGCCGTCGACCCGTCGCGTCATCGCGCCAGCTGAGAGAGATAAATGCCTACGCCTACGTTACATACAGTCTGGCTGGAATGAGTGAGACCCCATTTATTTTCCCTTTACAACTGAATTGAAACTCTAACGACTATCGATAACATCTACTTACCAATGTTATGATATGTGTGTTATGAGCGCAATTCCAATTCTTATCTACGTATTACAAAATAAGTCTATCACACATGAATAGAAGTTACAACTATCTTTCCTTTACAAATTAAAGATCAAATGTAGGTAACATCTAAAGTACGACCAACGACCGAACTGCCATGTAGGTATTGCAAAATAAGTCAATCACACAAATCACACATCAAAAGAAGTTACTACCTACTATCTTTCATTACAAATGAATGATAAAATGTAGATAGGTACCTAAAGTACGACTAACGACCGAACTTCTATGTAGGTAAGTAAGTAGTAAGTAAACAGCCTACAATTGTCCCACTGCTGGGCAAAGGCCTCCGTGTATGTAGTAATAGATTAGTGTTCTAAGCTGAGTAAGGTAATAATCAGTGCAGTGACAAATTATGATTACCAAGCAATGCAGTGGGTGTAAAATGTATTATAAGACTTGTAGGTAAAATAGGTGATGAACTTGTAAACAAGCTGAATTAGTGTAGGTAATAATAAAAACGATGCGTCGATAATAATAAGTTATTCTAGCTCCTTTAATTAATTTTAATTTAGTTACGTAATTATACCAAAGGTTGACTTTTATTTTGTTATTATTACATTAGTTTGACAGTCCAAAACCTGTTAAGTGTGATGGAAAGCTTATCATAGCCTTTGCTGTACGCGGATGACATAAACTGGAATGCTCTTTATCACCATGTAAGTACCTACCTACACCTATTCGTTAAGCAGATGTTTAGGTACTTACCCTGTTAACTTTGCCTTTAATGCGAGACATTCATTTGTTTATTTAATTTAGTGTTTTTTTTTTATGTTAAAAGGAAGCAAACGAGCAGGCGGGTCACCTGATGGAAAGTAATCACCGCCGCCCATGGACACCCGCAAAACCAAAGTTTTCGCAGATGCGTTGCCAACCTTGGAAAGGAGTTGGATCTTGAGGGGGGAGTAGGAACTGGGAGGGGGGAGGGGTGTGAGATGGGCCTCCGGTACTTTCACTCACCGGACGAAACACAACAGCAACGAGTGCCGTTGTTTCACGCCGATATTCTGTGAGAGGGTGGTGTTACGCCGGGCGAGCCGGCCCATTTCGTGCTGCAACGCAGCGTGGCTCTACCACTCAGACAGTGTTACTCATTTAGCACCACCCAGGGGTCACGTGTAGGGTCTCAAGGGTAAACCTACGGACGCGAGTAATTTTAACCCCCAATGTTATGTTATTACTTATTACTTTAGGCTTATTAGGTAAGACTGAATAATAAAATAATGCTTTTGACAACAACATAACATAGGTACTTAGAATAATAATAACGCATAGGTAATACTTTGTCATCGACCGGCCGTTGCCCTTTAGATACCTACATTTGATCTTTGATTTGTAATGAATGAATGAAACTTCTTTTAATGTGTAATTTATGTGATTGACTTATTTTGCAATACCTACATAGCCTCGGTGGCCGAGTGGCAGAGCGCTCGGCCCTATACCCGAAGGTCCCGGGTTCAATTCCCAGGTCGGGCAAAATGTAATTCGGATTTTTCGATGCATAGCCCGGGTTTGTGATCACCAACCCGCACTTGGCAAGCGTGGTGATAAAGCCATAACCCATCAAATGTAGCGATGACTTGATATCAATGACGGAGGCATTTGCCCAGCAGTGGGACAATTGTAGGCTGTTTACTTACTACTTACTTACCTACATAGAAGTTTGGTCGTTAGTCGTACTTTAGGTACCTATCTACATTTCATCATTCATTTGTAAGGAAAGATAGTAGGTAGTAACTTCTTTTGATGTGTGAATTGTGTGATTGACTTATTTTGCAATACCTACATGGCAGTTCGGTCGTTGGTCGTACTTTAGATGTTACCTACATTTGATCTTTAATTTGTAAAGGAAAGATAGTTGTAACTTCTATTCATGTGTGATAGACTTATTTTGTAATACGTAGATAAGAATTGGAATTGCGCTCATAACACACATATCATAACATTGGTAAGTAGGTGTTATCGATAGTCGTTAGAGTTTCAATTCAGTTGTAAAGGGAAAATAAATGGGGTCTCACTCATTCCAGCCAGACTGTATGTAACGTAGGCGTAGGCATTTATCTCTCTCAGCTGGCGCGATGACACGACGGGTCGACGGCCGCCCCAGTCTCTCAGTCAGTAAATAATCGCTATTTTTTATTAGTTTTCTATTAATTTTTTATTTCGCTTTAAAATAAATTTGATACCTAACGAATAACTTAATTAAAATGTACTAGATGCGTTATGTACCTATTTATGAAATTAAAATTGAAACTTTGAAATTTTTGATTTAAAATTGAATTACTTTTTTTTTGGCCACTTTTATTTTTAAAAAGCTTTTCTTGACCAACCCTTGTCGTTTTTGACATTTTTTTCAGTCACCTTATATAGATTTTACTATTTAAATGTAGGTTGTGGTAGCAATTGTTGCAGACTTTCGATGGTAGTACATCTCCTTGAAGATCTCTACGGGGACGGCGTCGCTTGCCCCAGAATCTGAACAAAGATACCATCAACTATATGTATAAGCCATTTTCGGCATAACAAAACTGGAAACCTTAATTTCCTCAAAGAATTTAAGTAGGTAAATTTCTAGTTAATTTCAGTGACATCCGAATAAAATAAACCTAATAAACAGTTTTCACACATCCATCAACACACATAACTTGACCCTATTTAAACTAAAACACCACCACCAACTTATAGAATACCTATCATCATGCAACGCATTGTTATTATTAACGCCAATGACTATCCTTCTTAAACCTTGCTTATATCAGGTAACAAAACGTCTCACTAGTCTGTACTAAGTACCTAGTAAAATAAATGGACACCGCACTTAAATGAATGTCTAATGTACGTACCGCAACTAACCTATACGCAGCAGTAACCTAATAAAATCGTTAGAGTTACTTCCCTACGCCTCCTTACTACCTACTGGTGAATCTTATTTTTTGAATCTCACGTCTCGTCTTGTTAGTGAAGTAATATTTATCTACCTACTAATACAATCAATATCATGAAAGGTCCGCGACTAACCGAGTGAACGCAAACAAGTCTCGACTACCCACATGACGATTCATAATTCCATAAGTAAGCAACCGAACTCTATACAAGGTTAACATCCAACACTAAAATAGTGGGTATGTTTTCCTAGATACTATTTCGTAATACCACCATTAATAAGAGATTATAATTGAACACGACCACTTTTAACACAATTATAAAATTCACGAAATAAATCGAAACGTTCAGCGAGACAAAAGTCAATAATTACACATAAATAACAGAAACACAAAATTAGAAGGTGGAAAGGATAGGGTTTTAAGAGTTGAGTTTTCTCACTGCCAGTCGTACAGACTCTTACGACCGATCAGATATCTGACAGCTAAAGGAGTCTTGGCCACAGTGAGAGGGTTTGATGATGGTACACAACACAAAAGAAATGCAATAGTTAAAACAAATTATGACAAAATAATGAAAGTTACATCAGCCGGCAGGCAGAAACCGGGTCCGTAGCTGAGTAATAATGACGGCGAATAGGTAGAATACGATAGTTACTACAGCCGGCAGGCAGAAACCGGGTTTGTAGCTGAGCAACGATCGCAGTAGGTAAGTAGGTAGGCTACGATAGTTACCACAGCCGGCAGGCAGAAACCGGGTCCGTAGCTGAGCAACAATCGCAGTGGGTAAGTAGGTAGGGTACGATAGTTACCACAGCTGGCAGGCAGAAACCGGGTCCGTAGCTGAGCAACGATCGCAGTAGGTAAGTAGGTAGGGTACGATAGTTACCACAGCCGGCAGGCAGAAACCGGGTCCGTAGCTGAGCAACAATCGCAGTGGGTAAGTAGGTAGGGTACGATAGTTACCACAGCCAGCAGGCAGAAACCGGGTCCGTAGCTGAGTAACAATCGCGGTGGATAGGTAGAACACGACACACAAAAGAAATGCAAAGAGTTTAAAAATAATTACAAGGTTAATAATCAAACAAAATTACTTACTGAGTCCAGAGCCGTCCTGCACACCACTTACAAAATTTTTACTATCACTATAAAATAATAACTATAGAATCAGTCTTGAAAAATCGCGGTCGAATCACTGCTTGAAATTTTTAATAAGAATCCCCGCCATTCCTAGTGCTCCTCCTTTTATACGTACCTCTTTTCCACCGTTCTTCTCCTCCGTATCCCCACTTAAATAAATACAGTAGAGTCCGTTTATAGTGACATCGAAAGGAATTGACAAACACGTCATAATAAGCGGACGTCATATAAAGCGTTATGTGAAATGAAAAACTTTTTTTATGTAAATATGTATGTATTTAAGTATGTATTTTAATACAGAAACATAGTACATATGTAATTACATATGTATGTATACATACATATTAAATCAAAATCAAAATTGCACGTAATCAGCACATTATTATAATAACACATACAAATGTATTTTTTACTGTAAGTAATCTGTAATTTTTGTCTGCTTTTGTTTTTTCATTTTATTGTAAAAACAGTCTCTAATACTATTGTGTATAGAAGTCATAGCTATGGTCAAATTATCATTTTCAATATTGCTGTGAACGAGCCACGTGCCGAACGTCGTCGGGAACCAACGAACAATACCGAAAGTGTAAAGAATCATGTCGGTCATTATAACCGGACATAATTTATTAAAAATGGGTCATA
Organism: Eudonia lacustrata; assembly: GCA_947562085.1. NCBI lineage: Eukaryota > Metazoa > Arthropoda > Insecta > Lepidoptera > Crambidae > Eudonia > Eudonia lacustrata. The sequence goes on along the minus strand of OX387342.1, from coordinate 18,020,545 downwards.
ATAAGCGACATGTCACTGTAAGGGAAGTCATTATATCCGACTTTTTTATAAAGAATTTTGTATGAAAACCAAACTTCGTAGTGCAATTACGTCATAATAACCGGCTGGTCAATATAGGCGGAGTCATAATAAACGGATTCTACTGTATCTCGATAAATACTACTTTAATCAAAGTTTCATTAATATAAACTCATGTTGAAAGTTTTCATCGCCAATTATTACTAGTTAATTATAATAATAACATAATAATTACTTAATAATCTTTAAAATAAACATTGGTTAACGTTGATTGGTCAAACGTATCTTATACAATTATTTAGATATACTACTTCAATCAAAGTTTCATTAATATCAACTTATGTTGAAAGTTTTCACCGCTAATTACCACTAGTTAATTATAATAAGAACACGATAAATACTTAATATTTGTAAAAAGAAAATATTGGATAACGTTGATTGGTTAACGTTCCTCAGCCTCCGCTTCTTCCCGCTAGATGCATTTATTGACGCGATTCCTTGCTGAGTGCAACCTTCTGCCCCTATACATAAAGACTAAAACACCATAATACCATATTGGATTCTACCGTAAACTTCGTACTTGAAGTAGAAAGTTCACTTGAATGACGCTAGATGGCTCGCATGCTGCATAAACGTATAATTTTAAACTTTGTTTCTAAGTAACAAAATTCACTATTGCCTGCAAGCAAAATATCACTGTTAATAACATTAAAGTCTTGAGTGTTGTTGATTAAACTATTATTCCTTTTTTTTATTATTAATTAAATAACATTTAAACTTAATTCTATTATAATATTTATTCATTTAGAAAATGTTGTGTGTTTTGTTATTTGTTCGCAACAAAATTTGCGTTAAAAATTATATAAACATTTATAAATAGCTTGCCTATTTCTTAACTGATCTTTAGTATTTGTAAAAATATTATGATCGGATGTTAATGACGGTAGTTGTTAACATTGAATGGGCGCCTTTGGCTTTCAAAGTAAAAAGTAAATAGTGTTGAATAATTTCGGCGGGCTGGTTAGAACCACGATAGCTCAATTGGAAGAGCACCTGACCCGGTATGTCAGAAGGGTGCAGGTTCAAACCCTGCTCGTGGAAATTTTTTCAAGATTTGTGTTTTGTAATTTGTTCGCAACAAAATTTGCGTTAAAAATTATATAAACATTTATAAATAGCTTGCCTATTTCTTAACTGATCTTTAGTATTTGTAAAAATATTATGATCGGATGTTAATGACGGTAGTTGTTAACATTGAATGGGCGCCTTTGGCTTTCAAAGTAAAAAGTAAATAGTGTTGAATAATTTCGGCGGGCTGGTTAGAACCACGATAGCTCAATTGGAAGAGCACCTGACCCGGTATGTTAGAAGGGTGCAGGTTCAAACCCTGCTCGTGGAAATTTTTTCAACATTTGTGTTTTGTAATTTGTTCGCAACAAAATTTGCGTTAAAAATTATATAAACATTTATAATAACTGTGAGTTACATTTAATATATTTTGTTTGTAATAAGTTTGAATTTTGTGATTATTGCAATGACTAAATCAAGGTGAGTTGAGATAATATTTTATCGCGATTTGTATTTGTGTAAGAACAGATTATCAATATTTTATTCCTATATTGTAAGAAAATAAAAAAACAAATTGTTATTTTATAATATTTCATATGGTATTTGCCTTTTACTTTAGGTGTTCCGTATAAGACACGGTAGGAGAATGTACTACTATCTACTATACTACTATTCAATATTAGAACATTTTCCAACTGCGTTATTTTATTATTTAAAAAGAAACTAAAAATAATAATTATTATTTTTATTGCATATTTCTTTAATATTATGTATTTCTTACAAGAATTTTGAAATCCCGCTGTCGTTGAATAAAATTTTTGAAGAGTTGGAGCAAAATGATAAAAACGAGGTTCCAGACTCTATAACTGACATGCCGCCAGAAAACTGTAGCGTGGAAGTTACAGATGAAGACTCTGGAGATGAAGACTATGTGCTTCTCCAAAATCTACCTGGGTCTCATCTCAGAGCACCTGCTGAAATTCAACGTGAAGATTCTTCTGATGCTAGTGAGGATGACTGTTTATCTTTAGACAGCTATCTAAAAGGTCAAAATGTTGGTATTTATAGGACTAGTGTCCGTGGGACAAAGTGGTTCTTCTCACTAATGAGTCATTGCCTTGATATGGCCACACAACAACATGACAAGATAAAATAATGGTGGGCAGTTGGATCATTTGACATTTTGGAGGAATGTCGCTATATGTTCTTAAAATAAACAAGAAAGCTGACAGTCATAGGGATGAAGAGCCATTACAAAGTAGAGCCACAGCAATGCAGTATACTCATAATGGTCATCTGATAAACTATAGAGAGGCTCGACTGCGTTGTGGTATCTGTCATAATAGTGCAAATGTTTATTGTATGAAATGCAATGTAACATTGCATCCGAAAACATGTTTTGAAGAATATCATATGCAGAAAATAACCATATGTGTATAAAAATACCTAAATGAAACATTTTATTGAGATTCATGTGTTTTATTGTCATTTTGTCAATTTATTATGGAGCCGTAATAAATCTGAACAATAAGCTATCATAGTAGCATATTCTCCTACTGTGTCGTTTAAGACACGGCATTTTCCGGCTTTTCTCCAAATGGAATATTTTTTTAATTATTTTTTATGGATTATTTATCATCAATTTAATAAGTATATGAAATTTCAAACCAATCTTACAAAAAAAGTTAATTCAGGAGTAAGTGGGTTAATGAAGAAAGTTTGATTCCATTTCACATTGAATTCTTTAGTATTGTTGATTTTATTATTACTTTGTTGATACTATTAGTTCCTTTTATTTTATTATTAATTGAATAACATTTAGCCTCAATTCTATCTATGATATTTATTTATTCATTTAGAAAATGAGCTATTGCTTCTTTAGGAACTTCGTGCTTAGAGGTGATGTTTATCAAAAGTAGAAAGTTCACTTGAATGACGCTAGATGGCCCTTATGCTGCAGTAACGTATAATTTTAAATTTTGCTTTTAAGTAATAAGGTTAATTATCGCTTGAAAGTAAAAAAACACTGTTAATAACATTAATGAAGAAAGATTGATTCTATTTGATTTTAAGTTTTGAGTGTTGTTGATTAAACTATTAGTTCTTATTATTTTATTTATTAGAATTAATTAAATAACATTTAGCCTTAATTCTATCCTAGATATTTATATATTTTTTTTATTTAGAAAATGTTCTAGTGACGTATGGACCGTTACAAGTTCAAGACAGATAGGAACAGGCACTCACAAAGCTTGGTCGCATTTTTATTGTTTCGATTATATAAATACATGTACTTTAAAGTTGTAATATTAAATATTCTTTTTAAAATGAGCTTTATTCATTTAAAAAGTATAATTCGCGTGGATGCAGTTTCTTTGTGTTGGACTGTGCGTGTTTTCTATACAAACGGAGATACTTACAAGCAACGTTAGAACACACATTCACGCGCTACGCTGCGTGGTGCGCCTGCCTAAAACTACGATTTGACTTTGGAGATCTTCTAAGCAACACGCTCTTACCCTTAATTTAAGAAGTTAAGTATACAATTTTTTTCTTCTTTAATTTATATTGTAATTATAAAACTGTGTTATTTAAATGTAGGTAGTACACATCACAGCTTATTTTATGTCCCCTGTTAGGTCACGAGCCTTGCCTATAGTTGGATACACCCTGCTACACACTACTTTAAAGTTTATACTGACACCCCTCACCAACCTCACGCTCGTATAAAGTTAGGTGTCAGACATCCTTACGCAAGCACAAGGGACCATCTAAGTCAGGTCATAACGCCAGATCAGAACACGCCGGTAATACGCATCCTTCATCCGGTACTTTTAAGACTAGTGTCTCGAGCTAGTTGCCCCGTGGACACGTATAGTTCACTACCTAAATTTACAATACGAGTATATGTAAATAATAGTAATTACAATATTAATTTTATTGTATAAAAATCTATCTATCTATCAGGGATGAGAGAGACTGAGATACTTTTGACCCTGACGGACCAGGACTATAAAATTTACAACATATGTAAATAATAGTAATTACAATATTAATTTTATAATGTAGATATCTATCTATCTATCAAGCCACGGAGACCCTACGTTTACGCCGAGCGCGAGACCTTAAGTTTAGGTTTTTAAGTCCAAATATCACGCACACAGAAGCGGGCTGTGAGCGCGCGCGAGTGTAGAGTAGGCTAGTTCTGCTCACTATAGTCAAACTCACTACTTTGATCCGTTCGAATTTAGTTTTTCGGTATACTTAGAAATTATTGTGGTGAAAACTTCTTTAGCGGCGTTGTACACTTTTACACACAATGGGTAAAAAATGTTAAATTCGCGTCAGGACACGTGACCTGATCGAAAATGTAAGACGTAAAATCGTAAGACGGATGGAGAGTAGACAGCCGGCGCGGCGTAGGAGAGGAAGTAGCAACCCTCTCTTTCTACGGCGCGGCGAAAATGTATGCCTGCTGTTTCGTTTAGGCGGCGCAGGGCGCTTGCGCGAATAAATTGTCATGTTTGTGTACGATAGCACAATAAATAAATATTGTATTCTACCACCTAAATGATAGTACTTTTATACTGATAATTGAAGCAATTCGTGCAAAATTATTCCCTTACCATTCCAAAATATCAAAAATGCACAACGTTAATATTCAAGTTTTCACTTCTGCCGGCACTCCCGAGGTGCAACCCGTCGTTTTTTTATTTTTAACTATGGGCGTAAGCAGATGACTAAACTACGGATACACGAAATAAGTACCTTAGTATAATGTTATATTGTATGTATTATTTATTAATGTTGTAATTAATCTTATATCACAAAATTATAATCAATACCTATCTGTTCCTCAACGATTTATTTTGGACGAATTGATTTGATGACGACACATTTTATTTTATTTTATTCATAGCTCGGCAAATGTCTCCACTCCACTTGATGTTAAGTGGAAGTGGAGTCCCTGTTGTTCCCTGCATGACGTTGGATGGTTTGAGATACGAAACATTTAAGAATCCTTCTTATTTAAATTTTTCTTCCAATATTTTACAAAGACATGATTAATTGTATGGGCAGTCAAATAAATTGACCGATTTTTTAGAATATATCAATAATAATATGTTGTCTATCACCAAGCCCAGTTTTGCTTATCTCCTTTTAAATTAAATTTTGTATAAAAACTACTGGGAAAATATGAGCCACATAAGCACAAAGCGCATCATGCAGCAATAAAATAAGTGCTGTCAAAACTCGGTCAAGTTATTTGACTGCCCATACAATTAATCATTTCTTTGTAATACATTGGAAGAAAAACTTAAATAAGTAGGATTCTAAAAAACATAATAATAGCTAAGGATACTTAAAAAAATTAAAAAAGGAAAACACTTATTAACAAAATAAATAATTAGTCTACAAAAGTCGCACTGCTAGGATATGGCGAGGAGATTGGGCCATAGCCCATAGCGCACACTGGCACGGGTGCGGAGCAGTCGTGACAAAAACTGGGACCAACGGTTTTACGTGTCTTGCAAAAGAGGGGAGAGAGAAACACACCCATAGATGGTATTTCCCACACATCCCGTGGGCCAGCATTGCGAAAGTTACTTAAAGCTCACTTTAGTTTAGGTGGAAGCTTTTTACCTACATACTTACACCACGCCCGTTTCGGAGGGGCGGAGGAAAAGGGGGTATGTTTCGTTGAATTTGTTACCCATTATCTCTGCAACATAATATACGTTGTCAGTTTAAAAATTTAATTTGTTTATGCTCTCACCAATTATCTAGCTATTCTTAAGAAACTCGTTAGTATAGTAAGATAATGGATAAATGCATCGACATGGACATGCATGCATGCATAAACATAGAAAAAACACCTAGACCCGAAATAAATTTAGAAAAACAGTCCTTCTCTAAATTAACCCGACCGGGAATTGAACCCGGGGCTTCGGAGACGGCGCGACGCCCGACCCGGCGCGCTAACCACTCGACCACGGAGGTCGTCCAATTTAAAAATGTTGCAATTCATCAAAAGTAACATAAAATAATTTATTCACTAAAGTACTAAGATTTGCATATCGCGCTATAAATTTGAACTATCGTCGAAATTACGGCAATTGTTCGACAATCGTCGGGTAGAGCGTCGAGCGACGTGACCACTCTCTCAGAGGCCTCGCGGCGGACTGATCATAAAAAAGTACTTTGTGGGACTGATTTGATACTAATAAAACATCGATTTAGAATACCTAGATACACCGTCACCTACAAATTCACGTCGAAAAAGTGTCCCGACTCGCTTAGTTGTAAGTATACGTGTATAGTAGACAATTTAAAAACGTATAATGTGCTAAGACCATATTTATAAAAATTAAATACAACTTTATTCCCCACAGATAAGGTTTTATTTGTATTGCACGCGTTAGGCGGTTGTGACATTACAAAATGCGATCATCGCGAAAGTCGTAAAATTTAATGACCTCCGCCTCTTGTAGGAACAGAGTAAGTGGAGTTGTGTTCAACAAAATTATTTTCATGTACGTATTGTACAATTTGTAAAATTGGTGTAATGCTAGTTGCACAACTTTTTTTATAAATTGTAGTAAAAATAAAACAATTACTTATTATTAAAACATATATGTTTATGATCCCTGAAACAAAATTTAATATATTGTTAACTTGTCGTTTCGAAGTAATTTGTTTTAAAGTTTCTTTTTTACAAATTTAATGCAGACGCACATCCACATATTTCTGAACTGCTGATTTTGTCAGTTTATAAATATGGTGAAATTGATCACTTGAATGAGCATTTGTATTTTTAAATAGCTTCATGTGCATTAGACATCGCAGTATTTGCATCGTTAAAAAAATTACCATTATACCGCCTTAACAGTGTACTTCCGCCACTTACTTTAACATAGTGCCTGATGATCTTTTTAGATTCATTGCAAATTAGGTATAAATCATTAGATGCATAACACAAACCGCCAACATGGCCAAAATGGCAATTACATTATTACGTTCACCTAATGCGGTCACCGAACTTGTTTACTACTACTTAGGCCAACGATCGTTGTTTTCACAATAATCTGTCCGCCTACTGCAGCCTACGTCATTCATTACCTATGGCCACCTTCTGTCTCCATCATCAGACCAGTTAGATGGTACCATCATATTACATTTTCAACGGACTTTATATGTTTGCAAAAAAGCTCAATCGGTTGAGGAGGATAACTGCTTTAAAATTCATTTGCAAGATTTGACCCGAACAAACATACATTTATACATACAAACATACTTACGTACATACCTACATACATACATATTTTTTATTTTTTTTATGTTAAAAGAAGGCAAACGAGCAGGCGGGTCACCTGATGGAAAGTAATCACCGCCGCCCATGGACACCCGCAAAACCAAAGTTATCGCAGATGCGTTGCCAACCTTGGAAAGGAGTTGGATCTTGAGGAGGGAGTAGGAATTGGGAGGGGGAGGTATGAGAGATGGGCCTCCGGTACTTTCACTCACCGGACGAAACACAACAGCAACGATTGCTGTTGTTTCACGCCGATATTCTGTGAGAGGGTGGTATTACGCCGGGCGAGCCGGCCCATTTCGTGCTGCAACGCAGCGTGGCTCTACCACTCTTAGTCTACTAGTTAGTTCTCATTACTATTTAATACAAAGCGTGTAAAAAATAATGTTTGACAAATATCAGTAGAAGTACAGTAGGTACAGTACTTATCGGTCATAAATAATTATAATTTTCGCTTTGATCTGAGTATTTATTATAGTAGCTGAAAAACATTTATTAATTTTAATTCCATAGAAACATACAAACATACCGCCAAAAGATGTGGACTACAAAACTAACTTTAAAAAAACTAAACAGGCGGCTCTATATATTTAGTATTTAACTATGTTCTACTTTTATGAATGTTTCGTCTCTTTTAACACGTGAATAGCGTCAAGCGAGGGAAAAGGACAACCGCGTAAGCGAATTATTCAAACTATTTTAGAAAAATAATGTTTTTACTTAGGTAGAAGATAAATTTAGCCACAAATTCATTACATTATGAAACCTTGAATGAATACTTAGCAAAAATGCGAAACCCCATCCTTTTTTAAGCTATTTGAAGTATTATTTTTGCACTTTTTCACGGAGCACTTAGGCATGTTGACTTGACGGTGATCGGCGCGCGACTACGAGTGCAATTGTGCTAGAACTATTCTAAATCCATGTAATAGAACGCAGAGTTTTGTAGTAGTTTTAGAGCAGTTTTAAAATATTTATAGAAAAATTATAGAGCTAATTTAGTAAAAAGACTTTTGCGCATAATTTAAAGAACACTTTTTTCTATAGTAAAAAGCTTTTATCTTATATTTATATAGTAAGTATATTAGAGAAAACAATTATTTTATCACCTATAATTTCTTTAAAAATTCACAATGTTTGGATTTTTATAGTTTTTGTTAGTAACCAAAATCTAAAAATGTTTTCAACAAACTATTTTGCTGAAGATCTTTCAAATTGAAATAAAATTTTTGTTCTTACGTTTGTCAGTAACTTAAACACATTTTTAAGCTTCGAAGTTGACGCAGAAAGTCAAATTATGAAAACCTCTGTTCAATTATCTCGTTATAGATTCCAAAATATCTATAAATCTCAAAATGTTTTCAACAAACTATTTTGATGACAAGATCGCCTAATGATATAAGTAATTAACATATTTGTAAAGTAAATATTCATAGATATTAAGAGGTTTGAAAAGTACAGTTTTTGAGCAAAACGGCTTGATTAGCAGACTTAACACGTTTACGGTTCTATGACCCCATATGGGGTCATAGCAGATTACACCCATACGTCCCTGACCCCATATGGGTTCATAGGACAATTTTAAAGCGGACTTATGAGTATGGTTTTTGTTATTTTGTGGACTTAGGAGGGAAGATGGAAAAATATTATGTCGAAAAGTTATTTTCCTTGTAAGTTTAATAAAACCAACTGTAATTACCTATTCTTTTCTTTGGACTTATCGGGTGGTCAGACCATTTTGTATGGGGACTGTTAACGTGTTAAGGCTGTGTTGTTTCATGTGTAACATTAAACTAAATATTGGATCTAAAGTGCTAACAAAATATGGAAACCGAATTACCTATATATATTCGTTGAATATAACTGCGCGAATTTCCGTTTCTGTTCAGTTTCATGTTTCGAGCTCCGCGAATAAGTTTGTTTCATTAACTAACTCGTTTTGTGAGCACCGTCTTTCGCAGACAGTTTATTTGCTTTACGTGAGAAGATGAAACTCAAGTTACAAAGTATGTTTTGTGAGGAATAGCTTTCTCTATATTCTTGATGCGATGGGATGTTCGTCTCTTGGCTTTCAATTTTAGTGAGGGAAAAATTTCTCAATTTCTCTTGAAATACATTTTAAATGTATGTACCAATTGTCCTTTGTCCAAAAAAAAAAATTTTATTTAGTTCAGTAGGAGGAGCTCGATGGTGCAGTGGATAGCGCACCCAGCCTACGATTGCTAAGGCTAAGCAACTTTAGCAAAGGCCGGCCATCGGATGGGTGACCAATAATTTATCATCTCGAGCTCCTCCGTGCTTTGTTGGTCCCGGCTGCATTAGCAGTCGTTAACAACCACCATTCCGCACTAAGCCCGCGTGGTGGTTTATGGCCCGTTCTCCCTATCCATGCATATCCATCCATCCATCCATAGAGAAGGCTCGTGCCCTAGCAGTGGAGGACATAAAATGAGCTGATGATATGTTCAGTAGTAAGTATTTGAACGCTTTTCAATATATTTAATCATTAATTCATGAAATGAGGAGCTCGATGGCGCAGTGGTTAACGCGCCCGGTCTGCGAGTGCTGAGGTTCAGCAACTTTCGCAAAGGCCGGTCATCGGATAGGTGACCAAAAATTTATCATCTCGAGCTTCTCCGTGCAGCCGTTGGTCCCGGCTGCATTAACAGTCGTTAACAACCACCAATCCGAGCTGGGCCCGCGTGGTGGTTTATGGCCCGTCCTTCTTATCCATCCATAGGGAAGGCTCATGCCTCAGCAGTGGAGACATAAAAATGAGCTGATGATGATGATGATGATGATGAATCATTAATACTTACTGCAACTTAATAATAAATAAACATACTACCTATAGTTTTTTTCGTAAAATATCTTTGCTGTTGGCTGGTTGTAGCCTTTACAGCGGGGTCATGAAGGTCGCCGTAAACACATCAACGTTAACGTCCATGCCGAGTCTAGTGGTTAAACCTTGGTCACCGACACAGAGTTACCTAGTTCAGGCGAGACATTGTGGTCCCCTGGTTGGTGATTCCCTGTGTGGTGCCGGGGATAAAGAACTGCACCACTCCATCTCTTCCCTTGGGTGTCGTAAAAGCCGACTAAGGGACCATTCCAGAGGATGGGCAGCAGCATCTCTCTGAGGTAACTCTCAACCTACTGCGATCGCCAACCCGCCTGCCAAGCGTGGCGATTACGGCAAATACCCCTCATATCATTGGGGGAGGCCTTTGTCCAGCAGTGGACGTCTTTTGGCTGAGATGATTGTAGGTATTCGGTTTAGATGATGACAGGGTGTGTCAAGTCCGCTTGGCAGCTAGATACTCAAAACAATAACTAATGAGGCTAGATACTCGTATAAGTCGGTCGCTATAGCTACAGTGTTAATTGGCATCTATCTTAACAGAGGAGGAAGAGTGAAAGGATGGGGTTGCACAAAAGATCCCGATGGGTCGAAGTGTTACTGACAGAGGGAAACCTCAGCAGGCCCCACTAAGATAAGATAAGATAAGATACAGTGTTAATGGCATTGTTGTGATCCTACATTCAGAGATAAGATAGCAAAATCCTCAGTACCTAGTAATATTCCAGGTGAAATGTGTTTTTATCTACGCCCGAATTACTTACCATCACATCAGTTAAGATGAAGGCTAAGCGTTTCCCCCGTTGCGGGAAAAAGGAAATCTATATTTTTGTTTATTTATTACTCTAATTGCGAAGCAAAACAAGGCTCATAAAGTGTGCGCGTGCATAAATATCTTTGGACTGTACCTTTGTACTTTCATTCGGGTACAACTTTTCTGCGGAATGTTGTTCCCGACATTAAGGGTTTGCGATCAATTTCTATTCTAAGAGGGCATTAAAACGCCATCGAGGTAAACTTTCCAGCGAGTTTGGAGTCGTGCGTATTCGCTGGAGCGATTTGCAAAATTGCTCTCTTACCCAAGTTTCGAGTTGCCGAGCATACCTACCTGCCTTACTCAGTTTGTTGTATGAAAGAATAATGACCTCTATTCGGCATTCGAGGCCTCGGGACTCCAAGTGGGAAACTTCGAGGTTGCTTAATGATTGTACTTAACAGATTTGGGAGGTGCATTTAGTGAATCATTATGTTTAACTGTTCTAGGTTGCGATGTGGACTGATGGCTGCCATTTTGTTTTGTAACCATATTATTTTCATTAGTATTACTGACATTGACATCCCACTGCTGGGGTGTAGCGTTTTTTTTTAACTTCACTGATTCGGCAACCATGCCTATCTGAAAAAAGCGGGTTATTCGCTCAAAATCTAAAATGTTATGTTACAACCGAGAATCTATATGTGGAGGTTCGTTATTAGCTTTTAGTTAGATGCTACTTAGCTGTATAATTACCAATGTTGGCTCTGTATAATTACCAATGTTGGCTGTAAATCTTCCTTTGAATACTTACAATAAAATAATAATATAGGGTGTTCAGAAAAAAAAAATTCTAAAATGTTTTAATAAATTCTACTTACATAAGAATGACTTTTCATACACTGTAGTAGTTTACTGTCTTCGTTTGTTATTTTTTAATACGCGACGATTAGGTATGTACATCATAGGGCCCATCAGCGGTTATGCGCCATTTTATGATGTGAAAATAAATTTTCTTTTTACTACCATTCACGAGTGCTGGTAATTTGTGGGCCAGATGTTTGTTTTACTTTACGGCTGCGCAATAAAAAGTGGCTGTTACACACTTATAGTCTGTGGAACAAAGGCTGAACACGACCAGCGCCAATGGAGCTGCGAATTTCTTTCTTATCTTAGTCTGCGCCTACATTACTGTCATTCATGGACATAAGACATAAGATATTGTTAGACGTTTAAGGAAAAACCTTTGATTAAAACATAATCCCTTAAAATAATAAACAAAATGTAAGTGTGTACTTGGAGTAGTTTTTTTTCTTTAGTGATGGCTTTGTGCGGTCACCACATTTGGCCAGAGTCAAAGTGATTTTTCTTACAAGTATAAATAAACCATATTTCCTTTGTTTATAAATATGTGATAATATGGATAATAATTAATGATAACCGTGAAGTGATAAATGATATCTTTAGATCTCAGTAAATACTTATGTGGGACTTAACTGAAACCTCTCGCGGACTTCTTGAGAGAATTTGAAAAGTGACGCTGTTGCATTGTTTCTTTGCCAACCCACCATTAGTACACGTTCATATTCGACATAAAACAAATTTTAGAAAATAAAGCAAAACCGCAGACGTTACTATTCACTTTCACGCCAAGAAGTCAACTCTTAGAGGAGTTATCAAATATTTTGTTCACGTTATGCAAACTAAAAAAAACACGATATAAGCTCCAAGCTTCTTATACTTTGTTTATTAAATACGGGGGAATATATTCAGCTGTCTCTTTACATACAATATGTTCTTGTTATCATTTTAATAGTCGTAGGTCCCGCTAACCACTACTTTTTAATTTAAATCAACAATAATCTTAGTAACAATGCTGTGTTCAACATTCTTCTAGCACGGAGAAACTGGCTAGAGTTGATACCCATTTTTGAAGCGGTTAAGGATCCGGGCGATGTAACCTTTCAATAATTGAAGAAACTATTAGAAGCCCACGTTAAAAACGCTTACATAATCGTCATTATCAGAGATAATCATATCTCTGATAATGACGATTTCATGCACATAGTTATGTAAGTAATAAAACTAGAACTGGCTACTAATGCAATAAACTGATTTTTTTACATCGTTTAAACAATTTACAGCTCATAAAAAAGTCAATAGAAATATGTGAAAATAGATTAAGGTGACATATTATTATAACATAACTAACTATATTAAAGAAAAAATTAAATAAGATAACTACGGTTAGCTACAAGGTTGGTCCGATACACACTTTGCCCGACCTGAGAACTGAACCCGGGACCTTCGAGGCCCGTGCATCGGACCGAGCGCTTTACCACTAGGCCACTGAGGCGTTACATATAGTTATGTAGTATCTATTCAAAGATTTAATCTTTGAATAGATACTACATAACTATATGTAATGCAGTACCTACGTTAACGTAGGTACTGCCTAATGCTTGTGTATGCGGTCAGGAGTATACCGTATCTTCATACCGTTATCTTGTTACAACTTTCAACCGACTTCAAAAAAGGAGGAGGTTTCTCAATTCGACCGTGTGTTCGCGGATAACTTGGTCGTTTATAAACCGATTTTGATGATTCTTTATTTTTATTAACTCCATGCTGGACTGGGAAGTGAAAATAAGTAACAGCTGCCTGACTTTCCGTGCATGTCGTAAAAGGCGACTAAGTGACAAGAGTTCCAAGACGCTCGAGCATCAGTCGATCGGCTAGCGATCGGTCCGGCCGTTTAGAAGGAGTTCAATTTCATACACACGCACTGAAGATTTATATATATATGTCACCGTAGAATTGTACGAACCGTTAGTTTATAATTAATCTAGTGAGATTATAAACTGTCGATAGATTGTAAACGAACACTAAAATTCACAACCTAACGCTTAAATTTTCGTAAGTTTATAAACTGACCATGTCTAGCTGTCAGTTTATAATTTTACTATATTTAAACCGTCAGATTACAAACAAATGAACCAATCACTGCACCGTCTTACAATTTATCGCCCGCGAAATTGTGAATCGTCTTCTGATTGGTCGACGTTATAGGTGACAAATGTTTGTGTCTATAGAGTAAAGAACAAAATGAATGGTCAGGCAAAGAATTCATTTTCATTCCAAATTTGATTTCTTTTTTAAATGGGTTATCGAAAAAAATAATAAATTAAGAAAAATATTAACATTAAATAAAAATAATGTGTAAAATAAACGCAAGTAGATCCGTTAAAAGTACTAACCTTTATATAGGTAAAATTTGTTAAGTTATTACCCCCTTAGTCATAAAAACTATTTAAGCATTATTTAAATAGTCATTGTTTTGTCTCTTTTTCTCAAATTCAAAATGTCAAACTCAAATCACACTTTTTACTATTTTGCTTATGCCCACTGTAGTATTTTTGTAGATCTATGGTAAATTGTTGTTGGTCAAAATAATTGTGATTATTTTTAACTGCTACTTCACCTATATGTTCATCCACAGGCTCTAATTCACTCATTGTTAGTAAATAATAATGTTGTTTTTAAAATCACACTGTTAAAACTGGTTTTAATAACTTTAAATTGAATAAAACACGCACAGAATCGACTTGTTTATGCCAGTAATAGAATAATGGCGGCGGGGGAGTGGGTGAAAGACAAGTGATTCGTTCAGCCAATCAGCGTGCGCTTTGCGTTTAGTCAAACGCAAAATCACAATTTGACGGCTGGACATGGTCAGCTTATAAACTTACGAAAATTTAAGCGTTAGATTGTTAATTTTAGTGTTCGTTCACAATCTATCGACAGTTTATAATCTCACTAGATTAATTATAAACTAACGGTTCGTACAATTATACGGTGACATATACAACGTTATTTTTAGTTTAAACGAAACCTGAAAACTGTTTTTTCAGAATCAGTAATAGAATCGATTTCAATATTTTTTATACCATGTTACATTTTGACAAAATAATATTTAAAATATCTCAAATATAGTATACCCTACTAAAAAACACAACGGGACAGCACAAAAAGCTTGTAACTTCGTGAGTTTTCAAGATATTTTTTTTTGTACTTACTGATTCTTTAAATGAAAATATTTGACCCGTGTTGTGCTGTCTTGTATCAATAAAAAAAACAATATCATACTGTACCTTAATCCGACTTAGTCAAACAGAGTTGTGTGTACAAAAGTTTGGTAAACACAAGGTCTCGTTTACGCAAAAGCTCCAGTTATTTTGGCCGTGTACAATACAGAATTACGCTCGCATTGGCCTCCAATGATTAGGTGTGTATTCGTTACTTTCAAAGGCTGTCTACAGCTCCCATTCCGGCAACAATGCGAGATGGCGGAGATGTTAGGATTATTTTCGAGATGTTTGGAAAATTGCGTAGGTCGAGAAACTCGTTTCACTTAATTATCAAAGGGAAGCGGACGCGCATGAAGGTACTTTTGACAACATTGGTATTTATATTATTATGGTATTGTTATTGTAATTGGTATTTATATAATTTGTTTTATATATTTATGTATTGGTACGACATTGGTATTTTATAAATAATAAATAAAATAAAAATATTTTATTTCAGACTTTACATCAATATTTTATTAGTGTGTTAGTAACAATTTTTCTTATAAAGTATATTAGTTGGTTAGTGTGAATAAATATTATTTTAACAATATTATTTTATTTGGCCAATTACTATTTCTATCCAGTGTTGTTGGATAGAACAGTCAGGACGAGCAGTAATTGTTTTCAGAACGCTGTTGCTGCTGGCCCTCGCAGTAGGGATGCAGCTTTTTTGCGCATAATCGCGTGGAATCCGTCAATTCGTGCGTCCGCGAAAATTCCCGAGGCGCTGCAGAACCGCGGCAGCCGCAGCAGCGCTCTGAAAGCGTTGTTATACTGCACGCGTAATGTGCTGTAGGCTCGACGCGTATAACTCACCCACAGACCACTCAAGTAAAATGATTGACAAAATGCCCTAAAAAGGGTAACTTTGACCTCCGCTGTACATCGAGTGAACCTGCGTGCAAGCATGTTGCCACTTACCGCCAGCGCCCTACGCTCTCTCTCAATATCCTCGTCATCATTTAGATTTGTTGTGACAATATGGCCCAGATACTTAAATTTACGTACACTGTTCAACATTGACCCATTTAGAGTAATTGGAGACACATAGCTCGGTGTACGTTTTCCGGCCTTAAACACGAGGATTTCACTCTTTTTGGCATTATACACCAGGCCATGGGCCTCCGCATACGACTCGCATATAGCCACTAACTTTCTCAACCCCCCGATCGAGGGGCTCAGCAGCACCACGTCATCAGCATAGCTTAGGTTGTTGACACACTGTCCGTCTATGTAACAGCCAAGATGGATGCCGCTGAGCTCCTCGATCAGCTGATTGACGTAGAGGTTAAAGAGGGTGGGCGAGCTAATCCCGCCCTGTCTCACCCCACATCGAAGGGAATACTCATCCGACAAGGCACCCGCCCATCTCACCTGGTTCCTTTGGTGCTTATACCAAAACCTAAACAAATCTGTGCACTCCGCCGGCATACCAGTGCTCCTCAGCTTCTCCCATTTTATATAGGTACAGGGTCTCTGAAGGACGCAGTAAGTCTACAGTAAATAACAAACTAATAAATTATATAAATAAAGCAAGCGATGTAAGTAATCGGCCAGGCGCTTGTTAACGTCTAATGATGTTATTAAGACATGATACTTAACTAAAGTGTTCGACAACTTTTGTTGTTAACCGTAGGTATAAACATCTGCATATCAGTGTTAAATAGACCACCAGCTCGCTATTGGGTTTACGGGGCCCATAAGCGCAAATGCCTGCTGGCAAGGTGGAGTACCCGTCTATTCAGGCGATACACCGAGATAGACTTTGACAAGTTTCAACAAATTATGATTAAGATTTCTTACCCGGGCTTCGCCAGATGCTCCTCCGAGCTATGTTGGCTAAAGGGACCGAGGGGGAAATGGTGGCAAGGAAGGATTAAGGAAGAACAGGATGTGTCGGCCTAATGTCCTTCCGTGGCAATCTTGCGCCCGGAAGGCGATCAGTGCCTCCAATCGGCACGCAAGACCTGAAGGCGTCACCGGAACGCGGAAGCCGATCTGATTTTTGTGCGCCTCCGCACACCGTAAACCACAACACGTTTTCACTTAGAAAATAAACTATGTTACTAATTAACAATCCACGATATTTGTCCTCGCTAGGACTTCATTTAAAATTCAAAAGTTCTGTTTTAATTATAATTCACTCTCCAGCGTGAGGTAATCGACCGCGGCAAAATTACACGACCCAATTTCAACTGTCATCTCTCGGTTGTCATTTTCCGGTTGCCATTTTGTTTTTATTTTACGGCACCGCGAAACTGGCCATTTGGCCATACAGCCTAACAGTCTGTTCCGAACAATCAGACTACCACAAACTGACAATTTTTTTAAATAGATTTTGAACTTTACGTAAATGCCTTATGGTTTATTATTTATTAAAGAAATTTGACAGGTATGGATTGTTTGATGTGCATGCGTCTGTACATGTTATAAAAGAAAAGTCCTGCTTGACTCACTAACAGATTCATCGGCGTCTAGTAAAGACCCGTGGACTTCAACATCACACCGGCTCATTTCATGTCCCCACTGCTGGGGCACGAGCCTTCCCTATGGATGGATAGGGAGAACGGGCCACAAAGCACCACGCGGGCCCAGTGCAGATTGGTGGTTGTTAACAACTGCTAATGCAGCCGGGACCAACGGCTTTACGTACCTTCCGAAGCACGGAGGAGCTCGAGATGATAAACTTTTTGGTAACCCATCCGATGACCGGCCTTTGCGAAAGTTGCTTAACCTCAGCACTCGCAGACCGGGCGCATTGACCACGGCGTCATCGAGCTCCTGCCGAGGACTTAAAAAACTTAATTTTTTTACAACAGTTCACAAGATCACAATGTACGTGATTTCATGCAGACGAATTTGCGGGATTTATTTATTTTCTTCAGTAGTTATTTATTCATACTCTACGTGCGCTATTGAATAGATATCTCGAGCACTGGTTTGAAAGTTCAGAATCCAATAGTGTTTGTTTGAACAAGTTTTTAAGTAAAGTACGCGCACTGAGATGTATGAGATTTTGCATAGTTAAAGTTCATAAGTAGAAAGAGTGCAGAAAAATAAAATGTATGTACAAAATGTGTACCATTACAATATATAAACATTGTAGTATTTAAACTGACGTATTTCGGCCACTAGGCGAACACAATTAAATAGCCTGTTAGATTATATCTTTACTGTGACAAAGTACTGAAGTAGTTATTATCGTTGCTAACTGTACGCAGGCTTAAAACAAGAGTTCACTGTTTAGTTCTCAGAACAATAACTAATTATTCTGAGGTTTAGTTCACCGCAGTTCAGTGTATAACGGATATCCGGCGAACAATCCGCACACCTCAACGCCCCGAAACCAAACCGTTTTGACAGACAAATTGTCTTTGCAGTAATGATTACAAACTCGTTTCACTTAATTAAAAGCGGGAAGCGCACATCCGAAAACCTCCGGCGGTGCGTGGGTGGGTAGCATGATTTAAAGTCCCTTCACACCAGCATTTCTCTAGCGTATGCGTTCGATAAACGTATGCGTAGCGCAGACGCTACGAAAATACAACGCATACTTCAAGACATAAACTGCTTTGCGCATATACCGGGGTTAGGAGCGACCCCGGGTTTTTGTGAGACTCTCCTCCTCTTACCTCGTACAGCCACAGAATAAATAATAGTACCAGAAGGTAGTGCACCTTCTGGTACTATTATTTATTCTGTGGCCGCAAAGTCATTTAAATAAATAGCGACTCTTGCAGAGACACAATAAAGTGCAATTCAGGTCGCACACTGCTCCCTTACCTACAGTTATATTCACCTAGAAGTTGCCTCTCTTTCTATCGCGTAGCTCTTATCTTTTCTAACGACTTCAGGGATGTCTTCTTTTAAATAATAATGAATCTGAATTTTTAATTTATTACAAGTTATTGTGTTTATAATGTGTACTGTACTTAAATGTGAACAAATTACGTTTCAAATAAACCTAGGCTAGGTACCTATGTAAGTACAGTCTACGCCACATCAGATTATCTATATGTTGACTTTGAGGCTGTCTTTATGCCGCCTTACCGTTGCGTTGCCGTTAAAAAAGATATTTTCGTAGGTAGTTCTAACTACCAAAAACAGAAATAGGTACACCAACCAACCTGCCTATAAGTCTTATCAAAGCTAAACTTGATCTTGTAAACAGAACTTGTAAGTAAGTAGGTACCTACATATCAAACTAGCTATAAGTACTATAATATTTAATTATCTAACTAGGTACGTAAATATGCGGGAGGCATAAAGATAACAAAAGTCAACTTTTGGTTTTGGTAGTTACGTAGGAGCTAGCATGAAGGTACCTATCCTAAAGTAAAGATACTATAAAGGTAGGTACCTACTTAGTTGTTTATTCTTAGGTACCTACTTGTCCTATTTAGTAATTTAGTAAACAGTTTCGTAAGTAGGTAAGTAAGTAGGTACCTACTAAATTGTTATTTAAATAAGTAAATAGTTGGGTGAAGAATGTTTAGCAAATAAGACAAGTACCTAAGAATAAACGGACCACTAAATACATACCTACCTATAAGCACAGAATAAATAACTTCGAATCTTTGTTTATTTCGACAGCCTTCCACACAACAATTATTACTGTTGCGTTTCACCATTATTATATTACAGAGCTTGTAGATTTACTGATATCAAAGAGGTAGTTATTTTTAAACAAATCGAAATTGCGTTCCACTTCAAAACTATGCCTGTGCGTGTGCTCGAAAGCGCGCTGGGGCCCTGACTGATTTACAACTTCAAGTTGTCGCGCGCTGTAGGTGCTTATCGCGGTAGGTATGACGGAGTGCAAGATGCCTGGTACAGCCACTATAAGCTTAACGGGGGGGGGACCCACAGGATGATGGGGATGGATTGGTGTTGGGATCGCAAACGGCAAGCAACGAGTAATGATTGTATACCTGCGTTGCTGCGGCGTAACGTGCAGGCATTAAAATCCTATTGACCCTAGCATTTCTCTAGTGTATTAGGTACTAGCGGCCGCTCGCGGTTTCACCCGCATGGTTCCTGTTCCCGTGGGAATATCGGGATAAAAGTATCCTATGTGTTAATCCAGGTTATAAAGTATCTGTATGCCGAATTTCATCCAAATCCATTCTGTAGTTTTTACGTATAAGAGTAACAAACATCCATCCATAATTACAAACTTTCGCGTTTATAATATTAGTAGGATTAGGCGTACGATAAACGTATGCGCAGCGCAGACGCCGTAGCGTCTGCGCTACTTCGCGTAAACGCTGCCACTTAACAGACAGAATTGCTTTACCTTACATCTTTTGCAAACTTTTTCTTACAAATTCCTTTTTTTTTTTTTGGAAAAAGTTTGTTGATTGCCTCAGACGGCCTTCGGACTTTTTTGAGGGTGGTGAGAAACTTAAAGGGCTCTTCAAGTCGTATGACCGAAATACCTTCAGAGGGTTTCTGGAGGGAATCGCATCACGCAGTAAGCGTGTCTATGTACCCTACTAGATTCTTCGAGAGGTTCGGATTGAATCAGGAGCGGAACAACCCGAGGCCGCCTTTAAAGGCTCGGACCTCGAGTCGGGTTGACCGAGTCGTGGGCGTGGGGAACAATCGTGACTCTACTGCGCGCCAGTGCGACACGAACAGCGTTGACGCGTTTAAAAAGATTAAATTACAATCTCTTTTTAATTTTAATAATTTTAGTCCAAGTAGCAAAGAGGTACTACAAAAAAACATACAGCGTTAATAATACTACAAAAGTTTGTGTCAGCGTGAAGAAGCAACAAATATACGAACATACATAATGTTCGTATATTTGTGGCTTCTTCACGCTGCAACGGATAGATGGATTTGAATGAAATTCGGCATACAGATAGTTTATAACCTGGAATAACACATAGAATACTTTTTATCCAGATATTCTCATATGAACCGGAATCACGCGGGTGAAACCGCGAGCGGCCGCTAGTATATTATAAGTCGATACTTAGATCCACTCAACATGCAGAAAAGTTAAAAGATCAACTCAACATGAATTATTTTAAAAACGCATCTGCATTGTCGCGGTGTCTGTGCTGCGCATACATCAATCGAACACCTAATCTGGAAAAACGCTAGTGTAAAGGGGCTCTCTGAGAGACCTTCCGTTGACATTGCTTCTAAGGAAAATGCTCGATATAAAAGGTTTCTAAGGAAAAACTTGCTAAAAAAGGTTTTAAGCAAATTGGAGTTGATTAAAATTTAAAAAAAAACCGGTTTGGTGTAGCCAAACCGATAAACAAAACCAGAATTCCATTATGGACGAACGAAACATCATGGTACCTACTGTTCTTCGACTGTTATTGTTCACTGTACATGTACATACTCATGATATGAAACAAAAAGTTTCCGTATATTCCTTGGCATTTAAAAAATATATTATTAATGTGGGTTATACCACCAGAAACTAATGTAGCTATGGCTTTCATGTAAGTGTTTTCTCCACAGGTTTTCTCGATGAAATAACAGCTAATGACGTGACTTTGACTTTGACTTTGACTTTAAATCCAGTTACCTCTAACGACAAAAATTTACATGAAATGTTTTATTTGTATTATATGAAAACTGAGCAACTATAGACGTTTAATTACCTATGTCTTTATATATTGTTTTATAAAGTTTACGCGAACACTAAACATTGAAATGAAACTACTATTTCATAGTAAACAGCCTATAATTGTCCAACTACTGGGCAAAGGCCTCCATCATTGAAATCAAGTCATCGCTGCAATCGATGGGTACCTAATGGCTTAATCACCACGCTTGCCAAGTGCGGGTTGGTGATCACAAACCCGGGCTATGCATCGAAAAATCCGAAAATACATTTTGCCCGACCTGGTAATTGAACCCGGGACCTTCGGGTATCGGGCCGAGCGCTCTGCCACTCGGCCACCGAGGCGTTACAACTTTTACATTAACATTAATTAAACCTAATGTATAAAACAAACGCGAGTAAATCCGTAAAAGTGGTTTCATTTATTTATATATTTTTTAAACTATGTCTACATCAACTATTTGTAGCTACTGCTAGTAAGAACCATAACGTAATTCAGCGTTCGCTAAAAGTTTAAAATCCGCGAATTCCAACAGACGGTACCACTAATTAATTATTACTCGACCGGTTTCAAAAGCCGATATGGGATAACAAATTGCTGCGCATCCATTTTCAGGTTGGATCAGGTGTTTTTTATTATTTATTCACTGTGTTACAAGTGTGTATAAGAGTGTGTATATATACAGGGTGTAACATTTAGATCGGTCAGTATGGTAAAGTCTGAAACTATAAGACACGAAGATCTGTTCTCAGGAACCTTGTAATCTATTTTAGTAACAAGATAAACTGTAATTATAATACATTTTAATAAAACTTGTACTCAGCTCGGGAATCGAACCCGGACGTTTTCAAAAATAAAACTAACACTATTTCTATTTAGATATTGTGTAGTTCTTAAGCAGCAAATGTTACTATGAAACATGATGTCTAAAATTAATAAAATGCATTGTTCATTTCATATCCTTTCATTTGTTTTAGTGGTTTTAGTTTGTTTTTTTTAGTTTTCGAATTGACTTCCATTTTTTTCAATCTAACATTCAACTCGTTTAGGTGCGTAAAATTGTCTCTATGGTTGTATTTTATTAATTTTAGAAGTTTGTGGGTTTGTGGGTCTTCTGCAATCACTGAGCCATAAACCCTCTTGACTCTAATCTGTACTTTGCTTGAATGTTACCCCTTCTTTTATACTGTGTTTTTTGTTAGAGGCAAATATATGTATAGAAAAAAAGTGGTTTTGATAATCGGCTATTAGTTTTTCTGGAAAATGAAACATTATGTAAAATAAATTTATTACTTACAATATTATGTAAAAAAATATATCTGGAATTCAAATCTTCATAAACCGTTTTCGAAGTTTAGAAATTCGAACAAAAGAGTTTCGAAAGTAAGATAGGTTACCGTTTCGGTTTAGTTTACTACCTACGTATTTGTACGCACGTACAACGCACAGCAAGTTTTTATTCGAGTGCCTTTAGTTTGCTACTAATGCTAGGTGCTTAATTGAAACTGCACCTTACCCTCAAAGGGTGCGGGTCAAAATCCTGCTCGTGGACAAAAATCAACAGTTTTCCGAATTGTATTTTTCGTAAAATTTATTGACCCATATTTATAATTATATCCAATCCCCGAAAGTTTCGAGGAGCTTGCATCACCCAAGCGTATCCTCATTCCTTAGGTACTAGATTCTCCGAGGCGAATAATATTAATATATATATATATATATATATATATAATTGCCTCTAACAAAAAGGGGTAACATTAAAGCATGCGTGCTTGCATGCTGCATGCGTGCTTGCATGCTGCATGTCTGCTTGCATGCTGCATGCCTGCTTGCTTGCTGCATGCCTGCTTGCTTGCTGCATGCGTGCTTGCATGCTGCATGTCTTCTTGCATGCTTCAACGTCACTACCACTGCAGCACTTTATTAGATTTATACACTTTTGCGAATTTATCAGACATTTTAGTACAAAATGAAACAAAGACGTTCTGATACTTGTTATTAACAATTATAGCTACTTATTAATGTTGAGTTTATTGGACATATCTACAAAAGCTGACGTTTGAAATTGTTAAATAAAAGATGAAATTGCTATTATTTTTCTATTAGGCGTGTTTAGAAACTTGATGGATTGTAAGTATTTGTTATTTGTAATATTTGTCTTTTTATAATATAGGAAACGTTTTTCTGGAAACTAAATCGTCTAACATTAATATATTTATCAAAGGTTGAGTAAGATTTCAAAACGTATAGAATTTAAAAAAAATAATATTTGAAATTCGGGTTATCAGCAATATGTCAATCGTGTTTTCGGTAAAATAAAACAATGGAAAACAAAAATGTGGCCAAACGTTTTCGGGATAATGAAATTCGTACTAAAAAAATCGGTTTTAGAATAGGTAACCACTATAACACATAGAACAAAAAAACAAAGGAGTATTTGCTACATTAATGGAAGGCCTTACACGAAAATGCACCGAAGTAAGATTACCGGGGTAGAACCTCCATACTGGTGCCTACTTAAAACTCCCTCAAGAGGTACACCGTCCCGAGGTCCCGAAGAGCTCGAGCTTTTTGTTCGGAGCAAATAATCAGCTTAGTGGTAAGCAGGTAAGTAAGGCGTTAGTTTACAACTTCGTGCGAATTTCCTTTTAAGCTAACCGGATTGGTTTGGTACTCTTTTGGTATTGAACTTTTTGAGCGGAACCTTTTTTGATAACTTAAAAAAATCTGTGTTCAAAGAGGTACCTAGGTGAAACCATGGATAAAACCGTGACAATTTGAAACGTGTCCTTATTTATGAGTGATCGGTACTCTCTATCTGTCGGAACACAACAATGCTATCAATACTGCTATATATGCGATATCACACTAATATTATAAATGCGAAAGTTTGTGTGTATGTATGTTCGTATATTTGTTGCTTCTTCACGCTGCAACAGATGGATGGATTTGGATGAAATTCGGCATACAGATAGTTTATAACCTGGATTAACTCATAGGATAATTTTAATTCCGGTTTTTTCACGGGAATCACACTATGAATATACTAAAAACGACCATTTCATTTTCCAATAAAAAATGATGTGTTTGTTTTTTGTCATGGAAACCAAAGAGAATTTAATCACTTGATGGAAACTGTCAAAGCGGTACGAAGTCCGCCGGGTCCAATAGTATTTATATAAGCCAGACGGAACACTATCCTAAAATATACCAACCTATCTACCTATACTGGTAAACATACCTGTCTGTTTACCAGCACCTGTTTACATTAACTTAGCTTTAAATTCAAAACACAGTTGATACATTTTGAAACTGCAAGAGGCTTAGGCACGGAGCGGAGTGCTTTAAAACATTTCACGGTGGCCCGCTTGTTTATGTAACATGCTAATTTCGGTGCCATAATCCAAGTGCTAAATCCTGTACGTACACACGCCCGCATATCTACCTACCACAAACAATAGACTTTGAACTTTATAACTAAATGATATGGATGAAAATGTGTTGAAGAAATTTGTCAGTTTTGGCTAAATTGATCTGCAAGCGTCTGTAGTGAAATGGTGTTAGACAGCTAGATGCATGAAGCTGTAAATATATACAGCTTCATGGCTAGATGGTACTACACGACAGGATGGGAGTAAGGGTAAGTAAGTAAGCCAAAGGAGCCTTATCCAATCAGAGGATGATGATGAATTAGGCAAGCTATATTTATTTATTATTATTTATTCTTGGGGCAAGGTATACACTATTACAATAAAATCCCAAATACTATACTAGATTTACATTTAGATAAATTTAAAAAAACATGTAAAGTCTTCTTTACTTAAAAAAGGTTAATATACAGTCAAAGAATATTTAGAAGATAAAACAGCCTGGCTACAATAAAAAACATATATATAATACTACTTATAAACAGTGTCCTGCAGATAACAAAATAGCGTTGCATTGAACATTACAATTAGTTTTATTTTTATTATTATTAATTATAACTATAATATTATTGTTATTTTTTTTTTTGACGTTTACTAGTACTGTATGATATTGTAAAAAATTAAAATGGTAAATTATGTTTTTGCAGACTTAAATATTTTATTTTGTTATTTTTTTATTTTTTGTGTTTTTTTTACATGTTGTGATTGTCCTTTGCATTTTGTGTTTTTATTTGTGATGGAAAGTGTCCTTTTATGATAGGGCATTTTCCAATATTTATGACACTGTAAGGGAGAAAAGAGCTGGACACTTGCTGAGTTTCCTGCCGGTTCTTCTCAGTACAAGATCTCCCGCCCAGAGTAGATAGACTTACGAACCGATGGCATAAAATGACGTTCATAAGAGCTATTTGTAGCCTAAACTGAATAAATGATTTTGAATTTTGAATTTATGCTGTCCCGGTATGTCATGGGGTGCTTGTTATAAACCCGTTATCGAAACTTTTTCAAATACGTAAACTTATTTTGGAAACGTAAGAAATTAGATGTGGTAATCGTTGGTAGGAAAATCTAGGTAATTAATAAATTCAAAATTCAGTTAAAACTAGGGTTCCGACCACACAAACTAGCTGTTTCATTCGGCCCTGCATCTATCTGCATTGCAAATTGTATGCATCAACGGTCCACACACTGTGTAGCCTTTGCGAAAGACGCTCCAAAAATGTGACTTACCCGCATAACCCTTTTTTCCTTTAGTTGATGGCTTCGTACGATAAGCACATTTAGCCAGTGTCAAAGTAATTATTCTTACTAGTAATACATAAATAAACAAACATTCCTTCCTGTATGATGATGATGAATGATAATAGAAATGACAAGTGAGAAATGATATACCCCTAACCCCTCGAGCATCTCAGTATAGATGTGGGGCTTTATAAGTCCTTACGCGGACTTCTTGTGAGAATTTGAAAAGTGACGTTGCACTGTTTGTTCATTTGCCAACACTCATGCACGTTTACGAACACGTAACGGTTGATAATCCACCATTATTTCATACTAATATTTAACATAACACAAATATTAGAAAATAAACCAAAACCGCAGACATGACTCTTCACTTTCCCGCCAAGAAGTCCCCGCATAACCTTATTGCACTTTTCAAGTCACGTATACCGGGGAATAGATAGAATACAGATAGTACAGATAGAATCTGAATAAACTAAACGGTGCGGCGGGAGCGAAGCGAGCTTTTATTAATTTCCTTTCCGCAGAACTTTATTGGGCTCACTTTTGGTGGAGCGGAACTTTTTTTATGTGGCTCTTTCTATTTGGCGTAAATAAAATGTGTTTGTATACCTTTGCAATGTTTTCGGAAGATTGTAGGAATTACTGTTATATAGAATGAATGCATGTTATAGATAGAATAAGCTGATTATGACGATAATGTTATAGATGGCAGTTTATACAAATAACGATTTAGATTAATTATTTTTTAAACTATTATCAAAACGCATTTGGCATCCAAGCGTGATAATTAAACTAATGCCTATTAAACTGTACCAATTTCAATTATTGGAGGCCATCGATTATTATTGGAGGATATCGTCGACAAACTGGTAATATTTTATGGTAGTAGTAAGGCAGACGCAGTTTCTATTAGCATTCATAGATACTCGTACCATTGATTTGTTATTGATTAACTTATTGTTTTGTCAATATAACAAACAATAAATCCGTGGTGAGCGTGAATATGTTGATAACTCGAGTTACATGATATTTTTTTTATTGCGTTTTTCACTTTCTATGCATAGGGTTTACCTTGTATAAAATTTTCAGCTCTAAATCTACGATAATTTTAAAGTTATGGCGCTTGGTAGTTATTTGATATGTTCGATTTTTGAACATTATGAATATAGGCACGGAACCTACTTTTGTTAGTTCAAGGTATCAAACCATCATAGACATTACTTTAGCAACACATGCGGCGGCGAACCTCATTGAGGGATGGCATGTTTCAAACGAACCATCCTTTGCGGATCACCGCCGGGTATGCTTTAAAATACAATATAAACTAACAGACCCTGTTCCATATCGTAACCCCCGCAAAACAGATATAACAAGGTATAAAAACTTAACAAACAAAGTACTAGGTAACACACAAGTAAATAACGTAATTCCAAGTACCGACAAAATAGAAGCAAACGTACAGCTCCTGACTTCTACACTCGTAAGAAGTTATGAGCTGGCATGTCCTGCTGTAACACCGAAACGCCTAGAGAAAAGCCGCTGGTGGGGGCCAGAACTTGACCGTCTTCGTCAAGAACTCAGGACACTTTTCAACAGGGCCAAAAATACCAGAGCCAATGAGGACTGGGACAAATATAAAACAGCACAACAGCTCTACAAAAAACGGATCAGATTCCGGAGAACGGAAGGCTGGCGAAATTTCTGTAGTAGCATTAACTCATTAAACCAAGCCGCAAGATTAAAGAAAATCTTGGCTAAGGACAACTCTAATCTTTTGGGCTCCTTAAAAAAGGAGGATGGCTCCTACACTAATAAAGACGAGGAAACCAGTGCCGTACTGCTAGAAACACACTTTCCAGGATGCCAAATAACGCCAGCCCCTGGTTGGGTAGATGAGCAATACGGCACACCAACAGCACAGGATTGGGAAGTCGCAAATAAGATAGTAACCGCGGACAGGATAGAATGGGCCCTGAGCAGCTTCAAACCGTTCAAGTCCGCGGGGCTGGATGGGATATTCCCAGCATTACTACAGTGGCAGCCCAATCATGTTATTAAGCACTTACTACCAATCTACAGGGCCTGCATAGCCTTTAAATATATTCCCCAACCTTGGAGAGAGGCAAAAGTAATTTTCCTACCGAAGCCGGGTAAGGAGGATTACACACATGCCAAATCTTTCAGGCCAATTAGTCTAACATCATTCCTGCTAAAAACTCTGGAAAGATTAGTAGACCGACACCTTAGGGATGGAACACTGAAAAGTAAACCGTTTCACCCTCAACAACATGCCTATAGGAAAGGCAGATCAACAGAGTCGGCACTACATATGGTAGTGCACAAAATAGAATCGGCTATCACAAATAAAGCGTCAACACTGGCTGCTTTTATAGACATAGAAGGAGCTTTTGACAAAACCATGCACAACAGCATTAACCACGCCCTACGAAAACGGAACGTAGAACCAGCCTTGAGAGAGTGGATCACTGCGCTGGTTAGCAAAAGGGCGGTTCAGATAGTGGTGAACACTACTACGAGGGCTAAAGTAGTTAGAGGGTGCCCTCAAGGAGGGGTGTTATCACCACTTCTATGGAACATAGTAGTAGACAGCCTCATTAAAAAACTCAATGATAGAGGATACACTACTATTGGTTATGCGGATGACTTAGCAATACTGATAAATGGGAGCGCTGAAAATGTCTTATGCAAAGTGATGCGCTCAGCCCTTCAGATTGTGGAAGACTGGTGTGACGAACACAAATTGTCAGTAAACCCGAAAAAAACAGAACTTATCCTTTTCACCAACAAAAGGAAGTTACCAGAACTCCAACCACCAAAACTCTTTAACACCAACCTCTCCCTATCAACTCAAGTAAAATATCTGGGAGTCATCCTGGATAATAAACTGAATTGGGCGAGGCACATTGATGCAAAAATAAAGAAGGCCTGTATAGCGTTTGGGCAGTGTAGAAGACTTGTTGGGAAAAAATGGGGTCTAAATCCAAAAATCACACTTTGGTTATACACATCAGTTATCAGACCTTCCTTAACCTACGGATCAGTTGTCTGGTGGCCCAGAACCCAACTGGTCACGGTAAAAGCAAAACTCCAGAGTCTGCAACGCCTAGCAAGCGTAGCAGCCACGGGGTGCATGAGAACAACTTCATCAGCCGCTCTGGAGTATATATTGAACTTAAGACCTCTAGATCTGGTCATTCAAGAGGAAGCCAAGGGCGCAGCCTTAAGACTAAGATCTAACGGGTTATGGAAACAAAGCATAACTACACACTCAAAGATTCTGCAGGCAAGCCTGAAAGAAATACCGTTTCTTGAAGCGCCCATGGACAGAATACCATGTCACCACGTCTTCGATAGAAGATACAATATCCAACTTACTGCGGAACCAGTTGATAGCTCTGGCATCAATGAAGTTAGGATATACACAGACGGGTCCAAAACCGCACACGGCACTGGAGCGGGTGTCTTCTCGAATGACTTAAATATAAAAATTTCAACAACTTTAGACAAGTTAAATACAATCTTTCAAGCAGAATGTATTGGCATCACCAAGGCGGCACAGGCGGTTGCAGCCAGAGCTGTCAGAGACCTAAATATAAAAATTGTCTCAGATAGTGCATCCGTACTTCAAGCTTTAAAAAACAACACCATAACCTCTGTCCTTGTACTGGAATGTCATAACACTCTCCAATCCATAGCAGAGGCAAACAAAGTAACTTTGCAATGGATCAAAGGACACAGCAACTCACAGGGTAATGACGCCGCTGACGAACTAGCCAAAAGAGGATCGATGGCAGCAGTTTATGGACCGGAACCACTGCTGCCCATACCTCAGGCCCAGATAAAAACGTGGCTGCGCAAATTAACCGAAGATGAACATCTAACAGAATGGAGAAACAGTGTAGGTAGCAGGCAAACCAAGAATGCAGTTCCGGTGGCATCAAAAAAGCTTGCCCGCAACCTCCTTAGATTAAACAGGGACAGGATCCGTAAAATCATCGGTATTATTACTGGTCATTGTCTCTTAAACAAGCACCTATTTACGATAGGTGTGACCGACAGCCCTCTATGCAGAGGATGCCTGGAGGCGGAAGAAACGCCACAACACGTGCTCATGGAGTGCAGGAGTGTGGCAGACGAACGGGCACGGTTTCTCCAAACACCCAGAACGCTTGCGGAAGCCTGCAGCAGCCTGAAAAGGCTGCAAGCCTTCTGGGATAATCTGGGTTGGTTGGAGTAGGCAGAAGGTACAATACGTACAATGGCCAAATCGAATGGCTAAGTGCGGATACAGCCCAGTATAACTAAACTAAACTAAACTAATGTACGATTTTCAACACAATTAGCCATAATTATTTGACAAATCGACATGTTCAATTAAAGATTTACATTACTTAAAATAAAGTCAAAGTCAAAGTCAAATATTCTTTATTCAAATAAACTTTAGAAAAGTACTTTTGAATCGTCCATAATTTTTTTACCTACTACCCATTCAGGACGTCTATTTTTTAGCTGTGGAGAAGAATGGGCGCAAGAAACTCCACAGCTTTAATTCATTATGTAACGACATTTACAAAATTATATGCCGTTACGTTACCAAGTTATACAAGTTTAAAAAACCTTAACAATATATTGGATTAGAAATAGATTGGAGCATTTTAAACCCATGCTGTTTTGTCTTCAATGTAATCAGACACTTTATAATAAGCTTTTTTATAAAGCTTTTCTTTAATAGCGATTTTAAATTTATTAATATCTAGTTTTTGGATATTACTTGGAACTTTATTGTAAAAACGTACACACAGGCCTCTAAATGAATTATTTACTTTGTGGAGCCTAGTATTAGGTACTGCTAGTTTGTTTTTATTTCTAGTGTTTACATTGTGAGTATCACTGTTTTTAGAAAAAGTTTCAATATTTTTATATACATACATTAGGTTCTCGTAAATATATTGTGATGCAACTGTCATTATATTAATATCTTTAAATCTCTCCCTAAGAGAATTACCAGCTTTTAGATTATAAATTGCTCGAATAGCCCGCTTCTGCAGCACAAAGATAGTTTGAATATCGGCAGCATTGCCCCACAGTAAAATGCCGTACGACATTACGCTATGGAAATAACTAAAGTAA
Organism: Eudonia lacustrata; assembly: GCA_947562085.1. Lineage (NCBI taxonomy): Eukaryota > Metazoa > Arthropoda > Insecta > Lepidoptera > Crambidae > Eudonia > Eudonia lacustrata. The sequence goes on along the minus strand of OX387342.1, from coordinate 17,988,991 downwards.
ACAAGTCTAGCTGTTTCAATGTCAGTGATCTGACGAATTTTCATTACTGCATAAGCCGCAGAGCTCAGTCTACTCGACAATTTATCTATATGTGGGCCCCACTGTAGCTTTGCATCCAACGTAATACCTAGAAACACTGTGGTGTCCACAAGGTCCACATTCTTATCTTTAATTTTTACACTGGTTTTTACCTCCTTAACGTTGGGTAATACAAATCTTATACATTTGGTTTTTTGTTCATTTAATAGCAAATTGTTAACACTAAACCAATGAACTATCTTTGTGACAGCATTGTTCACATCGTCATCAATCGGCTGTCGTCGTTTCACTTTGAATAAAAGTGAGGTATCATCTGCAAACAATACTATCTCATGTTTGTCTTTTACAAGGTAAGGCAAGTCGTTAATATAAATTAAAAATAAGAAAGGACCAAGAATTGAACCCTGTGGAACACCCATTGTAACCACCGATCCCGGAGATCTTTTACCGTTAACATCAACCCTCTGAACCCTATCACTCAAATATGAGATAAGAAGATTCAGTGATGCATCTCTAATTCCATAGTGGTAGAGCTTCCTGATCAGGGTTTCATGTAAAACACAATCAAAGGCCTTGGATAAATCACAAAAAACCCCTACGGCATCGTGAGAATCCTCCCAGGCATTAAATATTTGAAGAATAAGCTCAACACCAGCGTCAGTAGTCGAGCGACCCCTAGTGAAACCATATTGTCTAGAATGTAAAAGTTTATTTCTATAAAAATGAACTTGAATTTGGTCTAGAATTATCTTTTCAAATATTTTACTAAATGTGGGTAACACAGAAATTGGTCTAAAGTTAGAGGGGTCACATGTGCTACCTGATTTGAATAATGGGATTACTTTACTGTGCTTCATTAGGTCAGGAAAAACACCACAGTCAATGCATTCATTAAATATGCAAGCTAAAACTGGAGCTATTGTCTCAATAACGGATTTAGTGACGTCGACGGAATTACCCCACAGATCAGCAGTCTTCTTTTTATTAAGAGTATTAAAAGTTTTAATTATATCTCTAAAATCAATTTTTTGAAAACTAAAATAGTTTTCACTAGGTTTGACATTTTCCTTTAGAACCGCTTCAGCTACAGTGGGGGAGGAGTCTAAAGCCTTTGTAGTTGAAACTGGAATATCAGTAAAAAACTTCTCAAATGTCGCAGCAACATCAGCATCGGAAGTTAAGGTTTGATTTTCGTAGCTCAATTTGTACTCATTGTTACGACTTTTGACATTTCCAGTTTCACTATTTATAATATTCCATGTCATTTTTATTTTGTTATCACTTAGCTTAATCTTTGAACTCAGGAACTTTGCCTTTGCTAATCGACATACTATTTTAAATAACTTAGAATAATTTTTGACATACAATTTAAAATCTTCACTAGTGTTATAGTTGCGTTTATCATATAGCTCATAAAGTCGCTTTCTACTTTTGTGGATACCAATTGTAGCCCATTCACTAAAAGTAACAGTACCACTAACCGAGATCCTTTTTGGAATAAAAGTTTTATTAAATTCTGTACAATATTTATGAAAGAAATTATTATAAAATTCATTTGGGTTATCATTATACTTTAAAAAACATATATTATCATAAAGATTGTTTTTAAACCGTTCCAGACGGCCTGCAGTTTTTGGTACAACAGTAATATTCTGTTTCTTCACTTGCTTACACTGATGTGGAAGGCTGACCATTTGGCCACAATGATCAGAGTCCAGTTTATTAATAATGAGTTTAGACAGTGGTACTAGATCGGTATATATGTTATCAATACAAGTGGCCGAAGTGGAAGTTATTCTAGTTGGCTCCATAAATAAATTATTTAAATTATACGATTGAAAAATATTGATGTTTCGATTTGTCAACATAAATACAATAGTAGATGTAACACAGTAAACTGATATCTTGAGTTATTCCATTAATAATTAATGATTAAACGAACTTACCTGTAAGTGCAGTTCTATCATAATTATGTGAGGTGTTTCGTTCGAAGAGATTAGCATTTATACACTTGTAGTTCCACATACGGTGTCGCCATCTATGCACTTAGTTTAGAACTAGAAAAAATAATAATAAAATAGGGTACTTTGACACTTCTTAATGGTGGCACTGCATTCGTTTCGTCGTTTAGTTCAGAGCAAAGACAACATAATAATATTTCACAATTTAGGGGTAATGATAATTGAAATTTCCCTAATTTGGGTGGGATGCTAATCTCTTCGAACGAAACACCTCACATAATTATGATAAAACTGCACTTACAGGTAAGTTCGTTTAATCATTAATTATGCTTCGGTGTTTCGTTCTCGAGATTAGCATTTATACACTTGTAGATATTGAGAGCAGCAACATTGTGAAATATCCCAGCAGGAATAAAAATCGTTAGTCAAAATTCATGAGCCTTTAATACAGCTTTCATTATTATGCTCGTAATTAAGTTTTCATTATTATTACATATATTAAATTAGTTAAGTATAACAATTGGAACCTTCGCAAATAACATTTAATTTGAATACAATTAGGAATTATCAGTATTTTTGACAAATCAGACATTATTTTCAACAAGAATACTCCTAGCGAACCGATATCTGTCGGAATCAGTTGATATCACCCGATTATAAAATTTTGCAAAAGTAGTAGACGTGCCTGTCCATCCAGCAGTCTTTCTTATTAAATCTAAATTGACACCTAATTTATTAGCACGGGAGGTGCTAGCGTGTCTAGTGCTATGAGCTGAAAATATTGAGACATCAACTCCACTAGTCTCTAGGGTATTTTTTATCCACCTACTTAATGTTTGGGCAGAAACTTTATGATGTGGCTTTTTTATACTTATAAAGAGATAAGTGTGATTATCGCGTAAATCTTGGGTAATATGTAAATAGTCTGATAATAACTTAGCCGGGCAAATTTCAGGTCGGTCATGAAAATAAGGAAGCACAAGTAAAGGTTGTTTTGAAACAGCACTTGACGTTTTAATCAAATCGGGTATTCTAATAGTTCAGCTCCTGACTTACTAATGGCCTTTGCAGTTTTCAACGTATCCGCAAGATCTTGGCCAAAAAGTAAACTGTCAATCTTTGACAACTGCATTTGATCTTTTAAATCTTTTTTTAATACAGCCATAATGAAATTACGTCTAGTGATAGATTCATTATGCTGCGAGTCGCACAGTATGCGTCCTGTGTCTATAAGTAGCTTCAATGTCACTGGATCTTTTATATCTTTTGACAACATGAGGGTAATAGCCTCACTGAGACACGCTATTGCACTGCAGATCTGTTTCTGTTTAGCCTGCATAGCTTTATCTCGTTTCACTATAACCTCAGTGACAGCTGCCTTTATCTCTGGATTCAGAGCTGGAGCATCTATCATATTGCAGTTTGAAGGAGGCAAATGCGATTCTAATAGTTCCTTTCGGAGATCTTTGCTTAATCCAGAGGAGGCTATAAACTCGAAGCGTATAGCTGTCTTTCTGAATATCCTTACCATAGGCCACAGTAGTGGTAGGATCTGCTCCTAACAGCTCCAAAAACATCTCATCCAGTTCAGGTGTCTGCTGATCCTCTTTCTCGGCAGCGAGAGTCTGTTCACTCGCTGATGGGAGAGGAAGTTCTGCCGCTTGAAGCGCATGAGACACTGGCTGTTGGTCCAAACACGACGCGCTAGTGGACGGTCTTGGCTCGACTAGCTCGTCAATTATGTTTTCATAATACTCCGATTCTATATTTGTGTCATCTGTAATCGGAATAATTTATCTATTTATATTCCGCATAATAAATAATAACATCTATATCATAGACACGATATTTTGAATTATTTAAGTTATTTAGGTATATGAGTTAATAACATGATACCTAAACAGGTAAGAATAGTTTGTACGTGGCCGGTACACGAACAAACAAGTACAGCGGGTAAGATGAACTCGGACGCGTAACATCGTAAACCCGAGTGAGGTAGGATAAGTTACAGCTCTTTTCGTTGTAACGTTAATCCCCGTTAGTTTTATCAAGGTATGTGACAACTCGAATCGTTGAAACGTATACCGTTAAAACTTTTTTCATATTTAAACTCATAACCTATATACCTAGTTAACTTTGACAACAATTACGGTTACAATTTTAAAAAAGTATATATATTTTACCTCGAGGTTCGACTGACAATTGCACTGATTCTGGAGAAAATGATAACAATCTGCGACGTTGACCTTTTAACAGTTTTCGTTCCCATTTCTTGATTTTCTTCTTAATATAGTATACGGAATCCGCGTCGTCGTGATTTCTTTTCGACATTTTTTTCAAAAAAACACTACTGAAACAATTTTGCAGTGTAAAAAGTGCGTCGTGGCGGAGCACTGGAATGTGAATGACGAAACGAATGCAGTGCACCATCAAGAAGTGTCAAAGTACCCTATTTTATTATTATTTTTTCTAGTTCTAAACTAAGTGCATAGATGGCGACACCGTATGTGGAACTACAAGTGTATAAATGCTAATCTCGAGAACGAAACACCGAAGCATAATTATTTGTGACAAAGAATCAAAATTTGATATGTTTAGTTATCATTTTATGGCAACCAAAACGAATAAGCCTAAAACGTACATGTCGAGTTATCAACTTATTACCAATCAAATAGTGATTGCTAAAAAAATGGGACACGCTGAGTTATCAAGTTATGGCCAACCACAATGTTTAGAATTGAATGTATAAGTAGGTAGGTAATGTTTCTAAACCAAATGTTGCTTAAATTATGGTATTCATTTTATTTATGCTTATTGCTGGTATGAATCGTTTTAAATGTTACTTTACCTTTCAGTGATCTATTGTATGATTAAAATGGTTGTCGTTAGTCAAATAAGTTGAAATCCCAACCGCGACCGTAATTTAGAGTCGATAAAATTGACATCACTAGAAAATAAATAAATAAATAAATCTCAAACATACAGAGAAACTTTTTATTGATTGATCGTACTAACTGTTGAAGCTTTTATTGTCCTTGCCTTTACAATCTTAAATAATAAACACAAATTGTAGATTTATTTTAAAGTAAATTGCCGTCCATTTTCAAACATTATACTGCAACCGTAGACTATTCTAAGACTGTAACGGTCAATACCGAGATTCGTCAATTTAAGTTTGAATATGTAGGGTCTAACAATATCAATAAGCGAACGTTTAAGGGGAGCATCTATACATCACACTGAGCATGCTCACCAAATTTGGTCCATAATTACAGGCTCGTTACCGAGATAATCAACAAAACATTATCATAATTCACCAAAAAAGACACCCTTTCCAATCCCGTACAGATCACAGACGTATAAATGTACTACACGCACACAAAGATAGCCGTTGTGTCGTGTATCTGTACACTAACTTTTTATCGACGCCTGCGTGAGTGTTAGTAAAGATACAGCATGTTTCATGATGTGCATTATTTTAAATGATTTAGTTTGTTAGAAAACATAACTTTGAAAAATTACTACAACACTGGAGCCCATTTTTTGTCATTGTATTTAGAATGATGTATAGATACCGTCATTAAACGTTCGCTTATTGATTTTGTTAGACCCTATATAACTGATTTCCGGAACACGAATTTATGCATCATCGGAACATTATGATTTGCTGTTGTAAGCGTGGCAATCTATACATATTATAAAATGCTTTGTCCTGAATGACTGACGGATCAACGCAAAGCCTAAACCGCTGATCGTAGAGACCTGAAACTTGGAGGGTGTGTTTTTTGTATGACGAAGGCATCCGTTAAGAAAGGATTTTCCGAAATTCTACCCCTAAGGGGGTGAAAAAGGGGGGGCAAAGTTTGTATGGGACAACCAAGGATCCTTGGTCCAATCTACTTCATGCCTAAACCTTTTTTAACAGAATTGATGGAAGATGTGTTTCGTATTTTATTGAAATTCATCCCCGAACGGAGTTAAAAAGGGGTAGAAAGTTATTTTGACGGTGATTTGCTTCGAAGTTGATATCAATACTCCTTATTGCTTTTGATTTAAATTACATTTTATTTTGACACATGTGTGAATCTGATTTTATTCAAAAAAGGTTGAACTCACTTAATAACTTTCACTTGCTTCGAAGTCCGCCGGGTCAGCTAGTTAACCAAAAAAGCTGAAATCTGAATACGAGCGTTTACGCAGCACACTAGCGCCGCCAATGAAAAAAAAACATATCTAGTAATTAGAGATAGAAAATCAAATTATGCTCAACAAACTATTTGAATGAAGTAATTTAGCATTTTTACGTCACATATTGAATATCTGAATGTTTAGCCTGGGATCCCATCATAAGAAATATGAAATCCCAGCCCCAACACCATACTGCCAGACCAAAAGATACTGTAAGCTCTTTCTGCATAAAACGGAACGCACCCGATTAAATTTAAACGAGGGTATACAAGCTACCAACTAATTATGAAATGACCAACACCTCAGTCTCCCTGTGACCACGGACCCTGCAAAGGGTTCGAAACGTCAGGATAAACATTAAATAAGTAATGTGTAAAATAAACGCGAGTAGATCCGTAAAAGTTGTTTTATTTAAATTTTTCTATTACTTTGTTCATTATGTGTTGGCATTTGTTCTTATTCATGTTTGAATCTTAATTAATATAAAGGTCGGTATCTGAATTTAACCTACGTCTTGCTACTATTAGCTAGCTTATACCATCTTATCTAAGACTGTTGCTATGAAACAAATGTTAGAAAAATGGTTGTGCTAATAGTAGTCAAGAAAGCTGTGTGTAGTGTGGTTTCTTCTTTAGTTTTGTGTTCTTCCTACGAGTATGAAGCGAGATGAAACCCAAGTACGTTGTGGATCAAATAAAACTATTAAAAACTAAAATATCTTTGAATCTTTCCTGTTTTCTGCTTAACAGTTTTGCCCGGCAGAAAGAAAAGATTTTTAAGCTCAGAAGCCAATTATGTTTTTCCTCCATTTAAATTGCTCGAACAACAAAGTCTGGCTTTATTTTCAGTGAAATCTGTTTCAGCAAACTTTTATATAATTAAAACTGGAGGATTTGCGAACTCCACACTGCCGTAGACGCGAATAATTCATAAGAAGGTTAATTAAATTTGTTCTCCGGCGGCGGCGGTCTGAATTACTCTATAAAATCGAATTATGACCATTAATCTAATCTGCGTCACACGTTGCCCGCGTATGGAGTATGCGTTTACACTTTATGGCGTGTGTGTTAGGCACAATTCTATACTCTAGCCAAGCTCGATAAAGAATAAATGTAAACAAACCAAAATTAGGGTCATCATAAATCTGGGCAAAAATATTTTTGTGTTTTTCGTATTATTACTTGATTACTGCATTTTACATAAAGATATTGTAAGACTTATTATTCTCACTACACATCTAACTAAAATCAGTCGCTCAACGTCGGTAAAAACGTTAAGTATAATATGAAAAACGTAAAAAAACGTAAACTATTTTCACTTGATAACCCTATTAAACAAGTGTCATTACTAAAATTGAGGTATTTTAAACAATTCCGTTATTATAAACTAGCATTCCAAATGAAAATGACACTAGTATCCTTATGGGGTCGATTATCATAACTACCTCTAAAATCTGCAGCGTAAACAGTGCATTTGCAATGCAAAACAAACAATCATGAACAAATTGAATTGACGTTAAAAAAAAAATTATTGTAAGAGCAGTTGATTAATTTATGTAACAAATAAATTATTAAATATTCAAGTGCAGTTTTTTAATTACTTCAAGGTAGTTAGTTTATTTACTCACATATGTTTGTACATGATTGTACTAAGATTTTTGGTTTTTGTTTTTTCATACAATATTTATTATAAATAAATCTTTTACGTAAAATCTTTCCTGTTGACCAATTGGAAAAGGTTGTCAATACATGTCTATCATTGGTTGCTTGGCAACGCTTTATTGGTAATAGTAGTTTATGCAACTGTCATATAATGAAGGGTATTAAAACACGAGTGTGAGTTTATGAAACGAGTGCAGCGAGTTTCATAATAGTAACGAGTGTTTTAATACCCGTGTTATATGCAGTTGCATACCCTACTTTATCTTCACTAATGCAATTAGTCAAACAACAAGAGTAAAAGCTGACAATAGTTTATTTATAATAATTGTTCAAATTTTGGATGGTACAATTTTGAAAGTTAATGTTAATTATTGATCCAGCAGCTGTAGCGGTCGCGGGGCAAGCATTAGAGCTCGTAGACGGAGTTGGAATATTTATAATTACTTCATTCGTCTTGTTTTCTATACTGTTCAAGATCGTATTTGAGACTTGAATTTTATTCATTAAAGACTCATCAATGTAGCTTTCAGCCACAGTAGAAGACTTCCACCCCCCGTGTCGTTTCAGTGCGGTCAAATCACCACCGCTGTCTATGAGAAGGGTCGCCGAGGTGCGCCGGAAGCAATGCCCCGTGTACAACGCTGGGTTAGGCAGATTCAAAAAACTTGCGATAGTTTTTCCCAGAGCACCAAATTTATTAATACCAGTTCTTTGATCGACGCACTTCCCCGATCTATAGCTCAAGAAAAAGGCAGGGTTTCGACAGGGGGTGGGTCGAAGTTCCATGTATTTTTTACATACGGCATAGCAGTTGCCCGTCACAACGAAAGAACGATCTATTTTCGTTTTTGTTTTCGAAACTTTCACCATGATTGTACTGTCGTCTATGTTAGAGACTTTATCGAACTGGATGTTGTATAGCTCTTGCCTTCGGCATGCCCCCATTATGCCGAAGATTAGTGCAACCTGTAACAATAAACGATATAATAAGCTTGAGGTACATAGCCAAGGCAAAAACTATGATTTATGAAGTAGTAAAGTGTAGGTACCTACTACCTAATTTATACACAAAGCGCTTAAACGGAGTGTCTAGATAACTTGCGTGTGTAGTACGTAAGTACTAGGTAGATTAAATAACAGAACTAAAATACACTTACCTTTTCAAAAAGATACAAAATATCTGGTGAATCTTTCAGGAACATCTTTATTTGACCTGATGTAAACGTCAAGGACTTTTTTCCTTGTGTCCTTCTGAACTGCGTTTCAGGAACGCTATGACTTTTGAATACTTCGTGATATCAATATTGTTGTAGATACTCAGTGTGGACTTGAGCATAGAAAATTTAGCCCACATAGAAGATGGCTTGAATTTGTCGGAGAGGTCTTTGAGATACACAAGAATGACATTTTCAGAAAATGATGTAGTTTTCTTTTCGATCTTCCATGCCAAAAAGTTATTATATTCTTTTTCATATAATTTTCTAGATTATTCTGGCAAAAGATTGTGAGTTACTTTTGTTGCCAATTTTAGAATATCCGGAGGCGTACAAATATCATCGTCGCTGTCCATTTTTAACTTTTAATTTGTATTTTAAAAACAAAACACATTGCGAAACATTAAATTCACGCGTACGTGTATTGTCACAGTGAACTTGCCGCCATTAAAATCTAACCAATGAGAGCGCAGCTGCGCGCGCAGGGCCAATCAGGAGCGAGCGCGCGCTGTTCTTTTTTTATTTAATTGGCACAAGATCTTACCAAAGAGTTTTGTGTATGTAAGTTTAGTAGTTTCGACGAAGTTTTCACGTATAACCCAACTGTTTTCAAAAGCCAGCCTAATATCAAAATTTTATACAACTTGTATGAGGATTTTGACATAAGGCTCGCCAGGTTAATTGGTCGCGTTTTATTGATGTTATAATGAGATTTTACGATATCGATGTGGATATTATACCATCATGTGAAATTGCTTAAATTGAGTGTTTTGTTGTCTGCGCTATAACAGTATTAATTATAAGTCAAGTATTGGAAACATAAGTAGAATGTTACAACATTAGTGTAGATAAACATATTTATCGAATTTGGCTATAGTATAGGAACATGAGTAAAGTATAGGTGTACTTTGATTGTTCTGTAAACTTTACGGGTGTATAAACTCGTATTGGCATTGAAACACTTTTTGTGTATTTTGAATTGAATGATAACCGTGTGACATTTAACAGCTGTTTTTACCTATTTAGTGGCTGTAATTGATGAAACTGACAGTATGTATTGAGAAGTGAGACAAACTGACTCTATTAATTTAAAATGTTTATTGACGAGTTTTATTTTATAATTGGTATTTATTGGAACAACCAACAAGATAAACAATGGTACAAACTAAATTAAAAAACTATAGAAACAAACATAAACTTAAAGCTAAGTGTCATCTAAATATAAAAGAAAAGATAAAGAGAAAGATTATACAAAAGTAGATTAAGATTGTCTAAAGATTTATAAGCATTCCACCTTGGCCTAATCTAACATTTTAAAAGTAGTTTTTGTATATATTTTATATTAAAATGGAATAATAGGTATAATTTTCCATTCTCGCATAATTAAATATCTAGTCATTTTATACATCAGTATAATATGTAAAACTTAATGCAAGTAAATTCGTAAAAAAGTGTTTACTTTAAAACCTTAAACATTATGTCTATAAGTAAGTCAAAATAAAAATACCTAAAACTGACGAGACTGCTACTTGCTCTCTGTTTTTGTAGCCTCCAAACTTTTCATTATCTTTATAAAATGAACACCTAATACGAGTATAACGGCAGGTGAGCATTAATTAAAAACAAATGAGCGTGCTTCATTCCCCCGCCGCACCAGGACGCAAATCTGATGGTTCGACGTACCAAGAATATTAAGTCCAGGGGCCTTACCATGAGCTTTTAAAGCAGTGACATTGCAATGTTAATAACTGCCTCTATGGTCTAGTGGTTAATGTTCGATTCCCAGTGGGGGGGTACATGTGTTTGGCTACTCGGTTTTGTTGGTGGTAGGACTTATTTGTCCGCCTGGCTAGTTATCACCATCTTATCTAAGTATGTCGCCATTACTTCATTGTTTGTATTATAGCATTATTGTGTTCCGGCAGTAAGAGATTAGATAGTCAGTGCCTCAGTCGATGAGGATCCCAGGTGAAGGGCGCTTCCACCATTGGCCTTATCATCACCTAATATTAGGTGAGATTAAGCACTGTGCTTACCCTTAAGATAAAAAAAAATGTTATTACATTTGTGATAAAGAGACGCGTATATTATACGCTACCTACTGCTTATGACCATTAAGTGTTAAGCGATCTGGGGCATTACCATGAGGTAAGACCCCAGGTGGCAGACTATGAATTGTTCAAGCAACATTCTAGCAATGCTGTAACGGTAGTAAGAACGAGACGCGCGTATATAGCGGCGTATATAAACGCGTCTTGTTTTCACAACTGCAGTAACACTGCTAAATAATAATATACTGTTTCAAGAGATCATATAGTGTGCCACCTAGGGCCTTACCACGAACTCTTAGAGCGGTATTACTGCAGTTGTGAAAACTAGACGGGTGTAGTATAGGCCGCTACACGCGTCTAGTCTTCAAAACTGCATCAATACTACTATAATACCGCTTTAAGAACTTATTACTACCGCCTGGGGCCTAACCATGAACTCTTAACACATTTCTCATTGGTTTTCAATCCTATCGCAACTGCATAAGGTTGAAACCATGGTGGCATCTATATGACCACTACCAGTCTTTGACAACATACTCGTCAATGTTAGCATGTAGGTGTGTATATACACGCGTCTTGCTTTCAAAACTGCAATAACATTGCGAGTGGTAAGGCAGACGTCTTGCTAGAAAGCATGTCAGGGGTGTAATAACCTTTTAAAGCGGCTTTGTGGCAGTCTTTGATTACATACTTGTCAAAGGTAGCAGTATTGTTGCGGCTGTGAAAACGAGACGCATACAGTAACGTCTATACACCCGTCTCGCTTTCAAAACTGCAATAACATTGCAAGTGGTAAGTCAGGCGTCTTGCTAGAGAGCATGGCAAGGGTGTAATAACCTTTTAAAGCGGCTTTGTGGCAGTCTTTGATTACATACTTGTTAAAGGTAGCAGTATTGTTGCGGCTGTGAAAACGAGACGCATATAGTAACGTTCACAGAGATCTATTTCTGTGGTAATGTCTATACACCCGTCTCGCTTTCAAAACTACAATAACATTGCAAGTGGTAAGTCAGGCGTCTTGCTAGAGAGCATGGCAAGGGTGTAATAACCTTTTAAAGCGGCCTTGTGGCAGTCTTTGATTACATACTTGTCAAAGGTAGCAGTATTGCTGCGGCTGTGAAAACGAGACGCATGTAGCAGCGTCTAAACTCGCGTCTTACTTTTACAAATGCAATGAAATTGCATTAATACTGCTTTACGAATTCATAGTAAGGCCCCAGGTGAATTCGCTTAGGTATTCGCCTTCTAATTAAATTTCCACATTGGGGGTACGGCTCCTTGAATACCACGAGCCTTAACGAATGCTCAAAGCTGGGCCCATTTGTCTTCATCATTTGTTTCCCACGTGTTTTTTTATATAATTTTCGTATTGAGTTGATAGGGCTAGTTTTAGATCTACCTGACCAGCTCTTTCTGTGTTAGTAGCATTGTCGTGTTCCCTAAGTTTTTTTTTCTTTTTTATCCTTATCTAACCTAACCTTATCTCTTCTGATAAATGTAAATAATCTTTAACTACTGAGAATCCAGATAAGCTATCTCTAACTGTCAGAGCAAAACGATGCTGCTAACTTTGTTAATATGGCAACGGACCTAAATAAACATCTTATCCAAATTTCTAACAGACGGACGTTAAACAAGCCTTACTAATCAAAACGAATACAAATGTGAGCACCTTCGGATGCATCTAACGTTAATTAGTATTATTATCTATAATAATCAAGTGTTAGTCCTTTTGCGAATTAGGCATTTTGCGAATTAGTCCTTTTAAGAATTAGTCCTTTTGCCAATTAGTCCTTTTGAGACATGGTAGGCATTTTGCGAGGTTGGGAATGGAATCCGATACTTATGGGTGGGTAACCTTTTTTGTAAAAGGGGGTTTGTTTGGGGGGAGGGGGGTTGATTAACTCAGTCGACATTTTCAGCGTCACCTGACTTTTTTGGAGGCGGGAAACTTAAAGGGTTCCTCAGGCCATGTGAAACGAAGCACCGTCAGTGGTTTTCTAGAGAGAACGGCAACACGTACGTGCGTGTCTTCGTGTCCTACTAGATTCTCCGAGGGGTTCAGATAGGATCGGTCAGGCCTAACCACTAGACTATGGCGGTTGGTGTATACCATAAGAACCACTCATAATTCCACAATTAAAACAAACATAAAACAGTTAATCATGCAGAGTAAAATTGGAACGACTATGCTTAAAGTTAAGCTTTGCTGCATGTAGATTGGAGAATAGAAAAGTCGGTAACGCAAATCACTGACTACTTTAATACTTTGTCAAAGCATCTTTCGCCTGCAAACTCTTAGTTATATAGATATCCTACTAATATTATAAATGCGAAAGTTTGTATGCATCTATCTTCGTATATTTGTTTTTTTTTATGTTAAAAGGAAGCAAACGAGCAGACGGGTCACCTGATGAAAAGCAATCACCGCCGCCCATGGACACCCATGCAAAACCAAAGTAATCGCGGATGCGTTGCCGACCTTGAGGAAGGAGTAGGAATTGGGAGGGGGGAGGGGTGAGAGATGGACCTCCGGTACTTTCACTCATCGGACGAAACACAACAGCAACGTGTGCCGTTGTTTCACGCCGATATTCTGTAAGAGGGTGGTATTTCGCCGGGCGAGCCGGCCTATTTCGTGCTGCAACGCAGCGTGGCTCTACCACTCAGAAAACTTGTTACTTCTTTACGCTGCAACGGATGGATAGATTTGGATGAAATTCGGCATACAGATAGTTTATAACCTGGAATAACACATAGGATACTTTTTATCCAGATATTCTCACGGGAACGGGAACCATGCGGGTGAAACCGCGAGCGGCCTCTAGTATTATTATAAATGCGAAAGTTTGTGTGTATATATATATGTATATATGTTCGTATATTTGTTGCTTCTTCACGCTGCAACGGATGGATGGATTTGGATGAAATTCGGCATACAAGTACATTGTAAATGTGTTAAAAAAATGTTTTATGAAATAAATAACTATGAACTATGAACTCAAAAACCCCTATCTGATTTAATTTGAAATACTTTATTTTACTGTGAGGGTAACTTCACAGTGACCTAATACCACAGCGTAAATCACATAGTACTCACTAGACTAGAAAAAATCAGCGAGGCTTCTGGGGTCTCATTGGCTCAGCGTTCAGAGCATTCGACCGGTAATCCAAGGGTCGTGGGTTCCCATTCGAGTTTCCTGAGAATTGTTAATTTTTTCTAGTAAAATATGCTCTTGTAACAAAATAAATATTAAACACCCTAACCAACTACATTAAAAAATCATAAGTCAATTTAGAAATATTAATTATGCATAACAGCTTAATGCCGTAAAGGATATTTTAGTGCCTAAACGTTGAGTTCGGAACCTAATTAACGTGAAACGTTTTAATCATAAAATTGCTTAGTACGCGGATACATGTGGATTGGCAATTAAGTGATTACCTAGACCGTGCTCCAACCTTATAATATGTGCTAAGATAAAACATTTTGTGCACATTATAAGCTCGTTGAGAAAGATAACATGGGACTGCGGCTGTCATGCCGCACCACGATCGTGAAAGCTAAGGGGCTTAGCAATGTCGAATCCCGGATGGGTGACCAAGCTGAATTATCACAAATTAGTAATGGTTACTAAGTGATACCATATATTGTTTTGTAAAGTTTAAGCGAACAACACAAACAACATTTAGTACCTAAAATACCTAAAACCTGTAAAATAAAAAATAAAATATATGATTTATAAATAGAATAAGAAAATTGTTTAAAAAGCTGTAAAAACGATCATCATAATTAAATGAGAATATGAAGAATGAATAAATAAAAAAACCGGGACACAAACCATTCACCCACTACGCACAATGCTACTTGGATTCAGAAATAGATAACAATTACTAAAAGATATACGAAACTAAACTAAAACTAACTAAAAAGTGATATTACCTACCTTTTTTGTTTTAAATTTCTAATGTGAAAATGATATTTGATGTACAACTTCGATTAGCTATCTTACCCTATCATATGTTAAGTACTATAGGTAAAGTCAGGTATATAGCAGTTTAAAGTCTTAATAAGATAATTGTATATAATTGTGTTACCTCGCGGTCAAAAGGAAATGGGTTAAGTACAACAATTTATGACCGATAAAATGGCTACGTACAGCTCACCTTTAAAGGCAAAAATATAAAAATGGCCGGCAATAACGGGCCAGGAGCGCGGCTATAAATTGCACGCATTTCAACTACCTCACTCAATGTTGCGGTCGGGGTATTTTTTTTGTATAGTCGACGGGCGACGTTGAATTTTAACACTAACCCAGCAAATGGATCACGCTTTTTCTGCTCAATAGAAAAATACCTCGAAAGAATATAACTGGTTCCCATATATCAGATTTAGGCGTTTCACATTCTAGACGAAGACAAAATAAAATACAAGGTAATTTCTAAAATACACTAAAATTTTATTTTATGGGATTTTTTAAATTCCCTCCTCCGTCTCCGTTGCCTTGTAGAGAACCGCTCGGCCCGCTATCTGGAGGTTTTGAGTTCTTTTTCTAGGTCTAGAAAAGTGTGTTTTAGTTATTTTAATGCATGGCCTGAGTAATTATGACTAATTGTTAATTATACTATTTTTGCGACGATCTTCGCAAGGCTGGCAAGAGCTGGATGAGAGTAGCCACGGATCGTGCTCAGTGGCGTGCACTCGGAAAGCCTATGTCCAGCAGTGGGCGTAGGCTGATGATGCTGATGATGATGGCCTGAGTAATTGATTACCAACCCGCATTTAATAAGCATTCAATATTTACGCAGTGTAGAGCGCCTTCTGGCTAGATAGAGCAACGATCTTCGCAAGGTGGCTGGAAAGAGCTGGATGAGAATAGCCGCGAATCGTAAATAAAGTATCTTTATCTTTATCGTGCCCTCTGAGCACTTAAAGCGACCTTTGTCCAGCAGCGGACTAGTGAAGGCTGTTAATAATGATGATGATGATGATGATGATAGCATAATAAGCGTGGTAATTGAAGCAATACCCCTAAATTGTTGTGATGAATTGATTTCAATGATAGAGACTTGCCTGGCAGTGGAACAGTATTATGTTTAATCACTTTACTAACTAATCCCTAACCCTCTCAACTGTCACCACAAAAAGGCGTGTTTAATAAAGTTTAAAAAAACTATCTCCATTAACGCCAAACGAATGCTGACATTATCCTAATTACTTCTACGTGTAATGGACCCTGCCTTGCGTTATTTTACGTGCAAATGCACTGCCAAAGGTACGTAGGAAACCATTAGTAGCTGCAACAGCTGGTACGAATGTCCAGAGTGCAATTTCCTTTCCACAAATGACTGTTCGCTGATCTTTATGACTGTTGTTGTTAGTTAAAAATATGTTTTAATGAAATTCTTTTTCGAACGAGAAAATGCTTTAGTGAAATACGAATTGTACTGTGTAGTAAATTTGGCGCCCACCCTGGTACCTACTAATGTTATGAACCAGTTTGAAATCGGTTGCGTCGTGTACATTATAGATAATCGCCTCTGTGGTGTAGATGGTTAAGACCACCGGTGCCAGCCCTAGAGATAAGATAGTCAATGCCTAAGTAATCGAGGAATCCGAGTGAAGTGCGCTTCCACCTTTCGGTCTTGACCTGACATCAGGTAAGATGAAAGCCAAGTGCTTACCCGTATTTAATAAAAAAAGAGATATTCGAAAGGTAATCACAGTCTGTTACTTTTAAGTCCGTGCAGTTTATTTTGAGACTAAGAATATGAAAGAAGTACGTACTATATATTGGCGCCCAACGTGGGGTACAAATCATAATGACAATCGTGTTAAAATTATTAATATATTTTTTTAATTCAGACCCTCACATTGCTGTTGCAATATTTGTGCTGTGATATTCTATGACTGATTTGCAATTTCAGTTTGTTACGAGTTTGTTTTGAACAGCAGCATTGAACAGCCAATTCTTGACAAACAACAACATTCTTAGTTTCAGAGTGGGCATTTATTATGTAACATATTGTAAAGATTGTATTTAAAAAAGATAATGAAGTAATAAGGTTGCCTTACACCCAATCATTGCATCAAATGAACAAGCGCACCCGATAAAGACTTCTTTTTAATTTAATGAACATTCGATTTCTGCTGAACACAAGTGGATTGAGACACAAAGAGACCCGCGCAAATCAGCGATTTGGATAATTGACAAAGCCATAGTACCAGCCCGGGAGATGGGCCTTAATTTTTTGTGACTTGGTAATTCTTTCAGAGGATTTGCCGATTGGAAATTGAATTGTATGTCTGGATTCTGTTTGCTACTATTGTTTGTAACGATTTAAATGTTAACTTCAAAGCTTTGAAGCATTAAATCATCGTATTTCTTTGTTTGTTCCGTGCGTGTTCCTTTACAATTTGTCTGATTGCGATAAAGTTTTTGGAAATTATTGTGCGCAAAGCCGCGAAGTATTCTGAAATGGTCAAAGCATTTCGTTTAATGGAATGTAGTATGATGTACAAAGTTTTATAGATTTGTTCGTCCACAGGTCATATAGATCATATAACCATTAGTTTTGCCTTGCCATGATACTGACTAATAAATATTCCCAAAGTAACAGTCCTAACAAGTTATTTAAAGGACTATGAGGTAAAATAAATGAAAACAGAGTTCGCATCACTACCTCAGTATTCCTCCATCTAGGTGACTATATTTCTGTACTTTCAGTAGCTTATTTGCATAAAAGTTTTATAGCTCCAAAACTACCAAGAGTGACGACATGTACGGTAACAAGGTACCAACTAAACTGTTGAGATTGTATCGAAAGTGGTAAAGTTGATGAAAATAAAAAGTTTTGACAATGTTACATTCCATGTTACGTTTATGCGAGGCTTATGCTATGCAACGAACGGCTGACATGCGTCAAACGTGTCAAAGTATTTGATTTGGGTCTGACAGTTTGTAATAGACAGGTACAACCAACAACGAAATGCTCTATATTTTTATTTAGCAGCTTAACTAGACAGTTGCTATTGAAAAGCCTTGTTCATAAAAAAATACATGTCACAAAGCTAGTATGCTTTCGTAGAGTTCCAATTGGTTGAGCTTCTAATAAAATTTTCGAACTCGAAGTATTTTCAAAGGGTCAAGTTTAGAACTTATAAGATGATTCAACTCAGCACTTGCGCGTCTCTTTAGCTCATCGAGCTCTGCACTTCACAGTTTATTAAATTAGCGCCCAAAGACTCGAGATGTGTGACTTATTAATTGAAACCACGATTTCGACAGTTTGTGAGTTACTGTTAACAATATTTAAAATCATCTGGTCCAATACGAGGTGTGAAAAAGCAAGTAGCAGGTCGGCGAGTTGAGGACTTTTAGGGCGGCAAAATTCTGCTTTACTAAAATGTCTTCGCATCTAGACTCTTGCTCTCTGCTTTCACTTATCATCAGGTGGAGAGGTGTAGAGTGGTAACATAATGATTTGTCTAATCTCCAAATAATTACCAACCGTAATGAATACTTTGCAGATTATTTATATACTTATAACATCAAGTACGTGGATTTTATCATTGGAAGGGCGCAATTTGATGAGGATCACAAGCCCGGCATCATAAAATCGCATAGCATATACATATCATAGCATCGAAAAATCGGAAACACATTATGCCCAACTTGAGAGATGAACCCAGGACCTACGGATATCGAACCTAGCGCTTTACCATTTGACCAGTAGAGCGTTAAAATAGGTATCGCATCTTTATCATTCTTTTGGGGACAATGATTGGCATTTCAATTTGGGCCGGTTGCAGATATGCCGGGCCCAGGAATGCGTCGATTTACCCCCTAAAGGCGAATGAACATTCGTTTATCTCTGGAACCACAGAGCGATCGTTGCTTTTTTTATCTTTTTACAATCCTCAATTGGAATGTGAACCAATTCACAAGTAGCGTTAGGCTTTTACAGCGTAGTGCGGCAATGTTAACTAGTAAAAGCATTTGTTCGATGGAAAAGTTTCGCGTACAAGGACTTATAGATTCAGGGCTGAATGCTTTTGGATTCCTTTGTCAATTCCTGCACAATGTCAGAGCGAAATATACCGAATTAAAAGTTTAAAGTCTCTTATTATGTTTTAGGTAAGGTTCAATATTTACAGCAAGGCAGGTAAATGAGTATCTCGATAGCTGAACTATACATATCTAATAACTCTATATATATCTATAAATTTCCAATTTTCAATAAATAATTATAGGTACTTTGAATAATAAAATAACAAACCATGCATTGGCGAAATTAAACTACCTCACAACTGTACCTACCTGTCACGTGTATTATCGCAAATAAAGATATTTTAATTTGAATTTGAATTTTTAAAAAACCACAAAATTTTTCGTTTTTGGAGATAAGATGGTAAGACTGCAATAATATTCGCAAGTAAAGGTCAGGTAATGCTTTTTTTAAAAACCTTACACTGAGCGATGTAACATTTCAACCAGCCGTAACAGTTCAAAAAAAGCTACTTCAAGCATGTAAAGCTTCATCTACATGCATCATACGAAAAACAATTAGAATGTAAGCTGGAAAGTCCCGGCGGCAGGATCACCTCTAATCATATTAAAATAAATCTCTACCCTTCATAACACAACGTAATAAGAAGAAGGGCACTCGCCACAAACTTATTACCAACATTTATTTCGCCGAAAAACCCGGCCACCTAAATTACTCGGGTATCTTCCGAAGCGAAAACATAATTAATGTTTTGTTGTTTTGTAATCAGAGAGCTAAGTGGTACACAGAGGGACAATGTTCACTGCTCCCCTTCATAGTTTCAGGGCCTTGGCTGGAAATAAATTCTTTACTGTAGATTGGCTGTATTCGGTTACAGGTATTAATTACTTTGATGTTGCTGCGTTCGGCTTGCCTGCGCGAAAAAACTGAGAGCATTTGTAATTTATGGGTTGTAGCCTTCTTTCTTTATTAGAGCTAGAAGCACTTTAAAACAGATCCAGAAACTAAACCACAAATACTTTTTTGTGGTCATGATTCTAATTAAGAATGTCGATTACTATATTTAGTAGAAATATTTGACAATCTTAATAGACATTTATGTTTGACTATTAAGTTTTGTAATAAGATGTTGATGCTATATTTCCTTCTTAACATTACGTAATGATAGTTTTAGACTTGTTTCACACGTGCACCACACCACACCATACCGACGCGACAAAAGGTGGTCAAGCTGTGGTTACGTGTGAATAGTGTCGCTGCGGCTTCTTGCGGTTGCGTTGTGTTACTACATATTGTTTGCGATATGGCCGGCCGCTAGTTTGTAGTGTCGCTGGTGGTTGCGTTGTGGTTGCGACGTGGCTGCGATGTAGTCGGTATCAAACACGCGGTCAATAATGACAGCCAAATACCCGTGTGAATTCAACTAATAAATTTTCATACAAATTAGCGCCCGCCTACGTGTTGTGGTTGTGGTAGGTGTGAAACAAACCTTAAAGAACGTTAAATGTGACGGATTTTTGTTCCGAATACTTACTATTATTTATTGAAGGTTGTAGCGTGAATTACGCTATTTGTTACGGAATACGAGTATAGGTATAAATATGATGCGACACGTGTCGCTGACGGCGGTTGACGTCACACGACATTATTAGCTGAAGTGGAATCAGTTAACACAGTAAATACGTAAATACTCTTACAGTCACGCACGAACATCAACATGTAACAATGTAACTCTTAATACGATGGAATAAGAGTCAAAAGTGTATACATTTTTATGACGTAACTGTACCAACAGCTAGTGATTACGTATGTAAATGCTAAAGTCGGAATATGGGACAACTTGGAGGGAAGGTGAAGAGTCATGATTACGGTTTTGTTTTATTTTTAAAAAAATGTTTTTGTCGCTTATTAATTGTGCATTATTAAAAGTGTCCGTAAACGTGCAAATAAAACAAAACAGTGCAATGTCACTTTTCAGATTCTCTCAAGAAGACCGCGAGAGGTCAAAGTAAAGTCCCACACCTTTTACTGACACAGTTTTGGGGAATATAATTAAACACCTACCCCCTTACAAATAAACAAAGAATAAGGTCCGAATTGTTATTCTGTGTTTTGTTCCTTTCATGTAAACGTCATTTCAAATTAGAATAAAAGAGACAAAATACGGAATTACTTTTCGGACCTTATCTTTGTTTATTTGTAAGGCCCTTACAATTTCTATAATCATTGAATTATTATCTATTTTTAAGCAAAGAAAATATTGTACAATATCATACGCCTTGTAAAAATGACACTGGGTAAAAGTCGAAACATAGTACTCATGTGTATTCGTAGCACGACTGTGCTATGAACACTGTACGACGTACTGCGAGTGACTACTCGCTACCATCTCGCTTCGACCAAATCAGTGCTACGAGATTTTTGTCTAGAAGACGGTGTTTACATAAATAGACTCGTAGATAAACTGCTGCGTTACAAAATTATTAAGGAACGCTTCGCTATTTATCTTGACTTATTCGTTATCATACAACGATAAATCGGAGGGAGCCAATGTTCACCTTATTGTTATTAATATACTTTAAAGGTAAAATTTAATTATTTTATAAATCTTTTTTGATAGCTATTATATTCACAGCATTTAGAAAAAAATACGTTGAACAAGCTTGATATAAATCACGAATACACCTTGACATCTAAAATGATTAAATGTATCATGATCACCATCTTCTGAGTCAGAAGATGTCCACTGCTGAACAAAGGCCTCCCCCAAGGATCTCTATAACAACCGCTTCTGTGCTGCTTGCAACCTGAAAATGTATGCCCAGGAGAAAAAAAAAGTATGCCAAAAAAGAAATAATAAGGTTGTTTTTTGATAAGCGCACATGTTCCGACTTTCGGTATTAGGTACAAGTACAACGCAAATTTTTTCCATATCATATTTCCCTAGCAATGATCCGAGAAATTGTGCGTACGTATTTCACAAAGAGCAACACGTGAGATTGTAACGTAACTTCATTTTTCCACTCCACAGAGTTTCAATAAAGCTGTCATAGTCAATGTGCTGCCAAGTGTCATTCGTGCGACACAGCCTTATTGAAATATTGAACGTGTTGGTAACGTGAAGGAGCTCCTTTATGTCCATTGGGTCACCACTTCAGTTACCTACCAGAATAAATGTAAAAAGGTGTAACGAAAATAACGTGATATACTATACTATACTAATAATAGTTAGTTAAATTATAACTAATCTTGATATTAGGTTTTTTTAGTGCATTTTCCTTTTTGTTTAAACCGTTGAACGCGTTGGAGACGTGTAGAAGCTCAAAGGAGCCACAGGAACGAACGATCCATTTCGTCACTTACTCTAGTTACCAGATATGTAAATAGGTGTAGTTACGAGATACTCAACGAGTATGAGCTAGTTCATAATCTAACCTCGTAAGGCCTAATGACCTCATATGATGACATATTAAGGTTTTGCATTACAGCCCAACTAAATATCTAAGTATATTCACTTACGGTCCAGCGACCTCATCTGATGACATATTCACAAATAAAGAATAGCCCCAATGTGATCAAATGAGAACAAAAATGTATCCGGTTTTATGCACGGAAATCTATTGCTCAGAATATATTTATTATGTAAAAAAAATATCAAGTGTAGTTCTAACTCTATCACATTTTTATTTCTAAATTTTTTGTTCTGGGCGGAACCTACTAAGTCGTTTATGTGACCAGGTGATGACAAAAGGGCGTAAATTTACATGAGTAATTTAACACTGGGCCTTATGAGGTTAATGTATCATATTATATGTAAAAAAAAATATTATACGCCTCGGTGACCGAGTGGCAGAGCGCTCGGTCCGATATCGAAAGGTCCTCAGTTCAATTCCCAGGTCGGGTAAGGTGTGTTTCGGATACTTACGATGCATAACCCAGGTTTGTGGCGAATTCCCCGTAATTTGTAGTAATGACTTGATTGCAAGGATGGCATCCATTGTCAAATTGTGAGACAGCAAATTACTACATTTTTTTTTACATTGTGACATTGTGCTACTTAAAATTGTAACAGCCTGTATTCATGAGACAAAACTAAAGAGCAAAACACATACTCAACCATCTACCTAGGTGTCTACAAAAATGATAGTTTTTATTATTACTGTCAGTACTGTTTACATATTTATGATATAAGTTCAGCAGAATGAACAAATAACAATTTGTTTTCGTAAATAGTTTTCCACACAATGCTTACCGAATGCTTGGAGGCCCTCCAAATAGACAAAGATATTTAATTACGCGCAGAATTGGGAGCTGACATATACTAACATAGCAATGAATCAAATAGGAAAATTATTAGGTTTCCAAATGACGCATACTTTCCGACTGGAATCGGCTTTATTTCAATCCCTGAATTGGATCTCCGAAATTGCAGTAGTTTGGAGAGATAAGTATTGCCATATGTCACCGATGGGATCCAAGTCTGTCTAAAAATCGGCAAATTACGGACTGAGGATTTTTTAAGGGGTTCAGTTTACAATATTGTGGCAGAAAAATAATTACAGAACCAAACATTTTCTTGTATATTGTAAAAGGACTAGTTATGTTATCTCAATTAACAATACAATAACTTTTACAAAAATAAACTTTTAATAGGATTACTTGTTTTATTCCTTTTGGCGACTAAGGACCTTAAGGAAAAATTACTAGGTATAAAAATAACTGTAACGTGATATTGTCAAGTTAGAAAATTGTAGAGATGTATTATTTACTAAGTATAAAAATGCCGACATTTAAAAAAGTCTAAGATGATTATTGTCTAAGTATATAAATGCCGCATTTTTTACTTGCTTTTGGTACTGGTTCTCTTTACGATTCGTTGTCAAAGGCTATTGCTATAGTTTTGATAACTATTTGACATACGAGTAGCCGCTCTATCGGCCATTTCACTTAGTTCTATACAATAATATTAAAAAAGTCACATGTTTGTTTGTTCGTTTCTTTGTAAGTAGGGTATAATAGTCTCTAAAACTATTAAAACTGAACCGATTCTTAACATTACATCGCTAATAGAAAGCCAAACAACCGCTAACTTAGGTCATGTTTTAAGGTCAAGGTCATGTATGTCAGAAGGGTGCAGGTTCAAACCCTGCTCGTGGAATTTTTTTCAACATTTGTGTTTTTTATGTTTTAATCCTGCATGATTCCGAGAAAACACCAACTTTTTCCGGAATACACAATAGACGCCGGCTAATCCGTTAGCGTAAAATTAAGGATTTCCTATGAAAATACTACGTAATATTTTGGTGAGGTTTGCAAAAAGGTTGTAGGGATTCCTGTTAACATTACTGGGGAACAATATCCAAGGGCGCCGCGCCGTCTGTCCTCGACGCCTGTTTTTATAACTTAATTCATGACGTTATAAAACCCTTTTCTTTATAAGATCTCAATTCATATACGCGATAGTTTCAGAAAATGAACTATTGTTCTAAGCACTATATATGTTCTATCGGATTTCGAATGAAAAAATTAATACAAAGTGGCACAGAACTCGAACTTATCCGTAAAAAAACTTTAAAAATCTTCGAGGATTTCGATGGCACTGTGGTTAATGCGCTTGCTCTGCGAATAATTAAATTAAGCATCTTTTGAGTATCTAGCTTTATTTTAACCATTCTCTACACTGTTGTGCTGTTGTATAATTGAAATCGCCCGGTCTGCGATTGCTGACGTTAAACAACTTTCGCAAAGGTCATCGGATGGGTGACCAAAAATTTATTATCTCGATCTCCTCCGTGATTTGGAAGGCACGTAAAGCCGTTGGTCCCGGCTGCATTAGCAGACGTTAACAACCACCAATCCGCACCGGGTCCGTGTGGTGGTTTATGGCCCGTTCTCCCTATCCATCCATAAGGCAGGCTCGTGCCCCAGCAGTGGGTACATATAAGCTGGTGATGTGTTGTGGTGATGGTAATCGAAAAAACCTATTAAATCTAACAACTTACTTTAACTCTCTTAAACTAAACACGTTAGCCTGCCATTTTGGGAGTATACGTGTAACTTAGTTCCGTTGTGCTATCATAGATGCATCGTTGGAATTACTTGAAAATAACGAGTTTTCCCAAGAGGCAAGTGTCAAAGCAAACTTAGATCGTTTGTGGGCAAGATGGCGGGACAGATGGCGCTAGCGGAGATAGTTTCCAGTGTTTTTAACGTTACGCTTAAGCTGTTCCGAAGAGTCACTTGTGGTTGGAAAGGCGCTCTGCCCTGTGAGGCACAATTAGTGTAAGTTGAGTTACACTAATTCGGCTTAACAGGTCTTATTGAGATCCTCTGGTCCTGTTTTATATGGGGCACTTTGAAAAAAACGACTTTTGTTCCTGAAATTTTTCAAGAATTAGGCCTGGCCATATTCGTGTAACTCTGAATTTTTAGGTTCATGTAACGCGATCTCCGTGTAGCTAAGTTACCGCAGATAGGCATAACTATTGCGAGCGCTGGACGATCGCACCTATTTAGTGTATTTATAGATACACGGTTTACAGATATGTGTCTGAAATAATAAAAGTGGTATTGTAATTAAATATTTTTATTTTTATTACCCATATTATTTTCTCTATTTCGTGTTACTTTAATTACAACTCATAGGTTTGTGTAGGTCGTCATTCTACTTGTCGCGCGGTTCACGTGTAACTTAGATACACGCTCTCGCGTAACACGATTTGTATGGAAATCAAAACAAGCTGAAATTTAAAATCGCTATTACTAATTAAGTTATTAAGATATTGTAAAAAAATCACGACGGCCTTAATTAGCTATATACACTCTATTTATTAGCTATTTTTATTATTTTAATTTAACATTTATTTAAGAACGAGAACGAAATTACAATTTTTACGTATAAACGCGTTTTTCTCACGATATGATGCAAAAAGTTACACGAAATGCGCCTCACAGGGCAGCGCTTTTGTGTGTGATGGCTGAAAGAGAAATACAGCCTTTATAAAATAAAAGTTATCTACTTTAGAAACCGTAAATATGAAGTCGATTTTTTGCATTAGGCAGGTACCACTAGATTTAAGTACTGGACTAACTCTGAAATCTTTAAATAAACTGCTGTTTCACACATTACAAATACATAACATACATAAAAACTACTCACTAAAATGTATGATAAAAATATTTTTTTTAACTGATCATACTAGTCTGTATTGCCCTGATCATACTGGTGTAGTGGTTCCTAATTTTATGAGTACCAAAAGCTCACTGTGTATGTGTTACGGACAGAAGTCTCATTTTTTGTATTGTATAGGATTAGTTAGCGAATATAACTTTATAATTGTAATACGGTTAATATATTTAGGTTTATATGTTATTTTAATAAATTTTTCTTATGTTTGTCTTTTCATTTAACACAAGGTAACTGTTTGTATGTTTTAAAGAGGGCCAGGTAAACGTGCCCAGAGGCCTAATGCCTCAATAAGTAGAGATAATTAAATAAGTTAATTAAATCTTAAAGTAAATATAATATTTTAATATTGTAAGGTATCCAGATTACGAGAGATACCGTAGGGTAGATAAAAATACATGTAAGAAAGGGAGGTCCAAAACGAAAGGGACAACTGCAAATTACGACGGTTCATATGGGTAGTGGAAAAAATTGTATACCTACATGGGCCGGCATTTGCCCCCACCACGCTCGCGGGCATGACCCAAAATGTATAAATACAGGCCGGTCAGAGCAAATTTTTGTAAGCTCTCCGGACCCCACCTATGAAGAATAAAGAAGAAATAATCAAGAAACGAGTTTTAATACAGTCCACATAGAAGCACAACGGCTGACTTGTTTGTAGCTGCAACCAGCCACGAACAGTATGGTTATGTCGATAGTGGACAGGATGGCGGGACAGAGGACGCTAGTGGAGATAGTTTCCAGGGTTTTCAACGTCACGTCACGACTTTAAGCTGTTCCGAAGAGTCACTTGTGGTTGGAAAGGTGCTTTCTGTGTGTGAGAACTGACATTGGCAGCGTTTTTAAAAAAAATCTACATCACGGTTTTGTTCCAACTTTTTTTTAAATATTTAAACACGACACTTATATTGAAGCACAAAAAAAGGTAATTTAATTAATCAATATAAGAAAACTATTTTAGAGCTATTTTTTTCAGTAGTTCTCATAGATATAATATGATAGTATTGCAGGTATACACAGCTGCTCTATAAACAAACAAAAGTAATTACTTACATACAAAACCTTTGATAAAAGTAAACTTTAATGCTACTAAAATTTAGGTATAGACAATACTGCACTATAAAATTCGTTGTATTATCTAGTGTCTCATGTCTATGGTCAAATAAAAGTTTTCTCTCTCAATATAGGTATTTCCCATATAAACTTAAACATAACAAGCATAACCACAAAAGGTACGCAAAACATTCTTATTTACGCAACCATTCTATAACAACGTTACCGACGATTGTTTCATACAAAAATATCAGTACAACGATGATCTAGAGTTCAATAAATAACCTTATATCGTACGCTCCGCGTCCGCGGCCCAATGATTTATGATCAGAGAAATTCAACTCACGGTCGAGCTTGCGTGATGACTCGCCACGTATCGCTTAAATAAGGCGTTGGGGAAATACCTGCCGGCCATGTTTGGCATTTTCTTATTCCTCTACGGGTTAGCGCTTGGTCCTTCGTCTCCTGGTGTTAAATGATGATAAGCTTAAAGGTGGTAGCGCATACGGAATTCACAACTAGTAAAAAAGTGTTGAAAAATTTTCAATGAGCGGGATTCGAGCCTGCACCTATACCATACATACCGGGTCAGGTGTACAACCTCCATCCCGCAAAAATTTATCAACACTAACTACTTTTACTATGGAAGCTAAAAGAGCCTTATTAAATGTCAAGAACTACGTCATCAAATACTTTATTTTTAAATTACTAGCGGCCCGTCCCGGCTTCGCACGGGTGGACATTTCTTTTTAATAAAGCCCGTTGAATAAATGTTACTCAGCGCTAATGTAGCATTCTAATGGTAAAATATTGTTTTAAATCGGTCCAGTAGTTTTTGAGTTTATTAGTTGCAAACATATAAAAATACAAAGCTTTCCTCTTTATAATATTAGTATGAGTAGCTGACCTGACAGACGAAATGATATATCTATATATTAATACGTGAAGCAAAAACTTTGTACCCCTTTTTACGAAAATTGCGCGTACGGAGGAGTATGAAATTTCGCACACTTACTTATAGTTTATTTAAAGAAAGAGTACAGATGTATTTTTTTTTTTAATTATTTATAAAAAATACATTAAATCAATAAAACAAACATTACACACACTACCATGTATAACACACACACATAAATACGTTTTTCAAAAATTTCAGAAATGGAAGAGGAGCGGCCGAAATCTGTCAATGCCAATCCAAACTCACATTCTGTCTTTTTAAAATTTTCATTGCTTAGCTTATAGGTTACAATATGTGCAGCCTTAATAAATTTACGGTCGAATTTCGACCACTGGCGACTACTAGTAACCATAATTACTTAAGAATTACAAAAACACAAATGTTGAAAAAAAAATTCCACGAGCAGGGTTTGAGGGTTTGAAAATTTTTTTCAACATTTGTGTTTTTGTAATTTGTTCGCAACAAAATTTGTGTTAAAAATTATATAAACATTTACTTAAGAATTGACAATCTTTATATTACCTGTCTGTTTAAGCCCCCACGGGGCCCAGTGCAGGTTGGCAATTGTTAACGACCGGGACCTGCCTTACGTGCCTTCTCAAGCACGACAGAGCTCGAGATGAAAAATTTTCAGTCACCCTTCTGATAACCAGCCTCTGCGAAAGCTGCTTAACTCAAGCAATCGCAGACCGCGCGTGTTAACCACTGCGGCTACTCATACCTTGGTATATTTATCAAACAATATTTCTCTTTCTACGTCTAAACATGACCATTAAACTATTTACCAATTTGCCAACGGAAATCATAGAATGGAAACGGAAATCCTTACATACCCGGTTCGGAATAAAATTTGGTGGAACAAAAATAGCATGGAGGGCTTTTTCACTTCACCGGGCTTGCTAATTGGCTCCGGCTAGCTCCGGCATTGTTCCTCAAAAAAGGCAAATGAGCGTACCTTTATTAATAATTTGGCTATTGTGCTATATTTTATAATAATTATGTTAGAAGAATTCTTTGTAGGCACTGTTTTATTTCTTTTCTGCGGTGAGAATAAAAGAGGGAATCTGTTGCGATCCGATACGAGTAGGAAGCACTTTTTAATGGTAATCATTCTTTAAAGAGTTTGGAATACCGCGTCACTATTATGTATGAGAGCTCTTTGTTAAAATAATAAAATAGATTGGTATCAATAACTGAATTTAATATTTCAATGAAATATTTACAAAGTTAATTAAACTACTTAAAACTAAACTCTTAAAAACTATCTTATACAATTTATAAATAAAAAGATTGCCTCAGATCATCTTCATCAGGCAGAGTACCCAGTAAGCTAGCAAGTAATTTAATTGAAAAATTATAATAAAAATGTGAAAAAATTAAATGCCCTACCCGACCCAGCCAGGAATCGAACCTGGGTCTTCCGTAATCCGGGCGGCTGCACTGACCATTATGCTACCGGGAAGGCTGACGTAAGCACTGAATTTTTTCACTAAAACTATTGCCTTCTTAAAATTCTTAAAATATTGCCTTCTTTACAAATATTTTAATTTAGTAATATATAGCTTAATTTTCTGTTTTAAGATTACGAATAAGTATACAAAATATTTACACCGCTTGAAATAAATTAATTGACATTGAAGTCAAGAGAGATCAGTGTAACAACCCCTAGACATCTTGAAATTTGTAATTTCACTGCAATATTATCTCAATAGCCCTTGAACTTTTGGTGTTGTCCTGTACGACTCATCTGAGTGCTAAGACGAGTTATGTTCACAATTCAATTATGAATTAATTTTTTTTGGCAAGATACGTGTAGCAGTGCTTGTCTCATGTCTGGCCTTTATGGAAGCCCAGTGTCATGGTGTTAGCATAGTATGCTGAGTGAATGGCATTTCATTGTCATTTATTTAAAAAGTTAGTTTTGGCGATTAATCATTATTTTGAACTATTTTTGTAAATTACATTGAATAAACGACTTCCTATTCTATTGTATTCTATTCAAACACGTCAACAAAAATGATAGTTTGTATGGCATTAAGTTTCAACTAGCGAGGAGACTAGCGAGTCTCCAAAGTGCTAAGTTTGTACGACTTCACAATTACAAAAATGAGAATTTGTATTGCATTGAAGCAGCGCCTTCTGGTGACAATAGAGGACTCTTTCAGCGTCAGAGGGATGTCTATTCCCACCTCATTTTGAACTTTATGTGATTGAGATAAGATTAAAAACCAAATGAAATGTGGTCAAAAAATCAACCACCATGCCTCAAAGAGTTAAAAGATTGCTACTCTACTCGTTTTCGTTAACGCGATCGAATACTCTGATTAATATTTAATCAAAGAATAAACGGAACTCGCTCTAAAGACTCTGGAGACGTTGCCTCAATGTCACACAAATTGTTTCGTTTCTTTACCGTTAGTAAATAAAATAACAAAATGCTAACTACAAACTACACATTAAAAATACTTGTAGCACTCGGCACTCAAGAATACTACAAACAGGGAAGCTGTTATTACGTAACACTATTATTTTTGTTTGATCATTAAATCTGATAGTGGCTTTTAAGTATTAATCACCCACATCATTGATGGAAAGGTAGTAGGAATAGGAGGAAAGGTATTGCGTCCACTTCTTCTTGCGTACCGCAAAACTGTGGAACTCCTTGCCTCAGTCTGTGTTTTCTATCAAATACATTATTGGGGTCTCCAAATCACGAGTGAATAGGTACCTTCTGGGCAAGCATGTTACCCCGTAGGCTGCATCATCATTTACCGTCAGGTGAGATAGTAAGTTTTATTTTTTTATTTTAAGTGCTAATTGCTGCACTGAAGCTGAACTAAATACTTATAAAATACAGTGAAAAAATTAAACGCCTACCCGACTTAGCCAGGAGTCGAACGTGGTCTTCTGCAATCCGGGCGGCTGCACTGACCGCTAAGCTGCCGGGAAGATGACGTAAGCGCTGAATTTTGTCACTGCTTTTTAATTTTCGAATGCTTTTTTAGCAGCAGAGTGTCATCTATCCAACGGTCATTGCAACCGATGGCCATATAGATTCATCTTTACAGATGAAATACCACTGATAACACAACGCTATAGTAGACTTTTTTTATTTTAAGTGCGTATTGCTGCACTGAAGCTGAATTAAATACTTATAAAATACAGTGAAAAAATTAAACGCCTACCCGACCCAGCCAGGAATCGAACCTGGGTCTTCCGCAATCTGGGCACTGACCGCTATTCTACCGGGAAGGCTGACGTAAGCGCTGAATTTTGTTACTGCTTTTTAATTTGTTGACTGCTTTTTAGCAGCAGAGTGCCGTCTTTCCAACGGTCATTGCAACCGATGGCCATATAAATTCATCTTTACAGATGCAATACTCTAAATTTGGTAACACAACGCTATAGTAAATTTTACTTAGATAGTAGTCAAATGCAAGCCTATCTAATTATTTAAAAAAACGAAGAAGAATTTTTATGGAACAAATTGAATTGAAGACGAATGTTGTGTCTTATAGAGAAGTAAAAGATTAAGCCTGGGATAGAGATGAATGGAAAATGCTACACTGACTCTTGTCGGCGTAATTCTCTTAAGTTGAAGAAGAAGAAAAAGAAGATGTATAAACAAAAGAATGCTATCAATAATAACGTACTGCTAACGAACCATTCATTTGACTCTTTCCTTAAATCTGATCCTAAAGCGTCGCAAATAATCAATAGTACCTGTGTGATCGAGCTATGCTCGTTATTTAATAGCCATTT
Source organism: Eudonia lacustrata (assembly GCA_947562085.1). Classification (NCBI taxonomy): domain Eukaryota; kingdom Metazoa; phylum Arthropoda; class Insecta; order Lepidoptera; family Crambidae; genus Eudonia; species Eudonia lacustrata. The sequence continues at coordinate 17,956,905 of OX387342.1, read as the reverse complement.
AATAAAACCAAGCTAGATCGATTTATCGCCCCCGAAACCCCATGCATACTAAATTTCATGAAAATCGTTGGAGCCGTCTCTGAGATTCAGAATATATATTACACTAGCTGACCGGCGGACTTCGTAACGCTTTGACAGTTTCCATGACAACAAAACAAACAAATCATTTGTCCGCTTAAGAACACTCGTATCCCATGATGGACCCCTATAGCAGCGCCACCTACCGGGTCTAATTGTAAATCTAAACGATTATCAAATCCACTTGAACACACACAGAAAATATCATCCAAATCGGTCCAGCCGTTTAGAAGGAGTTCAGTAACACACACACACAGAAGATTTATATACTCGTAAAGCTCGTAAAGATATATACAAGAATTGCTCGTTTAAAGGTATTAGATACTACCAGGTGACATACAAATTTAGACAACAAATGAATGAATCAATTAGCGGAGTTCTGCCTACAGCTACTGACAAATGGAATGAATCGTTCTTAAGAGCCAATTATATTACGGTGTCCCATACAAATTTTAAAGTTCTAATACTGTCAAACCAATAAGCCAATGGATCCATGAGAGCCAATCATAATCTCCATTATACTATATTAGACAACATCACAATCCCAAGGTAAGTAGCTAAAGCACTCGTTTTATGGAAATCAGAATCAACACGGTACCACAACCACCCAGATCCGACACAATATCGGAAAGAACATTTTCGACATTGACCCGACCGGGAATCGAATCCGGGACCTCAGAGTTAGCGCCGCCCAAAGTCCGGCGTGCAAGCCACTCGGCTACGGAGGTCGTCAAAATTATCATCACCAGCTCTGTTAACGACAGCTAATGCAGCTGTAACCAACGGCTTTAGGTGCTTTCTGAAGCACGGAGGAGCTCGCAATGATACATTTTTGATCACCCATCCGATGGCAGGGTTTTTAGAAAGTTGCTTAACATTAGCAATCGCAGACCGTGTGCGTTAACCACTGCGTTACCAAACTCCATCGGCCGGAGGCAAGGCAGCTTCGAAGACACGTTGACAGTCCTATGACCCCATTTGGGTTCATAGGACTTAGAATTTTTCTTCCTCAATTTTAAAGCGGACTTAAGAGTATGGTTTTTGTTATTTTGTGGACTTATGAGGGAAGATGGAAAAATATTTTGTCGAAAAGTTATTTTCCTGGTAAGTTTAATAAAACCAACTGTAATTACCTATTAATTTCTTTGGACTTATCGGGTGGTCAGACCATTTTGTATGGGGACTGTTAACGTGTTAAAAAGTTAATTGCTCGCATTATTGAAGCCTCCTGTGACAAGAAGGCTGGCAGCTACCTCTGCCAACGTATTAGCCTGGCAACCTAACGAGCTAATGTTGCCAGCATTCTTGGGAGCGTTCCCGAGAGACCACAAATTGGAGGACATCTTTTATTTATAGTTATTTAATATTCATTTATGGTTTGTTTGCTAAGATAAGTGTATTCTATTAATTAATGATTTATATTCTAAGAATAACTCTACTGTTGAGTACCAAAAAACATTTTGAGTCTACTATGAAAAATCGCATAAAATCAGTTGAACAAACTTTGTATTTTTTGGTTTTCTATTAACTGTCAACATCTCTGTATTTCCTTTAAGGGTGCGCCATCCGTAAGTGACAAGTGTCATATGTTTTATTTGAAATGTCGTCGTCCATATTTATTTGATGCCGCGCGGCCATACTAATTTTGTATGGGGAAATTAAGGTGCTTAATAAAAAATAATTATTTAAATAACCACTTGATGAATCGAAAATGTAGTCTAGCAATTTGTAGTTTATCCATTGATGATTGTTTAGACAAAATTAGAGGTACAATAATTTAGATAAACTATAAGAAATCTACTAAACGCCGCCACTCATTTTCTTGATTTTTGCCCAACTTTAAATGATATTGTAGAAAAAACTATAGCGTGTTATGAATTTATGGTTCTGACAAATTGTAAACACGTTCCCTATGATACTAAATATATATTTTGTTCATTTAATACGATTGTATTTTTATTTATAATTACTTAACCGTAACTGCATTTTTGGCATTTTATGGTCGGCGCACCCTTAAACATAGATATATTCAAATGATTATATTGGTGTGATTGAATTAGAACTTTAAAGTTTGTATGGCATACTGAAATGTAAAAGGGCTCTTAACTCTTACCATGAAAAACACGTCCCATTTACACATTGGCAGGGATGCGGCGTCAAAGTTTTGCATAGCAAAATAAACCGTACGCTTTAATCAGAAGACACTATTCCTTTTTCTATACTTTTTACTTTGCCACGAAGTATCAGAGAGTTGTTGGTGTTTTGGCCTGTGAAGCTGTCGCTAACGAGCTTTGCCTTTAGTAGAAACGAATACGATAAGACTAATGGCGACAGACCGGAGCAAACTTCGTGACGTAACCGTAACGTACGGACGCTTGCACATCAACCTATCCAAAACTGTCAAACATCATCATCATCTTCATCATCAGCTCTTTTTATGTCCCCACTGCTGCACGAGCCTTCCTATGGCTGGATAGGAAAAACAGGCCATAAACGCGGGCCCAGTGCGGTTTGGTGGTTGTTAACGACTGCTAATGCAGCCGGGACCAACGGCTTTACGTGCCTTCCGAAGCACGGAGGAGCTCGAAATTATAATATTTTGGTCACCCATCCGATGACCGGCCTTTGCCAAGGTTGCCTAACTTCAGCACTCGCAGACCGGGCGCGTTAACCACTCGTCATCGAGCTCCTCCAACCGTATGCCTTAATCATACAGTTAAAAGTCTATTTAGGACATTCGACATTTAGTAGTCATAAGTGCAGGCGAATGTACCATTCGCGGGGAGCACGATACGTACGTTACGATACGCTGATCGGTACTCACAGCTCACTGTGCTGACATGCGAATGTTCGCATCGAACATTTTACATTACGGCGTAATGTTTCGATCCGTCTCAACCTTAAGGTAACTTTTTAATGCGTTGTTTTTTAATTCGACTATAATCACTATTAATATCACCACCAGCTCATTTTATTTCCCCACTGCTGGGGCATAAGCCTTCCCGATGGATTCCCCGCCGACCCAGAGCGGACTGCTAATGCAGACAAGGCCAACGGTTTTACGTGCCTATTGTAGCTCGAATTTCGACTATTATTGTAGACGACGGATGGCTTGCTTTTTCCTTTAGGTGTTATTAGTTTTTTTATTGTGTTTTTTACCTTTAAATGTTGTTTTATATAATAAAAACCTAATAGTGACGATACGCGCCCGCGCGGCCAATACACTGCCCCGCGCGGAGCTACCCCCCTCGCTCCCTACCACTACGCCTTGGTTAAAGGCGTAGAAAGTTCCAAAAGACGAGTCGCAACGGCACGGGAGGGCAAACCGCACGCACGGTTGCGGATCGCCACTAACCTCATTTTTGCCAAAACGTTGTTTGATTTTCTCTCCTCTTCAAACGCAAGCCACGAACCATCAGCTACAATAATTATTAATTCGCAATAAAAATACTATCATAACTAACGCTGCCTTTTAAATCCACAGACAACCTCTATACAGGGTCTAACAAAATCAATAAGCGAACGTCATTCTAAAACATCATTCTAAATACAATGACAAAAAATGGGCTTTAGTTTTGTGGTGATTTTTCAATGTTATGTTTTCTAACAAACTAAATCAATTAAAATAATGCACATCATGAAACATGCTGTATCTTTACTAACACGCAAGCAAGCGTCAATAAAAAGATAGTGTACAGATACACGCACACAATTGAAAACTACTGTATGACATTCATACACACACGGCTATCTTTGTGTGCGTGTAGTACAGCTGTACGGGTTTGGGAAGGGTGTATTTTTTGGTGAATTATGATATTGTTTTGTTGATTATTTCGGTAACAAGCCTGTAGTTTTGGACCAAATTTGGTGAGCATGCTCAGTGTGATGAATAGATGCTCCCCTTAAACGTTCGCTTATTGATATTATTAGACCCTATATATTTAAATTTGGTCACCCATTCAGCGACCTCGCATTGCGAAAGTTGCTATACTTGGAAGTTCGTAACTTGCTCAAGCCACCGCGCAATCAAGCTTTGACTTTAGCAACACAATTTAAGAATATGTACTCGTAGTAGTTTCTTTTCATTATCATCATCATTGTCAGCCTGCAGAGTTCTATTGCTGAACATAGGCCTTGAACCACACCCAGTCCTCCGCCTCCCACATCACTCACACAAACACATCCCGCCGCATTCTTAGGGTCGTCGGTCCAGCGAGCGGGTGACCGGTCCACATGACGCTTTGAGCGCGGTCTCCATTCAAGAACACGTCTACCCCAACGTCCATCGGCTCTACCGCCCATTGCCAATTCAGCTTGCTAATTCTTTTTGCTATATGTTGTTATTTTTAGCTAAATACGAGTACAATATTGTTGAAAACATACTGTCACTTTTTCCTCTCTAATGGACATCGCATACTGGTTAATTGACCAATTAGGGATTGCTAAAAGAATACGTATTTATGGCAGCGGAAGGTCCCGATTCCGTTCCCTTTTTCCAAGAACCGTTATTTTGGGGAGATTGTTGAACGTGTGTTTGTTGTATATTAACGGTACTTTGGCTACTGTGATTGTATAAAAATTGTCCAAATGTCTTATGCCCCGAATAATTGTTTTTGAAATAAAAATGGAGAAATTAAATTAAACGAAAAATATTTATTCTGAGCATATTAGGATAAGGACATATTCTATTCCCCCGTGTGGTGCCGGGGATAAAGAATTGCACCACCCCATCTCAACCCGTGGGTGTCGTAAAAGGCGACTAAGGGACCATTCCAGAGGATGGGCAGCAGCATCTCTCTGAGGTTACCTTCAACCTACTGCGATCGTCAACCCGCCTGCCAAGCGTGGCGATTATTGCAAATACCCCCCATGATATGCACACCAGCAAAAACCGGCCCCTAGTCCCCGGCGGCCCCGCTCGCCCTAGCTACGGTAGCGGCCAAGGCAGCGACGGGGCAGGGGGTGCTAAGAATCTCCGGCAGAGACCTGGCTAACGCCAACAACGAACTCTCGCCCTGGAAACATTTAACACGCGCACATTACGGACTGACGAGAAGATTCACGAACTGGAGGAAGAATGGAGCAAGATACGGTGGGATATAGTTGGATTATCTGAAGTCCGAAGAGAGGGGGAGGACTCGATAATCCTCAAGTCCGGTAACTTGCTCTATTTCCGGGAGGGCGAACAACTGTCCCAAGGTGGTGTCGGGTTCATCGTCCACAAGTCCCTCGTGAACAACGTTGTCGAGACCGGGAGTGTGTCGCCTAGGGTAGCGTACCTTATACTCAGAATAACCAAACGGTATTCGTTGAAGGTCATACAGGTTTATGCTCCTACTACGACACACCCTGACGATGAGGTGGAAGCTACGTATGAGGACATCTCTAGAGCCATACAAGCCTCCAAAACTCATTACACCGTTGTCATGGGAGACTTTAACGCAAAACTGGGCAAACGAAGCGGCGATGAGATGAGAGTGGGACGATTTGGGGTTGGTAATCGGAACTCCCGGGGCCAACTGCTGGCGGACTTTCTTGAGAGGGAGGGCCTCTTTATGATGAACTCCTTTTTCAGGAAAGCTGAACACCGCAAGTGGACCTGGATGAGTCCCGATGGTGCAACAAAAAACGAGATTGACTTTATCATGTCGACGAGGAAGCAAATATTCAATGATGTCACTGTGATCAATGCGTTTAAAACTGGCAGCGATCACCGGTTGGTAAGAGGCACATTGAATATCAACGTTAAGCTGGAAAGACGTCGATTGGTAAGGTCTACGCTCCGTCCTGCACCCATCCAAATCCAAAACCCCGAAAGCCTTCATCTCGAATTGCAGAATCGCTTCGAGCGCCTAAATGATTGCGAAAATGTGGACGAATACAGCAACAGGTTTGTGGAAACTGTCCAAACGGTTGGATCCAAGTTCTTTAAAACCCACCGTGCAAAAGGAACCAAAAAGTTCTCAGACCATACTCTAAAACTAATGGAAGAGCGGCGCGCAATGGTTCTGCTTTCCTCAGGTGATGCGTCTCAGTTTCGGCGGCTAAATAGGCAGACCTCGAAGTCTATGACTCGCGACACGCGCCAATTTAATACTAACCGTATTAAAGAGGCCATTGAGCGGAACAAAGGCTCAAAAGTGTTCGCAAGAGATCTGGGTATTGGGCAGTGCCAACTGACGACGCTGAAAACCGATGACGGCAGAACTGTTGAGAGCAGAGAGGTTGAGAAGTTCTATGGACAGCTTTACACATCCACACGGCCACCTGTACAAAGCTTAGCTAAAGACCCTAGAGCTAAGTTAACCCGGCACTATACCGAAGACATCCCGGACATCAGCCTATGCGAGATTAGTATGGCTCTCAAACAGCTCAAAAACGGCAGGGCACCAGGTGCTGACGGAATTACGGCCGAGCTTCTGAAAGCAGGCGGAAGACCGGTACTCTTAGCTCTTCAGAAGCTATTTAATTCCGTCGTACTAGGAGGCAGAATGCCAGAGACGTGGCACGAAGGTATGGTGGTACTGTTTTTCAAAAAGGGCGATAAAACCCTGCTGAAGAACTACAGGCCCATCTCACTTCTAAGCCACGTCTACAAGCTGTTTTCGAGAGTCATAACGAATCGTCTCGCACGCAGGTTTGATGACTTCCAGCCTATCGAACAAGCCGGTTTCCGAAAAGGCTTCAGCACCATAGACCACATACATACGCTGCGGCAGGTTATACAGAAGACCGAAGAGTATAACCAGCCTCTTTGCTTAGCGTTTGTGGACTATGAAAAAGCCTTCGATTCGATTGAGACATGGGCCGTGCTACATCGAAGTGTTGAGGTGTTTGTATGAAAGCGCCACTATGTCAGTCCGTCTTCAGGACCAGAGCTCGAAACCTATCCAGTTGCAGCGAGGAGTGAGACAGGGAGATGTGATTTCTCCGAAACTGTTCACTGCTGCACTGGAAGATGTTTTCAAGCTTCTGGACTGGAAAGGACTCGGCATCAACGTCAACGGCGTATACATCACTCACCTTCGGTTTGCTGACGATATAGTGGTCATGGCTGAGACCCTGGAAGACCTCGGCGCAATGCTCGGTGACCTCAACAGAGTCTCTCAACAAGTGGGACTTAAAATGAACATGGAAAAGACGAAAGTTATGTCGAACTCACGTGTCGTACCCACTCCTCTGAAGGTAGGGGACTCTGCCCTTGAAGTTGTGGACAATTATGTTTACCTGGGACAAACGGTCCAGCTAGGTAGGTCCAACTTCAGCAAAGAGGTCAATCGTCGAATCCAATTAGGCTGGGCAGCGTTCGGTAAGCTACGAAATATCTTCTCGTCCGATATACCGCAGTGTCTCAAGACGAAAGTCTTTGACCAGTGTGTGTTGCCAGTGATGACATACGGGACTGAGACGTAGTCGCTCACTATGGGCCTCATAAAAAGGCTCAAGGTCACTCAAAGAGCAATGGAGAGGGCTATGCTCGGGATTTCTCTGCGTGATCGAATCAGAAATGAGGAGATCCGCAGAAGAACAAAGGTAACCGACATCGCCCGAAGAGTTGCTAAGCTCAAGTGGCAGTGGGCAGGTCACATTGCTCGCAGGACTGATGGCCGCTGGGGCGGGATAGTCCTGGAGTGGCGACCGCGTACCGGAAAGCGCAGTGTGGGCAGGCCTCCAACAAGGTGGACCGACGATCTGGTGAAGGTCGCGGGAAGCCGCTGGATGCGAGCAGCACAAAACCGGTCGTTGTGGAGATCCTTGGGGGAGGCCTTTGTCCAGCAGTGGACATCTTTTGGCTGAGATGATGATGATGATGATGACATATTCTATATTAATTTCATTAAAATTTTATGATAATTCATATATATACTTACAGCTTATGAGCATAGTCAAAAATATGGGACAACATTAATCGAAAATAGTTATATAGCCCTAAAACTTCAGAACTTCCCATTTCTTTACACTAGGGCTCGTAACGAGATAGCAATATATCTATATATTAATACGTGAAGCAAAAACTTTGTTCTCCTTTTTACGAAAATTGCGCGGACGGAGGAGTATGACATTTCGTACACTTATAGTTTATATAGAGAAAGAGTACAGAATGTTAATGTTTTTTTTTAATTATGCATAAAAATACATTAAATCAATAAAACAAACATTACACACACTGCCATGTATTTGACACACACGCATATATACTATTTTCAAAAATTTCAAAAATGGAAGAGGAGAGGCCGAAATCTGTCAATACCAATCCTATTTTATCTTTTTTAGTTTTTTATTGCTTAAGATACAATCCGTACAGCCTTAATAAAATTACGGTTGAATTTTTACCACTGGGCGACCACTAGTTAGCTTTGATTAGCTTTTAGTAGAGTAACTATATTGTATTTAACTCCACCATCGCATTAGGTTTAGCCTGTAAGGATTGTGTATGTTCTTTGAAATAAATAAATAAATAAATAAATATTAGCGCATTAGCGATAGAGACAGATTTTACGGGTAATGACCCGTAAAACCTGTCTCTACCGAGTCTGTCTGTCTGTCTCTATCAAGCGTGCGAGAATTTCGTACAATGGTACGAAATTCTCGCACGCTTGGTAGCTCACTGGTTTGTAATGTTAGTACTAGTTTGTGATTGATTGCGTTGAGTACGAACCGCCATTCAAATAAAAGTACTGTGCATTCTAAATACATATTGGTAATTAGTAGGTATGTAACCAGATTGTTATAGCTTCGTGTAAGAACGGTCTTAAATAAAAAAAATATGGAACTAAAATATTTTGATGGAACTAGACTATTATTTTGTTTACATGTTCGGATGAGTTTTGTTCGTTGCTCGTGGGTAATGCATTTTCGAGCCGTCAGTTGTTAGATCTGAAACAATGAGTAGAGCTGGCGCGAGTAATTGAATTTTTCTGAGCGGTTCTGGGTTGGATGTCTCGTTAGTCTATGAAATGGACTGTTGTAAAGAATAGGTCACATGTGCAGTTTGAAGTGACTCGTAGTTTGGTTATTAAAGTATAGCTTTTTAATAAAAATTCAGAATAATTTAAGTAACAGGTCTTGAAAGCAACTAATTGCAAATATTGTTTCTTTCATTCATCGGCCAAAGCTGACATTATGATGATGATGATAAGGCGTTCACTGCGGAACAAAGGCCTCTCCCAAGGATCTCGCGACTATTCCTAATTCTACATGGCTGTGCCAGTTGATGACTTATAAATTTGCCGCGCAAAATAGTAAAATAGTAGTAGTAAATAGGTGCATTTTTCGCTATCGTAATATTTTCATATTTGATAAAAGTAGTTCTGATTGGCGCTATACTTGCTTCCTTTACATAAATAATTGCTGTGCCCAACTGGGTCCAAAACTGTGTCAATAATTTTAATACATTAACAACTATGTAACATTTTGGATGCAAATAAATTGAAATTGAAATTGAACCCCTCTCCCGCCTATACATACATACCGCAATATAGAAGGCCGCACGCCGACGAGCTCGCTGCGGCGGCAATCGCCAATTACTGAACTGATAACGTCTGAAAGAGACGGCCACTTTCATTCGCGCTTAGAGGAGATCTCCATTTCGATCACCGAGCTATCACCGCGTTAGGAGTGTTAAAACTGTGAGAGACCACGCCCTGGTGGTCCAGGTCTGTGCTCCAGTAAAGTGCATCCACCGGCCACCAACCTCCGGTTCCGACTGCTCGCCTGCCCGCCGCATACGAGGTGCCTATAGCCGCTTTCAGATCAAGGTATTCCCTTCATCTTTCTCCCTCGAACTGCCTACCCCTTGCCCTTGTCGCCATCCCTCGCAGTTCGAAACATCCCCTAGTCTACTATAACGATAGTAAAAAATACAGTCTTCTTAATAGCAGAATATCGCCCGTGCCACCATTTTGTAGTTCTTTTCGCCAGACCACTACATTTAATCACCATTTTTAGTAGGTACTTACTAAAACCGTAACAGCGAAAAATAACCCTTAAAACCTCTTATCCATAGCCCAATTATTCTAATACAGTTTTAAAACTTAGACAAACAACTAGAAAGTTTTTGGTCTTCATATAACCTCATCGTAAGTTTTATGGTCATAAATAAGGCCGTAGGTCGCAGAACCGATAACCGTTGGGATTACGCGGTCTCGAGTGGAGATCGCGTAGATCTTCGCAACATAGCTGGCAAGAGCTGCCGCGGATCGTGCTCAGTGGCGTGCTCTCGGAGAGGCCCCTGTCCAGCACCAGCAGTGGGCTAGTAGAGCCTGATGATGATGATAATGAAGGCCTTAGAAGGAAACGCACTTTACCCACTCAATTCTCAAACACCGCAGGGCTACTGTCTCTAAACAACATATAAAATTATTTTTACCTCGACAGACTTTGATAATCAAGATACATAGTCAACAAACTACCAATATAGTACGCGTCCACGTTAGTTAACAATCTAGGTCGAAGATTGGTGATCTTGCCTCAGACATAAAGTGAAATTCAAACTTCAATTTCTTTATTTAAATCTTCGATCAATAATGTAACCTATCCAAAACTGTCAAATTTCTTCAGTAAATTTTTAACAATATTCCTTAGTGATAAAGTTCAAAGTCTGTTGAGGAAATATGACAGTTTGTGGTAGGTTGATGTGCAGGCGTGTGTACTAGATAACAGATCCGGAACAAAAATGCATCTCGAAAGTGATCCTGTTTGCTGAAGCTCATACCTATACATTTAAATTTAGAATAACAAAATCTAAAAAGAAACATTGGCTAGCATCCACAACTTCAGCTTACTGTGAACCTTAAGTCTTAGACATAAATATTAAATTAAGATTGCAAAATATTTGTACTTAATATTTACTGTCATCGCCACAAACGTGACATTGTGACTCCGTGCGTGGCCCCAAAGTCGCCTACCGTATTTCAAGCGCTCATTGGGAATCTAGGTACATTATTGATCGAAGATTTAATTTAACTCTATAAATAAACTTAAAACTAACTAAACTTTCCTACACTCACACCAATTATCTAGCCCAAGAGGAGCTTCGTTATGAAACTCGTTAAATGGTTACTAGACAACGGATAAACATACTCAAAATACATAAAGACATTCTGCGCCTAAACCGACATTCTGCGAATTGGACATTCTGCGAACTGGACATTCTGCGAAATGGACATTCTGCGAACTGGACATTTTGCGACCATTGGACATTTTGCGAATTGGACATTCTGCGCCTAAACGACTTATTGTACATAGAAAACACCCAGACCCGAGACAATTTAGAAAAACGATAATTTCTAAATTGCCCGACCGGGGATCGAACCCGGGACCTCAGAGATGGCGACACCATGAAAACTGGTGTACAAACCACTCGACCATGGAGGTGGTCGTAAATAAATAAGCACTACATATTGAATCGTAAAAACATAATGTGTTTGCAACCTTAATTTAATAAAAAATAAAAACTTCTTAGACATGCGGCTGACATAGGCGGTTACATTTGAACGCGTGGTGTGTCTTCCACCTTATCTGTGCGTTTCGGCACAACTCTACAATCGGAACGTCAATCCAAACTCCATTTTCACACTAAAAATACAAATTCAATTTCGGCGCACTCGCACGCTAAACCTACTAGTACCTTTCTCATAAAAAATACAAACGACCACGGGATAATGCAATTACTGAACAGTACCCACTGAAACTCAACAGAAATAGTTAAATGCTTTGTTCTTTTGCACGTCTCGTATAGTACGGATGATTTTGGACTGCGTAATTACAATTTTCAAGCGTTTGTTGGTCGTATACCTCGAAATCATAAACTCCTTGTAGCTTTTCGCCTATTCGCGTTTCGCCGTGATAGCGTATTTTGTAGTAGCGTATAATATCGGTGGTATATTTTGTTACTCGCATATATTTTCAATAGATGTTTACAACAGTAGCAAATTTTGATGTAGCATGTATTATCAATAGCCTATTTAGTTAGCCGCAAATATTTTTAGTCGCATTTTACCTGGGTCGCATATTGTTGTAGTGTATTGTATTAATCGTAATAAAATTGGCTATATCTGGGATATAATAAAAATACGGTCGCTTATTGACCTCATGTTACAGCCATACATTAACTAGCTTTGGAGAATTTGTTGTTTAGGAAATCTACCTCTAATGCGAACACGATGATACGATAGCATCAGAACTAATAGACGTAGAGTATTAATTTCCCCTTGTTTTGTAGAATAGCTCAAATACTAGTAATACGATGCAAATAAGACATACTTTAATGACCTTGTTTTTATGATATTTTAAAATAACTGAAAAAGACGTGAAAAAATGACATGTTTTTTTACTTCAATCAATCCTTACTCTCTCAAAATGTATAGGGCCCGTATATGTTTGCTACTTCTACTAATAGGTAATTTTGTTAGCTATCAAATGATATCAATTATTTGCTTATCAGTGTCAAGGTGCCCATGTTATCATTTTTTTTAAGGAAGAGGTCAATACTAAAAAGAAACTACTTAAATTCTTGTAATTTGGCGAGAGGCGGGTCAGACCCCTGATTTGAGGTATTTTAATCGATACAATTATCCATAGATCACGCTCTTAAAGTTAGATTACTACTTCCCTGGACAGATTGTATAATGTATAACATATTAATAACTTTACATTACACATAATCCTTTAAGTTAAGTAGGTACTAAATTACGGCAAATTATGTTTTAGTCTTTAGTCTGAGGTGACCGCTTCTCATCAGGCGATCTAAAAACACGTTCGCCGACTCAGTAAAGAAAAAAAAACCGACAAATATTAAAGAAACCTATACAAAACACAACTGAATGCAAGGAACAAATTCTGAAAGGAAACACGACTGTCCCTTAGAGATTTTCATTCTGTGAAGCCCTAATCAGGTCGCATTGAGGAAAAGAACAAAATTAAGTTGGCCAACAGCTTGTTATGGAACATTTTTCGGTTGCCTCGGGGGAGCTCGGGCAGCCGAACAGTTTGAGCCGCGTTAAAAGTGAAAACATATGTGCCATGAAATTATTAATCAAATAATCCACAACAATATTATACACATAGAAACGTAGCTACGAGTATATTCCTCAACAGACATTGCTCGCAGGTTGTTTGGGTTTATCACTTATGGCACCATTAGCGATAACGCCAAAAATCTACTCTGTGGTTACGAAAAATAACAAAACTCACGAGGCCGACTAGGAAGTGACTGTGTTGATTGATAGCCTTCCTTTTACTTTATAGCATTCGTTGACAATCATGTACGAGGGTGTATCAAAAAGATCTTGGAATCTATATTAAAGAATGCAAAAATTTAAACAAAAATATTTTATTTTTCTACATAATCTCCCTCAAACTCAATGCATTTAGAATAACGCGTTTCTAACTTCCTTATTCCTTGAGAAAAAAAATGTTTTTCTTGACGCTAAGAGTTTATTGAGAGTCAAGAAAAACTATTTTTCAATTCTCTATGGCAGCCATAGCCATAGTCATTATCGTGAAATTTAGATCCACAAATTTCCTCTTTTAATTTTGGAAATAAGTGAAAATCAATTCTAATTCCGAAAAATATGATGGGTGGTCAAGGAGATTGAAGCCAGCACAGCAGATTGCGTTGAGCGCAACTTCCGATCGATGAGCAGGAGCGTTATCATGAAGAAACAACAAGCCCAATGACAGTTTTCCACGACGTTTAAATGATGACTTTGGGATCTCAGTTAAATGTTTTATAGTTATTCTTCTGTCTACCAAAACCAGATTCTCAACCTTTTTGACATTTTCTTCCGTAACGGAGGTTGAAGGCGGCCCAGAACGCGGGCCATCTTTACAGCTCGATCTACCTTTTTTAAATTCAGTCACCAAGTATGAAAAATTAGAATCATCATCCTCTAATGTCTGCTGAATGTCCGAAAGAGTTTCCTTCGTAGTAATTTTTTTCAAGCTGAAAAAATTTTATCACCTCACGTAACTCACTTCTATCCATATTTTTGCGTTTTTAGCAACTCGTTGCACAAAACAATATAATACGTGCGATCGAACTGACAAAAACAAGTGACTGTTTGCATAAATATTGTGTGATTAACACTCTTTAATTTGAAAATCGAACTTCTCCCAAAAAGTAGTAAGGTATGTATTGGCTATCTTATCTCTTGCTGCCGGTACACAAAAATGCTACAAACATCGATGTTATGGCGACATATTTAGATATTTATTTATTTATTGAATAGGTTATATAATTATGTAGAGTCGATGCATACATCTATATGTAACAGCACCGCTACAGCTACACGTCCTAAAGCACTAAAGATCAATAATCCTTACCTTATAATAAGCCTGCCAGGGTACTTCGTATTTAAAAATACATTGTAGGTACCAAAAGATCTACTATTAACATATTTGGTCGTGTTACCCCTTATACTTTCCCTAAATTAAGTTGCCAAAAGTGACAAAGTCTGTTGAAAAGAGGTTTCCATTAGTGCTCTATGAAACTTGCGATATTACCATCTCCACTTTATCCTGCAACTCAGCTCTTTGCCGTTCGTTTATGACTTCATCTACTCAGTGATGCTAACATTGTTAAGACCTCTTTAGACATTTCTTAGTAATTCGGGTGAAGATAAGCTAAACTAAAGCCATTGAAAATAACGCAGATTGTTCTTTAGATAAGTGGACATCACCGCGCTTTGCCATAGTAACCTTATCACATGTGAAAATGTAGTTAAAACTAACAATATTGATAATTGTCATAGGACTTACCTATATCTTAATTGATTCTGATTGTGACTCTGGAAATCATTTAGTAACATTGTACATTCACAAGTCATTTAAATATCCCAAAGTAAATAAAAGTATATTTCGGCAGCATAAAAATTTATAAAATAACTAAGCAAAAAGAAAAAAAAGGAAATGTTTACGATTTCTGTTTCTAAAAGTTTAGTCATTAAGATTTACATTAAACTATTTACGGTTTTTACACCTTAACTTGTATATTTCGTGTTGCAGCTCGAAGCTACAGCGCTGATTTAAACTGAGTTTGAAGACTTCAAGTCCATCGCAACGTTTACCTACCTCAATTCAATTAAAACACACAGACAAGTCCATACAGCAAAAGAAATATAAAAAATATATTTTAGTAATGAAAATGTTGCAATTGACAAATGATGAATGACACCGCAAAGTGATAATGAAATGTTAAAAATATTTTAGTTTGAGTCTGTTAAAACACTTTCCCAGTATTTTAAGAGACTCAAACGGATTTTGTGATCTTAGTATCAAGTTGGCAAGTTTCGCTCAGAAGTGTTCGCTGCGAGTCAAACTTCGTCTGAAACTCTGAACTGTATTCTAGCAGTTGCCGTTGCATAAATAGCGTTGGCAAAATTTGTCTAAATAAAATACACAAAACAAAGTTAGGTTATTACGTTTTTGAACCAAATATGCCGCCTTTTTCTTATTATCAATCAATGCTTTACTGTTTACATTTTTGATTTTTATATTTATAAAGTAAAAAAAAGTTAATAGCTTTAAAAATCAAGTCATCACTACAACTGACGAATGGCACCACGCTTGCCAAATGCGGGTTGGTGATCACAAACCCGGGCTATGAATCGAACAATCCGAAACACATTTTGTCCGACCTGGGGTTTGAACCCGGGACCTTTGGGTATCGGACCAATCGCTTTGCCACTCGGCTACCGAGGCGTTCTATAACATTTGATTCGGTTCGATTTCTATAACAAAATTCTAAAGGACTTTTACTTTCATATACAGGGTCTAACAAAATCAATAAGCGAACGTATAAGGACAGTATCTATACATAATTCTGAATACAATGCCAAAAAATGGGCTCCAGTTTATAGTGATTTTTCAAAGTTATGTTCTCTAACAAACTAAATCAATTAAAATAATATACATCATGAAACATGCTGTATCTTTACTAACACGCACACAAGCGTCAATAAAAAGATAGTGTACAGATACACGCACACAATTGAAAAACCATTGTATGACATTCATACACACACGGCTATCTTTGTTGCGTGTAGTACAGCTGTAGGGGTTTGGAAAGGGTGTATTTTTTGGTGAATTATTATATTGTTTTGTTGGTTATCTCGGTAACGAGTCTGTAGTTTTGGACCAAATTTGGTGAGCATGTTCAGTGTGCTGTATAGATGCTCCCCTTAAACGTTCGTTTATAGATATTGTTAGACCCTATATTTCTATATTAGAAGTCAAAATAATTCTAAAGGAATATGAAATCGTCCAAAAAAATCACTTATCTCCGCGCAATTTCATCTTTTTGTAGTGACGATTTTATTGATTGAGGCCTTTGCCCAGCAGCGAGTCAGTATAATATAGGGCCTATTTAATGGCTAATTACTTAACTTTATAAATATGCATCAAATATTAGTTTGAAACTGATAACTGATAAAAACTAACCTACGCTTCGTGTACTTAGATAAATAACGTAGCTGGAGATATTTAGCATATTTATAATAAGCGTCCCGCTCGCAACTTTCCGAGTAAACTGCCGTCAAATGATCTCGTGGGACCTCTTTTTATTTTGGGAAAAAAGCCTTTTCTAAGAAGACACCAGACACGCTAAACTATTATAGGTTGTAAGAAGTAATACAAACAGAAGCTTAAAGAGCACTACCTACCTGTCTAACGTGACATCTGGTGACACCTGTACTAACATAATTAGTTTTTATATATTGAAATGAAACAACTTTATCGGATCTACACGCGTTTATTTTATACATTACTTTTAATTAATGCTTATCCTGACGTTTCGGACCCTGAATCACAGAGTAGATAAAATGTATTCACCTGAATTTCAATGTGTAGTGCTCGCGTAAACTTTAGAAAACATTTTTATATGTATATTCGGTAGGTCTGACAATCGGTGGTAATCTATTTTTCATACCCCTAAGTGATAAGGTTGGTCCACCCCAAACATTTTTTTTCCAATAGAAAATGTTTCACGATTTGTTTGTCTTGTTGTCATAGAAACGATTTGATTGTATTACATAGAAACTGTCAAAACGATACGAAGTCCGCTGGGTCAGCTAGTTTATAAATATTTTCTTTTCAATAAAATAGGTCCTAGGTCCTAGTTTGAATATGTTTTTTTTTATATCTTACGGGTAAAAACTTGGCCGTCATCTTACCTGATGGTAATTGTTGATAAGGCCGAAGGTGGAAGCGCACTTCACCCGGAACCCCAACTACTGAGGCACTGGCTATCTTATCTCTAGCTGCCGGAACACAATAATGCTACAAACATTGATGTTATGGCGACATAATGGTGGTAGCTAGCCAGGCGGACAAACAAGCCCTACCACCAACCAAACCGAGTACACAAATATGTACCCTTCGCTGGGAATCGAACCCGTGACCTCTGGGTCTAAGCCGGTGATCTTAACCACTAGACCACAGAGGCGGTTAAAATAATTGTTGTTAATTGTTTATGTTAGCATAGTATTATTTTACAATTTATTAGTCCCGCATACTAGTTTATTACACACCACAGCTAAGGTTGGCTGGGAGAGATCTTTTCTAGTGTTAAGCTCACCTTTGTATATGTCCCGTGTAACGTGTGTTTAAATGTAATTTGTACAATACAGGATTAATTTGTATTTGTAATTTGTAAAGAAGGTTAAGGATATGGTAAAGCGTTCTTATTTTAAACTGATATAAAAAGAAGATATTTTATCTAGCGAATGACCGTCGCGCCGCTTTGCCGATGTCGTATGCATTTGAGCGAGTTGGAGATATACATTTATGAAAATTACGTTGTATTTTAGAGAGTTTTCTGTTGGCCTTAACTGGCCTTTCTAGCGTTCCCGAATTTTTTTTCGGAGCAGTGATAAACTTAAGGGGTTCCTCAAGCATTGTAAACGAAACACCGTGAAAGTGTTTATAGAAAGAATGGCATCGCACAAACGTGTCCCCTTTTGCTACTAGATGACTACTAGACTCCGAGGGTTTCGGATTGGATCAGGAACGCAACAACCCAAAGGCGCCTCTTAAGGCCTAGCCTTAAGAGGCGCCATCGGCTCGGGTTGACCAGGGGCCCGACCGTCTAACCGATCGCTTTGACTTCGTGTGTGGTTTATGACGTCATCTTGTCGTTTCGTGCCGCCTATGAAAGCAATATCGAAAGCTATAGCCTTTAGTTTTTGATATTGCTTTCATAGGCGGTGTGAGGTGGCAAGATGACGTTATAAACTATACGCGTAGTCAAAGTGATCGGTTAGGCGGTCGGGGGGCAGGTCAGGCGGTGGGGAAAAGCGCCCAGGTACATTTCGTTACCTGGTATAGAGCGCTTGTGAAATGGGTCGTCGTACACATAAATATTACGTGTATTTTACGAACACACAACAATAAATAAATACAAACAAATTTCACGTGTCTCTATTTCCAAGTTCGGTACTTATTTACTTTCCCATTTCGATCTAAAAGCGGCTTTCAAGTGTTTTAAAGCTCTAAATCCACAAACATCTGCTAGTGAAGTTACAAATGCTTAGGACCTGTGAGAACGGGGATTCTGGTGTATTTTTTTAACGAGACCACGAGCGGTGAGAATTATTTTTTTTAAAGCTGGAGCAAAACAGCGCCTTGAAAATGGCATTTTGATGGATTAGGAGCATCTGTCCGAACAAATGAGGTTTACAGAGATAAGGTAGAGCCATCTTTCACTTTTTGTTTGCCCCATGTTCTCGCTCCCAGCTATTCTTTAGAGAATTCTTGGACGAATATTATTTTCTTCACATTCAGCAAAGAAATCGTCTCTTGATATAATGTGTGGAGCTCGATAGCGAAAGCTCAAGCGTTCGTGTTGCAATTTGATAAGTTAAGTAACTTTTGTTACGTTGCTTTACTGGATGGGTTGCAAATTAATATATCTCAAGGTCCTCTTTAAAGCTCCATTTAAGCTAAACGAGGTAAGTAAGGGTTAAAACTTGTATATAATGTAAAAATCTTGGAAGAAGTGGGCTAATCAGCAATCCATCTTCTCAGGCCACTGAAAAAAGGCGGGGAAATTGGTCACGGCTATGTTATATTATATCGGTAAGTTTATTCTTAAAATATTACCTTTACCTTGCTTTTGTTACAAAAATAATCAAATCTGCCCACTGGGTGTATATACCTTATTTATCTATTCCGTGGTTTATATCATCTGTAGATCCGAAAAGGCCATTTTGGATAACTTAATAAAGTAGATTTTCCCAATGGAATTCAAATTATTGCCTTTGTGACAATATGAATACGAAATTCTAACAAGATGACGTAGCCAGGAACAGCTTTCTAAATTGAATTAAATTAAATTCATTGACACGTTATTCACTAAGCATCATTAATGAATAGACATATGTCCGACAGAGTATCAATCCAATCTCGAATTATGAAAAATTACAAATATAAAATTTGATAGCTATTGATTTGATTGCTGTTCTGCCCCCTGACTATGAGCTCTTAACTTTTAAGAAAGAAAGAAAGAAAATACATTTATTGGCACACATAACATTAAAATTAATTACATACATGAAAAAAAAAAAAAACTAAAGTAGGTATATGATGACGTAAATGCTATGGGAAATTCTGAGATTTAGTGTTGTATAGTCTATAATATTAATACGTAAAGCAAAAACTTTATACCCCTTTTTACAAAAATTGCGCGGACGGAGGAGTATGAAATTTCGCACACTTATAGTTTATATAGAGAAGGAGTACAAAATGTTAATAATTTTTTTTTATTATGCATAAAAATACATTTAATCAATAAAACAAACATTACACACACTACCATGTATTTGAAACACGCATATAAAGTATATATATTTCAAAATTTCAAAAATGGAAGAGGTGCGGCCGAAATCTGTCAATGCCAATCCAAACTAACATTCTATCTTTTTTAATTTTTCATTGCTTAGGATATAATCCGTGCAGCCTTAATAAAATTACGGACGAATTTCGACCACTGGTCGACCACTAGTTACGATAAATCTTCATTCTAAATAACAGCGATCCTTAAAATGACAAATTCAATAAACCACATTCTACAAATGACCGATTCTTTTACTACATCTACTTACAGTGATAATCAGAAAGGTTAGACATACTGAGATTGATGGACGTATAGACGTTGGTGATATGGGTAATTGATATCCACTTCAATCCATTGAATCGATGGCTGTGCGTATTTACTGAGCTAATGCAAGCTAACAATATCTCATGCTTCAAATGCTTGATAACGTTGGTAACTGTGTAGGTTGTGAGCCTCTGTAACACCCATTATCTGACCCAGAGGTGTAAGGTTTGATTCATAGGGGGAAATTAGTTCAAGGAATTCTAGTGAATTATAACTTTATCTTTAATATCTACCTAGGTATCAAAAATTTTTAGTACCTAAAATAAACAAATACCTTCCAAGATTAGAACAAGGATCGTTCGTGCTCTATTTGGGTCTTTTGTCAGATACCGATTTGCTTCCAAACCTATGCCAGTGTCAGGTCTTCTGTCGAAATTGTTACTGTAAGCAGTCTTAATATCAAAATTAGAATCTGCCTAATAAAAATAAAATAAAAATCTTTTTAAAAACAAGCTTTTATTTTGTTAATAAAAAAAGAAGTAAAAAGTTAAAAATAATTTAAACCTGACAATAATAAAAAGATACCATTGTATAGGTACACTACATTACATTGCAATCTAACGGTATACCTAGGTCTATTAGGATCTAAATATGTCGTAGAAACAACAATGTAGTGGCAATTTTTTTTTTACTTATCTTTAAGTACATCCTCATCATCATCATCATCAGCCTATACTAGCCCACTGCTGGATATAGGCCTCTTCAAGTGCACGCCACCGAGCACGATCCGCGGCTACTCTCATCCAGTTCAGCTTTAAGTACATGGTCAGAGGGAAATAATAAAATTTGCATCTCTGTGACTTAGCAATATTTCCAGAACTAAACTATCAAATTAGACGCTGGTAAAAACAAATTTTATCTTATACACTTTTAAACTTTCGCGTTCCATAGTTAAACAAATTTAAACGGGGATTAACGCAAACTAATAAGTAAAAAGGTATCATACCTTCTTTAAACCCGACGTTTCGACCGAGTTACAACGGCCGTGGTCACGGGCGGACTACTGCGGCTGCTTAAAAGCAAAACATAGTAACTCGTTCCAACAAAAATGTTCAGGAGAGCCAAAAAACGGATCGTACTTTGATTAGTTCGCCCGAAGAAACCAGAAGAGATAGCGATTTGGATGTTTGGCCAAAAGTTGTGCTATATTGTTGACATTTTAGTTTAACTCGTAATCGTTTTGGAGTATAGTTACACTTGAATCGCTTATAATTTATTTTTATTTGTAAATTTACCCAAATATGACTGTAAAAACAATATCAAAACTTAATAAGCCTGCGTACTAGGTTATCAATTTGATTTTCTATGGTAAAATAGCTAAATAATTAAATCTATCGCGATGTTGCGCCTCCGTTTGCGTGGCAGAGTCTTCATGCACTGTCACGTTAGTTTGCCAACTACCGCCACACACAACACTAACGGTGTCCCTATTACGTATACAAGCCTTATTCTGGTTGTTTACTGACTGCGAAGAAAAACGAGGATGTCTTTTTGCAAATACTGGATTCCACGCTGAAGATAGTTTATGGCCGTCTTCCCGATTGAAATTATTAGGGTGCTTCTTTATTTCAATCGCTTCACGCACTATACTCTTGAATAAAAGTGGCGATCTGTGGAGAGGACTTGCGTACGGTAAAATTCAATCCAGTGATTTGTGCCTCTTTCAAGTAGATGTTCTGCAATCGCTGATTTATTAGACTGCCTGTTCTTTACAGCTGCGATATGTTCTTTGTCCCGCTCATGTATAGTCCGCTTTGTTAAGCCTATGTAGGAACTACCACAGCTGCCAGTCTATCTTGTATACGCCTGGTGTTTGAAGTGGCAAGACATCCTTCGGAGTGCCCACAATGTTATTTACCTTTGTGCCAGGAGTATATTATCGTCGGTATTGAAACTACTTAGGAAAGATTTATATATTGTGCCAAATAAATACAGTTTAAAAACACCTTCAAAAATTTAATGATTTTTTAACATGAAAAACGTTATTGTGGTTTAAATTTTAAAGCTAAGTATATCGTGCCGCTGACTTTTTTTAGATATACTGATAACTATTCATTTTTGTTGTACATTATTATCATATATACACAACCGTTTGGTCAGCGCACGCTGAAAAAGCAGCCAAGTTGCGCTTTTTTATTCTGACTTTATAAGGAAATTTGAAAATTTGGAAGTTTAAACTACTGTTTATCAAAATAAATTATAACAGATGTCTACCCTGAAATTTCATTCTAAATATTTAAAAGTATTTTTTTTTTAATTGGAACAGTAGTATTTATGAACTTTATCTCTTCATAACATTAGTGTAGATTAATAACGTTATTGTGGCTTTACTCTAGAAGCTAGGTATATCGTGTCGCTAACTTTCCTTTCATCAACTGATGCATAACATATTTGTAGTACATTATTTTCATGTATAGCTAATCTATCCGTTTGATCAGCGTACGTTGATGAAGCGGCTAGGCAGCGCTTTTTTACCGACTTGATTTACAAATTTAGAGATTTCGAGTTGAAGACTAATCTTTATCAAAATAAAACATAGCCTATGTTACCCGCAATATATGTAGCATTATATCAGTGAAAGAGTTTTTGGAATTGGACCAGTATTTCCAGAGATTAGCCCCGACAAATAAACAAACAAACAAACAAATATTATCACAAACGTTACCTCTTTATCAATAGTATAGATAAGTAAAAGGAGACATATGGCACAATGGTAACGTAATACTATTGTGCCATACGTTATTGACTTACGATTAATACTTTTACAACTTTATAATTTATAGTTTACACGAAAATCAAAAACAAAACACCAATAAAGTACGTTGTTCTGAATTTGAATTATCAAACGTGATAAATCTAATAATAATCAATGAACATAAGAATTGGAATTCGGGAACGCGATGATAACAGAGAGACATTAAGAAAATAGAAGCACTGTTCCCGCCCCTTCAGCCGTTAAGGAAACCGAAGTTTGGAAACTAGTTTCCTAAACGCCTTTTTTATACTTCTACGTAATTGGTTTCCTAAAAAGCTTTTTTTATACTTCTACGTAACTAGTTTCCTAAAAGTACTATGTTTAAGTTATTTTAGCCACTTATGAAACTAATAACCGGATTTCAGTAAAAATGTTTATTAGCATTGAGTATTGTATTTAATTTATTGCTTTTGTATAATTAATTAAAACCGTAATTGTACCATTTTTGTGTAGTTTATTTAAGATGTTACGCTGAAAACAAAAAAACAATTCATTTACTTAAAACAAAAAAAACAATTCATTCACTTAAAACAAAAAAAACAATTAATTCTCTTAAAACAAAACATTCACTTAAAACAAAAAAACAATTCATGCACTTAAAAATAATTCTTCATAAGATGAAATTAAAACAACTTCTTTAGTTAAAATAAAAATGCATAGATATGGTGAAATAATTTCAATACAGTGCCCCACAGTTATTAGTCCATTTTTTAAATCATTTATTGCATTATCAATCTCAGTATCTATTTCCTGGTAAGCTATACTTTTTTTGCTTTTACTTCTAAAAATATTAGTAACTCAAAATTTCTAGTAAGTTGGCTACTGTAACATTTTTCTTGCCAATGTACCTGTTATTCCGGCTATGCCAGCCTTCCAAGTTGTTCGTTGTTCTGATCTGTTCCTTACTACAGCAACAAGTTTTCTCAATGACACTGTTTAGCCACTCTTTTTTAAAATACGTATTGAATTTATTTGTCCTCACCGGAAGGCGACCTTAGCATCACATACTGAATACCACTTTTTATGAAATCTCGTGGCAATCGTGCGTTTCTTGGTAGGGGTTGATATTTTCGAGTTTTTACTCTTTCTGATTAAGCATCTGTTGTAATGGAAATAACATCCTATAATTTCGATTCCTCGAAAAACTTTACGTACTGCTTTCATAGCAGCCTTTTCCAAATCCATCGTGACTTTAGACGGTCTCCAATCCTGAAAGATCGATTTAGATTTGATAAGTCGAAAAAGGATTTCATAAGTTTCCTGTTTCTTAGCTGGGAGTGGGCAATATATTAATGGAGTTATATAGATTTATGTTGTTCATTGTGACCATGTATTGAGTATAATTGTTTAAAATTTTTTGGACAGGACTTGAATGTCCGATCGCACAATATTATGTTTGAAGTTTTTTACTAAATGCCGTACATTTTTATTACAGAATATATAAGAATACATTTATCAACTTCTTTATTGATGTAGTCCGTTATAAGGAATTTTTCTTCAAATTTTTTTGGCACTACCACACACAGTACATGAAGTTGGAAATCGCATTTTAGGTACACCTAGGACTTTGTTTCGATGATTAAATAGTCCTGTTTTTTTATTTTCATAAAAAGGAATGTCAGCCATCAAATGTAATCCATCACATTCAAAATTTATACACCATTTTATCGTACTGTTTTTTGTATGGACTCAAAATTAGAACCTGTTGCGTCTTTTAGTTTATCGAGTTGCTTTAAAACTATATTTTGTTCATTGTTTGGCGCACACTTAAAATGTGAATTATCTTTTTCCATTTCGTTTTTTATATTCAATGTTATACTGTCATGGCATCCTTGGTTATAATTGCTACAAAGCCAAAACGAGTTTCCGTTTGTATATTTTTTTTCCTGTGATATTTGTGTCCCCTATGTAGGGTGGCAACGCCTCCTTTTTTCGTTGATATGAATTTCAAATCTCTCAAGTCCATTTTAAATAAATATATAAATGATATTAATTAGTCAGAGCAACACTACACAAACAAGAAAATAAAATTATCTGTTGACATTTAATGAATGTCTAGTGATCAGAATAATAACTAATGCATCATAATATCTGTTAAATGACGTCCTCCAAAATGATAACTGGCCAGTTATACAAAAGAGATTAGTAATTCAGTTACGTAGAAGTATAAAAAAAGCTTTTTAGGAAACCAATTACATAGAACTATAAAAAAGTCTTAGTTTTTTAGTTTGACCGTGAGGAAACTAGTTTCCAAAACGCCTTTTTTTAAACTTCTACGTAATTGGTTTCCTAAAAAGCTTTTTTTATACTTCTACGTAACTGGTTATAGGTAGGAAACTAGTTATAGTTTCCTAAAAGTACTATGCTTATCGTGCTCCGAGTGCGAGCAAAAAAAAGAAAAAAGCATAATATGTCTAGCAGTATAGACTGATATGACATAGACTGATAATGATGACAGAAAAGACCCATGAGAAGAAACAAAGGGCTGTAAAAACAACACCTTTACGCTATTACTTGTACGTAGGTACCTCGGTATATTGAGTAATAAAAGATTAGCATAAGTAAATTCGATACGGTCGCAGAAATCCTGTCAGGACTCGTAAATCCCGTTCTAATTCCAACCGAATCTGAATATTTACCGAATCGTGTTACGTTTTCATCCCTTTAAAGCAGGCGTCTATTTAAATAATTGGCAAATAGAATCCCTTTTATTTGATTTTGCCCATAGAAAGTATCAGTGCTTAGTCGATTCTCTGCAGATTCGATAAAGTTGTGGAATCGAATGTACTCGTGTGTACCTATCGTTCGATTTGCGACGTTCTCCATTTCTAATTAAATGCATTGTACTTAATTAAAGTTTCTTAAGCTAAGCCGGTTTCTTATCAGATCGGCACTGGGTTGTATTAGGTACCTGCTTTCCGTCAGTATTGTTTACACCAAATTTCAGTGGACCACTATTTCAAATAATATTTCATTTCATCTTGGGTCCCATCAGTGCCAGCTAGGAGTCGAAGTGGTTGCCATCATTAAAGTTGGTCAGAACCATCGTCATCAACATCATCATCATCACATGAGTGGTCCCAAACTACCAAGGAACAGGCTATCTTATCCTAATCTGTCGAAACACTAGAATACTACTCACATTGTAGTTGGCCCTAGCCTAAGATCTGTAGTGTTACGTAAAACAATGATATTATACCATTAAATAAAATTGTAAGTTAATAAATATATACATAAAGTTATAACTATTACTTGATACAATAATGTCGGTTATCAGCAACTGAAATAGTTGAAAGATTAGAATTTTCCTTCTAAAAAATAGAATTCTATAAAAAAGAGGGTACCTAAAGCTTCCACTCGTGTCGAGCTGACGTGAGGCTTAAAGTAATGAGAGAGAGTGTAAGACCGGCCCCGTTCGGTTGTAATGAAGGCGGTAAGTAAGACTGACTTTTCCATTGCAACTCGGTTTTAACTAAGTACCATCGTGCTCATTCGTACTGCAACCCTACCATGGGTCCACACTAACAGGGTGCCCAGAGTTTTATTTGCCACTTGAGCGTTATCACGTTAGCAGAAACGATAAAGAAAGAAAGAAAAGTAAGAAAAACATTTACTAGTAACTCACACATACATAACAAAAAAATTGAGGCAGACAGTATACACACAATAGAAAAATAAAATGAAACAAAATAAAAAATAAAATTTTGTAATAAAAAGAAGTTAATGACTTGTATGGCAGAATTAGGTAAGTATAACTGTTTTTAAACTTTCGTGTTCCATTTTAAGCAAAGTTTTTTAAGCAGGATTGACGCATAGTTAATTTGTTTAAAATATGAACTCTCCTCGTTCGTCAACTATTTGAGCTGTTTTAATGAGGTATGCCATACAAATTCTATAAATACGAATGGTAAATATAACTTGTAGTAGGCACCCCGTACTCGCTAGTCAAAGCATTTCAGTTTATTGTTTTACCTGCAAAGGGTGCGATTTATGAATTTCACTGATAGCCTCGAGATTGATAATGAAAATAGTGAGTTTAGTGTAATTTTTTGGATTTACCCTCTTTCTGTCTGACTTTCTTCGCATTGAACCAATGTTTGCTGTCTATTGTGGTTTTATTGTTTTTCGAAATGGATGTTATTTAAGTTTTTAGTCTACAATACTTTGAAGTTCTGTCCTAATTATTGAATTAACTTTGTAAATTGCAATGTATTATGTTGCAGGGCTCCGTGGTTAAATAATAACACAACTGGTTAATGTATCGGAGTATAATTTCTGACTAGTTTTAATATGTAAAAATACAAGTATATATCTATAATCTATAAACAAAGAAATTGGCGGGGGAGATTTGTTGATTGTAGAAAGTCACGAAACAGGAACTAATGAGTTTTGCTTAATTTACATAAAATGTCTCTATATTAAATCACGTTATTAATTATCTCTATTAAATATCACGAACATTACGTGCTATGAATATTGTGCTGACGGCACATTACTTCCCCCTAAGAAAAAAAATAATAATAATAATATATAAATTAAATATAAATTTTTCCCCCGTGTGGTGCCGGGTTAGAATTGCACCACCCCCTCCCCTGTATCATAGCGGGTATCGTAAGAGGCGACTAAAGGGATTTTGCTGGTGGGAGAGCTTTGCTCGTCCGGCGCTACCACCATGCGGACTTGCAAAATCCGCCAAGTGTTCGGTGCTCCACACAGGACGCGTTCCGGGTTCAGAGCCGTAATACCGGAGCTTGGGGAGGTGCGGTGGCGGCAGGGTCAATGACCGGTGGGAGTCTTTGTGGACGCATTGTTCGGTTGACGCGGGTGGATTCGCCGGCCAGGGAGACCCGTAGAAACGGTGGTGCCGCTGGCCGCCCGCGGCATAGTACAGGAGCCCAACTATGGCTAACCACCTTAGGAGGCTACTCCACCAGGCCGCGCATAATCCCGAAGTGGCTCGTCGTGCCGGTTGGTGACCGGATTGGTGGGACCCGGCGACTACTTTCGGGGGGGTACGGGGGCCCTTCCGTCCGGGGGGTCGATCAACGTCTTACCGAACAACTACATGCACTAGTTCATGAAAGTTTCCCACACCTTGTCTTTTCCTCCTTGCCGCCACAGCATCTCCTTTTACTCACGCCCCCATCCAACCACCATGTCAGTGTCTAATAACAATGCAGGTCAGACAGCGGCATCCCACTTCCCCACCACCAAGTCGCTTTTTGAGGTGGAGTTCACTAACATCCGTGGACTCCATTCAAACCTCAACGCCGTCCACCAACACCTAGAGACGGCCCGGCCTGCATTGCTCTTTCTGACGGAGACACAGATCCGCCGTCCTGCCGACATTGCATATCTGCACTACCCCGGCTACGTGCTTGAGGAATGCTTCCTCGCAAAAGCCGGAGTATGCCTTTTCGTCAGGACGGACGTGTGTTGTCGACGTTTGCGCTGCTTGGAAGACCCCTCCTTCTCTATCCTATGGGTACACGTAGATCTTGGTTCCGAGAGCCATGTCTACGCTTGCCTGTACCGTTCCCACTCCGGAGACCACGAGACAACTCGGCTATTCGACTACCTGAGCCAAGCAGTTGACGACGTACAGGAGCGGTTTCCGTCTGCCGATGTGGTGCTTTTGGGAGATTTTAATGCCCACCATGAGACCTGGTTGGGCTCTTCCAAAACAGACCACGCAGGCCGAACTGCCCACGCATTCGCACTCACGCATGATCTGATTCAACTGGTTCTCCAGCCCACCAGGATTCCGGATATATCAGGTCAAGCGCCTTCCTTGCTAGACTTACTACTGACGAGTCGACCAGCCGGGTACAGAGTATCGATAAGTGCTCCGTTGGGCACTTCTGACCATTGCCTGGTTGGTGCCACCGTACTGCGCCGTAAAAGCTCTCCCTCAGTAGAGTCTAAACGGCGTTTGTGGCACTACTCGTCGGCAGATTGGGATGGTATGCGCGACTATTTTGCGTCCATCCCGTGGGGCCAGCGCTGCTTTGTGGGAAGGGACCCGTCGGAGAGTGCCTCTGCTGTTGCTGACGAGATCATGTTGGGGATGGAATATTACATTCCTTACACTGATGTCGTCAGCGGAAGTAAGGCGCGCCCTTGGTTCAATCGCGAATGCGCCAAAGCTGTTGAACTTAAACAGGCGGCGTATCGCGCTTGGACCAAGGCTCGCACGCTCAACGATCGTAACATCCCTTCACTCAAGGTAGTCTTCAACAAGGCCACCAAAGTCTGCAAGAGTGCTCTCTCGAGAGCGAATGCCCAGCGCGTTGCTCGCGTTGGCCAAGAGCTGTTGTCGCACCCAACGGGTAGCCGAAGTTATTGGCGACTGGCCAAAGCGGTGCAAGCCAACTTTTGCGCGCCTTCTCTGCCCCCACTGCGGTACCCTGATGGCTCGTTGGCCCATCAGCCGCTAGACAAGGCTAACCTCTTAGCGAAGCTCTTTGCGGCGAATTCGCGCGTCGATGACTGCGGCGCGGAAGCACCTGCCATCCCTTACTGTGGCTCCTCAATGCCTGACGTCCAAATCAGGCAACATAACGTCCGTGCTGTGCTGCAGTCACTTGATGTGCGGATGGCTAGCGGTCCTGACGGTATACCGGCAGTCGTTCTAAAAAAATGTGCTCCCGAGTTGTCTCCAGTATTGACACGCCTATACCACCTCTCGTACTCTACTGGGATTGTGCCGGAAGCTTGGAGAAAAGCGAACATCCAGCCGGTCCCCAAAAAAGGGGATAGGTCCGACCCAGCCAACTATCGACCTATTGCTGTCACCTCTGTCCTTTGTAAAGTTTTTGAGCGAATCATAAACAGGCAACTCATTCGCTACCTAGAAGATCATTCCCTGATTCATGATCGACAATACGGGTTCAGACCGAAACGATCAACGGGCGATCTCCTAGCGTTCATAACACACCTGTGGGGTGAAGCAATGGACAAGCACGGAAAAGCACTGGCTGTTAGCCTGGACATCTCCAAGGCTTTCGATCGAGTTTGGCATCGTTCGCTTCTCTGCAAGCTTTCGGCATACGGCTTGCCACCTCGCCTATGCGATTGGGTCGCCGGGTTCCCGCATGAGCGCAGCATTCGCGTACTCTGCGAAAGCAGTGCCTCACAGTTTCTGCAGGTGAACGCCGGAGTGCCGCAGGGTTCTATATTATCGCCCGCGCTGTTCCTTCTGCATATCAATGACATGTTATCCTTGGGTAACATTCATTGCTATGCAGACGACAGTACAGTTCATTGGCGTTATTTGGATCACCCTGCGGCAAAGCAAGCCGATATAGTGGAGTCAAGACGTAAAATTGTCATTGAGCTGGACGAGGAATTAGACCGCATTTATAAATGGGGCTCTGATAACCTGGTCCAGTTCAATGCTAAAAAGACACAGGTCTGCGCTGTCACTGCCAAAAAGTCCGCATTTCTCCCCCAGCCCTCCTTCCAGAGCAACCTATTACCCATCCAGACTGGTCTCAGTCTCTTAGGTATGGACATACACAGCGACCTCAACCCGAAGAGCTATATTGAGAGCATCATAACCACAGCCTCACGTAAACTCGGAATCCTGAACAAAGTGAAGCGGTTCTTCACACCTGAGCAACGTTGTCTTTTGTATAAGACTCAGGTGCGCTCCTGCGTGGAGTATTGCTCTCATCTTTGGGACGGATCCGCCAAGTACTTGCTCGAAGCTCTTGACAGGTTGCAAAAACGTGTTGTCCGTATTATCGGTAACGATGACGTTACAACCAGTCTGGAGCCGTTACAGCTACGTAGGGACATTGCTTCCCTTAGTGCTTTCTACCGCCTTTACCACGGTGAATGCTCTGAGGAGCTCTTTAACCTCATTCCTCCCTCTCCATTCCTTTCCAGATCGACGCGTGCAGGTCTGAGAAGCCACCCTCAAACCGTGCTGACCATCAAGACACGTACCAAAAAGTTTGGACAATCGTTCCTTTGCCGAACTGCCCGTATGTGGAATGCGCTTCCCGCACACGTGTTTCCCTCCTCTTTCTCTCTCGGGTTATTTAAGCGGGGCGTGAAAAAGCATTTATGCAGGTCGCCATAGTGTGAGCGTTCGGCATAGTGTGGTAGCGCTGTGATGAACGCTTTCACTTCTTGGGCTTCACTGGCTGCTTTTCATCAGGCAGGGTGAAGCCATTTTTTTTTTTTTTTTTTTTTATACATAGCTCAGCAAATGACTCCATTCCACCTGATGTTAAGTGGAAATGGAGTCCAGACGTAAGGACAACTGGTGCAGCGAGAAAACAACGCAGCATCAGTCACCCTCACCCTCCCGGCCCACAAGGTGCCTCTTCACGCCTCGTTTGAAGGACCCCATGTCATAGGAAGGAGGGAAAACGTGCGCTGGTAGACTATTCCATCTTTTGGAAGTGCGACAGAAAAACGAGTCACCAAATTTCTTTGTGCGCGATGGAATGTTCGAGACAGTACAGCGGTGACTCCGGAGAGCAGCACGCGTACTCCTATGGAGAAAGGGAGAAGGTGGGATGAGGTCAAAAAGCTCTTCAGAGCACTCGCCGTGGTATAAGCGGTAGAAGACGCTGAGTGACGCTATATCTCTACGCAATTGCAGGGGCTCGAGAGCATTAGTGACCCCTGCACTGCCGATAATGCGTATAGCGCGCCGCTGCAATCTGTCCAAGGCATCGAGAAGGTACTTTGCGGAACCGTCCCAGAGGTGCGAGCAATATTCCACGCAAGATCGCACCTGTGTCTTGTACAAAAGGCACAACTGATCCGGCGTGAAGAATCGCCGCACCCTGTTCAGGACACCGAGTTTACGTGACGCAGTTTTTATCACGGTTTCATTATAGTCCCTCTGGTTCAGATCGCAGCGAATCTCCATACCAAGCATGTTTATACTGCTCTGCAGGCCGAGTGATGTGCCTTGAAGAGAGGGAAGGGGTAGGAATGGCGACTTTTTTGCCGTGAACGCGCATACCTGTGTTTTCTTGGCATTGAACTCAACAAGGTTATTGGAGCCCCATTTAGATATGAGGTCCAATACCCGATTGAGCTCAATGACAAGATTTACTCGCTTCACTTCAGTCTCGACCTGCCCAGCCGCTAAGTGACCGTTATACCCACCGTGCACCGTACTATCATCTGCATAGCAATGAATATTTCCAAGTGGAAGCATATCATTGATATGCAGAAGGAACAGCGTGGGGGATAGAACGGACCCCTGAGGGACACCAGCGTTCACTGACATGAACCGCGAAGCACATCCGTCTGTGAGTACTCGGATTCTACGCTCATGTAGGAAGCCAGCGACCCAGTTGCAGAACTGAGCAGGCAGACCGTATGCCGGGAGCTTGGACAGAAGGGCTTTGTGCCAGACCCGATCAAAAGCCTTGGCTATGTCAAGGCCAACAGCCACCGACTCGCCACGCTTATCAACAGCCTCACCCCAGAGATGTGTAACGAACGCTAGAAGATCACCCGTTGACCGTTTCGGCCGAAACCCGTATTGGCGATCGTGAATTAAGGGGTGTTCTTCTAGGTAGCGGATAAGCTGTTTATTTAGAATCCGCTCCATGACTTTACACAAAACTGAAGTAACGGCTATTGGGCGTTAATTAGTCGGATCTGATCGATCTCCTTTTTTCGAAACCGGTTGCACATTAGCATCTCTCCAAGATTCCGGCACACAACCTGAAGAAAGCGAGAGACGGTATAGACGAGTTAAAACGGGGTACAACTCCGCTGCACACATTTTTAAAACTATTGCTGGGATGCCATCAGGGCCATTAGCTTTCCGAACATCGATTGACTGTAGCTCCGCACGTACATCACACTGTCTGATTTTAATATCAGGCATTGTGTGGCCACAGTGAGGAATTGTTGGTGGCTGTGCATTGCAGTCATCGATTCAGGAGATCGGCCTTCTCCTGCGGCTTGTGAGCTAAAGATCCGTCAGGACATCTCAGAGGTGGCAGCGAGGGTTGGCAGAAGTTAGATTGCACGGCTTTGGCAAGACGCCAGTAGCTACGGCTGCCCGTAGGATGCGTCAGTAATTCTTGGCCAACCCGTGCAACGCGCTGGGCATCCGCTCTTATGTAAGCCTTCTTGCAGGACTTGGAGGCATTGTTATAGGCTGCTTTCAGTGTGCTGGTCTCAGGATCTCCTTGGGCTGAACCTCTGATCCAAGCGCGGTATGCCGTCTGCCTGTTAACTACAGCGTTGGCACACTCGCGATTGAACCATCGGTTGCGCCTGCCTTTGCTGATGATATAGGAGTGCGGAATATAGTACTCCATTCCTAAGACTATCTCATCAGCAACTGCAGTCGCACTAGCTGTCGGGTCCTTCCCGCTGAAGCAGCGCTGCCCCCAAGGAACGGATGCGAAATAGTCCCGCATACCATCCCAATCTGCCGACGAGTAATGCCAAATCTGGCGTTTCGATACCGCTGAAGGCGGTAGCGGGGCCAGAGGCACTTTGCTGGATACCAAGCAGTGATCCGAGGATCCTAAAGGAGCTCGAACCTCCACTCGGTAGCCAGCTGGGCGACTCGTCAGCAAAAGGTCCAGCAAAGAGGGCGCGTGACCGACTATATCTGGGATCCTGGTGGGCTGGTTCACCAGTTGAGTCAGGTCGTGCGTGAGAGCGAATGCGTGGGCAGTTCTACCAGCATGGTCAGTTTTGGAGGAACTTAACCACAACTCGTGGTGAGCATTGAAGTCGGGGGACTTCCGAAAAAAACACCAATTCCGCCGATGGAAACCGCTCCTGCGCTTCATCTGCTACCCGACTAAGGTGTTCCATAAGTCGAGTTGTCTCCATGTCACCATTATGGGATCGGTAGACGCAGACGTAGACACGGCTATGAGAGCCCAAGTCGACGTGTACCGCAAGGAGGGAAAAGGAAGGGTCCTCCAGACAGCGCAGACGGCGACAGCAAACATCCGTCTGAACGAACAAGCAAACTCCGGCTTTGGCTTTGAAGGACTCTTCAAGCACAAAGCCCGGATAGTGCAGGTTGCTGGTGTCGGCCGGACAGATTATTTGCGTCTCCGTCAAAAACAACATTGCTGGCCGCGCCGTCTCAAGATGGTGGTGGACGGCATTGAGGTTTACATGGAGTCCGCGGATGTTAGCGAACTCGACCTCAAACGGTAAAGTTGTGGTGGGGGTGTGCACCGCTGTAAGACCAGTTTTAGTGTTTGGCGCTGTCATGATGAAGAAAAGGAGGGAGGCGTGAAACGAGGGAATGCTACCGCGATGCAAATGGTTAAAGTGTGGCGGCCTGTTTCACCAGGGAGCAGCCTACAGATGAGTATCATTAACCCGCCGAACGGAAGGGCCCCCGAACCCCCCCGGGAATGGCCGAGATTATGCGTGGCATGGTGAGGCAGCCTCACGAGCTTCTTAGGCTCGCTTGGGCCCCTGTACTGTGCCACGGGCGGCCAGCGGGACAGCCGTTTCTACGGGTCTCCCTGGTCGGCGGGTTAACGAAGTCCTCTTGGCACTGGTTTGACGGAAGCCTCCACAGACCAAATGCATCGCAGCAACATCCACTCGAGCTCTGGTTATACGCTGGCTGATCCCGAAACGCGACCGACAAGCGGTCACTTGACGGGTTTTACACCATGCGTACGGTGGTCACTAACCAGACGGGCCAAGCCCTACCACGCAGTAGAGCATATGGAAGTTTGAAAATCCGTTAGTCGCCTCTTACGACACCCACCGGAGGAGAGGGGCGGTGAATAGTATTCTTTCTCCGTCACCGCACGGATAAAAATTATGACGCATTATGGCGTGCCACAATAAAAAAAAAAAAAATATATATATATTACAAAATAACATTAATAAAAACAATGCATAGAACCCTAATTAAAATTACGAACAATAACTTAGTGGTATAGTAATAGTAATTGCAACCTTGCAGACTGCGCGTAAATGAATAATGCTGATTCCGCGTCTTGTTCTGTCTGCTAGCGCCGATAATACTTCTTTATTCTGAACGTAAATGTGTGACATAATACGATAGGTGCGACTTATAACACTCTTGGGAACGTGATTATAAAGCGAATCTTACAGGCTGTCGAGAGAAACGACCAGCTCGTGTGACAACGTTCTTATCTGGTCGTGTGCTTACTATCTGCTTTGTCAGTGGTTCTTGATCGGCTTTCAGTACGAACGCTGGTTTGATTCTGTCTATAGAGATTCTTACGCGTTTGTCGCCTTGCAATATTACGAAATTTTTATCACTTCTGTCAATGACTTGATACGGACCATCGTATGGAGGACTGAGACAAGGACGCAAACGATCACATCTCACGTACACATGTGAACATTTTGACAAGTGAGGATGAACGAAAGTATTGTTATTCGAGCTCTCTCTTTTGGGAGAGAGATTGCTTTTGTAATATTTTCTCTCAGATTGGTAACGAAATCGTTAAACGTTTCCCGTTGCTCGCAACCAAAAAATTCTCCTGGTAGTTTAATCGTGGCGCCATATACCAATTCAGCGGCACTGAAACCAGTATCTTGACGAAAACAAGCATGAAGTCCCAATAAAACGGTTGGTAACTCTTCCATCCAGTTGGTTGTATTGCCTCTTGCGATCAATGCTGTCTTTAGCGTTTGATGTAAACGTTCTACCATGCCATTCGCTTTGGGATTATATGGAGTAGTTCGTATCTTATGAATACCCATTAGCTTGGCTAATTCTTTGAAAAGGTTTGACGCAAACTGTCTCCCCTGATCGGTTGTGATTTTCTCAGGACATCCAAATCGCGATATCCATCCTCCGTAAACGTGACGTGCGACTGATTCGGCTGTAATGTCTTCAACTGGAAAAACTTCGGGCCATGAAGTGCATCGGTCAATCGTCGTAATTAAATATCTTTTATTCTGAGATACAGGTAACGGTCCTACAATGTCTAAATGAACGTGAGCAAAACGTTGAGCAGGCATAAACTTTCCGAGTGGCGAATTTGTATGTCTAAGCACCTTTGAGCGTTGACATTGTAAACATGACTCACACCATTTGTTTATATCCGTATTCATGTTAGGCCAAATGAACTTTGTATTAATCATTTTTCTCGATGTATTTTTTCCGGGATGGTTTAAACAATGTATTCCCTCAAATGCTTTCTTTCTAAATTCCTGAGGTAAGAAAGGTCTTGTTTCTCCCGTAGAAACGTCGCAATACACCCGTATTCCGTGTTTATTTGATGTTGCTAAAATCATTTTTAATCTCGGATTTTTAATAAGTTCTTGGAGTTCGGGATCTAACTTTTGTTTAATAGACAACTCTTTGTAATCTATGTTGGACGGTATAGTTATTTCATCAACTGTCCTTGAGAGTGCATCTGCAACTACGTTGTCGTGACCGCTAATGCGACGTATATCGGTAGAGAATTGCGAAATGTATTCCAAGTATCTCACTTTACGTGGTGTGTCATTTAGTGACGGCTTTTTTAAAAATGAATGAACCAACGGTTTATGATCCGTGTAAATAATAAATTGCCGACCTTCTAGTAGTCGTTGAAAATATCGGACTGCTGCAAAAATTCCTAGCAGCTCCCGGTCGTAGGTTGAATACTTCATCTGAGCTGTAGTAAATGCTTTTGAGTAAAATCCTAGCGGCTTCCAACCTTGTTTACATTTTTGATGGAGCACGGCGCCCATACATTTTAAACTCGCATCAGTCAATAAGGCAAGTTCAGCTGTTGGAGAAGGGTGCGTCAAAATTGCGGCATCCAGAATGTTTTGTTTGCAACTCAAAAATGCCGATTCCGCTTCCTTCGTCCATTGAATAACGGAATTGTCATTTTTCTTTGTTTGCTTTAAATAGTTGTTGAGAGGAACTTGATGTTGGGCAGCTAAACGTAGGCTTCCTCGATAAAAATTGACTATGCCCAAAAATCTTCTAAGCTCCTTAATGGTTTTAGGTTTAGGAAAATCTTTGATCGCCTGCACTTTCTCACTTGTGGGGCTGATGCCCTTACTTGAAATGTGGTAGCCCAAAAAATCCAATTCTTTCTTCCAAAATTCGCACTTTTCCAAGTTTATTGTAATGCTGTTCTCTTGAAGTCGTTTAAATATAATCTCCAAGTGTTCCTCATGCGTTGATTCTGTAGAACAGATTAGTAAGTCATCTACGTAGGCACACACGAAGTCTAAGTCGCCAAATATTGAATTCATGAATATTTGAAATGTCTGTGCAGCATAACATAGACCAAACGGCATTCTGGGAAACTCAAATAGTCCAAATGGAGTAATTATCGCTGTTTTTTCTACGTCTGCAACCTCAATGCAATGAAAAGCTTTTTTAATATCAATTTTGCTAAATAAAGACTTTCCTTGTGCGACGTACGTGAAATCTGTTAACCTTGGTAAAGGATATCTGTCTGGAACTGTGGCTTTATTAAGCATGCGATAATCGCCGCACGGTTGCCAGTCGCCATTCTTTTTCTTCACTATATGCAGAGGACTGGCCCAGGGGCTATTGGATGGTCTACATATTCCCATCTCCATCATTGTTTGAAATTCTTTCTTGGCCACCCGGTATTTATCCGGGGGTAGAAGTCGCGCACGAGCATACACTGGAGGGCCTTCCGTAACAATATGATGTTGCACTCCATGCTTTGGTTTGCACTTAAATGCTGTCGGGCGGGTCACGTCTGCGTACTTCTCAATGATCCGCCTAACGCTATCCGGAAGGCGGGAGTTAATAGTAGTGACGCTGCTATATCCTTCCGCTCGAGAAACAGTGGCTGGAGTTGATAATTGTGTTAGTTTATCAATCAATTTCATGCCATGAATATCTACCAAAAGTTTGTGATGTTCCAAAAAATCTGCGCCCAATATTGACATATTTCCTCCTGTATCAACCAAAAACCTTATGTCATTATCAGTATCTCTGACGGTAAGGCGGTTTGAAGGATTAACAGTACAGATTTCCGCCGGTGTCCGTACTGTAGTTAGTTTTCCGACTGCTTGCCAGCTTCCCAAGCGCACGGTTGTATGCACTTATGCGCGCGGTTTTTAAAATGCCGATGATAAAAACATACTTCATTCGATGCGGACCTTGACAATGACCGGCCTCTTGACCTAGATCGCGGTCGGTCGTAGCGCCTACGCTGAAATGAGCTACGTCGGCTGTGCTCGCTACGCAAACTTGCAATTTCCAACTGCATTTGAGCTATTTGTGATGTTAATTGCGTAACGATGTCTACTTGTGATGACCTTGAACTTGAGTTAAGCCTGGAGTTCTCTAGAATTTTGTCAGCCATCTCGCTCATCTTATCCAGTGAAAGGTTTTCTGTGACGGCTAACACCGTGGTTACTGACGAAGGTAATTGACGTAACCAAAACAGTCGAATTGTGTCGTCATTCATTTTCCCGCTGCTTATTTGCTTCATTCGGCGTAACAACTGAGACGGCCGTTGGTCGCCGAGATCCATTTCGGCAAGAAGTTTCTGGAATTGCCTCTGCTCTGTTTCTTCATAACAATTTATTAGGCGTTGTTTAATGCCCTCGTATCTTTGTTCTGCCGGTGGATTAATTAGCAAATCGCTCACTTGCTGTATCTCGTTTTTTCCCAATTTCGCGATGACCAAGTTGTACTTGTATTCGTCGCCTTGTTTCTGAGGTGCGACGATCGCTTCAAACTGGGTGAACCATAACCGTGGTGAGTCTGTCCAAAAATCGGGAATGCGGTCGCCAATGGAAATTGCTGCTATCTCCGGTGTTTCTGTGAGAAGACTGTTCCTGATGCCCGTTGGTAGTGTGGGAGCCATTGTGGAAAATGAGCCAGAAATATATTTAATTCGTACCAGTGTGATGTAGTTGTTCTTCTTCCGGGCGTGACTTATGTCGGGAGATTCTTCCGGGCTTGACTGTCGTCGGGCGATTCTTCCGGGCGTGACTTTTGTCGGGCGATTCTTCTGGGCGTGACTTTTGTCGGGGTCACCAATTGTTGCAGGGCTCCGTGGTTAAATAATAACACAACTGGTTAATGTATCGGAGTATAATTTCTGACTAGTTTTAATATGTAAAAATACAAGTATATATATTAATCTATAAACAAAGAAATTGGCGGGGGAGATTTGTTGATTGTAGAAAGTCACGAAACAGGAACTAATGAGTTTTGCTTAATTTACATAAAATGTCTCTATATTAAATCACGTTATTAATTATCTCTATTAAATATCACGAACATTACGTGCTATGAATATTGTGCTGACGGCACATATTACCTTATAATGTTGAATAATGGCCCAAGAGAAAAATATAAATTTTAATTTAATATTTAAGTTAGTAACGAGTGTAAGTTTCTCATGTAAGTGAATTTAATAATTCTTATGAGAAATAAAGATTTATAAACCTAAAAAAATGAAAAATAATTGTTTGTAAGTATCTTAGAATAGGTACAGGAATTTGTCTGCCGACATTTTGTTTTTTTTAATACCTTACAGTGCTTTCATCTCACCTGATGTTAAGTAGTGAAAAGGCCAATGGTGGAAGCGCACTTTACCCAGAATCCTCAACTACTGAGGCACTGGCTATAATATCTTATATCTAGCTGCCGAAACAACAATGCTACAAACATTGTTGTTATGACGACATATTTATATAAGTTGGTGGTAGCTTATCGGGTGGACCAACAAGCCCTGCCACTAACTAAACCGAGTACACAAACATGTACCCCCTACTGGTAATCGAACCCGGGACCTCTGGCTCTGCAATACCAGTCGCCAGAGTTTAAAACCACCGGGTTTTAACCACTACACAGAGGCGGTTTAAAAACTTGTTACATTGTGACAGTCTTACTGATGTGTTCGTAATAGTTGTTTAATTTTAAAATGTATTAAATGTGTAAGTGAACTCATGGTAAGGGTGAGTTGGACCGCGCTCCCACTAATTTTACATTTAACCTTTTTTTCTTATTTAAGCTTTGATTGTAACGTACACTTTGGACCGACGTATTATATTATAGGGTACGTAATTGAATATAGTACGGGTATTTTCAGATCTGACTTAGCAATTAAGTATCATTAAAATAAATATATATATTTTTAACTAATATTTTAAATACTTACGCGTGCAAATTCATCGCAAAAGTCGCGCGGAGGAATGAAAAGTAGTAGTAGTCAGTTAGTACAATATGAGTGTTCTATTCGTGTAATTTAAATCAATGTAGATTGCAACGTGAAAAAAATAAAATAAATAAACGTGATAATATTTCCTTGTCCGATACCTATACTTAATAATAAAATCTACTCATCTACTAATCTACTAATACTCATTTATTATAGATTTTATTCGGACAAAGAAATATTATAACGTTGCAATCAACATTGCTCAAGATTTAATTCTGGGATCGTATAGCTTGTTTTTTTTCAGTTTTTTCTCTTTGCTGTTATTTTTTATGTTAGCCCGGTAATACGAGTATATAATTATTTTATATATAGTTGTTTTAGCAGTCGGGTTTTATGTTTTATTTTAATAATTTGGTTTTTAATTTTTATAAGGCCTACCTAAGTATATACTTACCTACGTCCTTTGCATTATTTCTGTATTGGAATTGTCAAGTACACTCACGCCGCAGAATATTTATAAGATTATTTACAAGACCTAAATAACATAAGCTTGCCACAATCCTATTTGGAAAAACTTTCCATTTAAGCACTAAAATATAAAGATTTCAAAAAATTGTGCACAGACGGAACGATACCCAAAAGGTTTCACAAAGAGTTTTTAGAGATGCCCTACAGTGGTACTTTGATTGAAACGGATGAAGAAGATGAAGACTTCATCGAATAATATTGACATCGATTTCGTGTAATTTAAATCAATATTACCTGTTTAAAAAAATAAATATTTGAAACAATGCTGATATATTTTGACACTGGCAAAATACATTTCTGTTTCTTTAATTCCATTGCGTTTTAATCAATTTAAACAATGATGCCGTGTATACATCTTATAAAGCACATACTATGGTTATCACCATGATTGAAAGACTATCTTGAATACACATTATAACCCCCTTATTCATAAAAACTATTTAAGCTTTATTTAGTTAATCATTGTTTTGTCTCTTTTTCTTAAATTCTAAATGACGTTTGTGTGACGTTGACAAAACAATATTTAACTAAATAAAGCCTGAATAGTTTTTATGAATAGGGGGGTTAAACGTGTATTCAATAATTTATCGAACTTCTTTATTTTTTGATGATGATGTATCTTAAAAAGTAAAAATCAAAAAACAAATGACTCCCGCTGCCCCGGTGGCGTTCTAATTTTGAAAACTGTGTTCTTGAACAAAATGATAGTCTATAAAAAATTCAGCACAGATGCAACCTAGACGAAACATGTAGTTTCGGTAAAAGTTAGTGTATTCATAATTCAGTGGAACTGCTGCCCCGCTTTTAACTAACCCGCAGTCGGGCCTAAAATATGCACAAAGAGGTCTTTTTAAATTAGGCACTACACTCTGAAGTATAATGTGGTGTACAGGAATTAAGGGCTTCATTGTCTTTTAAATTATACACGCTGTAGATTGGTATAGTAGCATGGAGAAAAAACGTTATAGAAAACAATACGTATTTATTTGTACGTACATAAAATAAAAATGAGATTTAAAAATATAATAGCTTGAAACAATTTTTTTCTACCTTTTTTCAAATTAAAGTTTGTTCGCTACATTTGCGTAACATACTCGTCTAACCTTAAAGAAAGAAACTTAAAATTTTTCAAATATAAAAAAAATTAAATATATTTTTATGTATACAACTTGGTATAGGTACCTAAATAGTACCTAATCTATAGACCTAGAACTGCTTCTCTGTGTTATCATGTTTATACAATTTTTCATACTATGATTTTTCAACTTTAAATTTTTGTGCTTATTCAAACTCATCCAGAATCGCAACAAACGCTTTTCCTTACCGATTATTAACACCAGCAACCGCTGATGACAATAATATTGATAGTTGTCATAAAAATGTCAAAAGAAAATCTGCAGGTTTTGATAGAAAAAACATTTCACAAAACTTTTATTCAAACAAGGACAATATCATTTTCGGTGAAAGTGTCCTTTACTGTGACACCGAAATAAAGCTGAGAACAATTTGATGAGGGTACCGATAATTGACACTTTTATTATCGTGTCAGTTCCCCTTAAGAGGTAATTTGATGCAGTGTTTACAGTTTGTAAATTGTATATTTTTGATAATACCATTAACAAGTTTATAGGTAAAGCTCGATGTTAAAGTGTTAACTTTTATTTTAAAAGTCCTTTAAACTTTCACGTTCAATTATAATCAAATATTTAACGGCACTTAACGCAATTTATTAGTATAGGTCATCATCAGCTCTTTTTATGTCCCTACTGGTGCACGAGCCTTCCCTATGGATGGAAATAGAGAGAACGGGCCATAAACCACCACTCGGGCCCAGTGCGGATTGATGGTTGTTAAGGGCGTTTACGTCGTACACTAGCGCCACTAAACCATAACATGTGAGGTGTTCATTAGGTGACGTAAAAATGCTAAATTACTTCATTCAAATAGTTTGTTGAGCATAATTTGATTTTCTATCTCTAATTACTAGATATGTTCTTTTTTTCATTAGTGGCGCTAGTGTGCGGCGTAAACGCTCTTAACGACTGCTAAAGCTCGGACCAACGGCTTTACGTGCCTTCCGAAGCACGGAGAAACTCGAGATGATACATTTTTGGTCACCTATCCAATGGTCAGCCTTTGCGAAAAATGCTTAACCTTAGCACTCGCAGACAGGGCTCGTTAATCACTGCACCATCAAGCTCCAGGTATCCTAGGCATAATATGACCTTATAGTCAGAGCGCAATGGTGGCTAACCTTTCTCTCTCTCTTTCCCGGTGCTTGAGCGCCGAAAAAGAGAGTGGGTAAGGGTAGGAGAGTAACCGTACGCCAGGGGCCTCCGCTTTTTGGAGGCATGCGCCGGTTCAAGCACATAAAGATTTTCCCTGGACTACAAAAAAAGGGATCCCAGAAATATCCAGAAATACCCAGAAATATATAACCTTTTGAAATACCCGTCATCTTTCGACCGCATGTCACGGGCTGCCAGCTGTCGCTTGGAACTTGTACTATCTGCGTAAACAAATTATTTTCGGAAGCATATCTTCACCCGAAAACGACTGTAAACCTGCCTTAATCATTCTAACTGCAAGAATACAACAATTCTACTGACATTGTCATTATAGTGACAGACGATAAGATAGAGGTAGCAGTAGGCCCAAAACGATAGCGAAGTTCGAAAAGAATAAAATGTATGGGATTGACGTA
Organism: Eudonia lacustrata; assembly: GCA_947562085.1. Taxonomy (NCBI): domain Eukaryota; kingdom Metazoa; phylum Arthropoda; class Insecta; order Lepidoptera; family Crambidae; genus Eudonia; species Eudonia lacustrata. The sequence continues at coordinate 17,913,589 of OX387342.1, read as the reverse complement.
AGCCGCGCTAAATCACGTGGTCAATCTTATGTCAATCCCATACATTTTATTCTTTTCGAACTTCGCTATCGTTTTCTTAATGTTTGGCTACCGCCACTGGCCAGCTACCAAGCGAACCCAGCGCAATATTACGTCACTGGGTATGGAACCCAAGACCTGACTGGGGATCAGAGAACCCAGAGGTGGGTATTTAACTTCTTTAAGTATACCGTTGTCCCTATCCCTCTTGATCGAGGCTTAGCCCTTGATTGATGGGCCCACCATAGGTAATTACGCAAATCGGTTCGCTTTTTTAAGTGTCAGGGGTGAGACTATGTCGAGATGAGGCTGTTTCGCCATAGTATTGCGAACTGTGTTCTTAGCACTATGTCACAGAAGACATAATAGTACTTAGGTACTGTGTGCACTAAGATCATGAATGTTAATACCTGTATGAACTGATAAATGCAAAACATTAATTAAAACTATGTATAAAATAAACGCGAGTAGATCCGTAATAGTAGTTAAATTTCAATGATAGCAAATTAGCGGTCGTCTAGTTTTGAAACTGCGACTGTCGTTTACAAAATATACCTATAATGCTTATAAAACGTAATGTGACATATTTATATATTTTTTATTTATTACAGTAGTTTTTTTTCCTATATAAACTTTCGCTATATCAAATCTCATACTCCTCAGTGCACGCTTTCTTTTCACGTTTATTTTTATTTCTGCGTTCTTCCTAACAGTTTTTCCGCGAATTCTTGTCAAGCGTGTAAAAGTTTTGTTTAACATATTTTATTATAATGGTGATGTACTCGTATGTGTACTAATGATATTATCATTATTTTTATTTGGTAGACAAGTCAGTTGAAACCTCAGCATGATAGCTAAATTGTTGTAAGGTTGAAACACTTAATTATGCCTAAAGTGTTTCTTTTTAGCTTTAAATATTTGTCCAATCTGTTCTTAAATTGATCTGTAGCCTTTACGTAAACTTTTACTGCTGACCACTTGTTAAAAACCCCGTTAAAAATTGTATAAACCTTACAAACAAACTTCCGCTAAATAACATAACAATCATCCAACTCCATATACGCCACGTCAATCAATTATTACTGTGACATATTATTTCCTTTCTTCCCGCCAAATAAACCGGCCATTCACACCATGGGGCGGCCTGAAAGAAGCACCATTAACTTAATTGGCGAAAGGTCCACCTTATCAGTTTTCCGCTCCGGCGACTGATTAACGATTTACGAAAATAGCTTTGGGTACGGCCTATCGGACAATGTTGCGTATCACTGTGATGGGTAGGCTCTTGCGTTTTTAATGGGGATAGGTTTTGTAGACAGTGGTGAGATAACAAACCTTTTTTTGGGTGAATAATTAGGCAGGCTCGGTTTTTGTTTCTGTGTTACTTTGGTGTCCTCTCCTTGTGGCGTTTGCATTGTAACTGGCTTTAATTAAATTTTTATTCATAGGCTCATTTACAGACGGTTTAAATATTGAAAGAAAGAAAGAAAGATTTCTTTCCTATTTTTTTTTATTAACGTCGAAACAAAGTAACTACTTACGATGTAAAAGCAAAAGTAAATATTATGTGGCCTATTGTAATTATTGTTCTCAACCTTTTGTAATAGCTGAAAAAATAAGTTTTTTTTAAATAATTTTTACTTTTCACCCGATGACAAACAAATGTATGAATTTAAAGTTAAATTTACATAGATTTATTTTATTATCGTTAAATAAGCTTAAGAAGCTGAACAACAACGAAGGTTTTCTTTAGCTATTCGTAAAGTCCGTTCCGTCTCCGTTCGAGCCAGGAATATTGTGAGCGGAGAACCTGAGGGCGCTTGAAGGCTGAAATTAAGGCACGGTGTCGCATTGACTCACAAATTCGGCTTATGACGATAGCTTAGTTAGCTTCGAAGTAGCCCGTGCTTATTTGGTTGACCAGATATGAATAACGCAAGCGCCATCTAGCTTCAGTGTCGGTGTTCTTGCCTATACTATTTCCGACTACTCAAAGTTACGCCACGAAATAAAGACATGCCAGATGGTAAGCTTATTTGTAGTACATACATAGTGCCCAAGTACGTCATTTTGGAATCAAGTGAAATGTTAATGTGTAGAGGTAAGCATTTCTTGTAATTCCGCTCATTTGGAAGTGTTTAATTGTAAATGTATTAAATTAAATAATGTACGATGTGGTATAGACATACCTACCTACTTTTTTTGTAAATGTCGTAACTAGTTTTTTGCGCCCATTTTTTTCCACAGCTAAAAATAGACGTCCTGAATGGGTGGTAGGAAAAAAAATTTATGGACGATTCAAAAGATTGTTAAGTTTATTTAAATAAAAAATGTTGACTTTGAAATTTTGACTCCGAATACATACCGCGCTTGCGCAACGCACACATAATCTCACGAACACGGAATCTCGGTGTTGATGTCCACATACGCACGGGAGGAGACACGACGGAGGGCGCGATATCATCGCGGCGAGCATCGAACTGGTTGTCGCGGGCGCCCCCCACTGCCAACCCCCGACCGGCACCGACTACCGACCGGACGACACTCGGCTTTCGGACGGCACTAACTACAATCATCATCTCAGCTAAAAGACGTCCACTGCTTACCAAAGGCCGCCCCCAAGGATCTCCACAACGACCGGTTTTGTGCTGCTCGCATCCAGTGGCTTCTAGCGACCTTCACCAGATCGTCGGTCCACTTTGTTGGAGGCCTGCCCACACTACGCTTTCCGGTACTCGATCGCCACTCCAGGACTATCCCGCCCCAGCGGCCATCAGTCCTGCGAGCAATGTGTCCTGCCCACTGCCACTTGAGCTTAGCAACTCTTCGGGCTATGTCAGTTACGTTATGTTTGTTCTTTTGCGGATCTCATTTCTGATTAGATCACGCAAAGAACCCCGAGCATAGTCCTCTCCATTGCTCTTTGAGTGACCTTGAGGCTTTTTATGAGGCCCATAGTGAGTGACCACGTCTCAGTCCCGTATGTCTTCACTGGCAACACACACTAACTACAATCGCGACCCTCTTATTACTACAATCTGTTTGTCCGGGAACTACCCTTTTGTAACTTTTTGGCATTAAACCAACCCTATGCTATACAATCCGCCTTTTACTTAAGTCTTCGGACCCTTACGTTGTCCAGTCCAAGCGTAGCTGTTGCGAGATTCCGTGTCCAAGAGAGTTTGTCTATGCGTGCGTTGTTCGAGCGCGATTCTATGAAGTTTACCTTCTGCTGTCTTTTTCTTCTGTGGTTACGCAGTGAGAACCATGGCGATTCTTTTTTTTTTACATCAAAAAGGTAAGCATTTTGCCAAAAACTCTCCTGGTGCAGATGCGGCTTACGGTGAAACATGCTTACCTAAAACAACCCGACTGCTAAAACAATTATATACTCGTATAAAAAACAATTATATACTCGTAAAAACTAACATAAAAAATTACTACAAATAGAAAAAACTAAAATGAAAAAAACAAGCTCTTCGATACCAGAATTCAATTTGAGCAATGTTGAATGCAACGTGAAATATTTCTTACGGAAAAACCGTGTAAAACTGGTTAAATTAAATAAATAAGGAAATATGTTACCTCCGACTAATAAATAATTATGTCTAATAAAATGATGAAAATGAAATGAATGAAATTCTATAATATTCTATTTTTGTTAAAATAAACATTTTTAATTTTTTTTTTAATTTTCATCATTTTATTATACATAATTATTTATTAGTACAGTGTACCATCCGTACCATTAGTACAGTGTTACATCCTACTTTGATGTAAAGATATAACAACAGTTTACCTATGACATCAACACTAAAAAAAATTGTTTCGTTGATCATAAGTAGAGAGCTAGTTCGGAAAACAAACTTAGAGTTTTCAAAAGTCTGAAAAAGTCTATGATAGTCATCATCAACAGCTAATCTTATGTCCCCATTGAGGGTTCCATCGATCCTTCCCTACGAATCAAAATACCACAGGAAGAACGAGACATGAATCACCACGCGGTTGTTAACGACTGCTAATGCAGCCGGGACTTACGTGCTTTTCGTGCTTTTCGGGCTTTACGTGCCTTCACAAGCACGCAAGAGCTAGATGTACGCTCATCCATCCAAATGACCTTTGCGAATGTTGCTTTACTTCAGAAATCGCAGATTGACTGCCCTTGCTATAGAGCTCCTCTGCGATCGATTAAATACTACGAAAATAATGTACGAAACCAGCTTTTCGACTAACAGCTGACGATATAGAATACACGACGAAATTAATACATAATTGAAATTAAACAACTTTTACGGATCTACTCGCGTTTATTTTACACATCACTTATTTAATGTTTATCCTGACGTTTCGAACCCTTTGCAGGGTCCGTGGTCACAGGGAGACTGAGGTGTTGGTCATCTCATAATTAGTTGGCAGCTTGTATACCCTCATTTAAATTTAATCAGGTGCGTTCCGTTTTACGCAGAAAGAGCTTACAGTATCTTTTGGTCTGGCAGTATGGTGTCGGGGCTGGGATTTAATATTTTGTATGATGGGATCCCAGGCTGGTGGTAGATTCCAACCATCTTCTCTATTAAAATTAGTTGTTTCATTTCAATGTGTAGTGTTCGCGTAAACTTTAAAAAACAATATGAATACATAAGTTGATAGCTAGTTTGTTAGGGAGAGTAACTCAGACTTCTCAAAAATCTGGAAATACAAATAGGAATATTAATAGAAAGCATGTAACACCACACAGCAATGTGACATTTCTAAACAATTCTTTCGTATCCAATTGAACAAGCTCACGAAATCATTTTCCGCGTCGCGTCCCGTACGGACTTTAGCGGATAGCGTAGGTTGTGAATATTCAGCAGAAGACAGGCAATTTATTATATTAAGGCTTTCAAAATTCATTCTATTTTATTGAACATTATTGCTCATAATCCTAAACTCAGCACATTTGGTACAAATACCGTTCATGTATTGTTACGAAACAGCAAAGTAATCACAATTTATTACTTATGAAGAAGTTGTGTTGTGTTTTATTCTACCTTTCCGTACGAAGCCATTTGATTTCTAGTTTCGTATTGCGATCGGCTAAGGAATCGGATGCCCTGCCAATATATATGTTTTACAAATTATGTTATTATAACTTATATTTTATATAACATAGTTTGTAAACACTTTTACGGATCTTCTCACGTTGATTTTATACATTAGTTTTAATTAATGTTTATCCTGACGTTTCGAACCCTTTGCAGAGTTTGCATGGTAAAAGTAGTTTTATTTAAATAAATAGAACTAAAAATTACTACTTAATTACTTACTTATAGTAAAGTAAAAGTAGTAGAAAGTAAATAGCCTTTATACTGTCCCACTGCTGGGCAAAGGCCCAGCAGTGGGACAGTATATAGGCTATTGGCTAAAGGCCTCCATCATTGAAATCAACTCATCACAACAATCGATGGGTATTAGTTTACCTAGAGTAAGATAAATAAATAGCCTTCAGTTATTCATTATGATTCGTATTATTACTTTATATGTATATCCGTTCCTCTGTTACATATCAAGATCAATAATTAACAGAGTCCCCAACAAAAATGTCCATTACTGTAACCCTCCTCAAACTCTATCTGAGCCGGGGCTTTGTCTCTGGTGCTATTTATTTTCTTCCCACTTTTAGGGATCGTCGATTTTGGTTATTCCTCTCGTTCGTTGAGGCGTGTTGGCCAATTGTGAAGGATTTGGTAATCTCCGTATGAAGCTTGATAAAAAAATTTGGTATAATAAAGTTTTTAATTTCAATTAAAGAAGTGTTATAGTATTTAAAATAAAAATATTTAAATGTAGACGTATAACAGTTTTAAGTACATTTGTTGCTAACAAAAATGGATCATGTGCTGTCCGATTAAATAAATAAAATAAAATAACTAGCAATTTAAAACTCTTTATTACCTTAGTTCGTAGGGGTCCTAGGTAATAATATAATATTATATAATAATATAATAATAATATAGTAGTAAGTAGCAGACCAGTTATTACAAGAGGCAACCGTTCACGAGCATGACACATGAACAAGACATCGATTTGCCAAATCATATTTAAGGGAATGCAAGTTACTTCCCTAAAATGAGGTCGTTACAATACGTGTTAGCAAGCTCTTTCACCTAAACATCATTAGATGGGAGAAAATGAAATACCTGGAAGAAACCCTACACACGGAACCTTGGAAGTATTCCCACAAATGTGATTGTGATGTAGTGTCATGCTAGCATACCATATAAAATGACAAGACGCTTACTAGTTTTTAATTGAGAAAATAGCCTATATTTACCCGACTGCGTCAGATGGAGACTTATGTTTCGAGTGTATGTATTTATGTATGTATGTGTGTATGTATGTATGTATGTATGTATGTATGTATGTATGTATGTATGTATGTATGTATATATGTATGTATGTATGTATGTATGTATGTATGTATGTATGTATGTATGCTTTGGCACGCCCTACAGCCCAAACGGCATGGTGGATTTTAAATTATGAGGTGTCGTTAGATTTGTTTTGACTGTGGGAGTGACATAGGCTATAAAAAAAAACATTGGCCGGGTTAGCTATTAGTAGTCTTGACCCCAAAAAACTGTTAGATTGACCACACGATCAAAATTCTTTAAACGAACTACAACGTCTACGGAATTTAAAGGATGTGGCCAATTTTTCTATGGACGTAGAAGTAGTTTTTCATTTACAGATATTTTTTATGGTGTTTTATTTCGGAAATATTAGCAGATTTTATTCCCTTGTCAAAAGTACTAGATGTCATAGCGCATACACCAATTGTCAGTAATCTGATTAAGGCGTAACAACGAAACTCTTGAATTTGCTATTTAAATGAGTAAGGCGTTTAAATATAATTATTTTATGTAGGTTTTGAAATGCTTGGTTATTTACTTTACAAAACTAAAAAGTTTGAAATAAACCAAATTATTAATATAAAACAAAAAACCTGACTGCTAAAACAACTATATAAGAAACAATTATATACTCGAAAAACCGGACTAACATAAAAAATAACTGCAAAGAGAAAAAACTGAGAAGAAAAAAACAAGCTCTACGATCCCAGAATTGAATTGGAGCAATGTTGAACGCAACATGAAATATTTCCTTGTCCGATACCTATACTTAAATAATAAAATCTATAATAAATGAGTATTTAATACATTGAATATTGATAGTTGTCCCAGACGGGGACAATCATCAACCAAGCGGCCGTGGCTAGCTCAATTACAACCGCATTCTTTTTGGTTGGTGATTGTCCCCACCTGCGACAACAGAACTGCAACAACAAATAATTTTGAAATACACTTCAAAATGTTATAAGTCTATTATTAAAACAATATTGTGTTAAAAGTCAATTGATTGCTGTACTAGACAAAATATCACTTTTTACAAGAAATTTATTAAATTTAATGTTGTAGTCGGATAGTATCTGTACAACACAATCGATTAAAGCAGGGATTGAATATTGTTTGTTGAATAATAATGCCACTAGGGAAATCGTAATATACATGAAAACCAGTATCTGAAAACACAATATAAGTGCTCATTGTATATTCGTTATTGGAATCCATCTCATTGTTTGTTTATTCTTAAAAAAAAACATTTAGAATGAAAATCCATTATTTTATTTAAGCGGTCAACAAAAGGGCAGGCGGAGCTCTGAATAAAAATTCGATACAACACAACATTTTTATTTTCCATCCCAACATAATTTATGAATGACGTTTCCATTAAGAGTTTTTTTATCTGCGGATACTGTGAGTGGTTAATTAACACCAATACCACCGGCGGGCAATTTCTATACAGACATGAAAGGCCGTCTGATTGAAAAGACCTCCTTGCAAACATGCAACACATGATACCTAAGCACGGTGAATAGACCAACATAACCTATCCAAACGGAAAAAGGCGTGTACTACGAAGAAAATTGGTCTCGTATTTATCTCTCTACTCGTTATACGCTGCGTATTTTGAAACGGAGTATCCGATAGCGTCAAGTTGAAGATAGCAATGGATTTGTTGTTCAACGTTTTCGTTTTAATAAAACAAGTGAATGTCGAAAGGGTAGGAAACCTCGTCCGGGATGGTAGGATTAGCGGAGCTCCAGTCGTGATCGAGCGTCGGGAGGGGAAGCACGCGTGTTTCTTATGCGAGCAGGCTCGTAACAAAGTTTCGTGATAAAGTCTCAGTTGAGTTTATAGACTCCACAATCATCGGGACAAGTTTGTCTGATTTGTTTGAAGAGGGGATTCGTTATTCTGATTGAAAGAGGTGAGTTTTTGTTAATCTTTCTTCCCAACTTTGTTCCAGATTTTTTTTTTGTAATTTTCTTTCAAGATTTACAATGTTTTGCTGTGACAATGCTGTTTTATGTATTGGTGTGTGGTGTGTTTGCCTATATCATAACGAAAACTAAAATGGTATTTGCTTTCTTGCAATCCTTCTATTTCATAATTATATTATTATATTTGATAATGAGTCTTTAATGTCAGTAGCTCTTACAAAAACATAATAAAAAAAAACAAATAAAATTAAGGAAGCTTGTGATATTTTCTTTTGTAATATCCATTCACAAAACAATGTCTGCTCGAATGCTCTAATTTAAATAATGATCCATTTGGGTGAAATGAAATCTGAAGACTGTTCATTATTTTCTTAAGTAAAGAAGTAAAAGAAACAATTGAGCATTTTCAATTAAATCAAAAACAAATACATTTCTATTTTGGTTTTTTAAACTGGTTTCATTAAGAAATAGTAAAATTTAAAATATTGGCCAATTTAAAAGTTATCATTTATAAAGTAGGATACAATTAAAATTTTCAACTACAAGCGTTACCGGGTGTGCTAAAGGGCACAATTGTTACTAGTGTTGTACTGAAGTGCATATTCGATAAATCTGATAAGCCGAAGCGCACAACCGTTACGGTATTTTATAATAAGCACTTCTTATATATTTTTCTATATTTTATAATATAGGTACATTGTTTTTTTCACTTAGACAACATTATTATGATATTCCTTTTTAACTGAGACAGAGACAGAGGTCACTGAGAATTCCGGGTGAAGTACACTTTCACCATTGGCCTTATCATCACTTAAAATCAGGCGAGGTGAGGACACTTTTCTTACCCGTAATATATAAAAAAATATAAAAAAGAGAGAAATAAAAAAAAAGTTAAACTATAAGATTAAACGTATAGATGAAACGTCAGGATAAACATTAACTGAAAGTAACGTGTAAAATAAACACGAGTAAACCCGTAAAAGTTGTTTCATTTCAATGTGTAGTGTTCGCGTAAACTTTAGAAAACAATATATAAGATAAAAACAACCAAGGAAAAATCAAAACTAAAAAATTACGAAGAATTTATTAAGGCATGCAACAACGGTTGAAATGGGAATGCTATCTGTTGTGCGATATTTATTGTGTTCAGGCTCAAAAGGTATGCTCTAAAAATGTTAAACCTAGTCTCAGTCGATAGGAAGCTACGGAAAGGACGTTCCTTTCCATTCATAGCCGTTTCCTGGCCTTTATACTAGAATTCCCTTTCAAGCTCCTTTTGCCTTAACTTTTCACGGTCTGTGCATCCGGTTCTACAGTTATCTTGCCTTTCAACCTTTTTCAGGCTCTTTACAAAAATATGTTACCTACTAGAATGGTTTAGCATCGGTGATGGTGCAATACCGCAAACAGAAGCAAAGAACTATTTTATTAAATATGTCGTCAATGTTTGTAGCATTGTTGTGTTCCGGCAGCTAGAGATAAGATAGCCAGTGCCTCACTAGTTGAGGATCCCGGGTGAAGTGCACTTCCATCCTTGGCCTTATCATCACTTAAAATCAGGTGAGATCAAGGCACTGTGCTTACCTGTAAAATATAAAACAATGCACATATTTTTAGATTACTCCAACCGTATTGTAAAGTCTCTGCATAATAATAATATTTCTGTTTGTTGTTTGTAAATTAAAATATACATAGGAGACAGGGCAGAGATCACTTCTTACCACTTGCTACGATTCTTACATACTTCTTTCGCTTAATCTACTCTCATTAATCTTCTCATACATACCGCCAGTTTATGGCCTTTATTTGGTCGAGAAACATCCGCTTGGTAAAAAACAAAACTAAAGCATAGGAATATCCTTATAAAAGTAACACTAAATTTATTATTGTGATTTAAAAAAAATAGCAACTCTGGTGCAATGCTACAATTATTAACTTATAGATTTTTTTTCTCCGTAACAAATTTTGTGTTAATAGGGTCAACTATGATGTAAAAAGAACAAGAACAAAAGCTGGATGAGAGTAGCGGCGAACCGTGCTCAGTGGCGTGCACTTGGATAGGCCTATGTCCAGCAGTGGACGTGTAGGCTGATGATGATGATGATGGTGTAAAAATATTTGTTATTCTAAAAGCATATTGTTACTATATTATTGTTTGTAATTAGAACATTATTACACTATTGGAATTTAATTATAATATAATAGTTGTAAGCTCTATAAAAAGCTTTTATTCCCATTGCTGTGGCTTACTCCTTTTCTGTTGATATATATCTAACACCTTTAAACGAGCAATTCTTGTATATATATAATCTGAATCTCGGAAACGGCTCCTACGATATTCATGAAATTTTGTATGCAGGGGGTTTCGGGGGCGATAAATCGATCTAGCTAGGTTTAATTTTTATAAAACGTCGTTTTTCCGTGTTTTTAGGCAATGAAAAACTGCTACAATATCATTAGAATACGAAGGTAAATTTCGCCAGCGTCTACATGGTTAAAATAGCTCAGGTGGGAAATCGAGCGGCCCCGAAGCCCCGGGTTCAGATGAGATTATTTTATTATTTTGTATTATGTATTGTTTTATTTTGTTTTTTTTTTATTATGTTGGTAAGATCGAAAAATATTAATCATATTTCATCAGTATGTAATTCGTATCATATTAATCCGATTTAGTTTAGTAGAAATAAGTATATACTCGTACACAACAAAAAGAAACATAAGATTAGGTAAGATAAGATAATTTTTTATTGCCTCATAACTCAACTGAACTTAAAAAAAACGAGAAAAAAAATAGCAAATTAAAAACTAAATACCTATAAATAAAAGATGTCCTCCAACTGTGGTCTCATGGGAACGGTCCCAAGAATGCAACATTGCCCCTCTGGATTGCCAAGCTAATACGCTGGCAGAGATAGCTGCCAGCCTTCTTGTCACCGGAGGCCTCAATAAGGTGAGCAATTAGCTCTTTAACAAGCTGCCTTGCATCCGGCCCCCATGGACCCATTGTTTCCACCGCAAACGGATTTTCAGCGCTTACCGCAGCAGCCCCCACATGAAGAGAAGTGGCGCGAACATACGAGGGCGCCACGGTGTCAGCATAGGTTGCATCCCACACCAACGGCCTGCCAAGCTTCCAGCACCCAATGGTCATTCCGTCAGGTCTCTAGCCATCGCTGCGAGAGATACCAGCTGGCTCTAAAACATCCGGTAAACCAATGGTGGCAAAAGCACTGCGGATGATGCTATTTAAAGATGAGTGGCGTAACATACGACCAGCACTACGAGCGCACGAGAGGCCATGGTGGACTAGGTCGCCAACAGCCTCCCCACATACACAGCGGTGAGGGTGGACTAACCTGGCGCCTAAACGGAGGCAGACCGCTATAGGGAGAGACGGCCCGTCCAACAAAGTGCCGTCATCGAGGTACCAGACATTAAATTTAGAATTTAGAGTCCAAATTATTTTATGTATATAGCTAAAGAGAAAATAGCAGGTCCCAGAGGATCACCCTGCTGGCAACTAACGGCGGCTAAAGATTGTTACGGTAAATCAAATTTGTTTGTTCACCGTAACATTGCCATAAAAAATTATAAAACATGGGAATTTCCTCTTTTACTTTCGCCAGCAGAGCAGTCCACAGAGTTAAGTGCATTCTTCACATCCACCTTCAACAGCACTTCACCACCATCATTCAGCAAGAAGGTGCGAGCTGAGTGAACCGCAGCCTCACAGCCAGCACCCTTCGAGCCAAACCCAAGCTGAACTGGCTGAAACTTGGAAGAACGGTCAGAAAGGACGTGCTTGATACAAATTTTGGAAACAATGCGCCGGATGGTACACCCTACGGCGATATCCCAGAACAATATTATTATTCTGAGGGTCTTATTCCGCCGTCTTTCTTTTTTAGGTTAGCGTCATATTTAATTCGTATCTAAATATAATTTACAAAAAATACGATTTACCAAAAAAAAAATACCGAGCAGAGCTCGGTCATCCAGATACTTTAATTAATTATGCAAAGATCAGGGTGATCATTTGCGAACAATGTCAACAAATGACAAAAGTCACGCTAGATACCTTTATTTTCTCAAAGAATTTCAAAACACTTTGACTCACATTCAGAACTAAAGAACCCATTTTAATACTGCAATGAAAAACGGGCAGTATTTTTTACGATGAGTCTAGCTAGAGTACTCATGGGTCACACGCAAATTTAAACTTCTAGTTTTCATTTACATTCATTGGTTATTTGTTGTGTTTTTTTTTATTCCTTGTGGGTTGCACTTGTGGTTTAGAAAGAAAGAATGAAAGAGATAGAAAAACTACTTTTGAAACATGCACACACATGATTTCCAGTACAGTCATAGACATAGACATCTCAATGATTAACAACAGAGTAAATAAAAGAAAATCGTAGAAAAACAAAAAAAACAAAAGCAAAACAGAAACAAAAAAGTACAATGAAAAAACAAAGATTTGCAAGCCAACAAGCACCTGATGTCAAGGGATGATAAAGCCGAAGGTAGAAGCGCATTTCACCTAGAATCCTCAACTACGAGGAACTGGCTGTCTTATCTCTGGCGGAACACAACATTACTACTACAACATTGATGTTGTGGCGACATCCTTAGATAAGTTGGTGATAGCTAAGCCCTATACCAAGTACATACGCTGGGAATCGAATTCCGGGTCTGTGATCATTGGTCTTGGAGTAGTCTCCAAGATTTCCAGATTTGATTAAATGTATCTAATTAGGCAACACAGTAAGAGATCATGGATTCAAAAAAAAGTAACTAAACCATAAAGGCGGTTATTTTTTTTATTGACAGATACACCTCGCACACACACGTGCTTGTTACAAAGAATTGCTGAACAGATAAAAAAATATATAAATTTATTCTGAATTCTCTAAATTCAAGAATCCATGATCTCTTACTGTGTTGCCTAATTAGATACATTTAATCAAATCTTGTATTTCACTCGCAGAGCCTTTTTGAAAGCTTTCCGTTTTAGCATAAATACATAATTAATCAATAGACTTAACATAAGTATATCCGCTAAGAAAATCGCTAAACAAGGCATATTCAAATTAAGGCTACTGCCTACTGCCTTGTTTAAGTCAAAATTAGCCTACAAATCCCTAGACAAGGACGGGTCACTCGATAAAATCTGCAAAATTTGGTGCCGGAAACACTTCCTTTAAATCAGAGCGCTTATTACGAATATAGAATAGCTAATGTTGGAGGTAGAATTAAACGCTTTATACTCCTCTTTATTTAGGCGTTTTTATCCTACGGCTGGGCAAAGGTGTTCCCCCAAATGGATCTATTTACGTTAGTAATCACCATCAGTCATCTCATTTTATGTCCCCACTGCTAAGGGCACGAGCTTTCTCTATGGACGGATAGAGAGAACGGGCCATATACCAACACGACTGCTAATGCAACCGGGACCAACGGCTTAACGTGCCTTCCGAAACACGAAGGTATTTACGTTAGTAATATTATTTTATTATGACGTTTTCAACCTTTAGCAGAGATCATTTCATTCCATATTATAATTATGCTGATACTTATGATGAGGAGCTTTATGGCGCAATGATTAAGGCAGCCGATTTCTGATTGCTAAGATTAAGGAGCTTTCGCAAAGGCCGGTCATCGGATGGTTGATTAGAAATTTATCATCGCGAGCTCTTCCGTGCTTCGGAATACGTAAAGCCGTTGGTCCTGGCTGCAATAGCAGTCGTTAACAACCACCGATCCGCACTGTGCCCGCGTGTTGGTTTATGGCCCGTTCACCCTATCCATCCTTAGGGAAGGCATCTATCGTGCCTCAGTGGTGGAAACATAAAATAAGATAGTGATGGGTGATGGACTGCTTAAATTAGAGTATCAGTATTGCCATATTATGTTGTCTTTGAAAGATATTGCTGACTGCCTCAATCGGCATTTTCAGCGTCACCGGGCTTTTTTGGGGGCGGCGAGGTACGTATAGGGTACCTCAAGCCGTGTTGAAACGAATCACCTTTTGGAGGTTTTCTAGAGGGAACGGCATCGCACACTTAAAAGTGCGCGTCCCCGTGCCCTACTAAATTCTCCGAGGGGATGATGGGATCGGATCGGTAGTACATCCGTGATCATGCGGCGCGTCTACGAAATATAGAATACGCAAAGTCAACAAAAACCTTGGAAATAATTACTCTAATGAGTACCCTGTTGTCGCCATAATAATATGACGTACATGGCTCTGGGGAAACTATAATGTAGAGGAAATGTACCGAGTATGAAATACGTTTCCAATATAGACCAATGTATTTTCATTTGAAATCAACATCGGAGGTTTTTTAATCTTCTTCCCGTGTCCGTGACTTTTAGCTAGAGCTGCGGGAAGAGGGAGAAGTATTAATAAGTTCAAGAACCTCAGATGTTTAGTTTAAATAATAATATTGGCCCAAATTGGGACCGTATTCTATACTCGGTTTACTTCCCCTATAAGTTTTTTTTTTGAGAGAGATTGCTGTCTGCTTCGGGCGACATTTTCAGCTTCACCGGGCCTTTTTGGGGGCGGCGAGGTACGTAAAGGGTACCTCAAGCCGTGTGAAATGAATCACCTTCGGAGGTTTTCTAGAGGGAACGGCATCACGCACTTAAAAGTGCGTGTCCTCTTGCCCTACTAGATTCTACGAAGGGTTTGGATCGGATCGAGGAGCGGAACAACCCAAGGGCGCCTCTCAAGCCTCGGACCCCGGCTCGGGTTGACCGGGCCGTGGTGGAGGAGAGAAACGCCCAGGTACATGTCTGTACCTGGTATAAAGCGCGTGTGAACCGGTTCTTGGTACCCTTGTTCTACGAGTACGGTGTCTTGGGCCTAAATTAGTGAGCATGTTAAGTGTATTCTGTAAATGTGTAGTCGCATTTAGAGGATATATGTGCTTTAAGTGCTATATAAGTGCTATAAGTGCTTTAAGGACTTACTAATAAAATAGGTCGTTCACTGGTAGGTACATACTTTGTATGCCCAAGCTCGTACCCCAGATGAAGGTTCTTGTGGTAAGAGTACTGATTTACGAAGACCTATATTTGCTCCTCGCCTCGTCTCGGTGATACCCGCTACCCGAAGGTTCCGGGTTCAATTCCTAGGCCGGGCAAAGTGTGTTTTGGATGGATTTTATAATGCATAGGTAACACCGGTTTGTGATCACCAATTCGCATTTGGCAAGCGTGGTGGTTAAGCCATTACCCATCAATTGTAGTGATGACTTGATTTCAATGATGGCAGCCTTGGCCCAGCAGTGGGACAAATACATAAAATTCATTCGATGACGTTATCGAAAAAGAATTTGAATCGCATTGGAGCAGCGCCTCCCGGTGACAAGAGGTTCTTTGGAGAGAGGTTGTGGCCTCAGACGGTATTTTCAGCCTCTCCGGACTTTTTGGGGGCGGCGGGAAACCTAAAGGGTTCCTCAAGCTGTGTGAAACGAAGCATCGTCAGAGGTTTTCTGGAGGGAAAGGCATCACGCACTAGTGCGTCCCCGTCCCCCTTCCCTACTAGAGTCTCCGAGGGGTTCGGGCTGGATCTAGAGTGGATCAAACCGTGGGCGCCTCTAAAGGCTAAGACCTCGGCTTGGGTTGACCGGCTCGTGAGGATGGGGAGAAGCGCCCAGGTACATGTCTGTACCCGGTAAAGAGCGCGTGTGAGCCGGGTCGTCGTACCCTTTGTTCCACGAGTACGGTGTGTTGGGTGAAAGTGCATGTTTAGTCACTTAAAGTAGGAGGTAGCAGAAGAACTCAGAACCTTCTTCCTCTACCAATATGTAATAACAATGTAACATACAATGACCCCATTTTCCGAATGTGTAGAAAATTCAAAATTCAAAATTCAAAATCATTTATTCAGTTTAGGCTACAAATAGCTCTTATGAACGTCATTTTATGCCATCGGTTCGAAAGTCTATCTACTCTGGGCGGGAGATCTTGTACTGAGAAGAACCGGCAAGAAACTCAGCAAGTGTCCAGCTCTTTTCTCCCTTACAGCGTCATAAATATTGGAAAATGCCCTATAATAAAAGGACATTTTCCATCACAAATAAAAGAGCTTACAATAACTTATCCAAGGAATTAGACATTTTTTTACATGGTCACTCATCCTATTTATGAATGTGTAAGAGTAAGTTATAAAAGGTTTGATTTGTTTGCGTTAAATTGTTATTAATTTAGTTTATATTCCATTCTACTTCTTTTTTGTTTTTTTTTTGTTTTTAATCTGGCGTGAACTTCTTTTATGCAAAAGTCGTGTTCAGCTATAACCGGAGTGCAGATTCAACAAGTTTATTAACATTATATTAATCTTAAGTTCTAGTTTTAATTCGTATTCTGTTGCTGTACCTTAAATAAAAAATAAATAAATAAATAGTGTATTCTGTAAATGTGTAGTGTCATTTAGAGGATCGGGCGGGTTACAAAATAGGGTGTTAAAAGGTTGTTATACAAATTCTTGTATTCGTTAACGAATGGAGATTAGAACTCGAACTAAGCACCCTCGTATGCGACCGGCACAACAAAGTTAATGAAATCACTTAATTAGATTCGTAGTTTTAACCCTACGTCAGGCAATGGTGAATTAGACACCACAATAAATAGAACCTTATTGACTCTTATTATGATTGCAAATCAAAACGTACAATCTGTTTTACCTGGCTATGGCTTAAAGCATTGTCACGACCGTTAAAATTGCCTTCCTTTACAAATTAAATTACAAAAATTTCAAATGTTTATTTAAATATAGTATTTTTTTTTTTGTAAAGTGGATTATAGTACATATAGTACATACGTATTATATTTAGTTATTTGGAAAACAATGACGCAAACACATAAAGACTTAAAAATTTATAATTAAGTATGTTTAAAGCTTAAAAATGTAGTAAGTTTTTGCATATAGAATACGTAGTTTATTTTATTCTATTTTTCAAACACCTCTTATTCTTTGTTTAATTATGCACACCTTCCTACGGTACAGTACGGTCGGCAAAAAAAGCCGTTTAATACTACAGCACTGTTTTTTTAATTAAAATTTTACTAAAAGTTTACTAATCTTTAACAAGCACCTGGCAGATTCTATGCATGTTGACTCTTTTCTGGATTGTCTACGCATTTAATGGCAACATTAGTACTTACTAAAGTGTTTAGCTACTTTCGTCGCCGACTGTAGCACAGTAAATTTGATTTTTATAATTTGGCAAACCTGACGCAAATGAAAATAAAGCCGAAAGTAAGTTATATAGATAAAGGTATCTTATTATAGATTTTGAATTCTGGGTGAATTCTTTAGTAAATAAAAAAAAAAAAATGCTGTTTGATGGTAAGCGCATTGTTTGAGAACGGCTAAACGGATTTGAATTAAATTTTGTACAAAGACAGACCATGATCCGGACTAGGACAAAAAATATCTACTATTCATCTCAGTAACACACACTTCGGCATCGCGCCCACCACGAGGTTTATTTGGCAATTCACTTTTGAGATGGAAGAAAACAGGAGCTTGGCATTTCTCGACGTCATGGTGTGAGTGCGGGATGACGGTTCTCTTTGCCACTCTGTATACAGGAAAGCGTGGCGATTACGGCAAATACCCCTCATATCCTTGGGGGAGGCCTTTGTCCAGCAGTGGACGTCTTTGGCTGTGATGTTGATGATGATGATACAGGAAAGCTACACACCTGATCACTATCTTAACGCAACCTCACATCACCACCCACACCAAGACATCTTGACTCTGTAGTATCATCCTTGATTAACCGTGCATACGACTTGTGCGATAATGAAACTTTGAACGATGAATTAGTTCATGCCCGGCATGTTCTACAAAAGAATGGATACAAAGGGAAGGTCATCTAAAAACAAACTCAAATACCACGTACAAGGCAGACAGGCAACCAGTATATTTGCCGTATATGAAGGGAGTGACAATAAGGTCTCAAACATTCTTAATAAGTACTCAATCAATACTATCTTCACTCCTTTTAGAAAAGTAGCACAATGTTTACAGTGCCGAAAGATAGTTTTCCCTAGGGTAATCCTGGTGTATACAAGATCGATTGTAGCTGCGGTAGCTTCTATATTGGCCAAACGAAACGTACAGTCGCCTGCCGAATTAAGGAGCACATCAAAGCTGTCAAGAACAACGATACGCAAAAATCGGCCATTGTGCTGAACGTCTGACCCAGTCGGGTCTTAATCACTGGATTGAGTTTACAACCCTCAGATAATTCGACAGAACGAAACCTAGATTACGTAGCTAGATTGGTGAGAGAAGCGATTAAAATTACGAAATACAAAAATTTCAATCGTGAAGATGGATTCAAACTGCCGCGTGTCTGGAATCCAGTGATTAGTCTTTGTTAAAAACTGCAAAAACAACAATAAAGCCGTTTCGCGTTCCAATACTGTGAGGGTAGTGTGTCGTGAGCAATTTCGAGTGAATAGTGACTTAGAAACCGGTGGTATGGGCATCGAGCGCAAAAAAATGGTAGATCATTTTGTCTGCTCATAAAAACTCACCTGCATTAACCCCAATAATTCCGTGATCATGGCGCATGCAACTGTGCCGAAATATTGGATACTCACAAATAATAAACATGTAAGAATCCCGTTAATAATTACTCTATTGCAATGCAAGTGACCATGATAGTTTAAATAGTTAATTTTTATTACATTATTATTATTATACTCTTTATTTATTTTCTTTCTTAACACTAGATTTTTACAATATTTAATATAAAAACAATAAAACATTATAAAAACCTTATCCTAGAGTACTTACCGCCAGCAGCGGGGCAGGGCCCAAGCTACCGGTGGTTAGGGCTGCAGAGTGAGGAACTTCCTGACAATACGTGCCGTGTCAAGGAGTACTACTTTCTGAATCTGACCCTTGATCCAACCATCAAGCGAGAGCATCTTAAGGTGTTGGTCGAGGCTCTTCGCTATGAGACCGTTCGCTGAAATATTATTATTATTTTTAAAAATTATTATAAAACAGCAATAAAACCTATTATTATAATATTATTATTACTAACATATATATTTTTTGAAGTGGAAACTTCTTTAGCAGCGTTGTACACTTTTTTGTAATGGGTAAAAAATATTAAATTCGCGTCAGGACACGTGACCTGATCGAAAATTCATAAAACGGATGGAGAGTAGACAGCCGGCGCGGCGTAGGAGAGGAAGTATCCCCCTCTCTTTCTACGGCGCGGCGAAAATGTATGCCTGCTGTTTCGTTTAGGCGGCGCAGGGCGCTTGCGCGAATAAATTGTCATGTTTGTGTACGATAGCGCAATAAATAAATATTGTATTCTACCACATAAATGATAGTACTTTTATACTGATAATTGAAGCAATTCGTGCAAAATTATTCCCTAACCATTCCAAAATATCAAAAATGCACAACGTTAATATTCAAGTTTTCACTTCTGCCGGCACTCCCGGAGTGCAACCCGTCGTTTTTTTTATAATTTAAATATGTCTTAAAAATAAATTAAAATCGTTTTAAAATTATAGAGAGTACACCAAGTTACCGCTTACAACCATAAAACACAGAAACGCCTTCAATCTGAAATCTGTCGCAAAGTTAGCGAGGCTCGTTAATCTTAAATAAGACACGCTATGATGAAAGGCTGTCACAACAGATCGACGACGACGGTGGCTGGGACTATCATGAATTGACTGCGAACTTACAAGTTTATCTAATCAAACCGTGTTTGTTGTAACGAGTTTGTTGTGGCGCCTAAACCCGACGGTCGACAGCCGTCCGCCGAAAATTGGATTGGACCAAAATATAAGTGGCCGCGGTCGGAAGAGTTCGCTGAATAAGTCGTCTGCCTAATAAAAAGGACTTTATGAGTAAGTTTATGCTTTAAGGTCCTTTTTATTAGTGACCTAGCATTAGGTTTTGTGCAAACCGTGATACTGAACAAGGTTTTCTAAAAAACGTATCAAAGATAAAAAACGGTGAACTTCAACTGATTCTGTCTGTCAAACGAATGTAGTTAATGAATAAATTGTATACTTAGGGTCTTACAAATAAACAAAGAATAAGGTCCGAATAGTAATGCCGTGTTTTGTCTCTTTTACTCAAACTTGAATTGACGCTTACATGACAGGAACAAAACACGGAATAACTATTCGGATCTTATTTTTTGTTTATTTGTAAGACATGTAATGTTTGTTACTTAATTATTATTTTTATTTTATACTAGTGGACCCGGCGGACTTCGTACCGCTTTGACAGTTTCCATCAAGTGATTAAATTCTCTTTTTGTTTCAATGACATCAAAACAAACAAATTATTTTGTATTGGAAAATTAAATTGTCGTTTTTAGTATTTTCCGTTACTTATTATTTATGTTTCTCACCGCTTACACCTTCCCTGAACTTCCACTAATATTTTAAAATCAAAATTAGCCAAATCGGTCCAGCCATTCTCGAGTTGTAGCAAGACAAACGAACAGCAATTGATTTTTATATACATAGGTCACACTAAAAGTTTCCGGAAATGGCCACTTACATAAACAATATTTTAAAAGTTATTACTACATTTGAAAAGGGAACTCTTTAGCCGTGGAATACCATTTGTTTTAATTGATTGACAATTGTTTTCACATTGTGGCGTCATTTTAAAAATGGCGTGGTTACAATAAAATGGATTTAACTCGGGAAAATTTTCGATGCATGATTTTTTACGATTTTAAGTGTAATTTGACAGCTCAGCAGAACCTCGTTCGGCTTCAATCTGCTTTTGGCGAAGAAGCACCATGCAAGACGACTATTTATAGCTGGTTTGCAGAATTCAAACGCAGTCGTGTCAATCTCCATGATGAAATTCGTGAAGGTCGCCCGTGCACCGCTGTAAATAACAAAAACATCGATGCTGTGCGCCGTATGATCGAAACAGACAGGCATGTGACCTACCATGAGATCCGGACATCTTTGGACATAGGCATGAGTCAAATACAGTCAATCCTACACAAACATTAGGGTGTGAAAAAGCTGTGTTCTCGATGGATCCCACACAATTTTACCGATGCTCAAAAAACGGACCGCATCACTTGGTACCATGCTACGCTTGCCAGATTCAACGAAGGGGTTTAAATTTAGTGTGGGACATAGTAACAGGTGACGAAACATGGATTTACAGCTATGATCCCAAAACGAAGCAGCAATCGAACCTATGGGTCTATAGAGATGAGCCGAAACCAACTAAAGTGGCGCGCGTGAAAAGTGCCTCGAAGCGGATGATTGCTTCTTTTATTAATAAAACTGGACACGTGGCTACTGTTGCTTTAGAAAATCGTCGTACCGTGAATAGTGACTGGTACACGACCATTTGTTTACCGGAAATTATTGGCAAACTCCGTGAAAATAACGGTGAACCCCGTATCATCTTGCATCACGATAATGCAAGTTCCCACACGGCCAGACAGACAAATGAGTTTTTGAAGGCGAAAAAGGTACAACTTATGAGTCATCCAGCATACAGTTCTGACCTGGCCCCGTGTGATTTTGTTTTGTTCCCAAAAATCAAGAACCAATTACGCGATCAACGGTTTTCATCACCAGAAGAGGCTGAAAAACATGTACCTGACGTCACCACGGAGGAGTGGCACAAATGTTTTCAAAATTGGTTCAATCGTATGAAAAATTGCATTGACGCAAAGGGAGAATATTTTGAGAAACAATAAATTAATTTTTGACCATCAATAGTATTTTTTTTATTATTGATTCCGGAAACTTTTAGTGTGCCCCACGTATATAGATTTCATGTGTCTACACGCAAACAAAATTAAATAAATGGGACAACGTAGTAGGAATAAACAAGTGCAAGGGCGCTGCTTATTCCTTTTTTATTAGTTACTGCTTAGACCTTGTTTAAAACGAATTTTCTTAAGAAGTTTAAGCATGGGAAATAAAATATCAGCGCGCTATTGTAATCCGGTTTCAATATTACCTGAAATAGTTTTCAATAGAAAACTATACAGCCGGCTGAACACAGCCGGCTATGATGCACGATCGAGGGCCAATTGTTCGATCAAAGCTTTATACTGACCAGTGGTCGTCCAGTGGTCGAAATTCGACCGTAATTTAATTATGGCTGCGCGGATTGTATCTTAAGCAATGAAAAATTAAAAAGATAGAATGTGAGTTTGGATTGGCATTGACAGATTTCGGCTGCTCCTCTTCTATTTTTGAAATTTTTGAAAAGAGTATAATAATACGTGTGTGTCAACTATGCGTGTGTGTCAAATACATGGTAGTGTGTGTAATGTTTGTTTTATTCATTTAATGTATTTTATGCGTAATTTAAAAAAAAATATTAACATTCGGATAACCTTCTCTTTATAAACTATAAGTGTGCGAAATTTCATTTCAATTTGTGCAATTTTCGTAAAAAAGGGGTACAAAGTTTTTGCTTCACGTATTAATATATAGATATCGAATTATACGGCCTATTGAAATTGTGTCGTGTTTTACTATGTTTTCTTGTATTACACGTGCTGTAATTATTTTTATAGCGTAATACTTCTATAATGAATAAGTGTATCATCATCATATTCATCATTAGTTCAATATAAGTCCCTATTGCTGGGGCCACCACGCGGGCCACTGGGCCCGCGTGGTGGTATATGGCACGTTCGGATTGCAGTTCGGATTGCAGTTCGATGGCAGTGCGGATTGGTGGTTGTTAACGACTGCTAATGCAGCCAGGACCAACGGCTTTACGTGCCTTCAGAAGCACAGAGGAGCTCGAAATTATAAATTTTTGGTCACCCATTCGACGCGAAAGTTGCTTAAGCTCAACACTCGCAGACCGGGCGCGTTAGTTACTGCGCCATAGAGCTCCAATATGAATAAGGTTTATTTGTCCATTAAAAAAAGTTTATTAAAGTTACTGTATTAAAATACTTAAAAAAATGAAAAGTAAAGTTACTATATTATAAGGAGGGTAAGCACAAGCAGCTATGACTTTACAATTTACACAGATGCTTAATTGTGGCTATAATTCAAAGGGTTGAACCTGTGACTGACTGGGAAAATATTCCTAATGATCAAGCAAACTAGGAACGTAGCGCTACAGCAAAAAGGGCAAGAGAAAACGAGGGAACAAATTAAAAAGTCACAGGAGCCCCAACTTCTGCCGGAGCAGAGCCGAGGGGGATTTTTATACCTAAATCTAATTTCAACCGGCGCGGGCGCCCGACCATAATTTAACGAAGACGAGTTTTAATAGCAAAAAGAAAATAGGCTCATGAATTTTTCATGCGTTTGCCTAAGTCGCAAATTAAAAAGGTGCCGAAAATAAAAGAACAAAGGAATGTCATAATATATGTGACAGTTACCGAAGATATTTAAATATGATAACTGGGAAATCCATAGGAAAAGTGTGGACATCTCGCCTTGATAGCCTAACGGTTAACGCGACTGACTCTGAATGGCTGAAGGTGCGGGTTCGAATCCCCCTCCTGCATTATTATTCGATACTATATTGTCACTCACCAGGTGCCGAAGCATTGTAACATTACCCAGCTTGCCCAACTTGCCACATTCTAGAATTAAAATGTTAAATACCAGCTTTATCACATGTCAGTAAAAATATTTAATACACTGCCTTCAAACAATAAAAACACAACTAATTTTAAAACATTTTCAAAAATCCTAAAATCTTACTTATTATCTAAAAGCTACTATTCTTTAAACGAATACCTATCTAACTTCAAAATATTAAAATTAATAGTTCAAAATAATAAAAATAAAAATATTGTAATATCAATTTAGAACATAATATTTTTTCTCTATGCATACCTGTTAAGTGTTGAATTTTGTTTACATATTATAAATCTAATAGTCTTATTTTAAAATGTAAAACTGCTGTCCTCAAATGTTTGCAATGCCTTAGCGGTACTAAGTTATAAGTTCTTCAATGTTGTAACACCTTTTATATCACTTAGAGGCAAATAGAGAAATTGAAAATGAAATTGAACACAAAACAAGTTTAAAAAATCAAATTGTATACTGAGTATATTGGTACATATCAAGCAATAATACGACCCATTTGAGAAAAGTACATTAGACGCAATAGTACGACGACGTGGCTATTATGTATATCATATTATGTCGCTTTAATAAAAAAAAATGTCGCTTCAATTAAATGTAGCGGTACCCACCCATTAATAGTTTGAGCGAGGTTAGTAATAGGTTGCCTAGTGCTTCTAGTTTTAATTAGAACCTATATGTTGTTTTTATGTACCTATTATATTTTGTAACCTATTAAAAACTTTGTAAACCTTGGTTTTCCTAAGACGATAAAATAAAAAAATAAAAAATAGTTACAAACGTTTGCACAGAATTTTGGGATAGACCGGGAAGTAAGAAATAAATAAAACAATGACTTTGTTTTATTTATTTCTTACTGATTTTGCTACAAAATGTTTGAAATATTTTGTTTATCTATAAACTGCGAAAGTATATAAAATGCTAATAAATCAGAATTAATTATGCAAAAATAGTCACAAAACTTTCGCACATACTTTATGGACTTTATCAGACTGAATTTCAAACAATTCGACTGAATTTTAATCCAACCATTTGCATACCGTGGCAACTTAAATAAGGCAACATGACTTATTTGTCTTTCTTCAATGGTATATTTGATTAGTGTAGAGGTATATTTTGTAGGTTGTCCTAAATAAATAACGAAAATATCATTTGACGCACAATCTCAAGATTAAAGTTCAACCTTTAACATTAAACTCAGCTCTCACCGCCTCTGTGGTTTAGTGGTTACCACCGATCTCAGACCTAGAGGTGCCGGGTTCGATTACCAGCGAGGGGTTAGTGGCGACATGTTTGTTACTCGTTTTGGTAGGGATTGTTTGTTCGCCTGGCTAGCTACTTATTTAATTTTTTTTTCTAGTATTAAATATAGCCTATGATACTCAGCGCTAATGTAGCATTCTAATGGTGAAAGAATTTATTAAATCGGTCCAGTAGTTCTTGAGTTTATTCGTTACAAACAAAAATTCAAAAATACAAAGCTTTCCTCTTTATAATTATTGTACTTATCACACTAATATTATAAATGCGCAAGTTTGTGTGTATGTATGTGTGTATATTTGTTGCTTCTTCACGCTGCAACGGATGGATGGATTTGGATGAAATTCGGCATACAGATAGTCTATAACCTGAATTAAAACATAGAATAATTTTTATCCCGATATTCCCACGGGAACGGGAACCACGCGAGTGAAACCGCGAGCGGCCGCCAGTAGATAACAAATCACCATGACATCAATTTTAGTAGCATTGATGTGTTCGAGTAGCTAGAGATAATAAAGCTAGTGCCTCAGTAGTTGATGATTCGGGGTGAAGTGCGCTTTCACCTTCGTCCTTATCACCACTTAACATGAAGTGAGATGAAAGCCAAGTGCTTACCTGGAAACAATAAAAAAAATCCCATTCAACCATCATCATCATCATCAGCTCATTTTATGTCCCCACTGCTGGGGCACGAGCCTTCCTTATGGATGGATAGGGAGAACGGGCCATAAACCACCACGCTGGCTCAGTGCGGATTGGTGGTTGTTAACAACTGCTAATGCAGCCGGGACCAACGGATTAACGTGCCTTCCGAAGCACGGAGGAGCTCGAGATGATAAATTTTTGGTCACCCATCCAATGACCGGCCTTTGCGAAAGTTGCTTAACCTCAGCAATCGCAGACCGAGCGCGTTAACCACTGCGCCACCGAGCTCCTCGACTCGATTCAACCATTATTTATTTATTTCTTATTTGGGATACACACAATGTTGCAATACTGAAAAACGAATTAAATACATGCTATAAATACTTAGATTCTATATGGGATCGCAGAAAGTTTTGTATAGGTTCTGGCAGGAGGTAATAACATGGAGCGGTCAGTACGTGCAGGATAGATGGGTCGACCGCAAGGACGCTTTCCTTCCGGCGTACACAGATGTTAACGAGTCATGGTTGTTTTGACCTTTATCTGTGTAAGATCGGAAGGGAGCAGTCCAACGAGTGTCATCAGTGTAGTGCAGTCAATAAGGCAACGCACACACCGATGACGTGCCGGGAGTTTGACCAGCCACGCTCAGATCTGCAGGCTGTGGATCATCGACCTCACTTTCGATGCCATAGTTAACGCTATGGTCTCTAACACGACGTGAGACGTTTTCTCCACCTTCTGCGATACAGTCATCTCTCGCAAGAAGGAGGCGGAGAGAAGGAGAACGACCCCCTCACAAACGCCAACAGGCGATGACGAACGGGTCTTAGGAGACGGCTGTTTGGGCAGTTGCACCCATCCTAGCCAACGCTGGGGTGAGGGTCACCACCTTCTTCACCCGCCGCAGTCTTTAAGGCGTACAGGCTACCCTTTCACATCCGCGGGTTAAGCGCTCTGATGAGAAGTGTCCTCAACGATTACCGCAGTGGGCGGTGAAAGACTCTTCGAGTGCTCGGGGGCCCGGCGGTTGACGGGTGGCGAGCAGTTTAGCAGTTTAATGGGTCGGTCACATCCCATTCTATGAACAACCCCACAAACCTCCCGGGTCCTAGCTAAAACCCGGTCGAAACGGTTCGGATGCAAATTCTGCTCGTAAAAAGAGGTGGTAAATTGTCATACGTATGTACTTTTCTAGGAAGTATGTCATAACATAACCACAGGAGCTATAGCACGAGCTCTTAAAGCAGTATTATTGTAGTTGTGAAAGCGAGACGCATGTAGCGGCGTATATACAAGCGTCTCCCCTGGTAACTCTGCTTTATAATTGTAATTAAAGCCGTCGTTTGTTTTAATTGTTCCAGGTTCATCCGACTTGGGGATACTTATGGCGAGCGGTTTCGTGCACTACAAGTGTTGCTTGATTATTCTCACAGTTCTCGTAGGTGAGTTACATTCATATCTATAAAATAAACCAAGTATTCTTTACAAATTTGAAGTTACAAATTAATTGTAATAAGTGTCATTACGTCATCGGTTCGTGAGTTTACAGTGCGAGACTTTGTTACAGAACAAAAATATTCTGCGGTAGAATTACGTTACATTCAAAAGAACCTGCAAGATACTTAGCAAGGATATTTTTACTGGGTACGATGGAGAAAAAGTCACTTACCGAGGTAGGGCACCCATAAGCAGAGAGATGACTGAACGTAAGCCTACTGCGGGGGACTTTGTACTGTGACAATATCTCCCACTGTAGACTTACGAACCGATGACGTAGTGACCACAACGTCGCTATACAACTACAATGAACTATTAGTACTGCTTTGAGCATGTATGGTGAACCACCTGCATGGTCGGTCACGTTTGCTAATCATAAGTTTAATTTAGATTACTTATTTATGTGAGTGATGGAACGGAGTACTAGGAAGAAAATGTCACTTACCGAGGCACCCATAAGCAGAGAGAGGACTAAGAGTTTCCTCTATAGTTGTAAAGTAAATACGAATAAACTGTGTGAAAGGCAAAGACATCGTGCTGCCAGTGGTTGACTCTTTCTAGAATTTTGATTAGCCACCTTGACAGAGATTCAGATGGCTTAAAATAAGCTCTCAAAGCGGTATTGTAGCAGTTTGTTGTGGTTCTGTAGCAGCATAAATATATACTCGCGTCTCGTTTCCTCAACTGCAATGACATTGCAGTAATACAGCTTTGGGAGCGCATGGTAAGGCTCCAGCAGAGGATTTTGCACTCTAAGTACCTACGGCCAAGACCTGTATCTATACAGGTCTTGGCCGTACAGTCGCTTTGTCTCTTTTGGGGGAGTAACCAATTTGGTGAGGGTATTGCTAAGTCCTTCTCTTTATATATATGGAGATAGCTATATTGTTTTACGGTAAAAAATTTAAACATGGAATATAATATAAATATAATAATAGCATGTACTCCGTTTCGTGAGAGAGCGAGAATACATTTCATATTTTAGTTCAGTCCTACACAACACACAACACTTGTAGCTATATCTTTAAGACCATCCATAACACGGTTGGGCTTAATATAACAACCCATTACGTTTGCTAGTGCTACGAGGTTCATGATTGTTAATAACCAACGCCTTGCTATAAAAATGATCTGTTACATTTTTAATATTAATAGAATTTTTTATTAAAGAGTTTGATATAGTGTTATTTATTTATTAAACAACAATCACAATATCATGACAGGATATATCCTAACTGGATAAAGTGGTCCCTACTGCTTATAACATATACCTATTATATAATGTAGTGTCCATAATTCTTATAACATTTAAATATAATAATACTTTTGCGAATTCACTCAGAGAACACGAATAAATATCAGTAATTTGGGAAATTTCATTGAGTGTGTGCAAGGCGCGTATGACAGGAGCTTTACGTAGCAAGTTGGTCCTGCCTCGTGGTACCGCCAGCAGCCGCGGCTGTCGCCTTATTGTCGCCTTAACTTCTCGTAGCTTTAATATTAAGATCTGAGTAACGATTCTATTTGTTTAAAACGTCCACAAAGGTAACTCTGTGGTTTGTCATAAATTTTGACTTAAGGAAAAATATGTGAGATGAGAGATAAGATCAGTGGAAGAA
The DNA here is from genome assembly GCA_947562085.1 of Eudonia lacustrata. NCBI lineage: Eukaryota > Metazoa > Arthropoda > Insecta > Lepidoptera > Crambidae > Eudonia > Eudonia lacustrata. The sequence goes on along the minus strand of OX387342.1, from coordinate 17,884,612 downwards.
ATCATAGGCCAGTGAGACACAGTGGTGGACGGTTTAAATGGCAGTCGAGACCATGTTCATCCAGATACCGTTTATAAATGAGCCAGTATGCGCACGTAAAGGTACATCAGGTGAAAGCTGAACGCTTTGTCCTATGGAGTGGGCAAAGTAACGTGTTTTTATAATAATAAAAAAACTATTTTACCCTATGACAAATATTAAGACAAATGCATTAAATACCGTTTTTTATTTACAGGTGAGTTGTGTTTATTTAATGCTAATTATAATAATTATGCTAACCTTAATAATCACATGTTTTGATGTGCCTGTTACTATTAGACATTCTTATTACCTACTTTTTAAACTATCCTGGTCACTTGCAGTATTAATTAATTATTTGTAACGGGTTTCTTACCATGTTTTTCATCTTAGACAATGTTATAACGAAGACACATACCTAGCTATAAAACTACGAGTAGGTAGGTAGGGCAAATAAAAAATATCTCTTACATTAATCATTACTCGCATTCCTCTTTCAAAAGACCGATTCATTCGGAAAAAATTGGATTAGCGGATATTATATTTCTTATTTTTTTTCCAGATTGGGGACATGGACGTTGGAAGAAAAAGGACAGAGAAAACTTACAAGATGATATGGAATCATTTAGAAAGATGGCAGGTGAGTCAAGCTTACAACTACTAGATAAAAAAAACTAAATATGTATTTTTTTACTTGCACAGTATGAAAAGTTATAAATTAAGTTTAATAATTTTAAAAAATATATATTAGTTACAACTACCGACTAAGATAAGACAGTGGTAGTAAGCCAGGCAGACTTAACGCAAGCCTAGCACCAACATACATTAACGTGTAAATTGATGCTAAGATGCCAGATCTAGGATTTTCTTTCTAGGGTTGTAACTACTAAGCCACAGATATGATCGAATTATTGATAATGCTGATTCTTTACTTACAATGCTGCTTTTATCTATGTATAAGTTTAAATCAAATTTTGAATACATGAGCTATAATAAGTTATTGCTACTTAATGCTTACAAATGAATGGGAAACAAAAATATAATTGGTAAAAAGGTGTTACTAATAATATAGAGACAAACAAGTAATAATAATCAAAATGTTGGTCACTGATCAGATCACCAAACATGAAGAAATGACATTTATGTTTTGAACCATTTGAACTTTTTGAGCTTAATGTTAGATAGATCAGTGATAAAAAGCTTTTTTTATCGAATTTATAGTACAGCAAAATATATCTACATCAGATAACCTGTCATTATCGTTATAAAGTTTGCTGGCACGCTTAATGGACATGTTTTTACACTACTAATGTTGTTGCAGACAAAATCAAGATCGAAATAGAAGCTTTTTACGAAGAGTACCCCGACGAGAGGATTACAAACGATGATGTTGGTAATATCCACTACAAATATGAAGAAACTTCGTCGGTTGGCAAAAAAACAAGTTCGGTACAACATTATCAAGAGAAGCAAAATATGCTTGCAATGTATAACGAATCAAATAAAGATTTATCTAGTGTTATAACTAAACAAGATCCAAATAAAGCTGTATTGAAAACAAATTTTGAAAAAAACGTTGGCTGGCCTAAGTTCGAAGATATATTACTAGCAATGGGAAGAAGATACGACTGGAAAAATGATAGATGGATCAAAGTTAAGAGAAAAGTGAAAGAGGTGAAAAATGTTAACCTGAACGATAATAATAGTATAGACATTCACGTGAAACACAAATTCTTATATAGAATTGTCAAATTAAATAGAAGCAAGAGTAGAAGGAACGTGGTCGTTTCCGTATCGGCTGTAAGATAGTAGCCGAAATTACAGACATTAGAGGAATTCTAAATTATGAATCTATTTTCGGTAGACTCTGGGACCAATAATGGTGGAGCCGTCATTAACGAAAAACAAATTGTACGCGCGAGTAGGGAGATTGATTGTTCCATTTGAAAAGCAGTACTTTTTTATACCAAAATTGTATTGGGAAAATGTATAAAGCTCATTAAAGGTATCGAACCGGTTCAACAAATTCGATAAATACAAATAGCTTTTCTATGATTATAGCTCTGGACTTTTATTCGATGAAGGAAAATTGGCAAAAATACAAGTTGATATTATAATCGCTCCATCCTTTTTGCCTAGGTATCCCTAACTTAAAACCACGTGTTAAGATAACTATAAATCTAGTAGTCTCATAATATTTGTGTACCCACCATATTTTAAATACAGATACAGAAAACAACAAATTGTAATAAATCCTACCTACTTGACACAGTTCTCATTGAAAATATTGGAATTAAACTTTTTTTTACAAAATGTAATGTTCTATTGTTTTATTCTCTGATATTAAGGTAAGAGCAAAAATAAATTACTAAGAAAAGGTGTTAACAAACATAGCTTGGATTCATATTAGATTGAATATGTTTTAACTGTTGAAAAACCGAGGTATTTATTTGCTGACAATCAACAAATCCAAACATTTTAAATAATAAACGAAACAAGGAACGGCAACTATGATAATAAAATGAAAATCACTTAGCGCTGTTGAAACACGCCGTTGAATTTTAATACTTTCATTCCAAACACGCTCGGCAGAATACGGAGACAAGAGTGTTTCAAATTCAAAATAGTCAGGTATCTAATTATATTCTTATGCAGTATTACTAATCGTTTAGAATACGGAAAATGTTAGACAAAAAGTATACATAATAAATATTAGTATATTTTTCCCAAATATAATTGGGAAAAAAAATGTATTTGGAAAAAGCTTCTATAATTTTTAACAAGTATGCAAAATACTTTCTTCTATATGACCTAATTGGCTTGGTATGTCTATTTTCAACTTATCCTTCATAAAAAAAGTAAAAAGTAAATAGTGTTGAATATTTTCGGCGGGCTGGTTAGAACCACGATAGCTCAATTGGGAGAGCACCTGACCCGGTATGTCAGAAGGGTGCGGGTTCAAATCCTGCTCGTGGAATTTTTTTCAACAATTATGTTTTTGTAATTTGTTCGCAACAAAATTTGCGTTAAAATTATATAAACATTTATCCTTTATATTTGTAAGAATGAATGTCAAATGTTAATGTCCTACATCATCACTAACGCATTTTCATGTGCTCACTGTTTGGGCACGAGCCTTCCCTATGGATGGATAGGAAGAACGAGCCAGAAACCACCACGCAAGCCCAGTGCAGATTGATGGTTGTTAACGATTGCTAATGCAGCCAGAACTAACAAAGCACGGAGGAGCTCGAGATGATAAATTATTGGTCACCCATCCGATGACCGGCCTTTGCTAAAGTTGTTTGACCTTGGCAATCGCAGACCGAGAACGTTAATCACTACTTTATCGAGCTCCTCGATATATTACATATTTTTTTGAAATAAGACTAGTTTTGGTAATGAAGTAGATAGATAGTGTTGAATAAGTTTGCACGTTTCAAATCCCTCAAGTGAAAATTTTCAACATAAAGTTATTGTAGGTACGTTACGTACGTAGCCGTCTAACGAGACCTCCAATTTATAGAGCACGCCAATCGCTGAAAAAGCTGTGAAAAGGCAAATTTCACAAAAAAATCTATCAAGAGTTAGTTTACTGGACGACCTCCTTGGTCGAGTGGCTTGCACACCGGTTTTCATGGTCGCCATCTCTGAGGTCCCGGGTTCGATCGCCGGTCGGATCAATTTAGAAATACCTGATTTTCTAAATTGTTTCGGGTCTGGGTGTTTCCTCTGTATAATAAGTATGTATTTAAGTATATTAAGTATGTTTATCCGTTGTCTAGTTAACCATTTCTCGAGTTTCTTATGGAAGCTTTTCTTGGGGCTAGATAATTGGTGTGAGTGTGGGAAACATTTATTTATTTATTTACTCGTTTTTGGCGTAGTAGTTTGAAGTCCATTAATTTCCTAACTAGAAAAGTAATTGTGCTGTGTATGCTCCAGTAAGTCTTTACTTAACCTTTTCACCGCCCAACTATCCTGCACGCGATTTCCCGCTGTACGCCAACGTATAAATGTATTTTAATAAAGTAGGTACAAAGAAGAACTTCTATAGAAGTGCTGGCGTGGACGGCACGAAAATCTCGAACTTCTATAGAAGTTGTTGGCGGTAAAAAGGTTAAAATAAATCAAGCAGAGTATTATAAAGGGTCTTCAGCCTGTACATTAATCATCAAAATGAGGAGATCAACGGCGTTGTGATAAGTTGTTCTAAAGATTTTTTTATTAGTAAGGTTGGTTTATCGTGCTCGGGGGCGTGCACTTGGAGAGGCCTTTGTCCTTTGCTGATGATGATGACGATGATGATGAAGGTTGGCAAATACTCTGCTCTGCCTGGGGAGTCACCAGGAGCTCAAGCAGTATTGTTGCAGTTGTGAAAACGAGACGCGTGTAGCTGCGAAAACACACGAGAGCTCCTGGCTGTTGCCCCAGATGTCAAGCAGAAGCAGGATTGTGCTTGGTTTATGTATACGTAATGCAAGCGTCTAATGTATGCGCTTAAATATTTTATAGCGCAATGGACGTACGGAAAGAAGTAATGCTGTTAAACCCACTAATTCAGTATGATACGATGAAATCTGTACAAAGGTTTTATAGAAATGCATTGACGATGTAGTGGAGAAAGATAAATTTATTCAATCGGTTAAGACAGAAATGTCTTAACCGATTGAATAAATTTATCTTTCTCTTCAGGTGTCTTTCCTGAAGTTCTCAAGCAGACAATTAAAAGCCGGTATATAAAAAAAATGAGTAAACAATTTTTTTAGTTAAATGGTTTTATCCTACTAATCTACTAATATTATAAATGCGAAAGTTTGTGTGTATGTTCGTATATTTGTTCCTTCTTCACGCTGCAACGGATGGATGGATTTGGATGAAATTGGGCATACAGATAGTTTATAACCTGGATTAACATATAGGATAGTTTTTATCCCAACATTCCTACGGGAATCACAGTATAAATATACAAAAAACGACAATTTAATTTTCCAATACAAAATGATTTGTTTCTTTTGTTGTCATGGAAACCAAAGAGAATTTAATCACTTGATGGAAACTGTCAAAGCGGTACGAAGTCCACTGGGTCCACTCTGAGAGTCCACTAGTTGAAAATAAAGATTAAAAATATAAAAAGATTAAAAAAAATTATAAGAATAAAAACTGTTTTAAAACAATCTTTTATTATTTTCTAAAGTTTACGCGAAATAGAAACAAATTTTACGGATGTACTCGCGTTTATTTTACATATTACTTATTTAATGTTTATCTTGACGTTTCGAACCCTTTGCAGGGTCCGTGGTTACAGGGAGACTGAGGTGTTGGTCGTCTCATAAACATTAAATAAGTAATGTGTAAAATAAACGCTAGTAGATCCGTAAAAGTTGTTTCATTTCAACCCTTTATTACTTGATAAAAAAAAGAACTACGAGTGAAAATTTAAAAATAATTTAATCCTGATAATAAGACAATTTTTTTTATAATTAATACAAGGTGTATTAAATGTTTATATAATTTTTAACGCAAATTTTGTTGCGAACAAATTACAAAAACACAATTGTTGAAAAAATTTCCACGAGCAGGGTTTGAACCTGCACCCTTCTGACATACCGGGTCAGGTGCTCTTCCAATTGAGCTATCGTGGTTCTAACCAGCCCGCCGAAATTATTCAACACTATTTACTTTTTACTTTGAAAGCCAAAGGCGCCCATTCAATGTTAACAACTACCGTCATTAACATCCGATCATAATATTTTTACAAATACTAAAGATCAGTTAAGAAGTAGGCAAAGCTATTTATAAATGTTTATATAATTTTTAACGCAAATTTTGTTGCGAACAAATTACAAAAACACAAATGTTGAAAAAATTTCCACGAGCAGGGTTTGAACCTGCACCCTTCTGACATACCGGGTCAGGTGCTCTTCCAATTGAGCTATTGTGGTTCTAACCAGCCCGCCGAAATTATTCAACACTATTTACTTTTTACTTTGAAAGCCAAAGGCGCCCATTCAATGTTAACAACTACCGTCATTAACATCCGATCATAATATTTTTACAAATACTAAAGATCAGTTAAGAAGTAGGCAAAGCTATTTATAAATGTTTATATAATTTTTAACGCAAATTTTGTTGCGAACAAATTACAAAAACACAAATGTTGAAAAAATTTCCACGAGCAGGGTTTGAACCTGCACCCTTCTGACATACCGGGTCAGGTGCTCTTCCAATTGAGCTATCGTGGTTCTAACCAGCCCGCCGAAATTATTCAACACTATTTACTTTTTACTTTGAAAGCCAAAGGCGCCCATTCAATGTTAACAACTACCGTCATTAACATCCGATCATAATATTTTTACAAATACTAAAGATCAGTTAAGAAGTAGGCAAAGCTATTTATAAATGTTTATATAATTTTTAACGCAAATTTTGTTGCGAACAAATTACAAAAACACAAATGTTGAAAAAATTTCCACGAGCAGGGTTTGAACCTGCACCCTTCTGACATACCGGGTCAGGTGCTCTTCCAATTGAGCTATCGTGGTTCTAACCAGCCCGTCGAAATTATTCGGTAATATGACGGTAGTTGTTAACATTGAATGGGCGCCTTTGGCTTTCAAAGTAAAAAGTAAATAGTGTTGAATAATTTCGACGGGCTGGTTAGAACCACGATAGCTCAATTGGAAGAGCACCTGACCCGGTATGTCAGAAGGGTGCAGGTTCAAACCCTGATCGTGGAAATTTTTTCAACATTTGTGTTTTTGTAAGGTGTATTAAGCTAAATGTTCTTTAATGTGTATTAGGCTAAATGTTATTTAATGTTCTATCACAATGTAACACGCTTTTATTTATATATTTTTTTCTTTTTATCAGATTTAATTTTTTTTTAACTTTTTAGCACGAATACGTCACGGGGCGTAGGTGTCAGATCTCGCGCAAAAAATTGCTCTAACTTTTCCGATAAAAACGTTTGTCAAAAAAAATTATACGAGCTTGATCAAAACTGAATCATATCTTGATAATAGGCAACAGTGTGTTATTATTAACAAATTAAATAAAAATGATGAAATTTAATCTTATTTAACAACATACAAGAATAACGAATATGGTGTATCCCACGGCAGCGTGTTAGGTCCAATTTTATTGCTTCTGTTCATTAACGATATCACACAGGTAAAAAACCATAAATACAATACGCATTTGCATGCGATATTTCTATTGTAGGGACATCAAATAATAAAAATTGTACAAACAACGAACATGAAAATGATATTAATCGCACTATTCATAATTTAATTGATTATCTTGACATGCATAATTTAAAAATATCTGAATCAATACATAGGATAGTTTTTATCCCGATATTCCCACGTGAATCACACTATAAATATACTAAAAACGACAATTTTATTTTCCAATAAAAAATGATTTGTTTGTTTTGTTGTCATGGAAACCAAATAGAATTTAATCACTTGATGGAAACTATCAAAGCGGTACGAAGTCCACCGGGTCCACTAGTTAATTATAAAAATGTAAAAATAGAAGAAGTAAAGAAATTTCTAGGATTGACTGTAGACCTAAATTGGAAAACTCATGTCGATAATGTTTGTATATAAATCAATAGGTTCTTGTGTGCGCTGAAACAAGTCAAGAATGTGACAAATGTAAAAACAGTCATTTCAGTAAAAATGGCTGTTTTTATCGTAATAAAGATCCTACATAGGCATGATAAGTATATCATGCTTATGTAGGGTCTTTATTACGATAAGGCTTAATCATTTGGGGTAATGATACAAGTGTCAATATAGCTTTTATTGCTCAGAAGAAATGTGGTATGAGCCATATGTGGTGTTTCTCCACTTACATCTTGTCGTGCGTTATTTCCGCGCCTAGGCATATTAACTCTGTCATCGCTCTACATATTTGAAGTATGTGTATTTGGAATGCAAAATAAGAAACTATTTCGTAGAGTATGTGATGTGTTGCATTCTTGCGAATCATGGGTTGTAAAAGTGAACGCGATTATTTTACCTGCAATAACAATAGGTCGACCGCGAGGATAGAGACGGAATAATTGCCATCTCTCTCACTCTCAGTAGCGCGGGCGACAACCCAAGCCAACGCCAAAATGTTATCTCAGTCGTACTCACTTTGTGTTTACTGCTACTCGTGTCGCCATCGCTCACCCCAAATTTGCTTGCCCTACTTTTTTGACTACTTTGCTCGTTTACTGGACTGTTTTGCCTTCTTATTTGGACTTTGTTTACTTGGAAGTGAAAGAGATGAGTTACACATTAAGTGAATATGCAGAAATGCATTATTTTTATGGAGTTGCACAAGGCAACGGCCGTGAAGCAGCGCGATTGTATCGCGAACAACTTCAACGACGTGGTGGGCCGCAACCTGCACATTATCCCGACCATCGTGTTTTTATTAACACGCACAACACGTTGATGGCAGGCCACATTCCTGGTCAACGCGGTGGTCGTGGAGGAATCCTTCGAGTCGATCCAGATCGCAGAGAAAGAGTGCTCGAAGAAGTTCAGCGAAATCCGTCCACGAGTACGAGAAGAATGGCTCGTGCTCTGGGCATCCCAAGAACGTCTATTCAAGCCATACTTCACGATGAAGGATATCACCCTTTCCATATCCGACGAGTTCAAGCTTTGCTACCTGCAGACTACCCATTGCGCGTTGAATTTTGCCAAACCATGTTACGAAAACAGCAAGAAGATCCTGGATATTTCGATAAAGTTTTGTGGACCGATGAGTCACGATTTGAGCGATTTGGAATATTCAATATTCATAATTACCACTCGTAGGCAATCGAGAATCCACACGAAACGAGAGATTCATCTTTTCAACACCGGTTTAGTGTTAACATGTGGTCGGGTATCCTCAACGGCGAACTTATTGGCCCGTTTGAATTGCCATCCAGACTTAATGGAGAAATTTACAAAAACTTTTTAGAAAATGAACTACCATTGCTGCTGCTAGATGTGAATCTTCAGCTTCGACGCACCATGGTTTTTCAAAATGATGGCGCCCCGTGTCACTACACAACGCAAGTCCGAAACCACTTAAATTAAACTTACCCCAACAGATGGATCGGACGCAGCGGATCAATCAGATGGCCTCCACGCTCACCTGACCTTAACCCAATCGACTTCTTTGTGTGGGGCTATTACAAGGAAATCGCTTACGCCCGAGAATGTTCGAGTGAACAAGAACTTAGAGAAAAGATTACAGAAGCCGAACGTGTTGTGAGAGAGAATAGGGAAGCTTTTAGACGATTAAAAGGCAATTTTTTACGAAGGTGTAGAATGTGCATTGCTGCTGGAGGTGGCCACTTTGAAAACCTTTTGTGAATTTAAAAAATAAATTTTCTTTCTGATTACCATCTCTGATTTATTGACAAAACCACCTCTTACTTAAAACGTTTGTTAACTAATCTCTTAAGAATTTTTAGTTATCAGCAAATTGACAACCTTAAAATTAAAAACTCAAAATGTTATCTAATCTTAGCTTTTTTGCGGCAATTTTTGGTTAGTCAACAAACCAATTTAACATTAAGAACCATAAAATAGCAAGACTTTTTGTTTTAATCACATGGTTTTTTTTTTTAAATGCCACGTGGCTGTCTTTGAAGGCCGATTCTAGGAAAAGTAGCTCATTAAGTACTACTTTTTTTAATGATTATGAAAGCTGAGAGTATGTCGCATGTTTTAGGATCACTAAAAAACCATGCAGTCATCTGTTTAGATTTTTAATTTTAACCTTAATGTTCTAGTCATAATTCAATAATCGTATTTTTTATTCTTGAGACCTGCATTTCCAAATTTTCATCAAAGTTACGAAGCTAATTGTTTTATGCATAAAAGTACAACTTATGAAGATTTTGTTGCAAAAAAAAAAATACAAAAAAGTATTCTACTTTTTTTCTAGAAATTTTTTAAGTTGATCGCTCGAAAATTCTCAAAAATTTAGAAAAAAATTCATAACTCGAAAACCGTGAAAAATCGCGGAACATACATGGGGGTGATTCGGATACCCCACGACACGAGAGACCTAATTTTTTCTTTTGGACGTCAATCTTCCGGCCACCTTGTATATTGACCGTAAACTTTTATGACATTAAGGATTTTTTTAATAAAAGACATCATATTTAATAGAAATTGTGGGAACACTATATTAATTTACTATCCTGATATTCAGATTGCAATTTAATAATTTAATTTAACTTTAGTATGATAATTATTCATTATACTTACTTACTTAATAATTCAATTAAAATTGTAACTTTAGCGAATTGTATTTGCATGCTGATTAGGCGAATCATAATGTACGTAAATATTGTTACCATCTCAATTACTATCATACATTCTAGCAAATAAAGAAAATTGAATTTGAATTTTAATTTGAATGGAAAGTATTAGGCCTTCATTTTAGTTCATGGTAAATGATGCTAAGGCCGGAGGTTGGAGCGCATTTCATCGAACTCTTCAATTACTGAGAAACTGGCTATCTTACTTATTATTATTATAATGGTTGCTATGGCGACAGATTTAGAAGAAGTGGTAGCTGGACAACGAATAGTACATTCCTTATTAAAAAAATACCTACCTACTAAACATTCCTGTAATACTGCCGGCAACATTAATACACAAGAACACTGATAATGGTTTCAATGCTAATCAAATCGTTGACGAAGATGCTAAGAAAGTTACAATAACCAAGCCTAAACTTACACTATAAGTAATTACTTTGTCACAATACTGGTGTAAAAAAGTGTTAGGCAGTTCGAAAGTATATTAAACGAATAAGAGCTTTCGATAGGTATTGATCTAAGGTTAAGGCAGTTGGAACTACGGAAGGTCGAAGGTCAAAAACCACACCTGAAATTGTGGGGTTACCTTAAGATGGCTATGTACATCTGGGAGCAATAAATACATACTTTAATACTTGGACGCCCAAGGTAACCACAGTGCCATAACAATTGAATTTCTATTGTGTCTGGTTTAAAACAACTGAGTGGATATACCTTTTTTAAGCAGATAACAATTCAAGGTAACTTACTTTATGATATTATTTAAGCATTCATTCGGAGACAGACTATTGCGAGCATTACAAGTAGCTTTGCACAACCATTAAAAATAGCAAAAGCGAAATAACTTTAGAATTCCCTACTGAATTTCTCACGCAAAGCCTTGCAATATGCTCGCGAAAACACCTGTTATAAATATTTTGCTTGAAGGCGTTTTCAGCAGTTACGAAGATATATGTACTTGAATTTAGAGATGGCTCATTTTTCATGCCTCGAAATGGGGGTTTGCCACTGGCAGGCTCTATAAACTACATACTACTTGAGAGATTTGCTCAGAGAACACAACATTTTGTTCACTTGTCGATGCCAGGTCCTATAAAGGTAAAGAATGTCAATACGACCATATAGAAAAGAGGAAGTCTATAATATACTCGTAATACACGTTTTAGTTGAGATGTCAATTCCCGGTTTTGCTTTGTTTTTATTGTTAATTAAACATCTAACGGATGACAAACAATACGATGGAATACAAAAATACTATCATGCTTTGTGCTTGCCTTTTAAAAATACTGTTTATAGTACAACTGTCCCAGAAAACTTCATGATACAATTCTTTAAAATCACTAAGTCATGTCACGCTGTATAACACCGTGCGAGTCTGGTCGCTAAGGATCTGCTAAATCTTTGGAGTAATTTAACATAATAATATTATAATTAAACTTAATCGTAATGATAATCTATGTTTTTTAATCTCGCGATAATAATTAAAGATCATTATTAAAGTCAATTTCAAAATCTACGTAAATTTCGGTGAAGCTTAAAATTTTGGTATAAAGATTTCCTGTTTTAAAGCCGCCAATTAAGACGTCGTATCATCAAACGTTTAATAGGCCCGACGACGGTGAGCTCCATTTGCGTAATTCAACACACCTTAAATTTGAAATTCATATTTAAGAGATCGGCACTTAACTTAATGTCACCGCCGCCGCTGCTGGTGCTATTTCGCAGAGTATGCCCAGAGATGATAAATGATTATTATACATAACTGGCGTTATGATCGATAGCATCATTAAGACTGCGTTAATAAAAATGGAGGCATCACTTTATTTACTATTCATATTACATACGTACAACACTTGATTCCCAGAGGGATAGGTAGGCCGACAGATTTCCACTTGCTAGCTGCTACTGACATAATAAAATATTAATGTTTATTTAATGAGAAAAAAAGAAGTGTTAACAATATTTCCACGAGAACAGAAATTGATTGATCCCGTGGGGGCTTCAATTCCTTTCGGGGGTATGGGTACGAGACTGCCGAAAATATTGTTGTGTTCCGACAATAAGGTGTAGCCTGGTCTAAGATAGTCTCAATTCTTGATGGTTGCGGGTAAAGTGCGCTTTTATTTTCAGTCTTATCACTTACCATCATCAGGTTAGACAAAAGACTAGAACTGTCACATTAAAAAAAACCTTGGAAGCATTTCATTGATTAGTCTCTTTTTCTATCTTATTTACTTAACTACTTATCTACTTTTTGAAGACAAATACTAATGTAAGATGACAATTTAAATCCGGCAGTCGTCACCTAATTTGGTTCAAGGTAACCTAAAATTGAAATTCCTAACATCACTAGATAGTTAATTAGTTTGACATTGGTCATTATTCTATTCTAAATTTCAATACTCTGAAACAATAAAGTTTATGAAAGCTATTATTAAAAGAACGACAACTTGGAATGCAAAAAACGTGCACGAAATAGAAACAGGCGGATTAAATGTAATTAATTAAAGCCCTCCAGTTTTTTAGACGTGACAATGCAATTTGGCACAATGTCCTTTCATATTGTTTATTTTTCATGCTCCGAGTAAATTACGACAAACAATTTTTAATTAATGCGCAGCGCGGCCATTTATTTGGTATTTGCTTTTGCTGTTTCCGTTTTTTTACGACTAATTATTAATATTTTATTATAACACCTCGATGCCGAGTGGCAGAGTGCTCGGTCCGATACCCGAAGGTCCCGGGTTCAATTCCCAGGTCGGGCAAAGTGTGTTTCGGATTTATTCGGTGCATAGCCCGTGCGGTTTGTCATCAGCAACCCGCATTTGGCAAGGGTAGTGATTAAGCCATTACCCATCAATTGTAGTGATGACTTCATTTAAATGACGGAGGGCTTTGCCCAGCAATGCGACAGCTTATCGACGTCCCACTACTGGGCTCAGGCTTTCCCACGTGAGCAGTTATGAAAAATGAAAATGAAAAAATGAAAATAGTTTATTTCATTAACTTTAGATACAAAATATATGCAATGGCCAGAACCAATCCAGGAAACTTGTAACCAAGCTTGTAGTGGGAGGTTCTGCTCTTCCCAAGATACAATAACTAGGTTTAAGATACAGAGAGTAAGTACAGTTGTAAATAAACTATTTTACTTATGGCTAATTAATTACAATGAAAACTGTGTGTGCGTACATATGCGTGTCTGAGGGTGTGTGTGTGTGTGTGTTTGTGTGAGTGAGGGGGTGTGTGTGTGTGTGTGTGTGTGTGTGTGTGTTATTGTGAGGGTGTGTGTGTGTGTTTTATTGTGAGGGTGTGTGTGTGTGTGTGTGTGTGTTAACGACTTAGAAAACACTCTTGAATAATAACTCCTCAGTCTCACAATATCCAATTGTCACAAGCCCATTAACCAAAATGTTTTTGCATTCGATGAATGGAAGGTTAAAGATCTTATATCTGTCATTTAGCTTATTATAGAGATAAGCAGAGTGAGCATGAAACTGACGCTGTGCCAATAAAGTTCTACAATAAGGAACTTGGGCCACTTTATAATGTCTTCTTTTTGTTTGAGCGGGCGTGTAAGGCAAGGACTTATGTAGTTTAAGTACTGAATTAATTATATAAAGTTTTCTAATAGATAAAATGTTATAGTTTTGGTATAATTCGTCAGTGGGGAATCTATACGGTTTGAAAACATGGTCTTAAGTAAACATCTCTGGGCCCTTTCTGCTTCAAGAAATTTGATTTTAGAGGCACCACCCCATAAGGGTATACAATAGCTCATGACTGTTTGTGCCAATGCAAGGTAAATACGCTTTATAAGGTCAATTTGGGTGACGTGTCTTAGCTTTTTAAAGACCCAAACGAGTTTTCGAATCCTGTTACTTAAATTGTCAATTTGATTATGCCAGGACATACGGTAGTCCAGGATCACCCCGAGGTACTTTACACATGTAACTGATTCAACAACGTCGCACGAACAGCTTAATGTATCATTGAAATCACAGTGATGGAGTTTTAGTTTTAAGTAAGCTGGAGGGAGTGAGCCTTTATTAGTGGCGAAACAAACATAATTTGTCTTTGCAATGTTTAGGGTAAGGAGGGCGGATTTAAGCCAACTTGCGACCTTGTAAAGACCACGCTCGGCTACCTCGAAAACTGAACTCCAGGATGTGCCATTAAAAACAATGGCTGTATCGTCCGCATATGAGAACACTTGTCCTTTTTTAATATCAAGGTTAGTTAAATCATTAAGGTATATTAAGAATAATGTAGGGCCCAGGACGCTGCCTTGAGGTATCCCGTACTCGATTTTAGTGTCAGTGCTTATGTAACCGTTTATTTTTACACTCTGGGATCGGCCCTTCAGGTAATCAGTTAGTAGCTTTAATGGGATACCCCTAATGCCGATTTTCTCCATTTTATTCACAAGAGTGGAGATGGAGACAGTGTCAAAAGCTTTTTTTAAATCGATGAAGACTGTTAGACACTTTTCTCCACGGTCAAGATGTTGGGTTACTAAAGAGGATAAACCTAAAATTGCATCTTCTGTAGATTTTTCTTTTCTGAACCCAAATTGGGAGCTAGATAAAATATTAAATTTTTCAAGATAATTTATTAAACGCGAGTTGATTAACCTTTCAATAATTTTTGAGATAGCTGACAAAACCGAGATGGGCCTATAATTATTTATATCATTTTTGTCACCACTCTTATAAACGGGTGTCACAATTGATTTTTTTGAGCAACGTCGGAAATATACCTGTTTTGAAACTGAGGTTAGCAAGGTGGCTAATTATAGGACCAACAAGGGGTTTAACCATTTTTATGAACTTAATCGGAATAGCATCCCAACCAGGGGCACTATCTGTTTTTAAGCTAGAAATGACGCTATAGACTTCATCAGGGTCGGTCTCCATAAGACCAAAAGAAGAAGGCTGTAACCTTGGGGTATTAGATGCCGAGTTTTCAACTCGCAGTGGAGGTCCATTGAGAATGTCGTCTGCAAGCTGCTTACCGACGGTGGCGAAGAAGCTATTGACCCAATTTACAGATTCTGTTGGTGAATTTCGAATATTCAGCAACTCGCCGCTATCAGTTTTAACTTTATTAAGATTTGTAACTTCTTTAATAGATTTCCACAAAAGTTTCGAATTTTTAATATTAGTTTTTAGTAGATCATATTCATATTTACGTTTGAGTCTTTTAATCAATTTGTTACAGTAATTACGGTACCTTAAGAATGTTAGCTTTAATATTTCATTATGCGGGGCAGACTTAGATTTTAGTTGCATTTTATTTCGATTCCTTATACAGCGCAAGACACCACTAGTAATCCAAGGCTTTATTATACGTTTATTACTTGAGATCCTCTTTACCTTAACACTCTCCTCCAGGGACAATTTAAGCCTATTGATTAATTGTTTGACTACAATATTTGGATCATCGCTAAATAATAGATTTGACAGGTATTTATTTGCGAGTTTATCAGCAGCCTTTTCGAAATCAATAAAGGTTTTTATCGTAGGGGAGGAGTTGTTTGCTTTTACTTTAGAAATACTCATGAAAACCGAGGCGTGGTCAGTTATTGAAGAGTTTAAGACTGAAATTTTTGCTGATAACTGGCTTTTGTTAATCTTTAAATTGAAATGGTCCAGACAACTATTTTCGCGTGTAGGAAGTGTGTGTCCGGGTAATAGTCCATGTGAAGAAAGCATGTTAAGATACGAAGCTCGATTACTACTTTCGTAAGAAGATTCGTTTTCTTTTTCGATTAGATTGATGTTTATATCCCCAGACACTATAATATTTGGATCACATTTAATATTGTCCAATGCAGTCTCTAATGAGTAAATAAATTTAGCTGTATTCTGATTTGAGGGGGATCGATAAATGCCCAATATAGTATAACCACATACGTTTAGTCTCACACATGACGCGTCATCCAAAATCAATTCTTTAAAATTTGGTTTTAGTTTCGATTTGGCGTATATGACCACCCCACCGTTTTTATTTGAATTGTTAGTGGTGGCATAATGAGTGTAGTTTTGTAGATATGGGATGGGTTTATTTGGGTTGAGGTGACATTCGGTAAGTATCAGAACGTCGATTTCAGAGCTAAGTTCCGAAATAGTAGCTTCAAAGTTATCAAAATTGCAATAGATACTTCTTATATTTTGTTGAATTACGGTTAAGTCATTTTTGTTAAGGCTTTTAATATGTTTATTTAAATTCACTATATCACATATTACCGATGTTGCCACCTCAATGTTATCTAATTCATTAAAATTTCCGTGATTGTCCATCATTTACTGTTTGTTTGATAAGGCTGATTTTCATATGATGGTGTGCTCTTATGTTGCAAAAAACAGATAAGAGTGGGCATGGTTGTGGAAAAAGTTGCAGTTGTGTATATTAGTGTATGAAATATAAGTATGAATGTAAGTATGGATGTTGAATATGTATCTTGTGTCTGTGGCGCATGTAGGTATATTAGTGGAAGTGTAAGTAGTATAGTAGTATGTGGTGTGTGGATAAATGCTAAGAGTGCATGCAGAATAATGTAATATAAACAAAATAAACAAAATTGAGATACTAACATTAAGTTACAAAAATTAAGAACCTTATTACAGTGACTAAAAATTACTAGTCTGTAGTCGAATAGTCATTTGGTATTGTACAGCTGTTTAATTTGGGCTTCATTAGTGATAGTTATGATTGGAGAATTTTCGTCCTTCCTTACATACACATTTCCGTAGGCAGTCCAGCAAAAGGTAAAAGCTGTTGACTTTATTAGATCCCGCACGAGAAAATAAAGTCGTGAGGCTTTCGGAGTTAATTGCTCCGAGACAAAGATTGGAATCTCATCATTTACTGTAAGTCCCAAATGTTTCGCCCTGAGTTTTGTTTTATTTGCTGCATTAAAAGCCTTACATTTCTGTAAGATTTCTGTCTTTTGAATAGTTGAGTTCGTTTCTATAATAATGGGCGCACTGGACACGCTAACTTTTTTTCCACGTACTCGGTAGATATCCTTAATATCAGAACTCACCATGCTTGCACCCACAGAAGAGGATAAACAGGTTACCATTTTTATCAAATCATCTTTAGTCTCCTTTTCTTTTTTAGGCGCGTTTTTAATCTCAAAGTTGGCCTTCCTATAACTTTTCTGCATGTTTTCAATTTTGTCTTCTAGAGTTATTATGTACTTTGCATCTTCTTTTTTCTGTAGTTCCAGTTTTTCGATTCTCTTCTGTAGTTCTGCATTTTGGTTAGATAAGAATTCTATAGAGCATTCAACCTTAGTGTTGGTTTCCTGAATTTTTTTCAATGTGGGATTTATTTTATTAAATTCTTGACGCTGAGCAGCAAGCAGTGATGCAAACATCTCACGCATGTCTTCCTTAAATGCGGACAGTTCGTTTTCACCAGTGCTAGTGCCAAGCTGTTCCATGCAAGTAGGACTATCATATTCCTTTCTCTTTTTTGCACGACCCGAGACAAAGTTTGTTGGTGTGACAGTTGAATCAAGCATAGATACGTTCAAGTTCGATTCGGATAAGGACTTATTCATATTTACTTCTTTGCAGCAGGAGTCCACAAATAGACAAAAAGCAATGAGTCCTATTTGATTCTTTATATATATCGAATAAAGAAACAAATTCTAGCAGCGCTCAGGAGAATGGAAGTAATATTAACAATAAAATAAAATCAAACTCTGGTACTGGGATATAAGAAGAATTTAGGAGTTCTTCACTGCATCCAGTTGCCACCCTACTTTTAAATAATAGATTGGATATGTACCTTGTTGTAGCTTGAAAGTACCAGGGCGATAGGAACTCAGCGGAGATTTCGTACGATGCAGGTGCCGTAGTCAGTGGTGGGCTCCGTAGCGAAGTTCGTAGCGTGCTACTACGACCGACGATGTCTTCTTAGCTACAACTAGTTGCAGTTGTATGTGGCGTAACGCTCGAAAGTACCAGGGCGACAGGAACTTAGCGGAGGATTCGTACGATGCAGGTGCCGTAGTACGTGACGGGTTCCGTAGCGAAGTTCGTAGCGTGCCGTTACGACCGATGTCTTCTTAATGACCAGTTGCGGTTGTATGCAGCGCAAACCTCCTGTACAGTTATGCGCTCCTATTTTATTAGCCGAATTTAATTGATTCAAAATTATAATATTTATTAATTTCTTTTAATTTTAATTAAAGTTACACGGATTTATTGTATGCGTGCACTCAGTGAGCGGTCCGGGGGGAAGAGGAGAGTTATGAGTATCAAAATAACAAAAAAGTATTATACTTATTTAAATTTTATTCCTTACACTTTTTAGAACTTAATTCCGCCAAGCTAGCTTAGTGGTAGCTAGCCAGGCAGATTTAAAACAAGTACAAACGCGTAAATCAAACCCGGGAACTCTGGGTCTAAGACCGGTGCGGTAGTCTTACCCACTACACCATAAAGGCTGTTAATAATCTAATAATCGAATTTGTTAATTAATTTACGAAGTGAAGGGGGAAGATTCTATCAATTCAATGTGCGCCATGACTAATTCAAACATTGGGTAATACATTTGTTCACCACATTTGCCGTGGCAAACGTTTCGCACCGTTTTATTAAGAGCCTCTCCTAAATACACATCGATTCACCCTCAACAAGAGGGAACAAAGAGGCTCCTGATTACTACACCCAACACACCTGGCCTTAATTACTTCTTGTGTCAACATTTCACATTTTTCGAGACCCCAGGGTTTCAAAGGGTCGTTCCAACACTTGCTACTCCGTAGATCTGGGGCCGTAGCCGCACTCTGCGCAAACAATAATTTCGTCGATCCATTATGTTGTCGTCCAGCTACAACCAATAGCAAGATGGGATTTGTTTTAGATTTACAACCAGTCATATCAGAAGAAAAAATACATCTAAACGTCTCCGTAGCCGAACCGCAAGTGTTTCCCCTTGTATCCGGAGGTTTTGAATTAAATTTTTAAGTCGAGTAAAGTGTGTATCGGGATTTTTGGTGCGTTGTCTAAGTTTGTGGTCATCAATCCATTTGGCAAGCGTGGCAATTAAGCCAACCTATAAATTATAGCGATTATTTAAGTTTAATGGTGGAAGCCCTCGCCTAGCAGTGAGACGCTATACTACAGCTATTAATTAAGAACAGCACAATAAGATTAACAACACAAACAAACTGGTACACTCACGTTCACCCTTCTCGCAAAACATTTGGTTGTGATTACGCAGTTCAGTTTCCATATTTTACTCGTTCAACAATAACGCAGGAGCTACTGCCCCTGGCCCTGATCCTAAACGCAAACGCGTTGCCGTCAACGGTCGGTCAATTTGCGTTGCCTCGTCCGCTGAGACCTGTGTCAATAGTAATATCCACATCGCTTTTCTAGGGGCACTTCTAAGCCGAGACGTTCGTAATGTAGTGCACAAGCAAATATGTAGTGTAGTGTGTTACGTGATGTGTACTTGCATAGACTGAATTGAAAACGTTGCAGCCGCCAGCCGGACAAATGATTTATATTAGTTTGTTGCATTGGAATGTTTGGCGACAGCACTAGAGTCAGAGAGAAGAGTTGCACGATATCTTTACACGAAGCGATAGTTAATTGTTGCTCGGTAGATTTTATGTAGTTTATGCTTTCTTTGTCTGTGGTCTAGTATTTATACAATCGGGTTCTATGATTGATTGATAAAGACATATTTTTTTTGTACTTCTATAAAAGCTGTGCAGTTTATTGCGCCCCATTCCACTCCACAGCTAAAAATTAGAGGAACTGAATGGTTAGTAGAGATAAATATGTTTGTATGAGTTAGTAAAGTAAAGTAGGTACTTATGATTATTTGAATAAAAAAAATACATTGACTTTGGGTCTAGACCCAGATAAGCAACTGCAATTATTTATAGTCAACTACCGGCACGGGTTTAGCCCATAATTAAATTAATTAATTAAATTATTTCATTATAAGACCAAGACAGTGCCCAATTATTTACTTGTGATGAAAACATGCAGTTTTGTAACCCTGTAATGTGACTAAACTTGACGAATAATAGAAAGATACAAACGTTTCGGCAACATAAAAATTCAGGTCAGTTACGCAGATCAATTTTTCATAGACACGTTTTTACATCGCGTTCGAGATTCGGCAATTTATCAAGACCACATGTTACGGGCGGGCAAAAACATCACAGATTAGATACAAAAAAGAAAGAAACAAAGATGGACGTGATCTCGCGAGGAAACGTGACTCGCATAGTGGTGGGAAGCGCGGAGTTTATGATTTTATTACAGAACATTTTTTGCTTGCAAATGGACCTCGCGGTATGCCCGACGCGGATTTTAATTTAAATTTACCATTCGAATCAGAAACAGTGTTCTAAAAAAAGGAATTTCTGAAGGTAACATGTACTTACAGACGGTTGCACATAAACCTATTCAAAACTGACAAATTTCTTTAATAAATGTTAAACCACATTATTTAAATATTTATAAAATACAGTGAAAAAATTAAACGCCTACCCTGGCTGGGTCGGGTAGGCGTTTAATTTTTTTACTGTATTTTATAAATATTTAATTTAGCTTCAGTGCAGCAATTAGCACTTAAAAATAAAAAAAGTAAAAATCCACATAATTTAGTCATAAAGTTTAAAATCTATTGAGGAAATTTGAATTTGAGTTTGTGGTAGTCTAATGTGCAGGCGTGAGTACCTAAGAGGTAATACTAAGGTCGACTGAATTGAAAAATATGTATGAAAAGTAGACAAAATCAACGTTTCGTAGTCACCTGATTCCTCCTCCGAAACTGGACCGATTTAATCACTTATTTATTAAAATTAAAGAAAATTTTGGCTGTGTCCCTATGTTTTGCTTTTTTTATATAATCTCGTCAAATTTGGGAAACACAGCGGAAAATCTGGCTTCTTTTTTAATAATTAATTTATGAAAAAAAGGAAAACATAGGGGCACAGCCAAAGCCTTTTTTTAATTTTTAAAGAAAAAAATAATTAAATCGGTCCAGTTTTGGATGAGAAATCAGGGGACTACGAAACGTTGATTTTATCTACTTTTCATGCATATTTTTCAATTCAGTCGACCTCAGTGTTTCCTCTTAAGAACGGCAGTGTAACTTTTTGTTGATAGTTTAAATAGAGTGCTATTTTTATTCTGCTGTTTTCAGATTTCAGATTAAAATAAATACGGCTTCAATAGCACTATAAACCATCTATTAAAATTGATATTTATTAACACTTGAAAAGTGTTCAAATTTACTACCTTTTGAAATTTGGCAGAATGCTTTTCATAAATTTAACAACCACGATAGCTTAATTGGTAGGAAAATTAACCCGAATCGCCAAAATGTGTTGATAAATTTTAAATTACCATTTACCTTTTTAAAACTTCTGTACCTAGAGAGTAGCCGAAGATCGGGCTCAGTGGCATGCATTGGGAGAGGCCTATGTCCAGCATGTGGGCTGATTATGATGATGATGATGATGATGATGATCTTTTAGGAACAAGGTGTTCACATGACGCAAACAAAGAAACATTGTAAACAGATTTATAAGGCCAAATCATAATGTTACCACAGTCAGAAGATTTGCACTTCAGTAAAGAAAATACACCAGTTTTACGTTTTTTTGTTTGCAAATCGCTTGTTTGAGTATCTCACTTTATAGGCAATCTGAAAGTTCCAAGCTAAACAAAATAATAAACTTTTCCAATTTGATATAAAATTGCGAAGATGGAAGGAAATATATTTTCCCTTTGCATTGAGCAATATACGTCTTAAACAGAGTTATGTAAAATAGGCTTTTTCAATCAGTTGATTTTTACTGTTA
Source organism: Eudonia lacustrata (assembly GCA_947562085.1). NCBI lineage: Eukaryota > Metazoa > Arthropoda > Insecta > Lepidoptera > Crambidae > Eudonia > Eudonia lacustrata. The sequence goes on along the minus strand of OX387342.1, from coordinate 17,862,422 downwards.
TTTTACTTATCAATATGCAAAAAAAAACAAGTTTTAACAACTAATGTAGGTACGAGTTTTTTTTATCAAGGTAGGTGTAGGTGATCAGTTTTCTTTTTTCGTTTTAAGCACCTGTGGCATTAGTATGCAACTGTTGAAGAGAAAAAATGGAGAAAACGTAAAATATGAACTAGTCGTTTACAAATTGGAAATTTAAAAGTAAAAAAATACAAAAATATTATAAAAAGGTTGGCTTTGTCAGTCGCCAACAGCAACTTTATAATAAAATGTTTATGCCTCAATCGGTGTAGGAACGTCTCTCTAAATGATTACTTAAAATAAACGCGAATACATCCAGGTAAGTGGTTCATTTCAATATGTTGTGTTTGCGTATACTTTATCGATATTGGAGGAACAACGAAGGAATTTTAACAACAAAAAGAAGACACGACACTAAAAATTGTTGTTTTGCATTCACAACGCTATACAGGTGTTTATTTATTTATTTACTAGCGGCCGCTCGCGGTTTCACCCGCGTGGTTCCCGTTCCCGTTGGAATAAAGGGATAAAAACTATCCTATGTGTTAATCCAGGTTATAAACTATCTGTATGCCGAATTTTATCTAAATCCATTCAGTAGTTTTTACGTGAAACAGTAACAAACATCCATCCATACTTACATACTTTCGCGTTTATAATATTAGTAGGATATATTAAAGGCACAGAAAACAAGTTACAATCATGTCAGATAACAATATTTTGGTACTTAACATTAATCTAGATGCTTGCACAAAATTATCCAAATTATCAGCCATGTTTAAAATAACAAAAGAAAACCAAAATTAAAATGTTAGTTTTAATCATAGATAAACTTATTGAGAGATTAGTCTTAACATGCAATTATTGCTAGTATGAGTATTATGCTAGTTAAATAACATTTACAAATGGACAGTTCGCAACATCTTGTGTTGTTAGTACATAAAAGGCTCTGAATCTTGTTCTAAATGTATGTACCTATTGTAATAACACTTTATCATAAGCTTCAGAAGAGGTAGGTTGTGATTTTTAAAACACTTTGTCACTTTTAATATGTATTTATTAGCACTTCGTGGTACAATTTAAGTAAAACTAATTTTTGTTTTATGGCTAAATTAATCCTTCAGCAACTTTGCTTTACAATGTTAGCAACTTGGCGACTCGAATGCGACTGCCAGCACACCTCAAAAATGTCTCTAAAGAGACCTCCCCACCGCCACTACCAACCGACGCCTTATTGGCTGACAGCGCTCAGCCAATCAGTTGTGGCGCACATTGTTTTTTTTGACTAGATTAATTTAACATAATGAAATCAAAATAATATAAACATTATAAATAATGAAATAAACTATTAATTCGTTTTAATAAACAAACCAGCAATGTTCATGATGTAACTTATTAATACAAACCATCATAGTATGACACAGTCTAATTATTACAGTAGTATGACAGTTTAACTATTACACTATGTATGTATGGTGTGTATAGTGTTTAGTAATACCTGTTCATAGAACCCTAGAAAATTATGAACATAACTGAATAGCACCCACCACATGGCCGAGATATTGAGTTTCTTTGTTTCGTAGTAAAACTGTAAAGTGACAACCCTAGGTCAAGCTGATACGTTGCTCTTGGTCGTCAACCTCATCGTCAGACATAAACAGAAGTTGAAATATTACAGGTATAAACAAAAAAAAATGTAATTTGAAAAAAGACAAAGTGTTGAAAAAATTCCACAAGCGGGATTCTAACCCCCACCCCATGACATGCTGGGTCAGGTGCACTACCAACTATGCTGTCGTGGCTAATTTGGGTTCGAATTCCGCTCGTGGAATTTTTTCAACACTTCAGAGAACATCCTAACTGAGCTGCTGAGCAGGATCCCAGAGGGTATTTCCGTAAACGGATTTCAGGTCAATAACATCCGCTATGCCGACGATACCGTACTGATTGCCACCTCAGAAGCAGGTCTACAAGACTTACAAATGTATCCGCTGCAAGTGAAGCTATGGGACTCTCCATTAACGCCAACAAAACAAAGACGATGCTCATCTCCAAATCTTCGCAAGCTAACAGGCAATGTACTGGAAACTCTCACCAAATTTAAATATCTCGGTCGTTACTTCACATCTGATCTGAACCACCTAGAAGAGGTGAAATATAGAATTGGTCAAGATAAGGCTGCTTTTCACAAAATGTCCAAAGTCCTGAGCGATCCCAAAATAAAATTTTGTAAAAGACACAGCATTATGAGATACTACGTTTGGTCTACGCTCTTATATGGCTGCAAAACGTGGGTCTTGCTGAAAGAAATATGTGACCGGTTACAAGCGTTTGAGATGTGTACTCTACGCAAAATGTTCAAGATTCCATGGACTAGTTTCACCTCATACGCCAAAGTACTCGAGAAGGCCAACTGCAGAATGCTGAATGTCTACAGTCATGAGACGCAAGGTCGCCTTTTTCGGACACATGCAGAGAGGATTCTTAATACGAGTTCCCACGGCTAATCCTCAAAGGCAAAATTCCGGGAAAGAGAGCTCCGGGACGTCCGCGACGCTAATGGCTGGACGACATCAAAAAGTGGACTGGACTTAGTTATCGCCAATTAAAACAAGCTATAAGGGATCGCAGAAAATTTTCTATACTGATCATAACTTCAGTATGAAAATGGCACTAAATGATGACTTTGTCTTTTTTCAAATTGTAATTTGTTCGAAACAAAATTTGCGTACAACTTTAAATTAAATTAATTCAAGTTTTTTTTATGGAAAAGTATATCTACATAAATATGGTTTTGCATGTTATCACAGTGTTCTTTATTGTTGCATGGCTATGTTTCGGGAATATACACATATTACTAAATATTCTGTATTCATTTTCAAACTGAAAACTCGTAGTTTTAAACTCGTAGTAGGAAATTACTCCCGCATGAGGCATTCGTTTTCAAATGCTATTTTCAGTTTCAATAATAAATCTGTCTACTTTAAGGAGGTTATATGCAGCTCATAGTAAAAGTTAGTTTATTGTGTTTGTATGTAAGCCTCTTTAGTCTGGATGAATATTTGAATCATCGAACATGTAAAATTAAAAAGGTTTGCAACGGTTTTACACAGTCATAGACAGGAGCTACAGCCCGGCTAAGAGCCGAGGTGCTCGGAGATCGGTTCTATTAAACTGTAACATTTTTATTATAATACATAAAGTTATGAGCAACTGTTATTCTTATTTTATATCCGCCTTACAATACCGAGATTTGGCAGCCTCACCTCAGAGTGGCACAGCGTAATATTTAATAGCAAAATATATTACAAAAGCTTTTACTAGTCGAAGTGACATACATAACATGATATTGACAATAACTAATGAAAATACACCCCAATGCCTTGGAATAATGTTGATTATGCCTCGTGTTCTCCTCAAGGAGAGCAGCGTCTAAACAAAAATGTCTACTTCGTAATGTAATTGCAACGAGTTCATACATTATTTTGAGTATTCCTCAGTTAATTGCAGTTAACAGAAGTTTTGGTTGAAGAACGTTCGTTTGACGACCTCCTTGGTCGAGTGGTTTGTACACCGGTTTTCATAGTGTCGCCATCTCTGAGGTCCCGGGTTCAATCCCCGGTCGGGTCAATTTAGAAATTAATTTTTTTCTAAAATGTCTCGGGTCTGGGTGTTTTCTATGTATACTAAGAATGTATTTAAGTATATTAAGTATATTTATCCGTTGTCTTGTAACCATTTATCGAGTTTCATAACGAAGCTTCTGGGCTAGATAATTGGTGTGAGTGTAGGAAAGTTCGTTTGTTTGTTCTGGTATTGCGGGTTTTTACGGCTTACGGCTTTGATACTGCTTTGAGTTATTGAGACATTCAAGTACCTACGGTGGAACTTTTCATGATAACTTTAGGAATGAAGTTGTATTGTGTAACTTCTACGGACATCGTTGGCGTGATGGCTTTTGACAAACTGTTTTTTATTCAAATTCTTAAAGTTTTAAGGAATTTGTCTTTTTAAGACACGGTTGGATGCATAAATCTAAAGATACACCTGGTTTTATTTATTAAATATACTCGTATTCTTTATTGCACAGTATAAATAGTTAAAAAGTTAGAAGACTCCGCATCCTTTACCTTTTTAGAGGTAACAATATTGTCTAAAGTCAAGGAGCTTGGCTAAAAAATACATACAGGGTGTCCCAAAAATGGCACGCCAGGCTGACACTGGAGATAGCTTAGCTATCAGATAAAAAAAAAAACAAAAGAAAATCAATAAAAAAAAAAGAAAAAAAAAAGAACTAAAAGTGGAGTTTTGAGAAAAGAAAAAGTGGCATTTTCTCCAAATCTAAGAGAGAGAAGATGTTATTTTTATCTGATAGGTTTATAGCTAAGCTATCTTCAGTGTCAGCCTGGCGTGCCATTTTTGGGACAGCCTGTATTTGGAATCGTGAAGAAATATTATTGCCTAATATTTATTTTTGAGAGTAAGTAAGTAGTGAGTATAGTGAGTAAGTAGCTCTCAAAAATAAATATTGCTTTAATTATAGTTAGGTCAATGATCACAGTAGAAAGTGCGATACATGAGAACGGGCCCTTGCGAGAAAGAAAAGACCCTAATGAGTATCCGGGACGTAGCACGAAAGGGCCTAAATCGTCCTAGTCCACTTTATTCATAGAAAAATCAACAGGAACAAGATTACGAGTATATATTATTGATTAGCCTTAATCTTGGACGACGAAACTATCCAATGCCTTTATTCACGAAGAACTCGGCTTCAGCAGTATTTTTGTTGGTCGTCTTCTAGACAAACTTCTTAGCTTACATGGCGAAAGTCGCTTTATAGGCCCGTCGAGTAAATAGCGCAGCAAACAGTGGGAGGCGGATATCTAATGAAATATGTTAATTAAACCTTCACCGCGTATGAAGTGTGCAAATATACTGAGAGAGTTATTGTGTGCGAGGTACCTTTGAGGTCATTAACATAAGCATTATGTACTGTAGACCTACAGTACAATATATTAATGTACTGTATATTTTTACCCGACGACTGCGTCAGAAGGAGGGTTATGTTTTTTGAGTGTATGTATGTATGTATATATGTATATGTATGTATGTATGTGTGTATATATGTATGTATGTATGTCTATTTCTTTAGCACGCCCTACAGCCCAAACAGCATGGTGGATTTTAATTTATGAGGTGTCGTTAGATTTGTTTAGACCGTGGGAGTGACATATGCTATAAAAAAAACCGAAAAATAATAAATTAAAAAAAAAGTTTGAAATAAAACCAAATTATTAAAATAAAACAAAAAACCCGACTGCTAAAACAACAATAATATACTCGTTAAAACCGGACTAACATAAAAAATAACTGCAAAGAGAAAAAACTGAAAAGAAAAAAAACAAGCTCTACGATCCCAGAATTCCATCTAAGCAATGTTGAATGCAACGTGAAATATATTTCCTTGTCCAAGCGGCCGCCGTGACTAGTTTAGTAAAATCCGCACTCTCTTTGGTTGGTGATTGTCCCCGCCTGCGACAACTATCAATATTCAATGTATTTATAAATACTCATTTAGTATTATACGATTCACAGTATAAAAAACAAATACCTAAAGCCAACAATTTATTTGTTGTACTATTAGCCCCCTCGAACCGTACTCGGCCCAGATTTTATTATTTAAGTATAAGTATCGGACAAAGAAATATTTCACGTTGCGTTCAGCATTGCTTAAATGGAATTCTGGGATCGTAGAGCTTGTTTTTTTTCTTTTCAGTTTTTTTCTTTTTGCAGTTATTTTTTATGTTAGTCCGGTTTTCACGAGTATATTATTGTTTTTAATATAGTTTTTTTAGCAGTCGGGTTTTTTGTTTTATTTTAATAATTTGTTTATTAGCGTATTAAGTTCATTATATTATTATGATGTAACGAGAATATTTTTTTTATTGTTTCTAAAGTTTACGCGAACACTACACATTAAATTGAAACATTTTTCACGAATCTACTCGCGTTTATAAAAAAAAACTTAAATAAACGCGAGTAGATCCGTAAAAGTTGTTTCATTTTTTTTTCGTTATTATTTTGCATTTTAGTAATGTTACATTTCATTAAGTTTTCAATTCACCTATACCTCAAAGGTTGTCTGAAAGAGATCGCTTTAAGCGATAAGACCGCCTTTGCCCACCCCGATATAAAGATTTCGTTGTCTGATTTTAATTTTTCTGTGTGTGTGCAATAAAGAGTTTTATCTATCTATCTATGTTGGCTTTCAACAGTTTTTGAATGTTGCTTTCACAATGCTATTTGATGTTACAAGTTATAACTCAAAATTTAACGAGTCTGCTGGGGCCTCGGCAGCTCAGCGGTCAGAGCATTGGACCTGTTATCCAAAAGTCGTGGGTTCGATTCCCACTCGAGCTTCCTGAGGCTAGTTGATTTTTTTTAGACAAATTTTACCTTGCAAGTTTAAGCACTTTTAGTCGTGGAGACAAATTTTCAACGGCATCTCGAAATTAATTATTGAGTCCATTGATTCAATAGTTTTGTTCAACTAAAGTTCTTGACTTGAGTTCGAAACCATTCTAAAAGATGAGTAATATTTACTACGGTTTGGACTTTAGAACAATAACTAAAGCTTTAGTTATTGTTCTGAGGTTGAACTCAGAAACACGACTTTGGTGCTTGGAACACAAAAGTGTTTTTTTTTTCCTAAATTTATACGACAGCTTACATAAACCTCTTTTTTATAGTTATAATACCTTCACGCCGCAAGTACAATGTGTGTAAACGGTTTTACGTAAATTGAACTTCCCAGTGTAAAGCGAAGGCGTTACCTACGGGTAAAACATTAGTTTGCGACTATGTAATTTGATTTGATGGCCCTTAAGCTCGCGAAGGATGTGGAGTCTTCTTTAATCTAAGAAATGCGTCGCTTGAAATGGGACAATCTTGTGTCTTAGTTAATAGAAAATCGGGATTACACCTATTCTAATTAATGTTTTAATGTGTTGTAGCGTTGTGAAAAATTGCTTTGACATCGCGTAATATCTTAATTTGTGTTATACTAATCTATTTAGTTTGTTTGAAGAACAAATTCCAAATATATTTATATAAAATAGTTAATTGTAAAGTAGATAATAACAGGGAAATAAAATAAAAATAAATAAAAACAACCACTGCTCAATCAAATAACCCTCCCCGCGCCTTTCCAGGTGCAAAGGTGCCCAACACACTTGCCGCGTTTCCGCGTTGAACAGCGATAGACCTTTGCATCAGGAATGACTCGGAGCGAGGGTCAAGACCCCTCTCTCGTAGACGGAACCCCGCTTCCCTGAAAAACAGTTTGGCCTCTGAACCCCAACAACCAGTTGTTTCTACTGCAAGGGGGACAAACAAATAGTTTGTGAGTACCGAATACTTCTCGTGCTTTCTTTGAGCTGCCACCTCAGCAGCTGCAGCCGCCATCCTCATGGTGCGACTAACGTGTGAAGCGGCAAAAGTGCTAACACATGTGGCGTCCCAGAGCAGGCACTTTCCTTTTTGCCAAGGCACAAGGGTTAAGCCATCAGGTCTTTTGCCATCTGACCGACTAAGGCCTGGTGGCTCCAACACACAGGGAATGTTTGCCGAAACTAGCGCCCTCCGGATGATGTCATTGAGGGCATGATGGCGCGGAAATCTCCCTGCACAACGGCAACAGCTCAAGGCGTGGTGACCGTTGCTCTCAACCATAGTGCCACAGATGCATATATGAGGTTCACAAACATCACAGCCTAGACGGAGAGCCACGGCGACCCGCATAGAGTCGTCATCAAGGAGAGTTCCCAGATGTGGAGAGGGAAGCGCGTGTAGCCAAGCCCCGGACTCTGGCCTTGATACAGCAATAAGCCTTGACCTATCCACACCCACAGCCCTTTCTAACTGGCAGTCAAAAACCCGCTTCACCCCTACATAGTCCCACAAGCGCTGACGGTCTAGTTTTTCGGGCACGCTCGAACCAGGGTTGAGTGCCAACCAAGCGGCCTGTGCATCAGAAGCGAACGGTATTGTAGCCTTGCAACCATCTAAAGAAAAGAATTTAGTAACAAGGTCAACGACCCCAGCTGCTGATGCCAGGAAGGCCGGCAGACTCACGTCCCTTGCACGCCGTAAGCCCAAACCACCGTTCCGAATGGGAAGAGAAGCGAGGTCCCATTGATCAGTATTAAGGGAGACATTCAGCAGACACTCAACAGTCTCCTTCAACACTGAGTCAAAGGAATCAATGTGCGTGGGGCATAGCCAAGTCGGAACCGTGCGCAAAAAATAGTTTAACTTGGGAACTGCAAAGCAAAACCTCAGCAAAATCAGTGCAACGTGTGCTGGAAGATTTTTAAGCCTTTCCTTAGCAGACATGAGAAGCTTTCTTCTTACCTCAAAGGCTTCAGGAATTTTTTTTTCGTTATTATTTTGCATTTTAGTAATGTTACATTTCATTAACTTTTCAATTCACCTATACCTCAAAGGTTGTCTGAAAGAGATCGCTTTAAGCGATAAGACCGCCTTTGCCCACCCCGATATAAAGATTTCGTTGTCTGATTTTAATTTTTCTGTGTGTGTGCAATAAAGAGTTTTATCTATCTATCTATGTTGGCTTTCAACAGTTTTTGAATGTTGCTTTCACAATGCTATTTGATGTTACAAGTTATTACTCAAAATTCAACGAGTCTGCTGGGGCCTCGGCAGCTCAGCGGTCAGAGCATTGGACCTGTTATCCAAAAGTCGTGGGTTCGATTCCCACTCGAGCTTCCTGAGGCTAGTTGATTTTTTTTAGACAAATTTTACCTTGCAAGTTTAAGTTTTTAAGTTTTCTTACCTCAAAGGCTTCAGGAATCGAGAGGTTTGTTTTGTGTTTAAAGAATATTTATTACTTATTGAAAACCATACAGTCACTAACATAAGATATAAATAAATTAGCAATAATAATAAAATAATTAAATAGACAGCGCAGACCTGTGTTTTTTTGGCATTGAACTGGACCAGGTTATCAGAGCCCCATTTATAAATGCGGTCTAATTCCTCGTCCAGCTCAATGACAATCTTCCGTCTCGACTCCACTACATCGGCTTGCTTTGCCGCAGGGTGACCCAAATAACGCCTTTCATGTCTTACAAGCCGGCAGCGTTAGTTTTGACTGATTGACCGGACACTTCGATCAACAATGTACTTGATTCCCGATGAACGCTTGAAAAATGGTACGCGACTTTGGAGCCACGGAGCATCGATTTAGAAATAACGTTTGTCGCGATGACAGTAAATATTAAGTACAAATATTCTGCAACCTCAATGAAATCTTTATATTTAAGATATTAAGGTTCACAGTAAGCTGAAGTCGTTGATGCTGTCCAATGTTTTTCAGAATTTGTTAATCGAAATTCAAATGTATAGGTATGAGCACCTTCGATATGCATTTTTGTTCCGGATTCTTTATTTAGTACATTATTTTTTCTTTTGTGCCATCGTAAAATGGCCGGTAACTTTAAGGTAGCATTGTGGGAAATGACGCAGAAGATGTTTTGGTCCGGATCAATAGAAGCGCGTATTAAATGTAAAATAGTATTACATAATAGTGTAGATAGTCATTCTTGTCGCAGAGATGTTTCTGAAATACAGCAGGCGTAACTTAACAGACAGTTTTTGTCGTCTATGAAGTATGTAACCCTACGGTTATTAAACACACGCAATCAATAGAGGGGAGGTAAATTTACAGCCATCTACAATAAATATGTTCAATCGCTGTCCACATTATATGTACAATAATATGTAATAAATTACCGAATAATATTAAAATGTAAAAAAAATATAGTGTTTGCTTGGACTAATATAGGCTGATGATGATGATGATGATGATGATAGTGAAAGTGTTTATAAGAAAATTCAATTTGTTTCTTATTGAAAATTGTTCTTATTTCTGTAGATGAATATTTAAATCGAAATGTTACAAATGTGTGTGGGTTTGATTCCTACTCGAGTTTCCAGAGACTGGTTGATTTTTTCTAATAAAGTTTTATCATGTTACAAAATATATTGTTTTTGTTTATTGTAAGATCTAATTTGTAATTTTAATTCAATAAATATTTATTATTATCTTGTTATTATTTCATTCTATTGTATAATTCAACTATACGATTAAACATATTTTTTTAATCTATATGTTTATTATACTTACTACAAAAGGTTGCTAAGTTTAAAAACTGCTAAAATTATATTCCACCGGCATGTTACGCTTAATAATGCATAAAATATTTTGAATTAATTATATTCAAATTGTACACACATATAGGACAGTATATTTAACCTCTATAGGTTGATTCAGTACGAGATACATTGATACATTACGTGCTACCATTACAAGTGGATAACTGCTAGCCCTATAGCATTAAACCAACTAATGCTCTAAGCTGTTAGCTCACTATACGTCTGTGTGTTAGCTATACCTTAGGCTATTTAACTCAGCAAGGAGAATGTTATCACATACTCAATGTGAGTCTTGAGGTTACACACCAAAACTGACAAATGTAAAATTGTCAAGAATGACATTGCGACATTGAGAATTCAAAGTTCTATGACAATAGCGTGTCATCAAAAAATAAATGTAATTGGTCTCACAGAGTCTCACTCGATTCTCTGATATAATTAAAAAAGCATTATTATTTTTAACTACTACTTTATTACTTTACTTCATAATGGATATCACATACGCGTACACCAAATTACGAAAAAACTTCGGAAGGCAACCGATGTTTTGTGAGGCTCCTGTACAACTGCTAGATTCAATAGATCCAAACGTTGCTGAACAGAAAAAATATGGATTAAGAAATCCAGTTCATCAACTGTCTCAAGCTTCTTTGAATCAATCAGAGCGATATATTAATACTAAAAGAGTGATCTATACTGATTCGGGTGCAAATCATGCTGAAGGTGGTTGGCCGAAAGAAGTCAATTTTGCGGATGAAGAGAGCACTACTCGTTACAAACGACGAGTAGAACGTGATGATAATTATATTGATGCAATATTGGGGACGTATACAGAATTTGAACACTTTATAAGGCAAAATAATGCCGTAGAACTGTATGAAATGTATTTTATTAGCATGAAAGCTGAGCAGCCTATTGAAAAGTCAATGGTACGACTAAATAATGTATATCACGACCCAAGCAAGCGCCCGGTGTCGGCTATAGCTTGGACTATTGAAGATGATACTAAAATGGTCGTTTCCTACTGCAATCGCAAGTATCCTAATACCGGACCAGTCAACAGTATTTTTACTTGTTATTTATGGGATTTGGAAAATCCACATAGTCCATATTTGGATTTCAGTCCTCCAACTTCTATCTGGTCGCTGGCTTGCTCTCCAGTTAATCCATCTAATATAATAGCAGGCCTTAATGACGGCAGGGTCTGCATGTTCGATATTCGCGCTAGTAAAGAACCAGTTCTGATTAGTCCCGATCACTTAGCTCACCGGAATCCCGTGACATCACTTTTGTATATACAATCACGAACGAATTCTGAATTCTTCAGTGCTTCCACAGATGGAATGATTATGTGGTGGGATATAAGAGATATGAATCAACCAACTGAGAGTCTCCTGGCATGCATACGTGTTCCACCAGGAGAACAACAAAGTTTTGCCTATGCTGAAGGCATAAGTACACTACAGTTTGAGCGAACAATCCCAACAAAGTTTTTATGTGGAACAGATACCGGCTTCGTGATCAATATCAATCGTAAAGGCAAAACACCGTCAGAAACAATGAGTGCTATTTTTCCCGCTCAGAGAGGCCCTGTTAGGGCCCTCCATCGTAGTCCATGCATTCCTAAAATGTTCATTACCTGTGGAGATTGGACAATCAACTTATGGAGTGATGATATCCATGCATCTCCTATTATTGCCGGATCAGGTCAACGTTATCAACCAAATGACGTTGCGTGGGCACCACAAAGGCATTCTAGCTTCATGGCTGTTACTTCCAACGGCAATTTTGAGTATTGGGATCTCTTGCGAAAGTTCAACGAACCTATAATTGTGTTGCCGATGACAACGGCTCCCTTGCAGAAAATAAAGCCTCATGATGAAGGCCGTCTCGTTGCTATGGGGGATCAAAAAGGTGTCATGTACCTATTGTCATTGTCGGATAATTTGGTAATGCCTGCTGACAGAGATAAGCCACTTTTAAATGCTATATACGAACGTGAAACACGACGAGAACACATTCTCGAGACTCGTATTAAAGAAATTTTGTTAAAGAGGAAGGTTGAAGAAGAAGGCGGAACAGCAGTGACCGAGGAGGTGGTTGATGAAGACGCTTTGGCAAAAGCTGCTGAAGATGAGTATAGGAAGACAGTACAAGACGAAATACGACGAACGGGCTACACATCAGGTAGTTCTAAAGCAACTGCTGATAGCAAAATGAGAAAGCGATAAATATTCGATTCATAATCTTATCATATTTTATCTTAAATACGATGTTCTTCCTTTAGGTATATTACCATTATGTTATTATATAAATATACCATTATAGCATGTTATATTCAGTACTTCGATTACATGAGTACATTAAAACTGATGCGTTCTTTACTCCAATGTCTAAAAGGGACTTGTTTGAGTTCTTCTTAAAATAATTAGTAGTTGAATGACTTTCTTTCTTTTACAATTATTATTACTTCAAATAAATGATACAATATAACAGTTTTAGGTATGATATCTTATATTTTGTACTACTATCTACGAAAAACTTCCTAAGTGTAGATTCAATAGACACTATAACTTATTGAAAGTTATTGCATAAAAAACTCCTATGAAATAGAGGAAACTTCATTCAATTCAAGAATTCAAGAATTGTCTTTAATTTTCGTTAGTCATTTAGATAGATAAAATCTTTATTTGGACACTATAGACACACCGCCACCTACAAAAATCGCTTAGGAATACCTAACTTCTGTTCAGTGAGCAGATGTGACTTTAGTTTTTACCATTGAAAATGGTTATCAGATGCAAATCACTTGAGACGTATTTTTGGCCATAGCTCCAAGGATTTTGGTAGGATCGAGATGGGAATAGTACCAAGAGTTGAGGATTTTATCGAGACACCGTGACATCATGTGAGCATTTGAATTTAAAAATCGGCTGGTAACTATTTTTGGAATTTTGAAAAATGTAAAAAAAGTCGGGTTTTTTTGGGGGGTGTTTGTTTACTAAATCCTACTAATATTATAAATGCAAAAGTTTGTGTGTATGTTCGTATATTTGTTGCTTCTTCACGCTGCAACGGATAAATGGATTTGGATGAAATTCGGCATACAGATCGTTTATAACCTGGAATAACACATAGGATACTTTTTATCCAGATATTCCTACGGGAACGAAAACCACGCGGGTGAAACCGCAAGCAGCCGCTAGTTGTAAATCTTTCGAAAAAAAAAACCGACAAGAAAAAATTAAAAAAAGGCTCCTAGGGTAGCAGTTTAGCTACAAAATCTATTCAACAGCCCTCTTAGAACATTCAAACGTTTGATAGCTATGAATCTGCAAGATGCAACATGACTCACACTTATTTTTAGTATTTAAGTCTCGCTAAATAAAAAATTAAACAAAGCGGCGGGATTTTAACCCCACCGTGGTTTGGGTGCATTTTCAAATGCTGTCGTGGCTCTGGCTCTGTTCAGCCCTTGTAAGTCTATCATCACTATCTACTGTTACTTTGTAAGCCAAACGAGACATCGAATTTCAACAACTGCGTCAATCGACATCCGATCTTATATTTTTACAAAATCGGCTAAGAATATTATAGGCAAGCTACATTTGTAATTATAATTATAATATATTATAAGTTATTTTGCTCACAAAAAATATATAATATTAATAAATGAAATTATTGAAGCTCTTAAATTTTCTCAAATTCTGTTACTGTAAATTTTAAATGACTTGTATAACCTTTTTTTTTGTTCTTTCACTCATAGATACAGTCTCAATAGACATACCTACGAGTACAATACGTGCGCCCTGTGTCAACTATAATATAACTTATTGTTGACACTGTTTTGTCTATCACCAGTACTACTCTAATTATAGATCTATTGTATGTAATGACTGTTTTGTGCCAAAATAAATGTAAAAAAAAATGGCGAAAAAATTTTGAAAATCGGTTAATAATTGTGACCTGTAGTTAGTCCCTTAAGATTTGGTATTGTACAGAAACGGGTATTTCCGTATATAAAAAGTGATGTAGCTTCAAAGATTATTAACCGATCGTCATGCTAATGACGTCGAAAGATGCGGATGCAGGCGAGAAGTGCATTCAAGTTAGAATATAAAACAAAACAGATTTTTTAATATAGATATTATGGTCACTATAAGATGTTGTTAGGTTAGCTAATTAAGTAATAACTTAAGACAGAAGGTCCCTTATGAAGGGACTGAATAAATTAACCGACTTGATACATTACATGGATCTCACAACGTTTTCGTTTAGATAGTCCTACTTTTTTTCTTTCCGGTACCGTCTAGGTACCTACCCCTATTACCCCTATTAAAACTAGGTATCTACACCTATTATTCCATTATTTAAATATACAGGTACACTGATTCGTTAACATCAAATGTCACTTTGTAATTCTATATATTTATACGGGATTACAAAGTTATTTATGCAGTTGGTGTATCTAGAAAACTGGACCGAAATTGCAAAATATTTTAGTTTTTCTTTAATATATACACTAAACACTAATTGTATTTTAAATTTGAAGCTTTTATGTCCGCTAGAAGTGCCTTAGAGTTTTGATGATCGGTCAGTCAGTGAATGAGTAAGTGAGTGGTGATTGACAAAATTTACTTAAACTACAGATACTGTAAGCTCTTTCTGCGTAAAACGGAACGCACCTGATTAAATTTAAATGAGGGTATACAAGCTACCAACTAATTATGAGATGACCAACACCTCAGTCTCCCTGTGACCACGGACCCTGCAAAGGGTTCGAAACGTCAGGATAAACATTAAATAAGTAATGTGCAAAATAAACGCGAGTAGATCCGTAAAAGTTGTTTCATTTTAAACTACTGGTTCAAATTGAATGAAATTTGAAATATACCGTGTTTATAACACGCCTGCTTCATTATCATCATCTCGGCCAAAAGACGTCCACTGCTGGACAAAGGCCTCCATGAAGGATCTCCACAACGACAGGTTTTGTGCCGCTCGCATTCGGTACGCTGTCGCCACTCAAGGACTATTCAACTGAAAATTCAGGCTTCTAGTTTTATCCACAACGAAGTTATAGGGGGTATTTTTGCTCGAAATAGCGGGGCCAGATTCTTTAAATTCGGTATTGCCGCCGAGGATAATGACGATAACGACGATGATGCCAGTCGAGAAAGTGAGAATGAATCCGCCAAAAGAAGGCGCTTGATGAATTTCACTTTCACAAACGAAAAGAAATTGTTATACCTACTCTGTATTGTGCAGTGTTATACATTCGTATGTTATAATTAGACTTGCGAGTTCTTTAATTTTTTTTCGTAAATTTCTGTATTCATTTTCAAAGCTCCGATTCTTGCGCGGACTGCGAAATCTTTGATTTTATTTAAAAGAGAATGCAAAATGCAACTTAGAACGACTTTAAGTATTCTACGAGACATTTTTATAATGTTTTTTACTTTGATTTTTTTATGAAATGTCGTAAATTGTCGTTATTGTGGTCATATTGCGTACATTGTTTTGGGTTGCATCCCAGTTCAACATTCTTTTTATCTTTATTTTTGTGATGTATTTTTGGTGTAATCGTTTGGTGGTTTTTGTATCATAGTGAATACCTAAATAAACTCTAAATACGGCTGAAGTTAAATCTATACAGTATGCAGTAGAAACTACAAACACATTAGGTACACAGACTTAGCCATAGTTCCTAAAGGTCATTACCTGCTAATAGGGTCCCTTTTATGGGGTTGTCCCTTAACACCAAACCGAACGCCTATAGCAATGCTACTTCAATACGTCCCCGCCGGCTGAGATGAACTGAGTTAGCATTTCCAAACGATAAACACGCGCAAATCCTGCTCCAATACGTCTCAGACGGTGACGTACTGCAGTAGGATTACGAGCTATATAACGCGCCGCAAAGTAAGGGTTATCTTAATTTTGTTTGTCAACGTGAACTGATACTAAAGGAAGGCTAAGAACTAATATAGGTTTCTGGTTAAAAGATAGAGTAGGTATGTAGCATAACAAATAAAGCGAATAAAGTACGACAATGTTGGTTAGGTTAAGTTAATTCTTTTTTTCCCGAGCGAAGCGCAGCGTAGCGAGGGCCACTCACGGAAGATAAGGGAGCGCAGTCACGGAAGGGGTGAGCAAATTCTCCCCTTAAATGTATAATAATGTAGCTTTTATAGACTCATAACCTCAGTTTTTGACAAATGTAACTATTATAGATGTTTGAATTTGATTAAATACAGCTATTTTTGTTTTATTTTGATTGACAAGAAGGATTACATGGAATAGGAAATTACATGCCATTATTATTTAATTTATAGAGAGACGTATCGCTTTAGCTTTTCTAATACTATTTTGTAATTCAAGTATACTAGAAATCCTACCCCAAAACGTCACGCGAGCTTGACGAATAGGATAAGGGTTCCCAGTACATCTAAATGCGTATTATCGTCTCAGCCGGCGGTGGCGTATTGAAGTAGCATTGCTATATACGCATACCGGACAAATGATAGTTACATAGCTAGGGCCTACAGGGCTGCCATTTTGTATTAGGTATGTATAAAGTAATAAAATTAAAAAATAATTAATAATTGTCCGCTCATAAATAACAAATACCTACTACAAGAAATATATGAACAAAGTTTACGCAGATATTTCGAAAAATAGTTTTATGTAAAGACTATATCAAATATAGCTTTTTACTTTTTAATTTTAAGTGCTAATTGCTGCACTGAAGCTGAATTAAATACTTATAAAATACAGTGAAAAAATTTAACGTCTACCCGACCCAGCCAGGAATCGAAACTGGCTCATCTGCAATCCGGGTGGCTGCTCTGACCGCTATGCTACCGGGTAGGCTGACGTAAGCGCTGAATTTTGTCACTGCTTTTTAACTTTTTGAATGCTTTTTTAGCAGCAGAGTGTCATTGCAACCGATGGCCGATGAAAATATACAATCCTTATACTTAGCTTACCCATGATATATTTGTAAAGATAATAGTAGCAGACGCATGTTAAATATGGCTCTTTGAGAGTAGTTAGATAGTTTTTTGGATAGGGAATATGGTTGGCCACCTACTACATTTACAGCGTATCCGAACCTACTCTCATTACAAGTATCGGTAAGTCGTTGCTTACTTGTAATGAGATGTAACGTTTACTTCTTTATCGCTAAATCTAGTAAAGTATCGTAACTTTTTTCGTTACCTAACGCGCTTTAGCCAGTCCGCGTACGTGGATAGTTAATTTACCGGTAAAAATGCCACCTAGGTAATGATACCAAGCATAACGTTTCCTTTCTAACGATATCTTCGTGTGACAGAAGTATCGTTTAAATTTTTTTTATAGTATACAAAGCCCTGGTTCATGTTTGATCAATGTTTCCTTAGTGGTCTTGTAGAGGGGATAGCATGGCGAAGAGTAAGTAAAATAATAATATATATTTTTTTTATTAATAACAAAAATCTTACATTTAAAGTAAACGAGAAACAACCCCATGTAAGTAATTGTGAAATACTCGTGTTGGGATTGCTTCGCTCCAACCCTTGTGACTTGTTAATAAATTCAAATTTAAATAAAATAAAACAAATTAAAATCAAGCGAAACAAAATAAAGGAGTCCAGGGTTTTATAGTCAAGTAAAACGATCATATGAATTATAACAGGCGTTTATTTTAAAATAGACGGAAATCATAATGGAACTCAAACAATCAGTAAGTTAAGCCTCACGAATAACGTTACAATACGAATAAAAGTAATTTTAATAAACACCTTATGAGTTATAGTGTAACACCAAGTAAGTTACTAACCTGAACTTGCTCCAGCAGTCTCCTCAGTTACGCCCGAGCTTTACCCTAAACCACTCGCGTTCACTCGCTCCTTACTTTGTCAGTGGTTGTCAACCTTAGCATAGTTTTACAATGCGTTGTGCACTGTGTGGTGAAGATTTTCGTGATGGTGTTCAATGTAGCTCCTGCCGGAAACACCTCGACTTTCACTGCGCTGATACAACGGAATCTAAATTTCGACGTTTAGGATCTGAGAAGCGTGCCAGTTGGAGGTGTTCTTCATGCAGGCTGATATCGCCGTCTGCAGCGTCTGCATCTACATCTGCAAATAATACTCAATCCGAAGTATCCCTAGAAGCTATAATGGCTAAGCTCAATACTATGTCATCGAAACTGGAGTCTCTGCCTGCCCTTATAGAAGACGTGAAAGGAATCAAGGCCGATGTGTCCAAATTGCAAGAAACCTACAAAGGAACCTTGAAGAAAATTCATGATTTTGACACTAAAATTGTTAAGATTGACGCCCGAGTCTCGACGTTGGAAACCTCATCTCACGACCTAAATGATATAAAATCTTAGTTATCCGCGTACCAGCGCAATGAGCTTGTCAGAGATCAGTGGTCTAGGCTTAACAATGTCGAGATTAAAGGAGTACCCATTAAGAAGTCTGAGAACCTGTACGAAGTTATTGACAAGATAGGCACACTCATTAAGTATAAGGTTGCCAAGCATCAAATTAATTATATAAGCAGAATTCCGTCATTTGGTAACAATAAAGACAAGTCAATTGTCGTCAGTTTTCTAAACAGATATGTCAAAGAGGACTTCATTGCTTCAGCGCATTTAGTGAAAGCTTTTACTCTCATTAATATTGGGTATTCCAGTGATGGTAACCAGCGCATATTTATTAATGATCACTTATCGCCGGATTACAAGAAATTACTGAACAAAGCTAAACAGTTAGCAAAAGAAAGAAATTATCAATATGTCTGGGTTAAGTTCTCCAACAACAACAACCGACAACAGCTGGGGTAAACGTGTTCTTGAGTGGAGACCACGACTCGGTAAACGTAGTGTAGGGTGCCCTCCGGCCAGGTGGGATGATGACCTGCGAAAGACTGCAGGCAGATGCTGGATGCGTCAAGCCGAGGACAGGGCGCTATGGCGCTCATTAGGGGAGGCCTATGTCCAGCAGTGGACTAATATAGGCCGATGATGATGATGATGATGATGAAGTTCTCCAAAATCCATATACGAAAGAATGATACTTCGCATATTGTCATTGTGAATTCGGAGTCGGATTTAAACAAAATTACATAATCTGTGTGTCATTTGTTTATTGTAATACATTAATGTTTATCTCACAATTTCCGAGGCCTTTTTTTAAGTTGCTTTTTTGTTCAATGTTGAATTTATTCTCTTTGTGATCAATGCTGTTGTTTACATATTAATGTCGCACTTGCACTGTACGGAAGGTTGAGAAGAGCTGCGCTTAATAACTCGTTGCTAACTTGCCTACTATTTTTTTGCCTCATTCCTAAGTTCGCACGGCCGATCGGCGTTCCATATACAGTCAGTTCCATATAAGTCTAATCTATTCATCTCGCTCGCACTGCTTGTTTTGTTAATTGCGTGCCTTCCGTTTTACTGCATTTTATCTGTAGTTATAGCTAACCACATGTTACATCAATCTGGGCGGTGGACTTGCTATTCACTAATTTCAATCATTGTATTTATGTTAAGAGCGTTTACGCCGCACACTAGCGCCGCCAATGAAAAAAAAATATATCTAGTAATTAGAGATAGAAAATCAAATTATGCTCAACAAACTATCTAAATGAAGTAATTTAGCATTTTTACGTCACCTAATGAACACCTGACATGTTATGGTTTAGTTAAATATGGCGTTATAGTTAAAAGTGGCCGTAACGTCTTATTTAACTAAACCATAACATGTGAGGTGTTCATTAGGTGACGTAAAAATGCAAAATTACTTCATTCAAATAGTTTGTTGAGCATAATTTGATTTTCTATCTCTAATTACTAGATATGTTCTTTTTTTCATAAGTGGCGCTAGTGTGCGGCGTAAACGCTCTTAAACACCGGCTGGTTCATGCGTCAATTGCATAATTTTTTGTTACTGAAAATAACAATTCATATCCTACAAATTATTATGAAGCGAGTGGATAGTTTGTTAAAGTATAGATTTAATTTAATACTTTCTCATGGGATTTATATAATTTTAAATAGTTTTTTATACTCTTTATTAAGCACGACAGTGACTTTAATGTGTGTTTGCAATGAATATGAAACGGTGTACTACGAGCATTCTGGATTATGTTTATTGTGTTTGTGTATACGCTATTTATACGTTTTTACTATATTATTGTATTGTGGTAGTTTTCCATCAATTCGGTTTTTTTTAAACAGCTTATCGTATTCCATTGAAAATGCATAAAAACGCTTTGATTTGTTATTACCAGAATGTTCGTGGGTTACGTACAAAAACAAGTACATTTCGTCGCAATTTATTTTTGAACGATTTTGATATTATAGCACTGACTGAAACTTGGTTGTTGGAGTGTATATCAGATTGTGAACTCTTTGACGATAGGTATACTGTTCTGCGGCGAGATCGGAAGTATGAACTCACGGCATGTCATCTATTTATGCAATCAAAGTTTGGGTTTATCATTTTCTCAGCAATTGTCTAATTTTTTATTAAACCTACGGGATTGCATGACAAATAACCCATCCGATAGCTTCCTTGTGATGGGCGACTTCAACATGAGTTCAATTTCTTGGTGTAAACCTGATGTTCTTTGTAATTATTGTAACCCTATTCATGTGTTAGGCTCAAATGAGACCGACTTTATTGACGAATTGAACTTGGTCGATTTGCACCAATATAATCACATAACTAATGGATACGGGCGAATTTTAGATCTAATATTATGTAACTTCGATGTAAGTGTGAGTGATAACTCCAACCCATTGGTACCATTGGATCCTCATCATAATGCGTAAACTGTTTTGGTAAGTACTATCAATAATAAAGATCTTAAAGCCGCGCCTCGCATTAAGTATTGCTTCAACCGCACTAATTTTGAGGAGTTTAATGCTGGGCTCATCAGTATTGATTGGGAGCTTAACCTGCGTGACAAACCGTTGGATGACGCTAGTTATGTAGGTGTAAACCACCCACATAGCACGATAAGACACCACGTACCAGGAAGCAGCCATGAAGATAACACGTAGCAGGAAACGAAGACAATCAACACCATTGTTATGACCATGATTGCTAACCACCTAGTTCATGTACAGCATTAATTAGATAACCTTTGTCATGTAAACAAGAACATTAAGTATACTATATATTGTAATACAAGATTAAATAAAGTCAGTCTTAACCAGCTCCTCCGAGCATCAACACCTTCTTATCTGTTTATAAATTAGCTTTTTAAAAAGCCTTTCGCCCTCGCCCACATCCTAACTGGCGCAGTCGGTAAACCACGCGTTCATAAGCGAATCAAGTTCGAATCAGTGAGCTCGACTTCGTAACGCGGGTCAAGAATCTACAGTGGTCGTCGGCAGCAGTTATCAAACAGAAGACTCAATCTATCATCGATAATGCTCAAGTGGTAAGCATAAAACTCTGTTTACTACCAAGAGTCCTTTCACACTAACCTTGTGTAACCTATATTTTGTTGTGTTAATTGTGGTATTTCTAATCTGAGGATAAAAATGGCCAACGAAAAGAAAGTAGACATTAGCACAGTCGAGGAAAAAACTATTGCAATTGACTATAGTACCCTCTCTATATTGTTACCATCATACGATGGCAACAAAAGAACGTTAGCATTCTATTTAGAAGGCGTAGAAAACGCACTAAATTTAATCACGAATGGGGACGACCCCAGTGTAGCTTGTTTAATAAGAAACAAACTAACCGGTAAAGCTGTTGAAGCGCTCTCAGAAGGAACAGGTGCAAAAACCTGGTCCGAGATAAAAGCGACGTTAAAAAATAGATTTGGCGAATTCCGTAATGAAATTCAATTAATACAGGAATTAATGCGCCTGAACAAAGATAATAACTTAGATATTTTTTCAGAAAAAATAAGGGCTTTAGAAAGTACACTTATACTATCTGATCCCAACAAAAGAGAATTTTATCGGCAAATGGCGCTTAATGTATTTTTAGAAAAGATAAACCCAATGACTGCAATATTCATAAAATTACAACACGTTGAAAATTTGGAACAAGCAGTAACAATCGCGAAACAAGAAGAGGTTAAACTTAGGAATAGGAGGGCCCTACAAATCAATAATAAACCTCCTTACCAGAAACCTAACTATAATACAAACACTCAGACCAAATTCATAGCTCAGAATAGGAAGGAACAATATAATAAGAAACCTTCACCAAACCAATCAAATAAAAATTTCCACTTTCAAACATTGGATCAAGAAGATGATTCAATAAATGAGGAAATAGATAATCCCGAAAATAATGAAGATGTAAACAATGACGAAAATTTTCTCACCGACAATTTCGAAAACCTTATAACATAGTTTACATGAATAACGTACAGAATTATAACCGTTTACCTTACATATATATCAGCGAGTTAGGAGGCAGATTCCTACTCGATACAGGTGCCTCACAATCACTAATTCACCCTAATATAGTAAAAAACAAAAACATTAATTGCGAAATAAGAGAACAAACACACTATATAAAAACAGCTCATGCAACTTCTAAACACGACAAAGTAGCAATTGTCACACTTCCACATAGCTTATTTAAGAGAACAATAACTCATAAATTTTTACTATTCGATTTTGACTCTGATTTTAGAGGTTTATTAGGATTAGATTTTTTAATACCATTAAAATGTAAATTAGATATTAAGAATATGATGTTATGCACAGACAATACACAAATACCAATCAGGGATGACATTAAATCATATAGCACAATTAAACCCAAATCAGAACAAATAATCAGTTTACTTTGTAATAATAACGAAGGAGAATACCTATTGACCGAAAAAATAACACAAGACGGTCTTCACTTCCCAGCAGCTTTAGTTACAGTAAAAAACGGAAACTTGACAACATCAGTAATAAATAATTCAAATAATACAATTAAATTAAAAAATAGTTGCCAATTAAATCTAACAAAACTAAAACAGACAAACTTATCAAACATAGCATCCATAAATAACATATCAGTAAATAAAAACACAGATAATTACCTGAAAGAAAACCTAAATAGATTAAGAACAGATCACATGAATCCCGAAGAAAAAAGAAACATAAGAAAACTTTGCTATAACTACAGAGATATATTTCATTGCGAACAAATCCCATTAACTTTCACACACGAAGTTAAACACAGCTTACGTTTAACTGATGAAAAACCAATATTCGTAAGAAATTATAGACAAGCACCTAAACAAAAGGAAGAAATAAAAAAACAAATTGACAAACTACTAGAACAAAACATAATAAAGGAAAGTAGTTCCCCTTGGTCATGCCCAGTACACATAGTTCCAAAAAAGGCAGATGCCTCCGGACAACAAAAGTGGCGTTTAGTAATAGATTACAGAAAACTGAATGACAAGACAATTGAGGATAAATACCCATTACCAAACATAGATGACATTCTAGATAAATTAGGACGCGCACAATACTTCACGACAATAGACTTAGCCTCAGGCTACCACCAGGTAGAGATGCATTCAAACGATATAGAAAAAACAGCGTTTACTATAGATAGAGGACATTACGAATTCCTTAGAATGCCATTTGGCCTGAAAAATGCACCAAGTACATTTCAAAGATTAATGGACTCAGTACTAAGAGGTATAGATAACGTATTGACTTACCTTGATGACGTAATTATCTACTCGTCTTCACTAGAGGAACATTTAAATAAATGCAAACAAGTTTTTAATAGGTTCAGAATAAATAATCTAAAGATACAATTAGATAAGTCGGAATTCCTACAAAAAGAAGTCAAATTTTTAGGACATACACTAACAGAAAAAGGCCTTAAACCTAATCAAGACAAAATAATAGCAATAAAAAAGTTCCCAATACCTAAAACACAAAAAGAAATTAAATCATTCTTAGGCCTAGTGGGCTACTATAGAAAATTTATACAGGACTTCGCTAAGTTAACAAAACCACTAACAAAATGCTTAAAAAAAGGCAACAAAGTGGAGTTAACAACAGAATATATAGAGTCATTTGAAAAATGTAAAGAAATATTAATCAATGCACCAATTCTACAATATCCAGATTTCGAAAAACCATTCATATTAACAACAGACGCATCAGACGTGGCATTAGGCGCAATACTATCACAGGGAACACTAGGATCAGACAAACCTGTAGCTTACGCATCACGCACATTATCAGAAACAGAACAAAGATACTCTACAATAGAAAAAGAGTTGTTAGGAATAGTATGGGCCATAAAATATTTCCGCCCATACCTATATGGAAAAAAATTCACAATCTACACAGACCACAGGCCATTAACTTGGATAATGTCCCTAAAAGACCCAAATTCAAAATTAACACGATGGCGATTAAAATTAGCAGAATACGAATATGAAGTGCAATATAAAAAAGGTAAACTAAACACCAATGCTGATGCATTATCTCGTGTAAAAATAATTTACAATAATGAAATAAGCGAACAACAACCTAGTACATCAGAAGAACAGTTAGACCTAGAAAATATAGATATACGTACTTTACTAGACATGCCCATAACACCCGACATACCACCACTAACACCCGAGGTACCCATTAACGAAGATATCGATACTAGGAACAACAAAGAAACTGAACAAATACCAGAGATACAAGACGCAATAGACAGACAATTAAAACAGTTACATATTAGAAAAACACCGGGAAATCAGTACATAGTCGAGGACAGATCCAAAGGAAGAATAATAATAAAAGACGTTTTTATACCCATCAATAACACTTTGGAACAAATAAAATTATTCCTATTAGAACACACAATCCCAGACAGAATATTTCATTGTTACTTCCATCATGAAGATTACTACACACTCTTTTGTAAAATATATAAAACAACGTTCAATGACCGTGGTCCTAAACTAATCCGTTGCTTAAATAGAGCGACACTAATAGAAAACATTAATGAACAAAAAGAATTAATAAAAAAATATCACGAAGGTAAAACAATTCACAGAGGGATACAAGAGACCTATAAGCAAATACACAAAAATTATCATTGGCCAAACATGCTACTATCAATACAAAAATATATAAACAAATGTGAAAAATGCTTAAAAAGCAAATACGAACGTAATCCCTTAAAACTACCATTATCACTCACAGAAACACCACATAAACCCATGGAACATATGTACATGGATTTATACAGTAGCGGAGGTACAACATTTTTAACAATAATTGACAATTTCACAAAATATGCACAAGCAATACCACTTGTGGCCGCTACAAGCATACACATAGCCGAAGCCCTATTAAGTATCTTTTCTACAATAGGAATTCCAATAAAAATAACAACTGACTCAGACACAAAATTCGACAACGAAGTTATAACAGAAATTTGTGCAATGCACAACATACATATACATTTTACAACACCATATAACCCTAACTCAAATTCACCTATAGAACGATTACATTCAACACTTGCAGAAATAATTAGAATTCAACGTATCACAGATAAAGATGAACCATCTAACCTCATGAAATACGCAATAATAGCATACAATAACACAATACACTCAGCTACAGGATTTACTCCTTTCGAATTATTATACGGACACACAAGTAGCAGAAACCCACTAGAACTACATTTCCCACAAGAATTTTATCAGGAATATGTAATTAAACACAAACAAATTATGGAAAACATACAAAAACTAGTGAATTCAAAATTATCAAAAAACAAACAAGTAGTAATAGATAAAAACAACTTAAATACAGAAACACCCAACTTCAAAGTAGGAGACAAGGTGTATAAACAGGTAGCAAAAACAGCAAGGTCTAATAAGCAGGAACCCAGATACCTAGGACCATACACAATAGTCCGAATACACCCAGAACAAATAGCAGAGATAGTAGGAAAACATATTAACGCGAAAACTATCAGAGTACACTTCCGCTTATTAAGGCGCCCTGAAAATGTTTCAGGAACACCATCGCCTGCATCACCATCATATGCCATCTCACCACAGCAACAGCGATCATTGAGCCAATAGACAACCACAATGGAATTTTAGTACTAACCGAAGCGAAGGCCCAATATCAACTAGACACATATCACCTCATAGTCATCTATAATATTACACAACTACGAGAAATATACATAGAAATATGTAGTAATTACTTCACAATAAAACTTAAAGAAAATAATACAATAAAGGACTTGTCAACACACAAGCAAATAGAATATTTAATCGATACAGTAGAAAGTAAACTAGAATATTTAGGATTAGAAAGAATAGGTCTTAGAAAAAGTTACAGACAAAAAAGAGGATTAATAAACGGAATAGGCTCAATAATAAAATCAATCACAGGAAATCTAGATCAGGAAGACGCAGCCAAATTTGAGAGCGAAATTAAAACACTTAAAACAGTAGTAAACAATAATGCAAATAGCCAACAGGACACGATAGGACTAGTTAAAGATTTCACGCAGGAATACGAAACTAAACTTAAACAAATAAAATCAAATCAAGAATTAATAGCTTTAGCTATTAATAAAATCTCAAAAGTAACAAATTCATTAGAAAAAAGAAATGAAATAACAAGTATATACAGTGAAATAGGAAGATCGTTCCAACAGCTCTACAATAGATTGTCTATGTTAGAAAATGCAATTACATTTTCTCACTTAAACAAACTACACCCTAGTATAATAGACCCAAGCTACCTCATAGAAGAATTAAATTATATACAAAACCAATTAAACTTAAGATTGCCCTACTCACCTAAGTTAAAAAATATCCACTTATTGGAAAAGGCAATTACAGTAAAAGCATATGGTACTAATGAAACACTTAACTTCATATTAGAGATACCACTAGTGACAGAACACCCATATAACCTCCTACACCTTTACCCCATCCCCAATAACAACAACACTATCCTAATTCCACAAAACCCTTACCTTATCTTGGGAAATGACGAGTTTGCTTACCCCCACGAACCATGTTTGAAGATCACCGACAAAGACGTCATCTGTAAACATCTAGAATGGCAAAAACTGCAGCAATCCAACGATTGCATAGCACAACTTATACAACACCAAGAACCACATAACTGCACATACATACTAGCAAATTACAGAAACAACCTAATTCAACAAATTCAGGATAATAGCTGGATTGCGATGATAAAGCAAGAAGAAGTAGCGAAAACAACATGCGGAAACGATGTCCAGTATCAGCGAATTAAAGGTGTTTATTTAATCACAATAGACAATAGATGCACCATTCAAATCGCAGATAGATACCTAACAACACATCAGAAATACATTAACATAAAGGAATCGATTCCACTGCCACGCGCATATAAAACACCAAACCCATCTGCAATCGCAGTAAACCTAGAAACAATCGAATTAGATGATCTAAATAAACTACTACAAAGGTCAAAAGAAATAGCACCCCCAGAAAAAGTGTCATGGATAACAACCTCACCCAGCTGGTCATCCATACTATTATACATAATAATCATCATAGCAGCATTAACGACGGCAGCATACAAATTCTGGTGGCTTCGAAGAACCAAGATCATGAGTATCACGCCAGAAGACGGCGAAGAAGTTGTTTTCAAGCCGCTTCAATCTACGACGCGCCTTTCTCTTAAGAGGGGAGGAGTTATGTAGGTGTAAACCACCCACATAGCACGATAAGACACCACGTACCAGGAAGCAGCCATGAAGATAACACGTAGCAGGAAACGAAGACAATCAACACCATTGTTATGACCATGATTGCTAACCACCTAGTTCATGTACAGCATTAATTAGATAACCTTTGTCATGTAAACAAGAACATTAAGTATACTATATATTGTAATACAAGATTAAATAAAGTCAGTCTTAACCAGCTCCTCCGAGCATCAACACCTTCTTATCTGTTTATAAATTAGCTTTTTAAAAAGCCTTTCGCCCTCGCCCACATCCTAACTCGCTGTCAGTTTTTTTTATAGTGTTTTAGAACGGTTGCGTAATCAACACGTTCCGTTTAAATATGTTGGGAAATCCATGTTTCCACCCTGGTACTCCTCTGCTCTTATTAAGGTTCTTAAGGAAAAGTACAAGTACTTCTGCAAATATAAACGATATGGAATGGTTGCTGATAAGAACTGTATTGACTTCTTGCATAAACGAGCTAAGTTACTTGAAGCAAAGTGTTACGATTTGTATTTATCAAACGTCGAAAACTCAATTAGGTATAATCCAAAATACTTCTGGACACACTTTAAGTCACTTTCGAAAAATGGTTCGATTCCCAACACCTTATCATATGATAGCAGAACATCCAGTTCTGGTCCCGAAATCTGTAATCTTTTTGCAGACTATTTTAACTCAACCTTTTTAAATTCTACCTCCGGTTCACAACCAATTGGTGCTGCATACCCTCCATTGACGCTTGTAGACGGTGACATCCATTCTATCAGTATCACTAGCTCCTTAATAAAATCCAAATTGTCAAAACTGGATTCCTCTAAATCAGCTGGTCCAGATTACATTCCACCTATATTGCTTATTAGATGCGCGGATAGAATATCGATTCCTCTTGAAATTCTCTTTACTAGATCCATTGATGAAGGATATGTACCCAAACTGTGGAAAAAAGCGTTTGTATCACCCATTCATAAGAAGGGACCTAAAAACATCGTCTCGAATTATAGAGCCATCTCTAAGCTTTGTGTTATAGCGAAAGTGTTAGAGAAAATAATTTATGAGCACTTGTATGCATCTTTAAGTGGTTCTTTTCCACCATCTCAACATGGGTTTTTGCGGGGACGATCCACCGTCAGCAATTTGGCACTTTTGAACGAATTTGTTACTGATTCTATGGATGATGGAGGACAAAAGGATGTTATCTATACCGACTATACCAAAGCCTTCGACAGAATAGACCATCGCATCCTAATTACTAAATTGCAATTTGCTGGAATCAAAGGTGATTTGTTGCAATGGTTCTCTTCATATATCGATAACCGTTCACAGGCAGTTGTCCTAGGTAATTTTATGTCTCAGTGGATGAGCGTTCCAAGTGGTGTGCCTCAGGGTTCATTATTAGGACCATTGCTTTTTTTGATCTTTGTCTCTGACATTGATAGCTGTTTTCTAAATTCAAATTTACTAAGTTTTGCCGATGATATGAAATTTTTTAGAAATATTAATTCTATTAATGATTGTCAGTTCCTTCAGAGTGATCTTGCTCGACTAGACGATTATTTTTCTCGGAACAAACTGGACCTTAACGTTAGTAAATTCTCAGTAATGACATTCACCCGCAAAAAAAGACCACTTGTATATGACTATTCTCTTAAAGGTCAATTATTGAGTCGTGTTGCGGAAGTGAGGGATTTGGGTGTCATTCACGACTCAAAATTATTATTCCTCGATCATATATCGTCCATCGTAGGTAGGGCTTCCAGATCTCTCGGCTTTGTAATGCGGTCATCAAAGGATTTTAAATCCTTAAAAACATTGAAAATATTATATGCTACTTACGTACGCTGTCATTTGGACTACGCTTCTCAGATATGGAATCCGAGATACGCTGTTTATGTTGAGCGCCTTGAGAAAATACAGCGAAAATTCTTACGTTATCTAAATTATCGATCGAAGGTCAAAATTAGTAATTACCTTGATCTTTGTCGTCAGCATCACTTCTTACCCCTTTCATACCGACGCGACATTGCAGATTTAATTTTTCTATACAAAATAGTTACTTCGTCGATCGACTGTCCGGGACTACTGGAAAAAATCATGTTCTATACACCAATTAGATCCTTTCGCAGCAGCTCTCTCTTCTACCTTCCTAAAGTTTGCACCAATTATCGTCAAAATTGTTTTATTTACAGAGCAACTAAAACCTTTAATGACAAGTGTAAAGACAGCAATTTCAACGTTGATTTTTTCAATACCAGCTTACCTTCATTAAGAAGGCAACTTAGTAAAGGCTTCTTCTTAAGTTAATTTATTTAGTATGTAAATAAGGATAAAAAAAATAAAATTCAATGCTACTTTTTTTTTTGTATAAGACTAAGTATAAAAATATAATTAAATATAGAGCACATGAGTAAATACCCAAAATTTACTGATGTGACTGTAGTTAGCTTTAGCGTTAAGCATTTTTTATAACTGTGCTTTGGTTCAAGTATTGCTCCTTTGTTATTTAAGTTGTTCCTAACAGTGGAGACTTTTTAATGACTTTCTGTTTTACTTATAAGTTTGTAGCTATTCATTTATTGCATAAGTTGATAGTCTTCCTAAGATAATAAATAAATAAATAAATATATGTACGTTTTGCAATAAACTAATTACTTAATTAACGTTACCCTTACAAAAATCAATACAATTTGAATTATATAAAATAGAATAAAATCAGTTAAAATAAAGTTAACTAAAACAGAATCAAATCAAATTTAATTACATAAAAAGAATAAAAATTAAATTACAATTAATAAAATCAAATACTATAAAATCAAATCAGATAACCAATATTGTTTTTATGTACATGATGATGAGTAAGTAGATCATCATTATCATCATCATCATCAGCTCATTTTATGTCCCCACTGCTGGGGCACGAGCCTTCACTATGGATGGATAGGGAGAAAGGGCCATAAACCACCACGCGGGCGCAGTGCTTA
The DNA here is from genome assembly GCA_947562085.1 of Eudonia lacustrata. Classification (NCBI taxonomy): domain Eukaryota; kingdom Metazoa; phylum Arthropoda; class Insecta; order Lepidoptera; family Crambidae; genus Eudonia; species Eudonia lacustrata. The sequence continues at coordinate 17,831,449 of OX387342.1, read as the reverse complement.
TTGGTGGTGGTTAACGACTGCTAATGCAGCCGGGACCAACGGCTTTATGTGCCTTCCGAAACACGGAGCTCGAGATACATGTTATGGTCGCCCATCCAATGACGGGCCTTTGCGAAAGTTGTTTAACCTCAGCAATCGCAGACCAGCCAGGCTTATCACCGATCTTTAAGTGACAGTCACAATTGCGACAATTTACAATTTATCGTACCAAAACACATAAGGAACGCTCCTCACTGACATTCTTACCCGAGCATTTGTAAACGAGCAATCGCCAGCGAGCAACGAATTCTGCCCAGCGAACTAAGCATTCACTTTCATGCAAAACTATGAACGTTCGGGTCGAACATCCGATCCAGATAAAGAAAATTGTATGATCCGAGCTTGGAGCATTCGAATACGAAATGTCATTAATACACATTTTTTGTTATAATAAATTGACATTGACAAAAACACGATGATACGATAGACCAAGAAAGTCACGATCAAGGAACTGTTCCATGCTTACAAGTGGCAATTAATATTTTTTATTTTTATTTTATTTTATACACACCACTCATTTATTTCATTATTTGAGTACCCGCTTTCGAGCATTTTGTTTGCGTGAACATTCGAATGCGAGCCATTTCCGCGAACAGCGTTGCGACGTCCACACCGGCCGAAGTTCGTGCTCGCGTGTAAACTTTGTAACGCTCGGCTCAACGTCCACACCACTCGAACATTCGATGCCGAATGCTCATTACAGACGCTTAACGAGCATTCGGCATTAGACGACGCGTCTTTACGGAACGTAGAACGCTGCAAGCGAGCGATTGACGATTTAAAAGTGCATGACGGCGCTCTACAATAACCTGAGCGATTGTAGCAACCAACCGCAATTAGTAGCAGTCACATTGCGATTGTGCATGTAGCAACCATTTGTTTTTTTTCGGAATAAGCTTGCAGGCGCGGTAGCCACTGCGCCATTGAGCTCCTCCAAGAATAGAAAAGAATAGAATACTTAAGTGTTTGACTAACACTGTACACTCAACATTCATAAACAAAAGATTAAAAAAATAAAATAAAATGTTTCAAAAATCGAAATAAAACAGTAGGTATAGTCGACAATAAAGTTGCTTTACCACCTTAGAAGTGAATTTTGTTTGCTTATAATAAAACAACAAGTTCTATTTTTGTTTAAAAGACCAAGTGACAGATAGGTACGTTGTCACTATTGACAATGAACCTTAGCGACATTTTATTGTAATGGGAGTTTTTGTCAAAAGTGAGCAATTTCGTGGTCGACTATACATTCTCTAGTTACGCATGTGCATACGTTGCTGTATGCACAGGACACTGTTTGGCGACAGCCAAACAGGGTCTGCACTCAGCATGAAAATGAAAATGAAAATGAAAAATCTTTATTTACATTAACATGCAAAACTTAGCAGTATGTAGCTAGTGTCCCCTTTTAAACATAAAAGTGCCTGTATTAGGGGGCACCGCTCTTCCTGAACATTAAAAATTATATGTACGCAATAATATGTTTCGTAACACTTTAAATAAAATAAAACAAATTTTCTTATAGTTAACTTAAACTAAAACTAAAGGGGCACAATTTATTACATTATCTATATGTTTAATTTAACTTATTATTATTTTAATGAGTACACTACACATAGCGGACACAGAGATTGGATACTAACTATCACATAGATTTATATTCTAGTACAGTCTTATAAATATTACAGGTACAGATTATCTGTGTGGTACTAAGAGTGATTCTGTATCATGATAGCTGAGAGTTTTCAACCATATCGTTAATTTGGTTTTACACTCATGATAACTAATAGAGTATATTTGTATTGCTTCATTTACTTTATTATATATATAAGCTGATTGTGTTTTATATTGTATACTTGCGAACACCGTTTTTGTAGCAGGAACTTTTAAAATATTATTTTTTCTTCTTTTGTTTTCTAAATTGGAATCATATTTTAAGGTTTTATGTTTTTTTAATATTAGTTTCACAGTGTATAGTTTCCGAATAGAGAGTAAATTACTGATCTTGTATAGACTTTCAGTGAAAAAACGTTGTCTTTTAAAGTACATAACTTTGAGCAAGGATCTTTGGGCCCTTTCAACTTCCAGAAAACGAGTTTTGTAAGCTCCACCCCATACTGATATACAATATGTGATAATTGATTGCACTAGGGCAATGTAAATTTCATTTAAAATATTTCTTGCAGATTTAGATTCATCTCTAGTTGGTTTTGGTACTACGTGTCTCAGAGTTTTAAATATCCAGATAAACTTCCGGATCCTTGACGATAACATTTCTATTTGGTGGTACCAAGATAATCTCTGGTCAATCATTACACCAAGATATTTAGTATGCTCCACTTTTTTAATAGAGGGACAAACACACATATTACCAGATAATCCGCTACAGCTATGAATTTTTATATTAAAATTATCTTTTGGTTGTAAGCTATTGTAGATACTAAAAGAAATATAATTTGTTTTAGCTGTATTCAAAGTGAGTAAATTGTATCGTAACCAGTTTGCCACCTGAGCCATTGCTTGTTCAGCAGCAAATTTGGTGTCGTCCCATGTCGGACCAGTAATGACAATGGCTGTATCATCAGCGTATGAGAAAATTTTTGCATTTTCGATTTTCATATTACAAAGATCATTTCCAAAGATAGTAAACAAGGTAGGGCCAAGCACACTACCTTGTGGAACCCCACTTGATACAGTAATGTCCTCACTGGTGACCTGATCCAGCTTTACCCTTTGTCTCCTATTGCTTAGGTAATCTTTAAAAATAGAGAGTTGATTATCTCTGATGCCTATTTTTTCTAGTTTGCGTACAAGGATGGGAACAGAAACAGCATCAAATGCTTTTTTTATGTCCAAGAAGATTGCCAAACATTTTTTGTTTTTGTCTAACTGTTCAGTTATAAGTGAGCTAATAGATTTTACAGCGTCCTCAGTTGAGATACCCTTTCGAAATCCAAACTGCGAAGGCGATATAATGTTATAAGTAGTTAGATAATTTAGCAATCTGGTATTCAATATCTTTTCCATTATTTTTGATAATGCAGGCAATACAGAAATAGGCCTGTAATTACTGATGTCGTCCCTGTCCCCTCCCTTGTATACAGGTGTTATTATCGATTGTTTTAACAACGCAGGGAAAGTACCTGTTTTAAAGCATATGTTAGTGGGATGTACCAAAATAGGAATGATTTCATTTTTTACAATTTTTAAATACTTTGCGGAGATTTTATCCCACCCTGGAGCACTTTCTGATTTTAAATTCATTATAATGGAGTTAATTTCATCCGGGTCGGTACCTAATAAGCCCATAGACTGCGACTGAGATGGTATATTATTGAGATAGGTTCTTTGAATGTCTTGATCTAGAGTGGAGTTAATACTATCTGCAAGTTGTTTCCCTATGTTAGCAAAGTAGGTGTTAATAAAATTTTCTGATTCTAGTGGTGTTGATTTAATATTGATGATTCTGAATTTAATTTACGTGTTTTATTTGTGTAGGTTATATTTTTTATATTTTTCCAGAGCAACTTGTTATTTTTAATAGAGTTCATAATTATTTCTCTTTCGTATTTTCTTTTTATTTTCTTTAATAAGTTATTTGTAAAGTTCCTGTATCGTCTGTAAGTAGTTTTCAGAGTTTCATTTAAGGGGTCACTACGAGCTTGTTTTTGGAGTCTGTTATGATTTCTTATGCATTTTAGTAATCCAGGAGTGATCCAAGGTTTGATTATACGTTTGCTTCTAGGTACATTAGTAGAGATGGTATTGTTTTCTATTGATTCGATTATTTTTAATATAAGACGTTCAGTTATTACATTCGGATCTTCACAAAAAAGTAATTCGGAAAGGTTTTGTTGCTGTAAGTATATTAAAGCTTTTTCGAAATCAATGATGGTATTTTTTTAATTATATCTTGTTGGTTTTTATTTTTGGGTAGCGATAAAAGAGTCGTGAAGTGATCAGTGTTACTTGTAGTAATTATAGCAATAAATGCTGAGAGCTTTTTTTTATTTATCTTTAACATAAAGTGATCCAGACAACTTTCTTTTCTGGTTGGTAAAATATGTCCAGGAAGTATACTGTGAAGAGATAATATATCTAAGTAATTCATTCTGTTGTTGTATTCGTAGGACTGTTCAGTAGTCTTAGGAATTAAATTAATATTAATATCTCCTGCAACAATTATATTATTTCCTTTTTTTAACGTATTCAATTGTGTGTCTAAAGAAGTTATAAAGTTCCCAGCATTAAGCATGAGCTACGGATTATCCGTCGCGCTGATTTTCAGTACAACCCTTGCATGACGTGGGAGTAGGTAACTGACACTGAACACTATACAATCATAATATAATAGTAAGTTAAGTTATGTTTCTTATAAGTTATAATTTAAATAAAATTTAAAATTATCAGTACTAATATACATAAATTACTATTGTGTACACAAAATACATAATATCTAATACAAATAAAAATATGAGTAATAAAGTGGGGCCCAATAAGACACAATTATCACAAGAGAGATAGTGTTGACAAACTGGCACAGGTTGGACGTGACGGCGATGGACTGGTAGGAGTTGCGCCTACTGTGTCAGAAAATGCGGGTACGAAATCCGCATGACGAATTTTTTCAACACCTTATTCCGAAATACTCTGTCAACAACTAGCATAAATAAATAAATTTCAGCAACATTCAAAAGGTATATAAGAAGGATTACCCGTAACTTTACCCGGTGACAAAGTAGAGCAACAAGTTTGTATAGTGAGCTTAAATTTAATGAGTTTTGGGATTAGTCGCTTGACGCAAATAGAATTGGATGAAAACTTCCAACTTGTAATGTTGACTACAGATGAAAAAGCTCAACGACATTTCTTTCTGATATTAATTCTGGCATGCACAAAAACTCACTAAATACGTTTAGCGCTAAACATGTTTAAATTATCATTCTGTCTCTTCCAATAAATGACAGTAATGGAATGTTATTTTAAACGTGTTTAACGCTAAACGCGTTCAGTGAGTTTTGGTGCAAGCCAGCCTAAAAATGCGTCATGCTCGTGATTCCGATTGGCTGTCAGCTATTGCATTATGGTGGTAGGATATGTCTCAGAACAATAATAGCTTTAGTTATTATTCTGAGGGATATGTTGACGGTTGAAAGTGAAGATGCATTTCCCTGACCAGGAAAAAGGATTAGGTACTAAGGAAATGGCTATCTCATCATTTGACTGTCGAAGCACAACAACGGTACTAACATTGGTTGTTATGGCGAAAGTATGAGATAATATGGTGGTTACCAAAACCGAGAACAATAAGTTTCATCATCATCATCATCATCAGCTCCCATCATCTCATATGTCCCCACTGAGGCATAAACCACTACGCGGACCCAGTGTGGATTGGTAGTTATTAACGACTGCTAATGCAGGCGGAACCAATGTCTTGTCGTGCCTTCCGTAGCACAGAGGAGCTTGAGATGATATATTTTTGGTCACCTAAGTATCCGACGACCGGCCTTTGCGAAAGTTGCTTAACCAAAGCATTCGCAGACCGGGCGCGTTAACCACTGCGCCATCGAGCATTAATAAGTTTACCCACGGGGAATCCAACCTGGAACCTGTAGGTCTGTGACTATAAACAACACACCACAGAAGCGGTAAACCTGCCATTCTTCCTGTTCACAATCACAAAGGTATGTATAATTAATATACTTAAACTTCTATAGGTACAGTCGCCACGGTAAAAGCAAGACAACAGACACAAATTACCCCTGATTATGTAAGGGTAAGAACCATTTATCAGAACGATAACAGCGCAGTTAACAATGCCCAGGTGCGTTATGTTCTGAAAAGTTACTTCGCAAAATGCGTTACAGAATACCTCACTGTAGGTCATATATAATAATGGCGGACTACAAAGCCACATTAGTGGAGATAAGGTTTTGGAGACAAGCGTAAAAAGGGTCTGTGTTTCCTGAACGCGCGTTTAGCTGTTACAAAAGGGTATAGCGACTAATGATGCTGACTGTACTGTAACTGTTAAGATTTTCATTAATTTTTAAATGCTTCTATTAAAATATAAAACGAACAATACATGAGATTTAACTCATACGAGTGTTAAAAAATGGGTAAAACAATATTTAATTAGCTATTATGTAATCGTGTAACTGTTAGCTGTTTTTATTTTATTTGATCACAGCTGTGTACTTTTTGTGATTGGGATGTAAATTTATAAATGCAATTCATTTACTTTTATTCTGTTTGATTTTTCAAACTATCATGGTCACTTGAATAAAAATAGTTATTATTGTTGAGTACCATAAGTTTTGGCACAGATGCAATTGGTTGCAGTAACTTATTAATTTTTGATGTGTAGCGTCCTTCCTCTCGCGCTCTTGCAATTTGTGGGAGTGATTTTGTGAAATGGGACGGAAATGTGTAACAGGTCAGGGAAACGCGCAAGCGCGCGCCATTTGATTTGATGAGTGAGCGCGTGGTGATAGAGTTGGCCATCGGATGGTACCAACCAATCGGGGAAGGATTATTTTTAGTGTCAGTTAAATAAAATACAATTTTCATTAAAATAAATATTCTTTGTTATGAAAAATCATTTCAAATAATACTTACCTGAACAATTTTTTCAGAATATAATGTTAAAATTGCTTATTACTAAGGTGAGATGTCAAATGTTACACATCATATGCGACTACTGTAAGGCTCGCTCTTTTTTTTGCTATTATTCATCATCATCATCATCATCTCAGCGTGATCTCAGCCAAAAGAAGACAATAAAAAGTAAATTAAAACAAAGCTGGTCTACCTATTTATTTTTATAAAGCTAATTTAATATTACATAACGATACGAGCATATTCAAATTGATTCATATCTACTACAGCCTACGTAAGTTTTGTTAAGCCACGTTCAATATGTCATAAGTATTGTTGTTTGACGTGGAAAACGCGAAACTTTTACCTGAACGTTTCGAAGAAAAATTACAAGATAACGCCGCCTTTGCTTCATAATACAAAAAATGTGTTTTACCAAGAAAAAGAAAATGTTAGACTATTTTTCATGTACGCATCGCGTCACAAATAGAATGGAATGCCAATTCATATAATATGTACATATATATATATATATATATATATTTGAATATTTTACGGGTAAGCACAGTGCCTGCCTTGATCTCACCTGATGTTAAGTGATGATAAGGTCAATTGTTGGAAGCGCACTTCACCCGGGATCCTCAACTAGTGAGGCACTGGCTTCCTTATCTCTAGCTGCCGGAACACAACAATGCTACAAACATTGATGTTATGGCGACATAGGTAGGTACTTAAATGTGGTAGCTAGCCAGGCGGACAAATAAGCCCTACCACCAACAAAACCGAGTACACAAACATGTATCCCTACTGGGAATCGAACCCGGGATCTCTGGGTTTATACCGGTGGTCCTAACCACTAGACCACAAGGGCGGTTAATGTTATATAGTCTGCGTATAAATAGTCCACTGTTTGGTTCAGGCCTTTTTACATGAATTTTACATAGGATTTTCCAGATGAACAATTTTTTTTGATAGAGTTGACTGCCTTTTTAGCGTTTCCGACGTTGGGGGGGGCTTCAAAAACTTAAAGGATTCCTCAAGCCGTGTGACCGAAATACCGACAGAGGTTTTCTCTTGCGACGGCATGACGCAAGCGTGTCCCTGTTCTTACTAGACTCAAAGGCACCTCTAAAGACCTCGGCTTGGTTAGACCTGCCCCCCGACCGCCTAACCGATCGCTTTGACTACGCGTATAGTTTATGACGTCATCTTGCCACCTCGCATCGCCTATGAAAGCAATATCAAAAGCTAAAGGCTATAGCTTTCGATATTGCTTTCATAAGCGGCACGAAACGACAAGATGACGTCATAAACTACACACGAAGTCAAAGCGATCGGTTAGGCGGTCGGGCCCCGGGTCGTGGGGGTGGCCTGCTGGGGAGAAGCGCCCAGATACATGTTTGTACCTGGAATGGAGCTTTGGTCGTCGTACCCTTATTTTATGAGAACGGTGTCTTAAGCCTAAGCGAATGTGTAAGCGAATCTTAGTCGACCATGAATGTGTGAAAGCGAATGTTTTGTTTATCATGTGAATATTTTACATTTTGAGTGTCGGGCGGGAAAAATCACAAGACAGTGGCATGGGGAGAACATCATCGTCATCATCATCATCATCATCAGCTCATTTTATGTCCCCACTGTTAGGGCACGAGCCTTCCCTATAGATGGATAGGGAGAACGGGCCATAAACCACTACGCGGGCCCAGTGCGGGTTGATGGTTGTTACCGACTTCTATTGCAGCCGGGACCAACGGCTTTACGTGCCTTCCGAAGCACTGAGGAGCTCAATACTGTATATTAGTATAGTATTGGTGGTATTTGGGCCGTATTGTGGGTTTTAACAGCCTACCTTACAACAATAACTGGAACCAACAGCGTAATGTCTCTTCGGAAGTACGGAGGAGATAGAGATATTTTAACTCGGTCACCCTTCCGGTATGTAATAGTCGCTTAACATTTATAATCGTAACTCGCAAGCGCATACTGCTGCTGCGTTACCAAGCTTTTTAATAATTAGTGAACTGAAATGGAGGTAATATTATTGTACATAATTTTCAATAATAAAATTACAGTTGACTGAAGCGCTATGCTGAATATAAAATGGTAAAGAACTGTTTGATTTAAGAAATGGATGAATGAACATTATTTGGGCCGAAGAAAGGTGTAAGGATCACTGCGTCAGAAAGTATTAAATTAAATATGTATTTAATTTCTCGGAAATAAAGGTTATTATTATAAGTATTTATGAGCAAAATTCTCCTTGCCACGCTGCCAACGCTTTCGGTTTAAAGCTTCGGTGTTCCAAACTCTAAGATAATCGCCAAAGCAAAGATAAATTGCTGTTTGACTCCAGATGTGACTTCGGGTTATGTGGGGCACTCGTCCCTCTTCCAGCTACGAAAAGATCGAAACCTATCCTTACCACAGGGATGGCTTAAGCGGGGGCAAAGTTAAAGTGAAAGTCAAAATGTTGTATTCAAATAAACTGAAAAATAAGTACTTTGAATCACCCAAACATTTTCTATTTAAAAAAATCTAAGGCCCAAGTGGTAACGGAGGATATGAGCAGGACGCTCATCCTGGCAACTGCTACGAATATCTTGGTCTGCTACGATGCCGAATTCCAACCTCTTGAAATCAATTCGAAGATGCTTCTCACATCTTCCTAACTCATATCGTCATAAAGTAAACTGAAACAAATTCAATGATCGAAAATTTTATCTCAGAACGGTGAAATAATACTTACAGGACGGTACAAAAAGAAAACAATAAAGTTAATATTACTAGCTAATAATAAAAAAGCTAGCAAAAGCTTTATAAGTAAATTTTTTTTGTGTAAGAATGTATTAACTAACACATTTATACTCACTGTCTGAAAAAAAGTTTATATTATTATACTCTATATTTATTTTCTTTATTTTTTTATTTTTTTTATTTGATATTATTATAAAGAATTGCACCACCCCATATCTTCCCGTGGGTGTCGTAAAAGCCGACTAAGAGACCATTCCAGAGGATGGGCAGCAGCATCTCTCTGAGGTTACCCTCAACCTACTGCGATCGCCAACCCGCCTGCCAAGCGTGGCGATTACGGCAAATACCCCCCATGATGATTTGGGGGAGGTCTTTGTCCAGCAGTGGACGTCTTTTGGCTGAGATGATGATGATGATGATGATGATGATGATGATGATGATATTATTATTATTATTCAAAGCACATACTTAGTATACGAGTATAATGCAGTTATGCTGCATCAATGTGAAGAAACAATGATTTTAGAAAACTGTAGAAATCACATTATTTCAAAGTACGCCAGTTACCGCCATCTAGCGGTGTACCGCTAGAGTAAATCGACACCCGTTCAAACAGTACAGCTAATTGGATTATTAAATTAACCAATACGTGACGTTCATAGGCTAAACCTACTAGAAACTTCGGGAAGCAGAGAGTTCCCGCAAACTATTCCGCAAAGCACCCATCCAGGGGGTTCACGTCGAACTTGCTTGAAACAGACTATTCTCAACCGCTTCGGCGACTGACTAGCGCAGATTCCCTTAAACTAGCTGCGATGAAATGATAGCACACTGTAAAGTAAACTTGGAAGTGCTCGAGTTGTTGTTTGTTATGTACCTACTGTATACCTACAAGTTGCACCAACTTGCATTGTTTCAGAGAAGTAGTAAAGCAAGAAATAGCACTGAGGTATTTATGATAGCACGGACTAATTATACTATTACTAGCGGCCACTCGCGGTTTCACCCGCGTGGTTACCGTGCCCGTGGGAATATCTGTTTAAAAAGTATCCTATGTGTTATTCCAGGTTATAAACTATCTGTATGCCGAATTTCATCCAAATCCATCCATCCGTTGAAGCGTGAAGAAGCTACAAATATACGAACATACATACACACAAACTTTCGCATTTATAATATTAGTAGGATTGATAGATGGAATCTTGTTGTTCTTTAAAGATGTTCTCTAAAAAACTTTTTTGACGAGAAATCTCTTTGATACAAACTTCAAATTATTAAATTACTTTCCTTTAGCATTGAAAGTTTGATTATGAATTGACTTATTGGTGTTGATAAATATTTAACATTGAAGTTTGAATGGGTTATTGAAATGTATAAAAAGGCTCATAAATGCCTCGGAATGCGAAAAGTCGTCATTAGAGAACCACTTAAATTGTTTCAACTGGTATTGACACGTACATTCACATAAATGCGATTCTTAATCTATAGCTCAATGGCTATTGATTATATAATATAATCCAAGGCAATGGCAATGCCCATTGCACGAAACGTTCAACATCATTTGGTTCCCTCATTGAGATGCGGGAAGTGTAAACCTACTGTACCATCGTTATTAAAAGTAACATGTCACATGTCACTTATCTATATATTATTTAACGTGAAGCAAAAACTTCGTACCCCTTTTTTTACGAAAATTGCGCGGACGGAGGAGTATGAAATTTCGCACACTTAAAGTTTATAGAAGAGGTTATCCGAATGTTAATATTTTTTTTAAATTATGCAAAAAATACATTAAATCAATAAAACCAACATTACACACACTACCATGTATTTGACACACACGCTTAAATACTCTTTTAAAAAAATTCAAAAATGGAGCTGAGGAGCGGCCGAATTTTATCAATGTCAATCCTAACTCACATTCTATCTTTTTAATTTTTCAATTTATCCGTGCAGCCTTAAAAAAATTACGGTCGAATTTCGACCACTGCGCGACCACTAGTCTATATTAATTGTTGTATAATTCTTGAAGCCATAATAACGACGAATTGACCTCCTTTGTCGAGTGGTTTGTACACCGGTTTTCATGGTGCCGCCATCTCTCAGGTCCCGGGTTCGATCCCCGGTGGGGTCAATTTAGAAATTATTGTTTTTCTAAATTGTCTCGGGTCTGGGTGTTTTCTATGTATAATAAGTATGTATTTAAGTATTTTAAGTATGGTTATCCGTTGTCTAGTAGCCATTTAACGAGTTTCATAACGAAGCTTGGCTAGATAAATGGTGTGAGTGTAGGTAAGTTTATTTATTTATTCATAATAACTGCCTAACATGAATGTCAGCAGCGTGGTGGTCAGATTACATCGCTAAATGAAGAATTACTTTTTTATAAAAAAAAAATATATCTTACAGGGAAACTCTTGGCCTTCATCTCACCTGATGCTAAGTGCCGAAGGTGGAAGCGCATCACTTCACCCGGAATCCTTAATTACTGAGGCACTGGCTATCTTATCTCTAGCTGCCGGAACACAACAATAGACTTACTTAAACAATAAAATACTTTGAAAGTAACGTTTAACGTACTTCCTATCCATAAGCTCAAATACGTTATTTACTTTAGTAAAAAGGAACAACATTAGAAACAATGGCAAAAAAGTTATTACAAATAAGGTTTCACTAACAATAGTCACTGAAGAAGAGCGTTTCATCGGCCTCCGTTATTTTTCGGTACGCGAAACCCTCTCGCAATTCCCATTACACTCATTCGCGGTGCTCAAAACGTAAGATCGAGGCCACCGAGATTGCTTCCGAGATACACAACAACGGACGTAAGTACAAACAACTGTCGCAGAATACAAAGACTCGTCTAGGAAACATGAGGAAGAAATTAGTGCCTGAGGAGAAGGCCATATTCAATGTGGTGACCGTTTATCGAGAGAGGGGGTAAGCGAGACTAGGTAGTCATAGTCAAAGTCTTATATATATATTTTTATTGCATCATGTTGCTATAGTACATAAATCGTACAATGTTATAAACTAGCACTTTATCCCCGACATTGTCCGCAAGGAATTGAGATCTTAATAATAAACTGTTAAAAAAAAAATATACTTATAGCCTATTTTAGCCGCAAGGAATGTAGCATCCTATCAATAAAAGTTTTTTTTAAATTGGACCCGCAGTTCCAGTGATTACCCTCGTCAAACAAACAATTTATAAAGCCACAAACTTTACCTCCTAATTATTATTATTATAATAAAATATTTATAAATTTATAAAATACAGTGAAAAAATTAAACGCCTAACCGACCCAGCCAGGAATCGAACTTGGGTCTTCCGCAATCCGGCCCGCTGCACTGACCGCTATGCTACCGGGAAGGCAAAATAAAAAAAGTAAAATTTATAATAAAAATTATAAAAAATCAAAGAAATTTGGTGACTTGTTTCTTTGTCGCACCTTTATAGTAATATAGAATAGTATACATAAAATAGTCTACCAGCCCCCTTTTTTCCTAATTCCTGTGATATGGGGTCCTTCAGTCGAGGCGTGCAAAGGCACCTTGCGCGCCAGCAGAGTGAAGGTGACTGATGCTGCGTTGATTTCAAGCTGCACCAGGTTGTCTTCGCGTCTGGACTTTATTTCCACTTAACATCACCTGATGTTGTGGAGTCATTTATATACAAGCCATGCTTTATATACAAATAATAATAATGATCTCGTAATCCCTTAACAAGCTTATTTTATTTAGAGCTGGTTCTTGTACAATTTATAAAAACTGGAGGTCTGAAGGCCTCGTTGAGCACAGTTGTACCCACATATACTAAACATTATAATGTTTTGATGTTCTCTCATAATAGCAATAAGCTTTCTACCCTTATAAATTACCTACGAGTATTTTGTAAAATGTTAGTTCGTTATTGTGAATCGTATTCGTTTCATCATAGTACCATATTTCGTATTGATATTTTTAAGGACAATTATTAGAGTCATAAAAAAATAAATATGAATTATAAAAATAGGCATTTCAGATCTTCAGCATAGATACTAGGACTAATTGGCATGAGTAGGTAGTTAAGATACAAATATAAAATTCCTTTTAAGTAATATAAAAGATAATTTGTACACAACAAAAAGAAACATTACCTAACTTAACTTGAAAAAAGAACAGAAAATAATAATTGGTAAATTAAAAACGAAAGACCTACAAATAAAAGATGTCCTCCAACTGTGGGCTCATGGGAACGGTCCCAAGAATGCTGGCAACCTGGCTCCTTTGGAATACCATACTAATACGCTGGCAGAGGTAGCTGCCAGCCTTTTTGTCACCGGAGGCCTCGATAAGGCGAGCACTTAACTCTTTAACAAGCTGAATTCCTTTTTATTTTTTAATAAATTTAAATATATTTCAATATTTATTTATTTATTTATTTATTTATTTTGTGGACTCCACAGAGTTACATGAAAAAATACAAACTATGAATACATGTAACTCTTATTATAGACGGCCTCACCGTGCACCTAATACTAATTTATTAACATAATTATACATTTATACATCTAAATAAAACAGCTGTTTCTATGCCATGTATTGAACCTAACTAATTACTAAATATAATAAAATTACAAAAAACAAAATGAGTATACTTAAAAAATATCCCAATATCCCTGGAATGGTTGATAGTTCCACAGTTATTTCTTAAGACGACGCATTGGTAATTTACGTGGCGGGGATCTTGATTTTTCTCAACAATTACAATACATATGAAAGTGATATTAGATGACATGATTTTTCATTGAATTGACTTCATTTTGTTAGTTGCAGAAACACGATTTTTCAACTTTTATAACAGAGAAAAAAATATCAAAGTAACCTCTTTTAAAACATAGATTCACATTTTACAGGCTAACCAGACCGATTTAAGCATCAAAATTTTCTAGTAGATTAGTCTTAACATACACTTTAAAATTGTAGTTCATTTTTTTAAAATAATTTGCAGTTTTAATTTGAAGGGAAAAAAAAAAGTTTTTCTTTTGGTACGGGGCACAAACGCTCGTATCAAAACGTATGAGATTTATTGTTTAGCGATGCGTCGCCTTAAGCGTTCGGGCTGGAACCGTAAAGGCTATGCAAATATGGTCATACCGACAATCCGCAGTACTGGGTGTCATGTGAAGTGCGAATTTCATTCTCCATTCGATCACTTTAACGAAAACAAGAATTTGTATGGCAACATTTCGACTCGTCTCGTATGTCGCCAGGAGGCGCTGCTTCAATGCCATACTAATTTTCGTTTTCGTAAACGTAATCGAATGAATACGGATAATTAACAAAACGCACATTAGGCACTCTGAACAAATATAATTCTCTAGATCCAAGGTACTTTAGGTGTCCGGCTCTGGTTGTTTTTAGAATACCTATCAACATCATCATCATTTAGTGCCATCTTCATACTAAAGTTTGGGGATCAGGGGCCCGACCGCCTAACCGATCGCTTTGACTTCGTGTGTGGTTTATAACGTCATCTTGTCGTTTCGTGCCGTCTATGAAAGCAATATCGAAAGCTATAGCCTTTAGCTTTTGCAATTGCTTTCATAGGCGGTGCGAGATGGCAAGATGACGTCATAAACTATACGCGTAGTCAAAGCGATCGGTTAGGCGGTCGGGGGGCAGTATACAAATTTCTGATGGTAAGTGGGTTAGGACTATTTTTTTTGATCCAAAACAATATTGGCTGTTATCTCACCCAGGGCTTGATACCAGTACTAAAACTACTATAAAATTATCGGTATTTCATTTCGGTAGTTATCATGTTCACGATACCGCTAGTACACAATACCGATTTAATTAATACTTCTTACTATTTGATACATGTATTACTAGTGACCGCTCGCGGTTTCACCCGCGTGGTTCCCGGTTTCACCTGCGAGGTTCCCGTTCCCGTGGGAATATCGGGATAAATAAATAAACAAATTTTTCCTACAATCACACCAATTATCTAGCCCAAGAGAAGCTTCGTTATGAAACTCGTTATTTGGTTACTAGACAACGGATAAACATACTTAAACTACCTAAATACATACTTATTATACATAGAAAACACCCAGACCCGAGACAATTTAGAAAAACAATAATTTCTAAATTGACCCGACCGGGAATCGAACCCGGGACCTCAGAGATGGCGACACCATGAAAACCGGTGTACGAACCACTCGACCAAGGAGGTCGTCAAAAAAAATAAAAAGTATCCTATGTGTTATTCCCGGCTATAAACTATCTGTATGCTGAATTTCATCTAAATCCATTCAGTAGTTTTTACGTGAAAGAGTAACAAACATCCAAACAAACTTTCGCGTTTATAATATTAATAGGTTTGAAACCGTTATTATTAAAAGTTATATAGATATAGGTTACAGATACTGATATTATACAATTATAATACCTAACAGAAATTTACTTATCCACTGTAAGTGAGTAACTAGAATATGTTCTACAACGAACCAAACTGCAGTGCTATTCTCTAAGCAAAACAGCGTCGACCTCGACATTGAACTCGCTCATAACTTGCAAACGAATGTAGACTTTATTACATGTTGAAATTCGTTTGCAAATTATAAGCGAGTTCAACGTCGAGTTCGAAGCTGTTTTGCTTAGAGAATAATAGCGCTGAACACAATATAAGGAACCTCAATGAGAATCGATCTTGGGACAACAGTGCTAAAGACCGATGGACTTTTATCATTAAATCACATAGACAATTTCGATACTATCCAAGCACATCTTTACTATTTTAATAAAATGATAGTAATAGAAAAGTATGACTTAGAATCATTAGTTTTGCTAACTACAAGACTCAAATCACATTGACCTACTATGTAAAGGTAGAAATGGAACAAAACACAATACTCATATATCTACACATATACGTCTTCTTTTGTCTGTGTACGTTTCCGTCAGCACTAGTAATCTCCACACTAGAGAAAGAAGGTTTTAAGGTGAGTACTTGCTACGTATTTTCTGATGGTTTTGTAACGTAGGGAGTCCATTACAAATCAGATAAAGGAACATATAGAGACACTATGTTGACTAAGCTTTATGTAGCTTGTCTGTAATAAAGGAACTTCACACACAGATAACAGTAGAATATACTTGTAAGAGGTCAAGGTGTTGTCTTTATCTAATTCAACTTTCTAAATAGCGACAGCATCAGTTTCAGAGCTACGAGTAGGTACGTAAAACTTTGGACTCCGTTTTTTATGGGGTTTAAGCTGTACTGTACACTTTAGCTGCCGTGCTAAAGTGGGACTGGGCAGAACATGTCTGTCGCATGTCGGAGGAACGGTGGGCCAAGGTAACTACCGAAAGGGTCCCACAAACCCAAAACGACGTCGAGACGAGTCGACGACGAGATGGCGAATGACCTGGACTCCCACCTAAAAGATTGGTCACTTGCTGCTCAAGATAGAACAAGATGGAATAAGGGTAGGGAGGCGTTTGCCCTGCAGTGGGACACTACAGGCTCATAATAATAATATGCTGTACGATCACATCGATATTAAAGCATTGTTGAGACAGCTACCCGTTGGCCTTGCACATCATAGTTTTTTCATTTAATTTTTGTTTCTTGTGATTGTGTTAAATGTTCAAACTGTTTTTGTTTGTTGTTGTTGTGTGTTAGTTGTTTTATCATATTTTTTTTTATCTGTTTGTATTTGTTTTTGTGCAGGTCAATTCATGTTTTTTATTCTCTTATTCATAAATATTATAATAATTTGGGGAAGCATTCAGCACTATAAAATGCTATATTTGAGATAAAATAGATTACATACATGAAATCCCACAAACAGACAGGTAGTTAAACATACAGACCAGATCGATAGACAAGCAGCAAGACAAGAACGGGATCCCATAAAGTTTATATTCTTTACGTTGTAAGGTAAAGTAGATATAGCCATGTTTGTCTAATTGGTAGGGTTGGACCCGCAATGTCAGAAGATGACATAACGCACTTTTCAGTTTTTTTTATTATTCTCTAAATGTCTTTTTTCAAAATTCTTTCTTAACAATATATTTAGGTAGGCACTTATTTCTAGCGGTGTGGTATTACGGTAGTGTAAAAGAACTAACAAGCGTTAATAGGGCCCATTACTGCTACAGAAAGCGGTGTTAATGCATTCTGAACACATTATTATTGTCGGCAGAAATTACTTGCAGCGGCTAGAGCTGTTTGAGAAGGCAACGCAAGCGTACAACGAGGCGTTACGGTGGAACGTAAGTACCTACACAGAAATAGGTTCAGAAGGGTGGCTCCATAAGTATGGTACGTACCTACCCTCTTGGAGGTGTTGTGCGTAATGTGAATGAAACTGTGTCATACCGGCTGTAAGCCGATCGTCAGAGAATCACAGCGTGCATGCAGAGCCCCGCAAGATGGCGGATTTTGTGCGAATACAAAGACGCTCACAGTGTGGCATCGAAGGATCGTACTTGGATACGCAGTTACTTGTCGACAAGATAATATACATAGTTATCTAAATTTAAATATATTAAAAGGAAAACTGACTGACTGTCATATCAAAACACAGCCCAAACTATTAGGATTAGAAACTTGTAATTTTTGTAACTTGTAAGTAAGCACTAACAAAGGAATTTTAGAAAATAGCCCTTTAAGAAGGTAAAAAAGGGCGGGTATTGTTTTATGAAACTCCGTCAGTTTTGAAGCTAAGTCGATAAAAAATTAAGAATGACGTATTTCAGGATTTTAGTAAATTCACACTTTAAGGGCACCCCTTCAAAGGGCTGGCAAAGTTTGTATGGTCCATTCTTGTATACCACGAATAGTACCTACGTTATATGGCAGAACAACGTTTGCGGAATCCGCTATGTTGATACAGTATCAGATACATTATTTGTTGCTGTACAAACGAGCGATACAGGCATAAGCACTGCACTCATAGACACATTCGTAGGGTGATCGCGACTATACTCGAGAGAGTTTTTAGGCGTTTGAGGGCGTAAACCAAGCGTAGGTAATTAAAATCTCTATCGAAAGGATCCGCCCTTCTGTACCTATTTATTTTGAGGTAAGTAGCTGTGATATATTGCCGGGGTTGCAAGTTCGACGGCTAATTAAACTTCTACTGGCTGTACTTTGGTTTGGGGATAGTCTGGTATGTTAACAGAAAGAAAAGAGCACTTAGATTTTTTTAAAGTTATCTTAAAAATATAGTATAATACTATTATTACTCTATAAGTTCTTTCATTACTATAAATCCGGTGTGTTTAACTAAATTAATGAACATTTGTTAAACACAAATTTTATTGTGATTACTCTACAGTTGAATGATGTGCTCGTAGCCGGAGGTAGTCAATTTTTTAGCTAGTTAGCTAGTTTTTCTATAAAACATTAAAAAAAATTATAAATAGCCATTTAAATGAATATAGTTGAAAGAAACATATACGAACGGTTCAAATCCCGTTTGTGAAATACTTCATTCTGAAAAATCTTTTTTGGTAAGTAAATAAAAATAATTACCAATAGGTAACTTAGCTTCGAATAAGTCCTTTGCAAATAATACCATAAGAAAAGTCCAATGTGAATATTCAGCATTTCGATATTATTGTACATAAAGGGAAGTAAAAGGCAATATTGTTTGGGTAAGGGAAAGCACACATGAATATTTCGCAAAGACGTAGCTGTAGGAATAAGGAGTTCTAGGATAATTACAATATTATAACCGTGCAGGTGCTTGTTTCTTGTACCATTACAATAAAAAAAAATCATCAGAATTTGAACCACTTTTTCTCCTTTCGCTAACAACCGTTGCTACAACATAGTATCTAACTATAGTTACAAGAACTCTCAAAATTAATTAAATTCCGTAAATTCCGTTTCTCAATTTACAAACAGAAAATAAATAATTGCTACTCGTATTTTAGATAATATCTTCCCCTTAGGTCTATTTTAGAGGATCAACTATTTTAGAGTTCTTAATTATATTATTTTAACATCACCAACAACTCTATACAAAGAGTAATTAAATCCAAAGCACATTTTTTTTAAATAAGGCTTTAAAAGAATATATCAATCCTATCTACTGTAACTCTGTAAGCAAAAAAAACCTTTAAATATCAACAACTAGATCATCAAGACCTGATCTGTAATTTCTGCCTTAATTCAGGCGGGTAACCACGAGCTCTTATAGCAGTACTAATGCAGTTGTGGAAAAGAGACGCGTGTAGCGGCGAATATATTCGCGTCTCTTTTCCACAACTGCAATAATACTGCTATAAGAGCTCATAGTCAGGGGGCAGGTCAACAACTTCAACTCTTTAAAAAAATCTGAGTTTGAAATTTTCGCACTCGGTCATATCCAAATATGTTGTTACCATAACATCATCACAAAACATATGAAAGTGATATCATTGTTAGTTGCAGAAACACGATTTTTCAACTTTTATAATAGAGAAAAAAATATCAAAGTAACCTCTTTTAAAACATAGATTCACATTTTAAAGACTAACCAGACCGATTTAAGCGTCTTTCTTAGTAGATTAGTCTTAATACACACTAAAATTGTAGTTCATTTTTTTTAAATAATTTGTAGTTTTAATTTGAAGGAAAAAAAACAGTTTTTCTTATGGTACGGGGCGCAAACGCTCGTGTCAAAACGTATGAGATTTATAGTTTAGCGGTGCGTCGCCTTAACATCAGGTGAGAAGAAAGCCAAATGGATACCCGTAAAATTAAAAAAATCCTTAGTTGGTTTTCGTCTGGACATGAACGAACAAAATGTACAAATCAAAATTTGATTCTAAGCTAACATGTTATCCTTAATACACGCTCGCGAGAGCAAACAATTATAAGCCCGATCCTCAGTTCGCAAACATGCAATTAGTCGTAGTTTAAGCGCTGATCATGTTTGCATCCGTTTCGCTATCTGAATTGGAGCTGTGCTCTGTTTCTCGTAACACTAACCGTTACGATATCGTAGCGACTTTGAAACAATTTTTGTATACCCATCCGTTAATTGAGCTGATTTCAAAGTCGTTCGAACGAAGTTTCCACCAACCACTTTAAATTCGAATGTTAGTATGATAATTATCGTTATTAAATCGTTATAAGATTGAAAATGAAAATGAAAATGAAAATATTTTTATTCAATTTACCTACATTGGTTTTCAATTTTACAAGTGGTTGGGACCAACCTAGATTATGACGAATTTTGCCTATTAAGAGATAGGCAGAAACGCGTCCAAGCGGCATGTTTTAAGAAATTAACTTTTCATACACAAAATTCAATAAAAACCAGCCTAAAGTTTTTTGGTCATATTTGAAAGCGTTACGTGGTGGTTCTAGCTATCCTAGTAAAATGACTTATAAGGGCAGTGATCATACTGATGGCAAAAATTTATATGTAACGCTGAAGGCGTGCAGGGAAATTCATTTTTTAAGAGTGTTTTTGGCTTACCTTCTGTTGAGTGTCATTATGACGTGGTATCGGATGATGATAGTAGCGACTGTGTATATATCTAGAATTCATAATTTATCTGTTAGTAGTATAGAATCATCTGTAAATGCCCTTGACATTAATAAAGGTGCAGGCAGCGACAATGGGCCACCCGTATTTAGGCGTCATTGTTCGGGGTTCAAAAAGAGTTCAAAAATTTTATTTAACAAATCGTTGAATGAAGGGTACTTCCCTAACATCTGGAAACAAGATCATATCGTCCTGTTACACAAAAAATGCGCCAAAAGTAAAATAGAAAATTATAGGGGTATCTCTGTTTTAAATACGGTTGCCAAGGTTTTCGAATTGCTTATTTATAGAGTATTAAAAAAAAATACATTAATTCAAATTTTTTTATTTAAAATAATTTAAACTATATTAGGAGTGAAATAGTCGATATTAGATGGTCAGTCAGTGAGGATTGTATGTGTAATAATAAGTTATAAATCTAGTATCAAATCTATTTTATAAGTATATAATAATGTTCTTTTTATTTGTATTTTTAATATGTATAAACTTTTAAATTATAATTAAGTCTAATTTATTTATGGCTCTTTTTATGGTTCTATATTTTTTTTTTTAAGTTTTAGTACTACTCATGTAAGCTGATGGCTGTTGTTATCCTAAATAAAATAAAATAATGGTTTGGACGACGAAGTCGCTACGATATCGTTACAATTTTTGTTAGTGACGAACAAAACAAAGAGTTCATCATCATCATCATCATCAGCCTACACACGTCCACTGCTGGACATAGGCCTAAAAAAAGAAAAAAAAAAAAAAGTTAGTCAAAGAGTTACAAAATTACAATAGACTGAAAGCAGGATTTAAAAAAAAAGAAAAAGAATAAGTCGTTATCGATGTCCTATACTGAATATAAACTTTTTATATCACTGATCCATACAAAAAATAATATTGTTTTTATATTAGTTGAATCTGTTATTTTTTACGATCCTTTGTTAGACAAAGTTTTAACACACGTTAAAGTTATCTTTTTAGTACTATAACTTTTTTATTCAACAACATGAAAGCGCTTGTCCTTCGTCTCACCTTATGGAAAGTGACAATAAGGAAGATGAACGTGTATTTTACCCGAAATAATCATATACCGAGGCAGCCAGTGCCATTTACCTACACTACAATACTGACATTGGTGATAAGGCTAATATATAAGGATAATTATTATTATTACTTTTGTTAAATTAAATTATATTTTTTATTGTTAATCAAATTATTATTATATTAATCTTAGCATAGTTTTGTGATTTTTGCTGTAGCACTTTTGTATGCATGTAGTTTACACCTATAATTCAGGCGACACTTATCAAGCGTCTGATTTATGTAATTTTGTTGAATAAATCAGACGCTGTTTAGTTTACTTTATTGGTGTAACAATAAAATAAATAAATAAAATAAAACCAGCAAAAATGTGTCTTTAAAGAAAAATTTTACGACACAGGCGTGTTATTCCAAAAAAAAAGAAACCATAAAACATTTTACGACCCGGATTTGTGCTCATAAACGTCACATATAGTCACTATACCCACAAAAGAAGGAGACTGCAGAAAGTAAGCTTCATACAAACGCGCTCGATCAACGCACACTTAGGCGCAGGCCACATAAAAATGGCACCGGGCGCGGACATGGCACGGGCGGCTTCCTCTTCCATTTAAATTTCATACTAAATGGACACACGGTATGTCATAGCACTAACGTGGTTATATATGTCGCGCCATTTCGGCGCCCGCGACACGCTTTATTTCCATGCACTTAGTATGAAATTTGAATGGAAGAGGAAGCCGCGCGTGCCATGTCCGCGCCCGGTGCCACTTATATGTGGCCTGCGCCTTAGACAACCTCTCACGGACATGGAATCAGCTGCGCTTGGACTGTTGCGAGCTGTTCCAAGATCCGTGATCGTGCAAGGGGTCTGTATATGTTGGTCGAGGGCAGTGCGTATTAAGTTTACCTTCTGGATCGTCCTTACTTTGTGCTATACCTTTGTTCTCAGGGCACCGACGTCCGCTCTCTCCTCGGCCGCAGCTTGACCCGTGCTAAAACAACACATTACGCTGGGGCTTTGGCAGATGTCGCGAAAGCAGCGGGTAAGGTTGTTAATTAAGTTCCCCGGCTTCTTATGACTAGTGCAATGAGTGATTCGACTACGTTCGTATGTTACATTATGTTAGTGAAAGAATTGTATGCCTTATGTAATGTTTTATGCCGGTAGAGGTGTAAAAAAGATGAAATGGTCTACCAGCACACGTTTTCCCTCCTTCCTATGATGTGGGGTCCTTCAAACGAGGCGTGAAGAAGCACCTTGTAGGCCGGCAGAGTGAGGTTGACTGATACTGCGTTGTTTTCACGCTGCACCAGTTGTCTTCGCGTCTGAACTCCATTTCCACTTAACATCAGGTGGTATGGAGTCATTTGCCGTGCTAGGTATTAAAAAAAACGTTTGAATTTTTTTTTTTTTTAATATTAAAAGGAGGCTAACGAACAGGCGTTACCTTAACGAAAGTCATCACCGCCACCAATGGACACATACAAAACCAAAGTAATCGCAGATGCGTTGCCGGCCTTGAGGAAGGAGTTAGATCTTGAGGAGGGAGTAGGAATTGGGAGGGGGGAGGGGTGAGAGATGTTCCTCCGGTACTTTCACTCAACGCACGAACAACAACAGCAACGAGTGCCATTGTTTCACGCCGATATTCTGTGAGAGGGTGGTATTACGCCGGGCGAACCGGCCCATTTCGTGCTGCAACGCAGCGTGGCTCTACCACTCAGAAAAATTAAATGAATGAATAATATTGTAACAATACTACGGTTTTCTATTGATTCGCATCAAAGTATGTCATAATTTATTATTTAAAACATACTTTTTTATAATTTTATTTATCTTAATGATCCATACTTATAATATTAATTCTGCATAAATATTTGGGCATACCATTAATAATAATAATATAATCAATATTGTCGATAACAACTACTTTTATGTTCTATGCAAATAAAGATTTTTTTTCTCTTTTTTCTTAGCCTAGGTTTGTTATAATATTAATATAAAAGTAAAATACAAAAGCACATACAAAACATCAAAATATTATAAAAAACCTAGCCTAGGGTGCCGCCGGCAACGGGGCAGGGCTCAAGCTGCCGGTGGTTAGGGCTGCAGAGACAGGAACCTTCGGACTATCCGCGCCGTGTCCAAGAGTACCGCCTTCTGTATCTGACCCTCGATCCAACCATTGAGCGAGAGTTTCTTAAGGTGTTGGACGAGTCTCTTCGCTAACAGAACGTTCGCAGACACGACATTCGGCAAAATGATTGTCGAGTCAATATCTCACATATTATTATTATTATTATGCATAAAGATCAAGAGGCAACTATTCTAATGTATAATGATAATTGGCGTTCAAGTAAATGCGTTTGAATAATATTGAAATGTTGCTCTAATGAATTGTACTGTAGGTATGTGTTGAATGAAATAACTTTCGTATGTAAAATAAACATGTTCGCAGCTAAGCCTCCGCACCTTAACCTACTGCAACTGTTACGAAGTAGTATATCTACATATGTTATAATGCCAAGTTAAATTACGCCTTTAAACTTTATGCGACTCAAAATTAAACCGAGGAAAACATATAGCCTATGATAATTATGTATATCTAAACACTACGCTAAAAACAATTATATCGAATTAATTATTAATTATAATTAGTGATTAAACGAACTTACTTGTACGTAAAGTTCTATCATAATTATACGAAGTGCTTCGTCCGAAGAGATTAGTACCTGTAATAGAATTTTTATACATACAAGGTAGTAGTACATATTCGTGGTACCCCGCACTGTTAGTTGAAAGCCATAGTGAAACAAAAACAAGTCGCGCGCTGCTGCATTTACGCCCGCGCGCGCCATCTGTCTGCCATCCTGTGTCATTTAGTTTGGAGTCATTTTAGTTTGATTAAATTTTATTGATATTTCCCGCTATAAGTATGGGAATGGGTTGGGTGGGTGTATGTTACTAATCTCTTCGGACGTAAGTCTTCGTAAGTTCGTTTAATCACTAATTATACTTCGTATCTCTTCGAAGATGATTACCAGTTAACATGCAGCAGTACGTAGTCTGATGCAGTCCTTGTCACATTTTAAAGCTACTAAAGAAAAAAAAAATTCTCTGTCTCACTCCCTGCCGCCCTACACAGCCGGTCGCCAGACGGCCGCCATTACGTTGTGCGGTCTAAGTCACACGTTCGTGTTGTTAATAGTTAGTAATACTTCAATCGCGATCATTAGTGCTACTATGAGTGGAAAAAAGCGGTCGAGAGACGACGATTATGTTCATTAGAACAAAATAATAAATCACGGCGTTATCGTCATTTGCATCGTAGAAAAATATTAACCTCCAAAAGTGAATCTTTAAAACGAGTCATCTCATTAAAAACGGTTAAGGAACACACTGTAAGTAGGATTCCTTTGTTTGCTAAAAGATTTTCTAATAAGCCAATGCACACGCTCGGCGACACCAACAGTGCATAGGCGCCGCGCCGGCCGGCGCCATCATGTCGCGACGGCTTTTGTTCTAAGCGTATTCAAATTCTGCTTGATGCTAGGTATATTATTGCGTTGGCTTTTGTACCAATGAACAGTATTCTAGGTCCTAGATCCTAGAATCTAGGATACAATAAATTATACAAATTTAAAACGACTACTACTACAACTACTTAGTTGTTCATAAACCAGCCACAATAGAAATTCAATTGTTCTTTGGCACTGTGGTTACATTGGGCGTCCAAGTATCTAATTATGGTATAAAATAACATAATTATTTAAAAGAGTTTATCGTACCTACTTCCTTTTTTATTTACACTGACCAAATATCATGAGCTCCATGTATTGTATTTGAGCATCAATAGAATTCTATATAGATTGATAAATTTAAAATAATAACATAACAGTGTAATCATAGTCATAAGTATTTATTGCATTATGTATCCTTCTTTACGAATGGAAATATTTTACGAATTTTATATTAGAGTTGTTTTGGGTGTAAGTAATTTTATATGTAGTTGTATCTTGAATTGACTAAGTTATTTCAAAAATATTGGGCGATAACTCTAGTGCTATATTCTGCACCATTCAGTGACAACTTGTACAAACATGTTTCCACTGTAGGTAACATATTTTATTATATGATTTATCGAAGAAAATAGTCACAATTGTCAAAAACGTCCATGACTTTAGAAAACTGTCCCAGTGTGAGTGGGCATATACTTAATCTATAAATTATAGTGGCTTTCACAAAAATTAATCAAAAGAAAGATGTGTTCTCAGACAAAACAAACAATTACCCACTTGTTATTCGGGTTTGGGAAAAGCCCTTAAATTGTTAATAACTAAAAATGAAATGAAATGAAGTAAAGTAAAATGAAATGAAATTAAAGGAAATTAAATGAAATTGAATAAAATAAAATAAAATGAAATAAAATAAAATAAAATAAAATAAAATAATATGAAATAATATGAAATTAAATAAAATAAAATAAAATAAAATAATATGAAATTAAATTAT
Source organism: Eudonia lacustrata (assembly GCA_947562085.1). NCBI lineage: Eukaryota > Metazoa > Arthropoda > Insecta > Lepidoptera > Crambidae > Eudonia > Eudonia lacustrata. The sequence goes on along the minus strand of OX387342.1, from coordinate 17,804,977 downwards.
ATGAAATTAAATTAAATTAAATTAAATCAAATCAAATTAAATTAAATTAAATTAAATTAAATTAAATTAAATTAAATTAAATTAAATTAATTGAAATGAATTGAAATGAAATGGAATGAATACACAGATCTCCACGCAAGTCGTGTTGAGGGTTGTTTGCTAAACTCCACGTTCATTGTGTTGAGGATTGTCTGCAGATCTCCACGTAAGTTGTGTTGAGGATTGTCTGCTTAACTCCACGTAAAATCGTGTTGAGGATTGTCTGCAGAACTCCACGTAAGTCGTGTTGAGGATTGTCTGCTAAACTCCACGTAAATCGTGTTGAGGATTGTCTGCAGAACTCCACGTTAATCGTGTTGAGGATTGTCTGCAAAACTCCACGTTAATCGTGTTGAGGATTGTCTGCAGATCTCCACGTAAGTCGTGTTGAGGATTGTCTGCTAAACTCCACGTAAATCGTGTTGAGGATTGTCTGCAGAACTCCACGTTAATCGTGTTGAGGATTGTCTGCAAAACTCCACGTTAATCGTGTTGAGGATTGTCTGCAGATCTCCACGTAAGTCGTGTTGAGAAATGTCTGCTAAACTCCACGTAAATCGTGTTGAGGATTGTTTGCAGAACTCCACGTAAATCGTGTTGAGGATTTTCTGCTAAGCTCCACGTAAAACGTGTTGAGGCTTGTCTGCAGATCTCCACGTAAGTCGTGTTGAGGATTGTCTGCTAAACTCCACGTAAATCGTGTTGAGGATTATCTGCTAAGCTCCACGTAAATCGTGTTGAGGATTGTCTGCTAAGCTCCACTTAAAATGTGTTGAGGATTGTCTGCAGATCTCCACGTAAGTATTGTTGAGGATTGTCTGCTAAACTCCACGTAAACCGTGTTGAGGATAATTTTGTATTTACTTCACGTATATCGTTTTGTGAACGACACAGACACTATAATGCTATGTATGTTTAATTGCCTTTTGTTTAATTTTTTTTTTGTTTCAACACTAGAATAGATGCATAATTGTTAAGTTCCGATTTTGCGGAACATTTAAAGTCATCTACTCGGCTCGACTCTAAACGTAAGGGGGGCGCCGCAAGCATCAGCCACCGAGTCACGAGCGTGCCCCATACCGAGAAGGAGCAGGCGGCTCCAGCTTTGGCGTTTTGCAACCGAAACAACTACAGCTCGAAGACCACGCAACGAAATCGTGGGAGGAGAACTTTACTTCAGAGGTACCTAGTTCCTAAATGTTAGTTAGTTAGTAACGACCCTATAATTTTATCTTGGGTCAATGGCAACAAAAATTCTTTAATAGATATCCAATAGAATACAACCTACTACAAAACAAGAGCTGTACACTAAAAAAGGCCGAAATTATTGACGGTTGCATTTCTAATCTTACTAAGTCTAGTTTTACTTCAACTTGCAGTCCGTGCGCAAAACTAATATATTTCAGCAATTTTTACTGTTTCTAAACTGAACGGCAAACACAGCTTATATTAAATCTAAAAGGTTAATCATGAACACTTTAAAATTGAAGATTTTCAATGAGTTTTATGAGCCATGAGCAATGAGTGATGAGCAAGACCGTACGGTTTTGAAACTCATGGATCAAAATGACTAACATGGCAACAATAGAACAATTTACTTACTTTTTAGCATGTATGAATATTGAAGATCGTTCTTTACACAAATTAATCTTACTACTTTTTTTGTACTTTACTTGTTTTGTGTACTGCACCATTTTGTTTACACGAAACTTCTAACACATGAGTATAAATATCCTATATCTATTTTGTGCTTCTAAGGCCTGTATTGTGTCAGATAGTGTCTAGCATATTGTGCATTTTTTTTTATTGATTACAACAACCATGACAAAATCTTTAACAGATAAAATTAATCTTGAATAAAGGATAAGGTTATTAAGTTGCTCAATACAAATTTACTTTATGATAACTTTCTGAATTTATTGAACTTCTGACCTTAGCACGCCCAGCAGTTCGTTATGGCTGGGTTTACACAAAATTGTTGAAGTGGGAAAAATATTTAGTTTTTATTATTCCAATAATAACAAGTAGAAAGTAGTTTCTTTCTGATTCGAAAAAACAAATATGATATGGTCAACTTGAATGAAAAGCTGATATCCATGCATTAGGTACATTTACTTCTATACATATTTATGTCTAATATACTTATTCGGATTGATCGTGTCGATCGTGCGTCACGTCAGTTAAATGTTGATACCTAATGGCAACTTGCTGGATATGCGCTTATACTAATCATAAGAACATTTCGCTAGCCGAACTTTGACCTTTTACCAGCTTATAAAATGACAAATGCTAGAAATGCGCTTCATGGAAGCTTCATCCTCAATCCGAATTAATGAATTTAATTTTCAGTACAGTTACAGGAAAAGAGTAAGCAATGCCAGTGCATTGCTTACTTTTTTCGCATTCCTACCGTGTCACTTCATTACCAAAAAAAAATATTCAAAAATTAAATCGGAAGCGGAAGGCATTGTTGTCGTGCCACACTGGTCATTTCAGCAGTGGCACTTTAAGTATCAAAAAAGGTCTGTTTCTCACGAACTTATATTTGAGCCAAATAAATCATTGCTATATCCTCCTTTTATTATCCGGCAAGCTCTTTTGAAAAGAGGAGCTCCATCTGTCTTTTTTTTTTTTTAATATGGCTTATTTTCTGAAACCACGTTGAATCAATTTAACTCATCTGTAAAGACTTGGCGGGAGTTTTGCCAAGCTAATTATTACAATTATTGTGATAAGTATATTTATATATATTTTACACAACATTTAATATCAAGAGCTAGTGGATACGGCAAGATCAACTATAGTTTAAACACTTCAGTATCCTCACATGATATGATTACTAGACTGTTAAAGGGCGTTTCCTAGTAAAGATCTCCTAAGCCAAAATATCATGATACATGGAACCCAAATCTTATGTCCTATTATTAAAGTGATGTTTTCCCATATGATAATTTAAGTTTTTGTGATTTATCACTTAAAATAATTACATTACTTGCAATTGCATCTGCTCAGCGAATGCAAAGTTTAATGAAAAATTTAAACATATGTCTTGTTAAAAAGTATTACATATCAATAAAAATCATTGATCTAATTAAAACATACAGACCCAGCGCCTACCAACCACTTGTCGACTTCCTTCAATTAAAGAAAATCCCAATATATGTCCAGCACAGGCGTTACAGTCAAAACAAACAAAACTTTAAATATTAGAATGATGAGAGTTGAGAAAAAGTACAATTAGCATAAAAGTGGAATATATATGGTATACAGGTCTGTTTAGTGCACGCAGCACACGCGGCCACCTCGGCCGCGCGCCACTTCGGGATTAACCGTGGGTCTTAAGACTGCGGGCAAGATTTCCCGTAAATATTATAATCGAGATATCAGTACATCTGTAGACAATAACAAATTAGCAATTCTTTTTCTTTTCTTTAATACATAAAACATAAATTTTTACAATAATAATACTAGAAAAGTTAGATGCGTATCGTTTTCTTTAAATAATGTATAAATCACTTTTTGTTATCTGCTTAAAATGTTGTTGTTAAAATTAGTGTTTTCCTATGTATTATAAGGCAGTCTGCAAAGATTTCATAAGAACTCTTCATGTAACAAATCAAATTATTCTTTTGAAGCTCTAAACATCTGCATGTTAACTGGTAATCATCTTCGAAGAGATACGAAGTATAATTAATAATTAAACGAACTTACCTTGTGAAGTTCGATTATAATTATACGAGTATCACGAAGAAGATGATTACCATACTCCCACCCAACCCAACTTCGAATACTCCTACTCCTTCCTTACCCCTTTGAAAAATTTGATTTCAGTTACCTCTAAAATTAATGGCGGCCGTCTGGCGACCGGCTGTGTAGGGCGGCAGGGAGTGAGACAGAGATTTTTTTTTTCTTTAGTAGCTTTAAAATGTGACAAGGACTGCATCAGACTACGTACTGCTGCATGTTAACTGGTAATCATCTTCTTCGTGATACTCGTATAATTATAATCGAACTTCACAAGGTAGTTCGTTTAATTATTAATTATACTCGTGCTTCGTCCTCGAGATTAGTACCTGTAATAGAATATTTATACATACAAGGTAGACTTTGAGATCCTGTACAAGGGAAATTCAATAACAGCACATTTATTATTTAATTAGTTTTTATTAAACGAACATTAAGTAAAAATCTGATTTATTTATCATGGAATCAAGATCCTAAGTATCTAAATAGCAAATCATACGTTAGTGGATTACATAATGCAGTAGATACTTACCAATACACTAACAATTAACTAACAAACAGTGTTGTCTAAAATTAGTCTAGCTAGAGCAGAGCCGTCGCTTCTGACGATTGTTCGATTGTAAAACCTTGCAAACGTCGATGAGTTTCCACTCCAACCTGCAGTTTTACGAATCGTATCTAAGTTAAGGCCTAATTGATTGGCACGGCGCACGTGACGTCACTGCATGGCGAGTACTGTGGGCCGTGAATGTCGAAACGTCAATGCCGCATTCTTTAAGGGTTGTTTTGATCCAGCGACTTATAGTTTGTCCACCAACAACAGAGTGAGGTTTTCTAAAGCTAATTAGTAGCTCTAAATGATCTTGACGAATGGCCCTAAATTTGTCTAAATAGGCTATCAAAGTTGTTGCTGGACAAATTTCGAGTTTCTGAGTAAAAAACGGTAGGCACAATAATGGCTGGGCACATCCTGGTCTGGATGTCTTTATTAAATCAGGTATTTTTATTTTAATTTCTGATTCAAAGATTTCTATATTATTGATGTTAATTTTTGAAAGAGTTTGTACGCGCTGTGCTGTAGCTAGAGCCAATAACGTGATACACTTTTTTGAAAGTTGTTTCAGATCAAGAGATTCGTTTGGATACCAACTTTCAAGAGTATCTAAGACCAAAGCCGTGTCCCAAGTGACATTGTATTTGGGTAAAGTAGGTCTAAGCCTAAAAACGCCTTTAAAAAATCTTTTTATCCTATCGTCTTTAGACATGTCTATCCCGATTAACAATGACAATGCAGCTTTGTAACTGTTTAAAGTCCCAAACTGGCAGCCGGAATTGTAAATAATAATGAAGAATGAAATTATTGATGTTACTGGGGCCTCGAAAACATTTAAACAATTGTCTTGGCAATATTTAAACCAGCGTTTAAAGCACACGTTATATTGCTTGATAGAATTGGATGATAGTGAGGCTATTGTAATGTCTAAGGCGTCTTCTGGCACACCCCAGCGGAGAAGCGCCTCCCGCATAAGATGCCGGCCGCCAGGGTAAGGTTTGACTGTATGTTGCTGTGGCTGGAATGTGATATAATTATATTATCAGAAGGGTTGAATGTGATAATATCTGACTCTAATAACCTTATAAATAGTGGATACAATGGTTGGGATTTCCATAAGGGCACAACCATAATACCTCTAGCTTTTTCGTTTATTATCTTTCTAATACATTTCAATATAATTGAAAATGGGGGAAAACAATAAAAGAAAAAAGGTGTCCAGCTCACAGTAAACGCATTTATGGCGAACGCGTCTGGATCTCTATGCCACGCAATGTATTTTTTGCACTTGTTGTTAATGCGACTTGCAAATAGATCGATGTCCGGTTCACCGAACTGGTTAGTTATTAGGTCAAAAGCCCTATCTGCAAGTTCCCATTCTATATCCGGATGGGCTACCCTCGATTGAGAGTCTGCCGTTCCGTTGTCTTTAGATCGGGTGTAAGAAGCAAAGATAAGTATTTCTCTTTTTTTACACCATTGCCAAATATCTTTTGTTATTTTCTTGAGGTGAGGAAATTGAACACCACCCATACGATTTATATAAGACACTGCGGTTGTGTTATCTATCCTAAGTAAAATTTGACAATGCGTATAGTTTTTCCAAAAATCTTCAATGCGCAAAATGCAGCGAGAAGTTCTAAATAGTTTATATGCATTTTTTCTCTTCGATGGACCACTGACCATTCGCTGTCTCATTCCCACAGGCGGCGCCCCACCCCGTAGTTGAGGCGTCAGAAAAGATTTCGACCACGTAATTGTCTTCTGTGATTCTATGAACAGAACTATCGATAGCCTTTAACCACCAAGATAAATCATTTACGAGATGATTAGGAATGGTCATGTATTCATCGTAATCATTATTATTATTAGTTAGGTTAAGGTACTTGCATCTTTCAAGTTCCTTGGTGTATAGCCACCCATACTCAATAGCCGGACAAGCGGATATCAGGAGCCCAACGAGATGCGCAAAATCTCTGATTTTACATATTTTTAGATTAATAAATTTATGTACGGTATTTTTAATTTTTAATTATTTGTCGTTTGGCAATGAAATTTGAAATGAATTTGAATCGATTATAAAACCTAGAAATTTACACATTGTGGAGGGTAATATGTTACTTTTTTCTTCATTGATAATGAAGCCTAAACTTGTTAACCACATTCTTGTATATTTTATATTTCCGTAGCATTCATTGTACGATTTTCCTATTATATTAATGTCGTCCAAGTATATTGTGTATACAAATCTACTTGTCCTAAGTAATTTAACAACCGGTTTAAGCAATTTCGTGAAAACGTACGGTGCTGTACTTAAGCCGAATGGTAACGCATTAAATTCATAAAGCTTTTCATCAAAATAAAACCTTAAATATTTTTACTCTGATGGTGGATTTTTACAAAAAAATAGGCGTCTTTAATATCTATATTTGCCATGAAGCAATCTTTACATATTAACTTCAGAGCTGTACGAAGATCTTCAAGTTTAAAGTGGTCCGTTTTAATGAATTTATTTAGCCCCTTTAGGTTTAATATAAATCTAAATTTACCATTCGGCTTCGGTCGCAAGAACACTGATGATATGAACTGTTCTGGACAAGAAGTGCACTCGGATATGGCACCAATAGTTATTAATTTGTGAATTTCATTGTTTAGATGTATTTTTTCCGATGCACTATGACTATGTATAGGAGGTAAAGAATTCTGTATGACTTGTCCAGTAAAGTTCAGTTTGTAACCATTGACTCAATTCAATACAGTTTGGTCATTAGTTATCATGGACCACTGCTTATGAAACAACGACAATCTACCGGCATATCTTACCGATTCTAAAACCTGCGAGTGGGCCTGTGCAGATGCTGCGGTGGCCTCGATAAGTTCCCTTGAGCGGATCTCATCGTCTGTGGCGGCGGCGGCGGTGGCGGTATCAACAGGCGTGACGTGGACGCCTGTATTTACGTTGGATGCGCACGGCTCCGTGGTGCGGCCAGCGGCTGCGCACGAGCCACGGCCGGAGATTTCCAGTTTAAATTCTTACTGGTTGATGGTTGATTTTTCCGCGGCATCGTGCAGGGGTTACTTTTAGGTCGGTGGCGGATTTTGAAATAGCTTTTTCCGCCTTTAATGAATCGGCAAAATTGTCGCCGAATAACGTTCTATCAATTTTTGTATTGGTCAGAGCTTCCTTCATATCCTTTTTGACCGTGAAAATTGCAAAGTTTCTTCTAGTAACAGATTCATTGTGTTGGATGTCACATAGCATTCGGCTTGCATCCATTAATTGTTTGATTTAGTCATTGTTCTTTTCTTTTGCGTCTAGTTGTGAGGACAGTGCCTGACCAAGACAAGCAATAGTTGCCGCTATTTGTTTTTGGCGGAATTCGATGCCCTTATCACGTTTAATAACGCTGTTGCTGAGGGCAACCTTAATTTCAGCATTAAGTGCTGGTGCGCCAATTTTTCTACAATTGTCGGGTATTAGGTACTTAGCACATAGCTCTTTTCGAATATCTTTAACAAGACCGTTCGTTGCAATATGCTCAAATCGATTAGCAACTTCCATGCGAATGTCTTTTCCATATTCTATAGTTATGGTTGGGTCATCTCCTAGTAACTCGGAGAGATCGTTATCAGCGACAACTTGTACAGTCTCATTATCGATAATGTCATTTTCAGCAACATCATTTTGAGCAGCGTTATTATCAGTAACAGTATTTTCGCTTTGTGCGAGGTTTGGTTTTGTGTCCGTCTCAAGCACATCAGAATAAAACATTTGAACGTCCTTGTTAGGCTGTATGTCTATCGCCTGATTCTTGTTTGCTCCGTCTGGAGAGGAAAAAATATGTTGATAAGCTCGCAACAATATAAGCGCTTTAATAAATAAACTTGTAATAAAAGTGCTTATTAGTGGGTACTTGTACCCGTGGGTCATGTAGATATAATAGTGTAACCAATGCGTGAATCAGCCCCAAAAGCTGTTCTGAGTGCATCATTTATTATTAACTTAGCTAGTGAGCGTCTTTAAGTAGATAGGTATAAATACCTATATAGACTTTTAGCAGTGAAAGGCCCCTAAAGCCAGTCTGATTGCTTTTTGTTATGCAGGTGATCGGTCCCTAAAACCGTCTAGTTTGCATTTATGCATGTTATTTGTTTGTTATTTTAATATGTAAGAATTTAAATATAAAATGCTAAGTAGGTATTCATTAAACACTACCTTCTGGGTTCTTCGGAACCAGCATAGAATCATCTGACGATGACGATGATGAAATCGTTCGGTGACGAGTTTTATTCTTTTTCAGTTTTCGTTCAATTTTGCGTAGTTTCTTTAAAACAACACTTATGTCTGTATCACTGTGCTTACGTTTAGGCATCTTAAAAGCCAATTGGAATATAGTGAACTATTAGTTATATTACTTATAAGTAAAACGTGCGAACGGTACGACACTGCAAATGCGAATGACACAGGATGGCAGACAGATGGCGTGCGCGGGCGTAAATGCAGCGGCGCGCGACTTGTTTTTGTTTCACTATGGCTTTCAACTAACAGTGCGGGGTACCACGAATATGTGCTACTACCTTGTATGTATAAATATTCTATTACAGGTACTAATCTCGAGGACGAAGCACGAGTATAATTGAAGACCTCCTTGATCGAGTGGTTAGCACACCGGTTTTCATGGTGTCGCCATCTCTGAGGTCCCGGGTTCGATCCCCGGTCGGGTCAATTTTAGAAATTATTGTTTTTCTAAATTGTCTCGGGTCTGGGTGTTTTCTATGTATAATAAGTATGTATTTAAGTATTTTAAGTATGTTTATCCGTTGTCTAGTAACCATTTAACGAGTTTCATAACGAAGCTTCTCTTGGGCTAGATAATTAGTGTGAGTGTAGGAAAGTTTATAAAAATATATATATATTTAGGCATTACAATATGCTTTACTTAAAAATGTGCAAATCAAAGGTCTCCCCAAATTGCAATTTTCATAAAAATAATAATAATAATCAGCAGTGTTACGACACCACAGAATAAGGGAAGTGCAGAAGGTAAACATCCGACCTGGACTGTTCCGCTGCGGTTGGACTGTCCCGAGCTGTTCCAAGATTAGATAGATAGATAGATAGATAGATAATACTTTTATTGCAACACTATAAAACATAATCATGAACAGAAAAAAAATTAAAAATTACAAAGTTACAATTTGGCGGTCTTATCGCTTTTAAGCGATTTCTTCCAGACAACCAGTCGGATGGAGAGAGCTAATAAACTGTAAGATCAGAGGTGAAAAAAGATTACGTGTCTGTGAGGTGTAATAGTATGTGTGAGTTTTTTATTTTTTTGAGAGAGATTGCTGATTGCCTCTAACGGCATTTTTAGCGTCACTGGGGTTTTTGGGGGCGGCGAGGTACGTAGAGGGTACCTCAAGCCGTGTTGAAACGAAGGTTCTTCGGAGGATTTTTAGAGGGAACGGCATCGCAAACTTAAAAGTGCGTGTGTCCCCGTGCCCTACCAGAGTCTCCGAAGGGTTAGGATCGGATCGGGGAGTGGAACCACCCGAGGGCGCCTCTAAAGGCACGGACCTCGACTCGGGTAGACCGGGCCGTGGAGGAGGAAAGAAGCGCCCAGGTACATGTCTGTACTTGGTGTAGAGCGCGTGTGAACCGGTTCTTCGTACCCTTGTTCTACGAGTACGGTGTCTTGGGCCTAAATTAGTGTGCATGTTTAGTGTATTCTGTAAATTTGTAGTGTCATTTAGAGGATTGGGCGGGGAGAGGATAAGGCAGGGTATGTGTGAGTTGCTCGAGCATGTTTGTATGAAGTTTCCTTTCTGCAATCTCCTTATTTTGTGACGACACATTAAACCGGCGCTTTGGCAGACGCTGCGCAAGCAGCTGGTAATATTGTTAATTAAGTTCCTCGTGTCTTGTGTAGTGCATTATGTGATTCAGTTATATTTGGAGGTATTAGCAGTATATTAGGAAGACTTACAGCTGAGAACAAATTTTAATGTCATGTTGTTGTTTTATATTGTTAACCCACTTGTTACGAGAAAAAAAAGTCTAACAAATCAATATCAATTTTAAGTATTGTATTCGTGTACAAATAAAAAGTGTAGAAAAAATACGAAAAAAAATAATCTTTAAAGACCCGCTAGTAATATGGACTTTTATGATGACGTAGACTAAGAATATTTTTTTTAAAATGGCTTTTAACTTTAATGAAATAAAAACACTTCCAGTTTATTGATTTATGATTTATTGGACTATTAAAATATAAAGTGATAAAATAAACTCTTGATAGATGGAATTATTCCTTGGTATGGTACTTCTCAGAGTAAACTTTAGGGTGTAGAGCTACTACTAATGCATGTAAAGCTTTTGTGTGACAAATGCTGCATCTTTGTCGTTCTGGCATGTGTCTCACCAAATGACCTATATCATCATATCGTGATTCTTTATGGAGGCTTTTTGAGGACCTGCAACCCTTTCTGGTTCCAGATTTCTTATGTATTTCCAAAAAAGTTGTCGCAATATTTCTCCGAAAATATAGATGATCCTTGCCTCCACCATCTTTTTTATATAACTGCCACGCGTTATGCAAAGCCATGTCCAAGCAGTGGCAGATTATGGAAAAATACCACTTTTTTACCACGAATCGATGTTCGGTACAGGCTGATGTTATGGTCCGAACGATCTACTCCGCCCATATTCTCATTGTAGGCTTTGATTGTAGCTGGTTGGTCAACTTGGATGTACTTTTTCTGCTGTTGAGAAAACCTTTTAATCTTATTAGTTGGCAAACCTTTACTGCGTTTGATGCAACAGTTACGACACTATTATCATGCCACTTGCAAATCACAATCTCTTCACCTCTGGCGGACTGGTATTTGTAAGTACCTCGTTCAGACTTCTGAAGCTCCTTGTTCGACTCTAAAGGACACTTCGACAATCTGTTTTCTCCTATTGTACCAGTTGCTTTAAAGTCTCTTTCACCTAGTTCATCAACTAGAGGTACCGATGTGAAGAAGTTGTCGAAGAAAAGATGAAATGGGGCCTGTGCATCAATCTTACGAAGAATGTCTGCGAATTGCAAAATGACACTCACACCCCAGCCAACCCTTTTGTATTCAGCTGGAATTTCTATGGACTGTCCTTAAAAAGGCTCAAACCATACTATGTAACCAAGTCGAGTACTTCCAACCCAAAACTTGTATCCCCATCTAATTGGTTTGCCTCTGATAAATTGTTTACACGGATGGCCTCCATAATATGGGACCATTGCCTCGTCGATGCTGTAATTTTCTTCAAATAGCGCAAAATTTACAAAATTGGCATTCAACTTTTCTAGTAACGGGCGAAATTTAGTAAACTTATCAGTTTCAGACAAGTTTGTGTGGTCGCAACAATGGAGATGCGTCATGATAAAAGTGAATCTATCTCTTGTCACAGCATAGTAAATTATCGGAATGCCACAGTCAGATGAGTTTTCCCAGTACATATATCTTCTCGGTACATGTATGTAACCGCTCAGCAGAAGGATGCCCAAAAAACATTTCATTTCACTAACTGTTATATTGCCAATTTTGTTCTTTTAAGTGCAATACAAATTTGTATACTTCAGGAGTAATTTTATGACACCATCATCATATTCTGCTTGGGCGCTCCTTGCTTTTTAGTCCAGAGGTTATGTGCCGCGCGTATATCGCGAGTAGCTCTTATTCTTTGAAACAAGTGTTTTTTTAGGATCTTGTGAAGCCGGAGATCCGGGCTGCTGATAGGCAGACGTACTAGGAATATAATATCCTCATCTACAGCCACCCGCCTTCGTTTCGCTAGTTGAGCTAACGACAAGCAATCTTCCTCTTCGTCTGAACTCTCATCCTCACTGTGATGAACAACCGCTTGCACCCTTAGTTGCGATCCGGGCAAGTTTTGTAAACAGACTTGATTTTCGTCCCCAGAATCCTCATCTGTGACGTCGGCGTTGATATTTTCTGGTGGCAAAATAGTAATGAAGTTTGGCAATGACGCATCCTCATTAAATTCTAATTCTTCCAGAATTTCATTCAAATTCAAGTTTCTTTTTCGGGGTCTGAAGACAAAACAAAAACAATAATCATTAAATCTACATAGTTACCATAATAGTAGTAGATATTACTAGCGGATCTTTAAAGACCCGCAAAACTAAATGCCAAAATATAACCTCTAAACTAATTTTTTTTACAACAAATTTACTATCATTAGACAGTTATGAGTATGATACTCAGTTTAGAAGTAGAAAATATATCCCTATCTTGTAAAACCAGCTGTTACTTACCTCTGTTTATTCATAGTGAAAAATACGTAACTTTTCCGGCGTCGCACAGTAATAAAAATGTACACAAAATCACAAAACATTCTAGAAATTATTTACGACAGGTATTGGCTACAATAACTGGATAAAGAAAAATACTTGTAAATACCCACATTCATATTTTTTTTTCTGCTGTGGGTCGTTAAATTACCGCTCGTAAAAGTACAAGTGGGTACTTTCCTTGCGTTTCTAGAAGAAAATTATTATTACGCACAACGACTGATGAGCTTAACAAATATATTATATAGTCTTTAAAATTAAAATTAGTTTAACGAACTAAAATTCAAACACTGCGTGAAAATAATAGCTTCAGTACTTTAACATAATGTTGAACATACTTCTGATTTAGTACTTTCTGCCTCATTCCTTAGGTTGTAAATAACACTAATTTGATTGTGGTACCATCTTGGTATATGAATACACTTTGAGTGCTCCACTTTCACAAACACTTGTAGTTTATACTTCAGCCACATTCAGCTGAAAGCAAACTCTTTGAAAAATACTCTCAATAGGTACTATGAATGAATTAAAGCGAAATTTTCTCGTGTTCAAAAGTGTATCGTACCAGGCAGGTACAGTGTTATGTTTTATGTCGAAACGTGATCTGAAAGCGAAGGTGCAAAAAGTAACCAGACCTTTGAACATAACTTATATGCATCCGGTGTATCTAAGATAAATCTTTGAGTTGGAGAATGTTTGTGACTGTTCAAAGTTGCCGATAGTTTAACTAGCACACTAGCATTTGGACCGGCTGGGATTTGTTAGGTTTCATAAATTCGGATAGACATATTTATGAAGAACCACAGCCACATAATTGATTATTAACATCACAACTGAAAATTATCTCTACTTAAGAAGGCCATGAACTAAAAAAACACTTTACTTAGTAAGATTGCGTGTTTTCATCATTTACTCCCCGACCGTTATTCTGTTTCTAATTCGTAAAAAATAACTACAACTTTATTGTTCTGAAAGCAAAACACACATATTCCGTTCCCATATGCATTATATATAAATTATTATAGTTATACTGCTAATGAAATATCTACTTTGGCGACCTCCGTAACCGAGAGGCTTGCACGCCGGACTTTGGGTTCGATTCCCGGTCGGGTCAATGTCGAAAACGAACTTTTCGATATTGTGTCGGGTCTGGGTGGTTGTGGGACCGTCGTTGTTTCTGATTTCCATGAAACGAGTGCTTTAGCTACTTACCTTGGGATCAGAAAAATGTATGGGATGTTGTCTAAATATATATATTTTTTAATACTTGATAACAGACGGCTTTTGAATATTTTCAAACATGGCACTTCACTAGTTTTTCTAAAGGTTTTCAAAACACCATTCGATTCGCAGAGTTGGAACCTGAGAATATATCGGTCCTGCAAATCCAAGCACTGACTGAATACGAGAGACGAGCTTTCGAACGTGCACTCGTGTTGTCGCACCGAGGTCAAAGGATACGGAAGGTGCCACCGAAGTTTGCGGAATGCGCCAGAATCGCCGAGGAGACTGTAAGTACTTAAATACATAATGTGAACAACCAGATCGTCTTTTTTTTATTCTTTTAGTTTATGGCTACGTGCGGCAAGCACTTTTAGCTAGTGTCAATGTAATTTTCTTACAAGTAAAAGATAATATATCTTTTGTTACTGATGATGAATGATAATAGTAATGAAAAGTAAAAAATTTATGAGTATTTGAGTAAAGATGTGGGGCTTTAATAAGAACCCACGCAGACTTCTTGAGAGAATTGGAAAAGGGACGTTGCACTGTTTTATTTTATTTGCTAACACTCATGCACAAACACGAACACTTAAAGGATCCACCATTATTTTACATTAATGTTTAACATCACAAATTTTAGAAAATAAAACAAAACCGCAGACGTGGCTTCTCACTTATAAGTCAAGAACTCCCAGATCGTCATTATACCATACTTTGTAGTCACAATATACACAATAACACAACGGTATAATAACGAGTATAATTGAACAAGTGAATTCACTAATTGAACATTATGCATACCAAAGCATATTAATAAAGCTTTATGTCGATGATGTAGTTACTGACATTACAATATAAGGTTTACCTAGGCGTACAGAGTATACATCATTTTTATCGATATAGTATCGATAAAAATAGGTATATTTTGGCAATAAATGGTAAGGTTTAAAATTAGATTACTACACATTGGAACGAAAGTTTTTACGTATTACAAAATCCAACATCACCGTAGATTTGTCTATAAATAAATTCATGATCAGCTTAACACACACAGTCATGTCAAACTATAATTACGCATACCTCTACCGTACCGGTAGGTCTTTTGATGCCGTACCTTGTTAAGTCTGTCGCCACGCCCACTCGACAACTTATAAGCTGATATTAAGCAATTTGCCTTTATTGGGACCGAATTCAATTAGTTGTCTATTGAATATAAAGCAAATCTTAATTCGGGATTAACTTCCTGAAGCCTAGCGCAGCCATTGATTAAAATTGCGTTTCCAACATAAATTTATGTAAAAACAAAATCTAATTATAAGCTTATTCGTGGGCTTTTGAATTAAAGTCAAGAAGTAATTTCATAAGCCGGAGTAATTGTTTCTCAACCATGATTTGGCTATGAGATGAGCTGCCACTGTTTCCACTGCTAATCTCAGGTCCTCATAAATGGCAAACTTTTACTTAATCCGTAATACAAATCCTATGTACATGGTACATACCTGGCACATGACGAAGACGCAGCCCTTGGCGTGACAGTGGCCAAAATGAAGGTAAAGGGTAGGGAACTCTTGGCTCCACATCGGTTGGGCCACTTTATTTCCTCATAGCTCGGAAGAGGGAGTGGAGGTCTGCCTGCCCTTTTTCAAAATTCAAAATCATTTATTTAGTTTAGGCTACAAATAGCTCTTATGAATGTCACTATGCCATCGGTTTGTAAATCTACTCTCGGCTGGGAGAACTTGTACTGAGAAGAACCAGCACAAATAGATAGAGGTGTGAGTACTTGATAACGGCATTTCTTGCGAAGAAACAACTACGAGAAATTTCCAAATGGAGTGCTGATAGTAGTCACCAGATCTGTCGCAGTGTCTCACACTCTGTGACAATTAAAAAAGGAGAATGCAATTAGTTTTAACTATACATCGACTGATGGCCGCTGGGACGGGATAGTCCTGGAGTGGCGACCGCGTACCGGAAAGCGCAGTGTGGGCAGGTCTCCAACAAGGTGGACCGACGATCTGGTGAAGGAAGGAAATACAAAGGTCGACTGAATTAAAAAATATGTATGAAAAGTAGACAAAGTCAATATTTCGTAGTCCCCTGATTTCTCCTACAAAACTGGACCGATTTAGATAGATAGATAGATAGATAATACTTTTATTTCAACACTATAAAACATAAACATGAGCAAAATTTAATTACGTATTCATTAAAAATTAAAAAAAAAGAAAGACTGTGGCTATGTCCCTACGTTTTGCTTTTTTTATATAATCTCGTTAAATTTGGGAAACACAGTGGATAATCAGGCCAATTTTTAAGGTTTTTAAAGGTTAATACCTTTTTTAATAATTAATTTATGAAAAAAAAACGTAGGAACACAGCCAATGCATTTTTTTAATTTTTAATGAAAAACGTAATTAAATCGGTCCAGTTTTGCAGGAGGAATCAGGGGACTACAAAACGTTGATTTTGTCTACTTTTCATACATATATTTTCAATTCAGTCGACCTTAGTGTTTCCTCTTAAGAGCTTGAATGAAATACAGCGGTACCTAATGGTCACTAACATTTCAAATCCTGGCTTAGTGCTCACGGGACAGGCTTATAGGGTGGGTAGAAAACGAGCTTACACCCAGAAGTAGGTATTTACTAGCTGCTGAAAATTGATGAACATTCAAAAGGTATCATCACTAATTACCAGCTCGGATCATAAACCACAACGCGGACCCAGTGGAGATTGGCGATTGATAACGACTGCTAATGCAGCCGAATTTACGTGCTTACCGTGCACAGTGCAAATGTGTAAAATTCTTGCAGAATATTTACCGTGATAACGAAAACAATCTTTAATGTTTGGTATGTTGGCAGGTTCGGGAATGCACTGGCAGATATGCAAGGAAGATTTTATCGACTCGAGCTCTTCTACAAGTAGAGTTGAAGTCAGAGTCATTCGATGCAGACGCTCCTGTGATCAGGCAACGAGTCAGTCGTATGCAGATACAACCAACACAACAGGTATGTAATTAAAACATATAATAAAACACACAGCCAAACTATGTCGCCAGCAGGTCGACCAACTGTTTAGGTGTTTTATGTATCTGATGTTAGCCTTACCGTCTTAATCTACCCATTTCTCTTCTCTTCAAATATACATAAAATTCCTTTTAATATATGTAAAGTAAACACATTATATTGCTTAAATTATTTAATTTTTCGCTTACTGATTTAATAGTATCTATGTAAATTTTCTGAAGTATTATCTAACAAAATATAAGATAAAGATAAAAGATAATTGATTTGTAAAATACATGTGTAGGTTGTACATGGCACATTGGTGGAACTGTTTACTTAGAAGGCCTTACATAAAGTTAATTACAATGCGTGCGAATCTGCATGAACAATCAAGCGATTGTGCATTTCATTGAATCCGGCCAAGTTACAGGAAATAATACTAGAGGTTCTCGACAGCTGTAAACTGCAATTTCACATGTATCAAACAACGATTGCATAATGTTTTATCATCACAGTAAAATTTCGCTAAAAGCTTAATGTAAATGAGTTTTAAATCCGGGGTATGGCTCTCACCGGCAACATCCGCCAGCTTTTGCTAATATTTAAATTAATCAATTCGTGGATTATGTGCTTCTCGTGCCAACTTTTATTGCTTTTCTTAGGAACATTGGAGAATGAATTGTCGTAAATCATAGTATGCCATACGTTTGTGACCCGATGTGTATAATAATAAACGAGTATACCCTGATGCTTAGGTATATTGTCCCAACATATTCCCAAATCGTCACACACATTTTATTTGCTTGTGACTGAGATTCATGTGGCTAAAGGCCAAAATTACTTGCTCTTCTCTAAGCCCCGTATTCTGAGTAACTCACAAATAAAATCACTCAATTTCAATGCATGATTGAAATTCATCCGGTATTTAATTGGTATTTTATAAACAAAACTTATTGCAAGTAAAACAAAAGTTTTTACAAAGTAATGTACAATTAATTCTTACAGCTTATTAATGTTTTATTTAATGTTTTTTTTTGGTAAAACCATTTTAAATTCTGGTAAACCAGAACCTGTCATGCAAGTACTCGTGGTACTGCAATAAGTAACCCAAATTATCCAAGCCCAAAATATATGTGCCCTCCTTTTCATGGACAGCAACCGTGTTTTGAAGAGAGGTCAAATAATTCTTAATATTACTTAGGTAGGAGTCGAAACGGTTGTAGGCATTTCACACTATCCAATAAATCTCTCGAGAATCACCTGGTGATATTCTCATGTACGTCACGTTCTTAGATCATTCCGTAGCTGAGTACGTACCTACATAACTTCTGTTAACTTTGTACATGAAAGCGTTCTAAGGGTTGTATTTTAAATGAAAGAACTAAAGTTTCATTATGTCTTTGTAATTTATAGTCAAAATATGCTTTCTAAATGTTTCCTTTAATTAATTGGCTAAAGTTTACTTAGTTTACTTAGCTATTTCAAGTTCAGTTAAAATTTAGGTACCTATCTTTTTTCAAGTACCAACCATAATATGTTCTTACTAATATGCTGACATTTTTAATACAATCTTGGAAGACAGAACAAAACAAGTTAAATACGACAAAGCAAGCTTGTCCAAAGTATTAAGATTCAAGTTTTAGAAAAACTAATTTGATGTTATATCTGCCAATAGCTTTATAAGCCACTATCGATATTTATTGAGAGTAAACCTCCAACTAAACTAAAAATCCTCATTAAGTAGATACATATTGATATCTGTAAGCAAAAAAATTAAAAATAGATGTATTCCGGTTGTTCCTTTAGTACTAACTGTTATTTTAAATTACATCCAGGTACAAGAATTATCCCGCTCAGAAAGGCAAAGGGCTGATCAAATATCAAGGCTAATGGCTTCCAAATATTTGGAAAGAATGGCTCATGACAAATATTTTTTAATAAAACTCTGCAAGGACGAAAGACTATTTTCAGCTAATAAGCCTGGGTCACAGAAATTGCAAGAGTTAGCTACAACTGCTCTTAATGACGTGCAAAATAGACAGGTACGTTTTGCCAAAAAACTAAAAAATAATAATAATAATAATACATTTATTTCAGATAGGTAAGCAATGATTCATAAAATAAAACTGCGACCAAAACGGTTACTACTATTAAATGATTTCCTAGGTAGCTATTTAAGAGCGAAAAATCTATTCCTAGATATGTATACTATCAATCCATATCCTAACTTAATCCTATAATCCTAACTTATCCTAACTAATCCTAACAAATATAAATGCGAAAGTGAGTTTGTTTGTTCGTTTGTTTGTTTGTTGTTTGTTACGCTTTCACGTGTAAGCTATTCAACGGATTATCATGAAATTTTGTACACATATTTTCAAGAGTATAATCAAAGATATATAGGTAATACTTTCACGCGTAAATTATTAACGATTTGTTTGTTTTGTTGTCTAAGAATCTATTAAAGCGGTACGAAGTCTAAGAATCTATCAAACCGCCGCCGGGTCAGGTAGTATTCTATAATATGGAATAAACATATTTATTAGATAGTTAAGATAGTTTTAATCGTTGCAAGTACACAAAAATGCACTAACAAAGACGTCATGAATAAGCTGATATTTAATTGGTCACGATTTTCATAATGACGTAAACATAACATTGTTACTCTATCTCTAACCACAAAGACATTGTTGGTACTTATGAAAACAACGAAAGAAACATTAATTGTTCTAGATTATTTAATATTGTAATTACCTAAATTTAATATAATTTGTAGGAAGTACTTCGGGAGAGACGGCCGCTTTACGCCGCGCGCGAATCTGAGCTCGCAGCGCGTGCTCGTCTCTCTAGAAAGCGCAAGGAACAAATCACCAAGGCACAACGTCAGCACGCGATCGATGCACGAAGACTCGTCCGCTCAGCACAAACCGCCTTCGAGGAGAGAGACACTGCCAAGTGCTTGGAACACGCGGAGTTTGCAATGGATCGGATCACGAGGAAGCCGGTGAATCTGCTGCCGTCGAAGGAGAAGTACTTGCAGCAGTTGTACGATATCGTGGCGAGGGCGTTTTTGGATCAGGTGAAGTCTAATATCAAATTTATTTATTTATTTATTTATTTATTTATTTATTTATTAGGTTTACCAGTAATTGTTACACTAATACATTTATACACTAATATATTTAGGTACTAAGTAATACAGTTAGAGCTAAGTGTACAATAAAAAGTCGGTAAACACTGCATGCATTAAATATTAAGTTTAAAGTGTTTACCATTTATAAGATGTATAATATAGTAGTAGTAAGTAGTATAAAAGATAATAGACCCGCATTCTACAATATAGACTAACCAATATCTAGTTGTCGAAGCTGACATTTAAGCTTAAATAATGATGAACAAAACATATCCAACTTACAATTATATTTATTGAGGAGCCTGCATAACCTTGGAACCGGGGAGTTAGAGCCTAGTACGGATTTACGAAAGGGGGGAGATAGAAGATCAATGGGATTTCTAGGATATCTAGTGGGAACTCTGAATTTAAATTTTGCTAAAAGATCAGGACAATTAATGTAACCAGTTAAAATTTTAGATAAAAATAATAAGTCTAACATGTTTCTTCTACATTCTAAAGATTTGATTTTAAAATAGTTAAGACGATTAGCATATCCCTTAAACTTTTTGGAAATGCCAGAAAAGTATGCTAAGTGATATAATAGGCGTTTTTGGACCCGTTCAATTCTAAGACTGTGTACAGAGTAATGAGGGCGCCATACAACACAGCAGTACTCAACTAAGTTACGCACTAACGAGTTGAATAAAAAAATTTTGGTTTCTACTTTACGGAATGATTTGGTATTTCTGATTATAAAACCTAAGAATTTTGATGCTTTTTTGATAACTGAATCGATATGGGGGACAAACGTTAACTTTCGGTCGATAAGGACTCCAAGATCTTTAACAGTTTTGCTTTTCGGGTAAAAGTTATTTGCAAGCATTTCTTAATGTTAAGTTCCATGGCATTATTTTCGCACCAATATAACAGCCTGTCAATGTCACCTTGAAGCAATAAGGCATCACTCATACTGTCCACCGTTCGTGTTATCTTTAAATCATCTGCAAACATGTAAGGTGTGGAATCACAAAAACAATCAGGCAAGTCGTTGATGAAAATATTAAAGAGAACAGGTCCCAAATGTGACCCTTGGGGTACGCCAAAGGTTATCTGGAAGATGTTGGATCTATAACCATTGACTACAACGTACAAATGTCTGTTAATCAAGTAAGAACTAAGCCATTTAAGAAAAATACCAGTGAAGCCATATACTGAAAGCTTCTGAATCAATACGCAGTGTGGAACCTTATCAAACGCTTTACTGAAGTCGGTATATCGCGTCTACCTGCTTGTTGGAATCCACCGATTCTATAGTATTTTCCACAAATGTCACCAAATTGCTACACGTGGATCTTGCAGACATAAAGCCATGTTGAAAATCAGACACATATTTATTGAAATAACTTTGAATTTTTGGAACTATTAAGGCCTCAAGAACTTTACCCAAAATGGGGAGAATGGATATCGGCCTGTAATTACTCACAATGTCTTTAGATTCAGATTTGTGTATAGGAACAATTTTAGCTAGCTTCCATTTTTTAGGGAAGATGCCAGTACTAAGTGATAGATTAAAAATTGAATATAATGGAACCGCAAGCTCTTCAGCGCACATAGATAGAAAAATAGGGGGAATATCATCAGACCCCGGACCCTTCGATTTGTCTAAGGTCTTTAGATAAGTAACAATAGCGTCCGTATTGATCTGTAAAGTAGAGAAAGAGTCAGAACTGTTTGCTAACCTATCTAAATAAGCAGAGGTATTGACTGCACCCTGAGGTTTCATAGTTGGAGAATAGACGGATTGAAAATATGACGCAAACATGTTACAAATATCGCCTCCGTTAGTAGTAGAGGTCTCACCATTAGACATATTTTTCGGGTAAGCACTAGCTCCATTCCGCCTAGCCTTCATGTATGACCAGAAACATTTGGGTTGCTTCGTTATTTTTTCTTCGATATAGTTAATATACGAGTTATAACATTGTTTTGATAATTTTTCACAACGTTTGCTGCATAGTTGAAGAGCAATTTTATCCATAGGATTTTTATATGTGTTGTATCTTTTATTATATTTATTTTATTCGCGGATGCACCTCTCTAATTTTTTGCAAAACCAAGGCGGTTGAGATCTATTCTTATTGGTTATAACCGGAACATACAATTGTACTAATCTATTTATATGCTCGTAAAATATTTCAAGTAATTGGTTAGGATCTATGATATCCTTGAATAATTCATGCCAATTTAGTTTTCCTAATTCAGTATTAATATTAATGTAATCAGCTTTGTTAAAATTATATCTAGCCACTTTATTATGTTTCAGAGTTTTATCGAAAATGTATTCCAGGACAATATCGAGGGGAGGATGATGAGGATCCACCTTGCAAAGACCATCCGTAGCTTCTGTTACTTGACAATGATGCTGATCAACAAGAACCAAATCTAAAATCTTATTATTAATATTAGAGACAGTATTACATTGTTTCAGGTTATTTAAATGCGTAAAATCTACAAAGTCTTGATACAATTTAGGATGCTTAACGGTGCTGTTCAGACCTGTAGCATTGTTCAATCGAATCCAGTCAATACCGCTCATATTGAAATCCCCTATTAAAATAGCGCTGTAGTTTTTTAATTTCTCTATGACAGAATTTACGTTATCCATGAAGTGTTTTAAAGTTGGTTTCTGCACTGGTGGTGGTAAATAAATCCCCGCTTTATACGTACAGTCACGAACAATAACATGTTTGTATACATTTTTGACTCTTATTCCATATCATTAAGAGTTACATTTTAAAATAAAACAACTTTTACGGATCTACTCGCGTTTATTTTACACATTACTTATTTAATGTTTATCCTGACGTTTTGAACCCTTTGAAGGGTCCGTGGTCACAGGGAGACTGAGGTGTTGGTCGTTTCATAATTAGTTGGTAGCTTGTATACCCTCATTTAAATTTAATCAGGTGCGTTCCTGTTTACGCAGAAAGAGTTTACAGTATCTTTTGGTCTGGCAGTATGGTGTTGGGGCTGGGATTTCATGATGGGATCCCAGGCTGGTAGTAGATTTCAACCATCTTCTCTATTGAAATTAGGATGTTTTTTAATTTCAATAGCCTCGCGTATCACGTACCAACGCCTACACCAACTACACCAACACCTCAGTCTCCCTGTGACGGACCCTGCAAAGGGTTCGAAACGTCAGGATAAATACTAAATAAGTAATGTGTAAAATAAACGCGAGTAGATCCGTAAAAGTTGTTTCATTTCAATGTGTAGTGTTCTCTTAAACTTTAGAAAACAATAAGTTAACATTGTTTACATGTTACCTAATGCCTGTACTCGTAGAACAAGGGTACGACGACCCGGTTTACTTGCACTCTGTACCACAGACATGTGCCTGGGTGCTTTTCCCCACCCCTAAACCCGAGTCAAGGTCCTAACCTTTGAGGCGCCATCGGGTTGTTCCGCTCCCGATCTGATTCGAGCCCCTCGGATAATCTTGGGAATGGGGACAGGCACTAGTGCGTCATACCATTCCCTCTAGTTGTGTGTCAGTGTTTCGATCACACGGCTTGAGCAACCCTGTAAATATCTCGCCGCCCCCAAAAAAGTCCGGTGGCGCTGAAAATTCCGCCTGAGGCAATCAGCAAAGTTTCTTCAAAAAAATTAATATTATGTAATTTAATTAGAAATGGGTTGACTGCAGCTAAAGAATTGCGTTATGATTTAGCAGTTTGACGATAAGTTAGAATAGAATAGAAAAGAATATCGTTTATTAACTAGAACTAAACATACAGTCCCAGCTTACGCAACAGCTGGGATTCTGTATCAGGTCTTCACATCTTTGTTGAACGGAAAACATAAATTATTGTTGATTTAAATATAAAATGCATGCACTTATACTCGCTCACTATATATAGGTACTGTTGTACCATATTTAATTTGTCACGGTCGTTGACCCGTACATACGTAGGTCACTGGTTTAAATCCGGCTCGAAGGACCATAAATATACAGTTTCCGTACTCCATATACTGCTTGATAAATGAGAGAGGATGCAATGGTATACTATTTATTACTTGATTTATAATGACTTGCATAATAAATTGATATAAAATGTTTTGTATTAAAACAGTACACAATAGCGCTAACTCAAATCTATCTCGTCTAAGTTGTACATGCTTAGATGAGATAGATAGATGATAGATAGAGATATAAAATGGTCGAGTGGTTTGTACACCGGTTTTCATGGTGTCGCCATCTTTGAGGTCCCGGGTTCGATCCCCGGTCGGGTCAATTTAGAAATTATTGTTTTTCTAAATTGTCTCGGGTCTGGATGTTTTCTATGTATAATAAGTATGTATTTAAGTATTTTAAGTATGTTTATCCGTTGTCTAGTAACCATTTAACGAGTCTCATAACGAAGCTTCTCTTGGGCTTGATAATTGGTTTGAGTGTAGGAAAGTTTATTTATTTATTTATTTTATTTATAAAGAAGTGCTAGAGTATACAATAATTACAAGTTACAACAATAATCACAAGTTTGTCAAATATGGATTTTACTGTACCCAGAAATGCGTAAAGGACACTATGAGCGAGTCGGATCGTGAGAAGAGAGCTTTCATACTTCTCGGAATGCACATATCCCGGGAACCGAGCAGGGACTCGGTGTTGAAAGTTCGCCCTCTGGCACCGCCACGGGATGTTAAGTGAGTATTATTATAATTTTTTATATAATTTATACCCTCACAAAGCAGTTTAATATAGCTGTATAGATATTTTTGTTTGCTCTTTTGTCGCTTCCTTTTAAACATGATGCTCCCATGCCACCTTAGGTTAGCTGGAAGAGATCTCTTTTAGAGATAAGTCCACCTTTGCTCACCATTGTTTGTGAACTGTTCTCTGTATGTGTGATTTTTGTGCAATAAAGAATATATAGTGCGATAAATTTTTTTTTTATTATTTATCAATATCGGTATTACTTTCAGATTATTACCTTACTATGTTGTTTGACATAAATTGTAGTAGGTATATCATTCTTTTGAAATAATATATTATACGAAATAATATAAATCTTCTGTCTATGGGTTATAAATGCCATTACAGGTCTGATGATGGAGACCATAGACAGTCGAGCGAATTCCTTAATGATTTACAGCAGTTACCTTTTCTTATGGGCTTACTTCATACGGTTCAATATGCCAAAATGTTTTATCGTACAAAAATAATACCTAATTAAGATTAAAGTTTTACAAAGGAATACCACTACCTACTAGGCCGTCGTTTCCTTATCCGAGAAGCATCCTTGTTAAGTCTACATCTACCCATCACTAAAAATCGTAAAATAAAATAATTTTTAACAAAAAACCACTTACTTCAAAAAATTAATTACCTAGATACGCATATCAGTTTTAAAAAATGTCTACTGAAGTCGGGTAAAATGGATATAATGGAACAACTATTAAAAGTTTAAATAAAACAAAATTGTCCCCCAGCCAACCACCAACCACCCGACTTCAATAGACCATGCGTATCTAGGTAATTAATAATATGATTTCAATATTATTTCTTGCTTTTAAAAGCTGTTTTTACTTTTTTAAGTTTCCTGTTTCTTGAAGTCGGTTTTTTTGTTGTTATGGAAACTATCAACGTTTTGTTTATTTTGTTGTCATGGAAACTGTCAAAGCGGTACAAAGTCCGCCGGTTAGCTAGTATTTGTATAATTACATTTTCTGTGCGTGTGTTTGTAATTGAACTCCTTCTAAACGGCTGGACCGATTTTAATGAAATTTTTTGTTTGTTTTTAAGTGGATTTGAGAGTGGTTTAGATTTATTGGACCCGGTAGGTGGTGCTGCAATAGGGGTCCATCATGGGATACATTCTTAAGCGAACGAAGTCACGAGCGGGCCACTAGTATAAAATAAAATATTATACTGCAGACATAAAGCTACTAGACAACAAGTGATTTACCGTTTTTTTATCATCTTTCATCATCATCATATATCATCAGAAATCAAGTCATTGAATCGGGTTAATTCATAGGTACTATATTTTTATTTTCAAATATTTTTACATTTAATGTGTTATTACGACAATAACAATTTTTTAGTTTTCTCCAACATAAAAATATAAATAATAATAAACTCCAAATTTTCGAAAATTTCGAAAATTTCGTTGCATGGGGTGCGGGTCCCGATCCCGCTCGTAGAATTATTTTCAAATAGTTTTTGTGGTTATGGTAGGAAAATATTATATAAATAACCCAACTTGTCCTTTCGCTCGACACTAACAACAGATACACACACTACAGATAACAAACAGCGTTGCGTTAAATAGATCATTAAGTTTTTATTTAAAGTATCTTGAGTGTGTCATGCTCTCTTTATTGTCTCTGCGGTGGTGGCGTGTGCGTCGGGTCGTTACGTTCCCTAAAATATGGTTGAGCGAAGCGATGGCTGATTCATATGTCATACTCGTGAACGGGTGCCGCCTGTGGAGGCTGGTCTGCTCTTGCATACTTATCTTATTGTTAGTATTAATTACTATAGTTTGACTTTGTTTTTCTTAAACAATTTTTGACTTTTATTAGAGTACTGTAGTGGTACTGTATGACATTGTGGAAATTTAACTTATACCAGATGTAAATTTGATATATTAGATTTGTTTATTTTTTTTTTTTTTTTTTTTTTTTTTTTTACATGTTGTGGTTGTCTTCTATATTTTTTTGTGTTTATTTGTAATGGAAATTGTCCTGCTATGATAGGGCATTTTTCAATTTTTATTTTTTTTGACGCTGTAAGGGAGAAAAGAGCTGGACACTTGCTGAGTTTCTTGCCGGTTCTTCTCAGTGCAAGATCTCCCGCCCAGAGTAGACTTACGAACCGATGGCATAGCGACATTCATAAGAGCTACTTGTAGCCTAAACTGAATAAATGATTTTTGAATTTGAATTTGAATTTGACTTAGATCTGTAGCATACAAAACAGCAACAACATTTTAAGGTTTCGGATTCCGTTGATTAATATGTCGCAAGAGACCTGAGCAGGATTGAGTAACGGTAGGCCTTAGGGCGTCCCTAAAGACAAAGCCTCAGCCAAGGTTTAGAAAGTTCAACCTCTCAGGAATATAAGTGTCATGAAAAGTGATCAAGTATTTCAGCGATGTACTTATCTATCTTGGGAAACGTTAGAGAAATACTGAAGAAACATTCGTCTTCGTCTTCTTTTATGGCATGTTTTCTGTCTACAGCCGAACACAATTCCGCCAGTGATATTGGCGGAATTGTGTTCGGCTGTAGGTAGCCAACACACGGAAGGATTCATCATCATCATCATCTCAGCCAAAAGACGTCCACTGCAGGACAAATGCCTCTCCCAAGGATACATGAAGGGATTTGCCATAATCGCCACGCTTGGCAGGCGGGTTGGCGATCGCAGTAAGTTAAAACTTAACCTCAGAGAGATGCTGCTGCCCATCTTCTGGAATGGTCCCTTAGTCGGCTTTTACGACACCTACAGGAAGAGATCGGGAGGTGTAATTCTTTATCCCCGGCACTACACAGGGAGGATTCGTATGGATTAAATTGCGTTTTAAGCAAGAACAATTAAATAAATATAATACACACACACAAGTGTTATTAAATTGAATTTATTAGAAAGAAAATTAGAACATTTTTAGTGACAGCTGTTTGAAAAGTTCAGTCACAAAAAAAGGATTTACTGATTTTTCTGACCTTATCGAAAGAGGCTACCAACGATAAAGTTAATTTCCGTTGGTATATTAACTTTATGCACCAACATACTTCGATAATTTAGTTGGTTCATGAATTCTGCGTTTCGTTTTTGTCTGCGACAGAGAAGTAGAATTTCTGATTTGCGGCTCGGCTTGTTATGTTAACGTCAGTTAACGTCAAAAATATGTGACAACTTGAAGCGAAAACATTTACGAGTAATGTGGACAAAGTCTCCATAATAATATGGTAACAAAGTTTATTTTTACACATTAAACCGCCTTTTGATCTTGTGGTTAAGACTACTGGTCACTCCGGTCACATACCGGGATTCAGACCTGGAGGTCCCGGGTTCGATTCCCAACGGGGGTAGCTGTTTGTACTATACTATAATCTTATCTAAAATATTATTATGTCGCCATAACATCAATGTTAGTAGCATTGTTGTGTTCCGGCAGCTAGAGATAAGATCGACGGTCCCTACGTATAATCCCATAGGTGAAAATCGCAAATTTTTAAGGAGAGCGGTTTGAAAGTGTCTTTATCACTAACATTAAAAGTATACAAGCTATGATTACCAAATTAGGCAAGTAAATAGTAGGTTAAATTAAGAATGTACTGAATATATATTTACTCGATTTATAATATTGTATATATGTTATTTTACACTTACTGAACTTTACGTCGGAAGATACAAATCATTTAACAAATCAAATAGCACTTACTGAATTTTACATGGGGAGTTGCTTAACGTCAAATTTTGTATATGGTATTTAATGATTTTGTTTTCGGGAAACTTATTGGTTTAATTTAAGATAGGGTATTAGACAAATAAAATAAATTGTAATGTAGGTATATTTTTAAATTAACTTTTATTACATTTATTTATGTTAAAGTTCCAAATCACTTTATTGAACTTTTTCACTTGTTTGTTTCATAGACCGATAGAGTTAAATCAGGAGAAGACAATTAAACAAAAAATTGAAAATCACGGATGTGCCACATCTGGGATTATACATAAGGACCGTCGAGATATACAGTTCCTTAGAGTTGAGGATTCCGTTTGTGCGCTTCTATCATCAACCTTATCATCACTTAACATCAGGAGAGATGAAGGACAAGTACTCACCCGTGAAGATGAGTCCACATTAAGACGACACCTCGATCTGTAAACATTCAAAAAGGCTGATCCATACTGACCTGGCATAAGGTCGATAATACGTAGCGCCTATAGACCGCAAATGAACAGTTACCTATCCTAAAAAATATTTAAAAAAAATTTGGTTTTAGTTATCAAAATATGCAGCAACTAAATTATGAATAAATGCATTCGAGTGGTTTCCAAGTAATTAAGTAATTTTGTTGTAATTTCAACAATAGTGATTTTCTAGAAGTGTTTTCGAAATTAATTATGATCGAGTCAAAATTATACAATCGTGTATAAAGAAAAAAAGAAAAAATCTATATCAACATTTCAGATTCGTAAGTTATATAGTCTTAAACTATTCGACGAAAGTTGGTGCACTTTTTCAGTGTGTCGCCTTAAGGAGACGCATTGGTAATTTACGTGGCGGGGATCTTGATTTTTCCCAACAATTACAAAACATATGAAAGTGATATTTGATGACATGATTTTTCATTTAATTGATTTCATTTTGCTAGTTACAGAAACACGATTTGTCAACTTTTATAACAGAGAAGAAAATATCAAAGTAAACTCTTTTAAAACATAGATTTGCATTTTAAAGGCTAACCAGACCGATTTAAGCATCTAAATTTTCTTAGTAGATTAGTCTTAACACACACTTCAAAATTGTAGTTAATTTTTTTAAACAATTTGTAGTTTTAATTTGAAGGGAAAAAAAACATCAAAACGTATGAGATTTATTGTTTAGCGATGCATTGCCTTAAGTAAACATCTTATATAACCATACTATATGACAATATTACAATAAAATAAGTAAGGTTGTTTTATTGAGACTTATCGTCCACACTAATAAAGCATGCTAAATAACATATTTTATTGTAGTTTGGATGCACCTTTGGGTGTAAAAACAGTTATGCTTGTTACTGTACCAAATCATTGTTACAGGCGTCGCATGCACACACTGGAGCGCGGGCTGGCAATGAGCACTCGTGCGCCGGAACATTGCTATCTCCTTCACGAGCTGTCACGCCTCCACGCTGACATCAAGCAAGGCCAGAGAGCGCGGTTCTACGCTAACAAGTGTCAAACTGGTAGATTGCTGTCTGTTTTGTTACGGGTGTTGCATGCACATACTGGAGCGCGGGCTGGCAATGAGCACACGCGCGCCGAAACTTTGCTATCTCCTTCACGAGCTGTCACGCCTCCACGCTGACATCAAGCAAGGCCAGAGAGCGCGGTTCTTCACTAACAAGTGTTAAATTGGTAGATTACTTTACGGGTGTCGCATGCACATACTAGAGCGCGGGCTGGCAATGAGCACACGCGCGCCGAAACTTTGCTATCTCCTTCACGAGCTGTCACGCCTCCACGCTGATATTAAGCAAGGCCAGAGAGCGCGGTTCTTCGCTAACAAGTATCAAACTGGTAGACAGCTTCTGTTTAACATCAGGCAGAGCAGAGTCGTTTGCCAACATTACCATAAAAAAAATAAAAAATGGCTGTCTGTTTGACTGGGCAAGCATTATACACCGTAGGCCAGATCATCACTTACCATCAGGTGCGATAGTAGTCAAATGCAAGCCTATCTAATTATAAATAAAAAAACTTGAGAGGTGTCAAGGGACACCCGGATGGAACGAAGTTCCTTTCGATTGATTAGTGAAGGAATTGTAATAAAATTTTATTTTTTTTAAGTTATAATAATATTTTTTTTATTATTAACAAATATAATGTTATATAAACTTTATCAGTAAGTTTTTTTTTTTTTGTTTTTTTTTGTTTTTTTTTTTGTTTTTTTTTTTTTTGTTTTTTTTTTGTTTTTTTTTTTAGGTTATAGTGCGTACTTGCTAAAAATACAAAAGCATTTATTATTATCTGTATATAATCTCTACTTACCTAACTCCATCAGCAATATCCGGAACTTGTGCAGAAACACTGTCAGGATTCATTATTATTATTATTTTTTATTATTTATTATTTACAAAAAACCTGTATACACTCAACAAAAATAATCGTTGAAATAGAAATTAAAATATCTGGCTTGCTTTCTATAAGAGAGAGAGAGACAGACAGAGAAACATTTTGACAGACAAAGAAACAGTTTGCACTGAAACCCTTGCAAGCTATTGTAAGCTGTGCTATTATTACAAAATATTAAATCAACGAAAAAAATATAAATAAATAAATAATTTACAAATAAAATTAACAAAATAATATTTCGACCGTCACAGGACTCGAACCTACAATCTTCGGATCCGAAGTCCGACGCCTTATCCATTAGGCCACACGTTCTTGTGATAACAATGGCGAAATTAACGTACACTTCTATTGATAAAAAAAGTGTCGTGACAACTTTTTTTCGTAAGAATTTTTTCCGTCCAGCCCCCTTTCACAACGCGCGATAAGGAACTTCGTTCCAAAAAAAATCTGTTTGATTTTTAATTAATGCAGCTACTATCATCATCATCATCTCAGCCAATAGACGTTGACTTCTGGACAAAGACCGGGGAGGTCTCCACAATGACCGGTGGTTGTGCTACTCACTCCCAGATAATAATACCTATACCTATTCTATTACAAATTGGGTAAAAATGCAATACAAAGTTTTATACTCCACTATACACAATATTTTATTCACTTCAAATTAATGTTTTATAGGTACATGAATGTTTGCCTTCGTTTGTAGGGCTCGCTGACGTTTCGGACACAATAATATTCGGACACAGTGTCCGAATTGACACTTTTTAATTTTATTATTTTGACAGCTGGATATAGGCCTCTCGTAGTACACGCCACTGAGCACGATATTCGGCTACTCTCATCGAGCTCTTGCTAGCCAACTTGCTAGCACAGTTGCAGCAGTAATTAACAGCTTGGCTGCCCGTAAAAGAGAAGTACGCCGGGAGCCCACTTCCTTTCTCGCGTTATTAAGTTTTAAATATTTATGAATATTACAGCAAAAAAACATTATATTTACTTAAAACGAAAAATAGGGGTCAAAATAGGCAAAAATAAAATTTACACCTAGATGGGCACAGAGGGAGAGATTTCCATTCTGACTCGTAAAACATTGTATGATCAAACACGCACGGAGGCGTGACGGGCGTCCACTCCGCGCCCCGCTTCACGCTCCGCGGCGTAATGGGCACTCAAATTTTTAAAGGTCGCACTTCTATGACTATTATCATGATTAACCTGCAAAATTAGAAAAATATTTTTTGTAAAAAAAGCAGAATTGGCAAATGCTCTGCTCTCTCTCTCTGCTCTGCCTGAATGTTAAGCAAAGAGACTCCAGATGAGAGTACTTCTAGCGGTACAGGATTCTACCACATTGGCCGTCCTCATCTTGCTAACCCGGAAGTTGCTTCCTCCATTTTTTTACCTCATTTTTACCCCATTTTGTAGAAAGAAAGAAATACGCGTGCTAGTGTTCTTTGTAAAGAGTCGTTATTATATGAATTTATCGAATTTTATGTTAATGTTTTTTTTGTATGTTGACACAATTCTTACCTATCTTTCTACAGTTGCGCGTGCAGCAGACCAGCGCATCTGGCTGCTGAACTCAACGTTCTTGCTGGCGCGCTGCCATTTGCTGCAGAACAACCGACCAGAAGCGAGAGCGGCGCTGATAGAAGCTGCGTCGCTTTCTAAGACGTATGGGCATAAAGACGTTGCTGAGTTCTTAGACACGGTGCGATACTACGTACTTTAATTATAATACCAATGCTTGGCTCTATATCTCATTTATAATCGTATTTTGACCGATATCACCAAATAAGTAAAAACTACATAGTTTATCATGCATCTGATGTTATAAAGATAAAGGCTGTTAGGCCGTCTCTGAAAAAACCGTACTATCCAATCTAAACTTAGAACGACAGTCGCGGTTCTGTTAGCAAGCATCGAACCAGGGACATTTCAACATAAAAGCCATAGTAAGTGCGTCTATGGCTTTTCATCATAAAGACAAGTCATAAAAGGTAATTTTGTAAATTAATTGGGTAGATTGCCCAGTTGTTCACCACTTATAAAATAAATAATTGAACCTGTTAATCCCAAAGACAAAAAAGTCATCATAGTAATTTCCCGTAATTTTTTTACCAAGGAGAAGGTCCATAGAAAATTACCCCACGCATTATGAGTCAGTCAGTACGTGAGTATAATAGTTTATATATATATTTATAGACAAAAAATTAAAACAATGAAAATTACTAAAACAGTTCTCCCACTGACGGGTATGGCCTATATTAAATTATCTACAAGATATAATAAAGCCGGGTTCGAGGACAAGAGGTCAGATTTACGAGTGCTCTCAAGTGAGGCTGGAGTGCGTACGGTCTCGTAGAAGACACTGCTATTTATGACCTACTCCGCCAAATGTAATTCCCATAATCCCAATTAAGTCACGTTTTCACTAACCAACAATAACTATAAACAGAATACACATTTTGTAGAGCAAATACTTCGAACTTTTAATGAATAAATACATTGGTTAGTATCAGAATTAGGGTCAGCGTTACGTTAAGTAGAAATCAAAAGTCTTTATCGTTGAAGGCTTTTTAAGCTCCTATGAAAGTCACTAAGCCATCATCGGGGTTAAAGTACACGAGACCTTAAAGGTACCTACTGAGAAGTACCGAAAGAAAGCTAAGCAAGAGCGGAATGTTTCTTTCTCCCCTTTGCTATCATAAAGTAACAAGTTCCATCTCAAAACAAATATACATAGATCTAGAAGTACAAAATATGACCTTCGTCTTGTATCTTGAAGATAAATCAAGAAAATGATAGCAGAATAATATAGGTAACGAATACTTCACCCAGAACCATTAACTACAGAGGAACTGGCATATATCTTGGACTCTAAAGGAACACAACAGAATAAATAACAATGATATATTTTGTTACTATCTTTAGTGTGTGAACGTATCGCTGGAGGGTGAAGTGGCAGCTTCAGAAGAGGCTTTGGAGAAGCGAGAGAAAGACCTCGTCGGCCTGATGCAAGACGCGGACATGCGCAGCGCAGCCAAACACCTGTTCAGAAAAATGTCCGTCATACCAGCATCCAGGTAACGAGCTCTTGCATTTGGGTGGCTTACAGGTAGGTAACGTTGTGAGGTATGATGATGATAATGATTGGTACGACTGATTTCGGTCATGGCAACCGGTCCCGACTCCTAGTCGGTGCTGCTGGTGCGCCTGAAGATGGTAAGCATAGCCAAACTTCTTAGTAAATTGGCAAACGTTTGCAAGGTACAAGATTATTAGTACATGGTATAAGTATAATAGTGAAAGGCAGGCAAGGTATGCGAATAGAGGTCGACCAGTGGTCGAAAGTCGACCGTAATTCACAAAAGTACAATATTTTTACAAAGTTTTTTAGTACATACCTATTATACATATACATTTAAATTTTCTGCTACTCCTACTATTGATGAACTAATAGGCCAGATCCCACATTGCACGCAATGCGCTTAAAAAAAAAGAACTTTTTTTTCTATACGTTTTAATATATGTATAGAAGATAGTGGTTAGTGTTACACAAAAATGACGAAGAGTAACATTAAGAAAACGATAGCGAAGTTCGAAAAGAATAAAATGTATGGGATTGACATAAGCCGCGCTAAATCACGTGGTCAATCTTATGTCAATCCCATCCATTTTGTTCTTTTCGAATTTCGCTATCGTTTTCTTAATGTTATTTGGGCTCCCGCCACAGACCTTCTTAATCGGCCTATAAGCCGATCAATGAGGGTTGATGAGTTTTAAAGATTGCTTATTACGATGTTTTATTATTTTTGAATGTAACCTCTTTACTAATGTTGATATTATCTTATTCATCACCACTAACAATATCAGTTCAGAAGCTATAGTCGAATAAAGAAACACAAACATAAATACATGAAAACCGAAAACAAACTCCTTTATTTTGGGCAGTCAGCCGTGTAAAAGCAGCGAGATCATTATTTTTTAAACAACATTGGAACACAGACATTATGTACAGACATTCGCAGGGTTCGTCTCAAGAAATGCTCTGTCATTGTCGTAATTAAGTTAGAGGCCCAATGAGCGAGCTGGTAATTAAAATCATAGACTCAGGAGACTCCGAGACAACGTACAATTTGTTTAATTTAAGTGACTGAACAAGATTTGTTTAATTTGCCAACTGGTCCTAAAGGCAAAAAAGCTTTGGCTTACATTCTTTGTAAAGTTTATTTTGTATATCTGGGAAAGATAAGTTGTGTTTCTTTAACAACCGAGAATGGTAATGGTGTATTGATTTTGGTATAGTATGGCAATGATGTAAGTTTCAGTGCAACGAAATAACAAACAAATTTGCAGTTGTAGTATATAAGAATGAAGATTGCACTTGGTTATAATGTATGTATTAGGTCCTTACCTATGAAATTGACGTTCTGTATGAAGATTTTTTATAAAAATATATTTTTCATACTAATGTTTTTTTTTTATTTTCACACTATAAAAATTGTAGAGTAGTGTGTTTAATTTCACTAGCTAAATATAGCAGACATTAAAAAGAAAAATAAGACCCTTCAAAGCTACAATGAAACAAAAGGTCCAAAATTCCGCGAACAACAAAAGAAGTCAATTTAAAAAAAAATATTGGGTGATAAAGTCACAAAATTAATAATCATTGTTATTACTGAAGCCTAAGTAACATAGTCCTAATTAAAAGTGTATAATAATATTAACAACCGGTATTGACTTTTAGAAGTAATACACCTATTAATAAGTGAGAAAAAAACGTCAATTTCGTAGGTAAGGACCCAATATATTGGACAGAGATGCGCGAGACAGAAGGAGACCTACAGAAAGTAAGCTTCATACGTCCCATGCATGTATCATGCTTCATGCTTCTTTCATCAGCATCAGCTGCTGCGCTCGGATTTTTCCGAACTATTCCGAGATTCGTGCCTGTGAGTCTATGAGTGCCTTGATCGAGCGGGGTGTGTATTAAGCTTTCCTTTTATAGTTCTCCTTATTTTGTGGGTACGGTGTACCCAGCCAGTAGTACACACATCACAGTACTACCACAGAGACTGTGATAATTATATAGACTGTGGTACTAATATATTTAATACCTACTTTGATTTCGAGTATATGAACTCGTAATTATTGATTTGAGGTATAGATCACATAATAATATAGAACAAAATGTGTGTAGGTCATGTTGGCAAATACCACAAGTTCGAAGAATATGGTAATAATATTAAGTAAAAGAGAAATATATTATTTATCCGATTCCGCTTTGAGGCTGGCTTGCACGAAAACTGACTAAATGCGTTTAGCGCTAAACACGTTTACAATGTCATTCCATTACTGTCATTTGTTGGAAGTTGAAAGAGACAGAATGATACTTTAAACATGTTTAGCGCTAAACGTATTTAGTGAGTTTTGTGTGACGATTAGGCGCTAGTGCCGTCAGCATTGAAAGTACCTGACTAAACGTTTCAGTACTTTGTAAATCAATCATTTTATATGTCAAAATGTATAAATGTGTAAATGAAATGATCTCTTTTAATAGGCATATTAATTACCAATTGTAACTATAATCAGATCTAGCTATATAACGATTCAATAACATTGTAAGTTATCAAACCTCAAACATGGCGGTACGCCGCAAACTGCTCTCTGCATGTCCCGTGCGATTCAATTCGCTGGGACATCAATTTGCGGGAATAATAACGGGTTGCCGGGAAACGTTCCGGGACAATTGTAGTAGAAATGTGTCGTAAGACAGCCGTAAAATTAGAGAAATTAATTACACGCGTATTAGACTGTTTGTGTTAGTAAGGTTTATGGTAGAGATGGTTCGTAGGCATGTTTATTTCTTTATTAGGAAAAATTATATCAGAATAAACTTATATACAACAGTTCGGTGGCCAGTGTATTCCTCTAAAGGAAACATGACAGACTACCAGTATTTATTGATATTGATAGGTTATAAAACTTATATACAACATTAGAGTAATTATTAACGGGATCTTATCTTATCTTAGTGGGGCCTGCTGAGGTTTCCCTCTCCCAGTAACACTTGGATCCATCGGGTTCTTTTGTGCAACCCCATCCGTTCACTCTTTTTCCTCTGTAAAGATAGTTGCCATAAGTTTGGCAACGTCCTTAAGAGCGAAGAGCCTGAAGTCCTCCGGTTTCAGATAGGCCAACCCCAGGAGTCCCATTCTTTTCCTATAGCCAGAGAGTAGCAGTCACAAGTGCTGCATTGACTCCATTTTCTCTCCACATGCCCTACAAAAGCTATTTGTTGATAGGTAAATTCTATGAAGCATTTGTTTTGTGGCATAGTGCCCTGTCAAGGCACCGATGGTTAATGGGGCCTGCTTTCTACTGCCTCCGCATATGAACTTACTCCGTCATAAGGCGTTTTCCTAGAGTGCTCTTTCCATTCGATGCTGTGCCTGTTTACGGTGTAATCTTTTAAGGCCTTGTTAATGGTACTTGGTGCAAGTGCCACCAACGGCTCAGGACCAATGAGCTGGGTCTCCGAGCCCTCCCTGGCAAGTACATCCGCCATCTCGTTGCCATGGATTACCATATGGCCTGGGACCCACATCAATCTCACCTTGTTAACAGGTGGACACACCTAGGTTGTTTAGAGCTTTGGTGGTTTCTAGAACAAGGCCAGAGTCGCTTCGGGGCGATATGAGTGACTTGAGCGCGGCTTGGCTGTCACTCAGGATGAATATATTACGCATTTTCATAGCTAATTCTATATTCGGCTTTGCGCATAGGAGAATTGCGAAAGTTTCTGCTTGGTAAACAGTGGCAAATTTTGCCATGCTTTGACTATGGTTGAAGTCGTTATTAAAAACGCCTGTCCCTATGCCCGACTTCATTTTTTATCCGTCGGTCAGATTAGGCTGTCTTTTCCCGGAGACGGTGGCCCTCGTTTCCATTCGTCCCTGGTTGGAACATAAACTTTAAATTTGTATTTAAACATAAATATAGGGGATATTTTATCGCACCCCGTTTCCGTGATCCTGTCAGGAATGTCACCATTTTGTGTGTCTAGTCAGAGGTTTGAATGCGTCCCACAGTCTGGTCACCTTTAGTCACAAATAATAAACATGGTAAGAATCCCGTTAATATTACTCTAATGCAAGTGACCGTGATGTAAATTCTATTATAAGATTTGAATAGTTTAAATAGTTATATATACCTACATCAGTTTGGCCGAGTGGCAAATCGTATATTGTTCAATATTCGGAGCAATTCTTAAGTCCGGCTCGAAGGACCACAAATTATGTGACGCTCGCTGGTAAATAAAACGCCACATAAATAATTAACGATGTAATGAACTGTTTTTCTAGGTTTATAAAAGGTAATAACAAGGTAGGCCTACGTGCCACGGTGTCTGACGTACAACTGGTTTAGAGCTACCTTAGAGCCTACAATCGCCTGGCAACAGCGTCATTCTTATGTGTGATTCATACATAAATTGGGGACAACAACAAAAAGGTTAATTGTCGCCTTACTTTGTAAACAAAATACAATGCTAATTCCTTTAATACATAAGCTAATTTAATAAGTGAAGTAAGGTAAGCTAGTTTTTCTGAAAGTTACAAAATCTATTCTTAATCTATTTTATGTTTTCAAGATGCCTGGCCGTTTACCTATTTATATTTTAATGAACATTAAATAATATTGTAACACATATTCTAGTTTTACATTACTATGCCCTAACCTTTAACAAAGTAAACAAAATTAGCCACTTTACTCCTGTGGTAAGTTGTTACAAATGCTTGCTGTGTAACAAAAACAATATTAACTTAAATTACCAATACCTATATTAGTTTAAACTTAAAGTCTAGTCACTGTACTCCTGTGACAATCGAGACCAACACAAAAATAGTTGAAATCACAAAAAAAAAACTATCAACTAAAGCACAATAGGTACTTACTAAAAAAATACATAGACCTAGCAACTTCATTGCAGGTTATCTGTTAAATAAACGAAAACTTATACATCTATCTTCGTTTTTACTAAGTAAGCATAACAAAAAATTAAATGCTTTTTCTTATTTGATGTAGCATTGCATATGAAGCTACTTATAGTTAGTTACATAAAATTTATATTAATTACTAAGTTTTACTAAATATACTTATATTAATAACCTTGTTAGTTACATAAAATTTATATTAATTACTAAGTTTTACTAAATATACTTATATTAATAACATTGTTGACAACAATATGTGGTTGTAAACTGTGACCCAAATATAGATATTTTTTTTCTGACAGCACAGAATTTGCTTTATAAAATTGTTGTAATGGAAGGTACAAACGCTAGAACGGATTATCAAAAAAGGCAGTGACACATGAGAAGCCCGATTAGCCACCCTGCCCTGCACGACCTGCATCATCTGTGTCATCAATAGGAAGCACGCAGACCTTGGTGATGCTTGTCCGAACAAAAGAACCCTTGCCAGTTCTAACTGTGAGAGCCCTGACCTTGCCATCCGAACCTGGGAATGTTTCTGTAACCCGTGCCACCTTCCAGACCAAGGGTGATAAATTGTCATCTTTTAGTAGAATTAAGGTACCCTTTTGAATATTAGGAAGGGACTTATGCCACTTGGGACGGTTTTGAAGTTGGGTCAAGTATTGCTTTGACCATGTTTTCCAAAAACACTGTACCATGTGTGTACACTGTTTCCAGAACGACAAACGATTAATTGGCATTTATGTTATGTTTTGCTCTGGATATGAGGTTAGTGATGCACCTGTTAGAAAATGTGCTGGAGTTAGGTATGCCATGTCATCTGTATCTACATTATTAAGAGACAATAGTGGCCTTGAGTTTAAAATACCTTCAATTTGAATGACTACTGAATTTAACTCTTCATAAGTGAAAACTTGCATACCTACCACTCTTTTAAGATGGTATTTCGCGCTTTTGATACCCGATTCCCATAAGCCTCCGAACACCGGACTATAGCTAGGAATAAAGCTGAAGCGAATACCTGAATTTTCTGCAAACTTTGTGACTTTGTCTTGGTGTCCTTGTTTGGAATGAAATTGGTACAATTCGTGTAGCTGATTATTAGCACCTTTGAAAGTTGAGGCATTGTCGCAGTAAATTACTGAAGGTTTATTTCTGCGCGCTATAAATCTTTTCAAACACTGCAAAAAGCACTCTGTTGTCATATTGGACACCAGCTCAATATGGATTGCCTTAGTGACAAAGCATACAAAAAGCACTATATAAGCCTTGTAGATAATTGGTTTTCTAACACGGTGTAATTTCACTGAAAATGGACCACCGAAATCAATACCTACTTTTTCAAATGGTCTACTAGGAGTCACCCTATCTGCAGGCAGGGAACCCATTAACTGTTCTGCTGCCTTGGCCTTTAATTTGAAGCAAGTTATGCATTTATAAATTATACTTTTTATGATCCTAAGCCCATCTATAATGTAATACATTTGACTTAAACTTGCAAACAATAACTTTGGACCAGCATGCAATAAACATTTATGTGCATAATTAATGATTGCCATTGTAATTATCGATTTTTTAGGTAAAATTATTGGGTGTTTCTGAGAGAAAGACATGTTTGCATTCTGTAGCCTTCCCCCAACGCGAAGGATGCCCGTTCCATCAACGAATGGATTTAATGACTTTAACTTTGATTTAATTGGCATATTTGACTTTAAATTCTTAAGTTCTTCAGAAAAATAATGAGCTTGTTCTTTCTTTATTATCATTTTTAAAGCAAGCTCCATTTCATTGCAAGTTAAATTACCAAATACTCTGTTCGCCTTTATCTGTTTACAATTGTTAATAAATCTGTAAACATAAGCTGCTATTCGTTTCATATTAATTAAATCAGAGTATTTTGCAAATATATTATCACTTTCTGAACTGATAGCAATGACCTTACAGACTTTAAAATGAGAAATTTCACATACATTTTTGCAGGAGTAAGATTTATGAAGATAATCTGCACTGTGTAAAAACTGTGGACCCTGCCACCATAACATATTCTCTTGCAGTAAATGAGCATCTACCCCTCTTGATAATAGATCTGCAGGGTTTTCATTGGTGTTAACATAAGACCAAGAAAAATTATTAGTGAGTTTTTGACTTGACCTAACTCTGTTTGCAACATAAACTGGTAACTTTGTAGGTTGTGTATTTAACCATGCTAAAACCACCTGTGAGTCAAGATAGAGATACACCTTTGAATAAAAACCTGCCTGACACAATTGGTCATAGACCTTTTTTGTTAATTGTGACAGTAATAACGCACTATTTAACTCTAGTTGAGGAATAGTTAAAGGTTTTATAGGATTAATTCTAGATTTTGAGCATAATAAGCTAACTTTTGCCTTTCCTTCCTTGTCAATGATTCTCAAGTACAAACAGCACCCATATGCCTTCTTTGAGGCATCTGCGAACCCAATTAACTCAATAAGCCTTGTATTTAATGTATCTATGTTTCTTTTTGCCTTTATTGTATTCATTTTAGACAAATTGGAAACAAATGACTTAAATTCATTATTAAGTTTGACAGGGAGAAGAGCATCCCAATCAACTTTTGCTAACCATGCTTGTTGCATAATTATTTTTGCAGCTACAATTATTGGCCCTGCTAAACCTAATGGGTCAAACAATCTGCTTATAAAGCTTAATACTTGACGCTTGGTATAGTGTTCCAGTGGGCTCTGAGGAGGACTAGTGATGTTAAGTGTGTCTGATTGAATATCATAAGTAACACCTAAAGTCTTGACACTTGTATACTCATCTTTACATAAATCTATTTCTTTTGTATTGTTTTTTGTACTAGTTGTATCACTCAACAGAATATCTCTGTTAGCCCGCCATTTATGTAATGTGAACCCACCAAGCTTGAGTAAATCAATTAGCTGTCTTTTAGTCTCAATTAATAACTTAATGTTATTATTATTAACAATAATATCATCAACATATGTGTTATTTAATAATGCAGCACTTGCCAAAGGATATTGATCCTTAAAACGGTTGGCTAATTCAACTAAACACCTAGTTGCTAA
Source organism: Eudonia lacustrata (assembly GCA_947562085.1). Taxonomy (NCBI): domain Eukaryota; kingdom Metazoa; phylum Arthropoda; class Insecta; order Lepidoptera; family Crambidae; genus Eudonia; species Eudonia lacustrata. The sequence continues at coordinate 17,763,008 of OX387342.1, read as the reverse complement.
AAAGGTTGAGCACTTCAGCCCATAAGTTACAGTTTGTAACTGAATACACTGTATTTTTTCATGTGGTGAATTTCTCCACAAAATATTTTGCAATTTACAATGGGAAGTATTTAACTGTACCTCTCTGAACATACGCCTGATATCACTGATTAGGACATATTTCTGTAATCTAAATAAGATTAAGATATTGAATAATTCATTCTGCACACATGGTCCATTTAACAGCATGTTGTTTAGTGAAAAACCTAAATTTGTATTCATAGAACCGTCGAATACCACCCTTAACTTGGTAGTTTCGCTGTTTTCATTAATAACCGGGTGATGAGGCAAAAAATAAACCTCACCACTCTCTAATTCACAAGATTCAATATCTATAACCTTGGCATGACCTAATGCAACATATTCATCAATAAAGGCTTTGTATTTTTGGAAAAGAATAGGATCTTTTTGAAACCTTTTTTCTAAATTTGTAAAACGCTGCAATGCGCGTGAAAGTGAGCTGCCCATGTTTAAATGGTTAATGTCTTGTTTTAAAAGCAAATCTACTTGAAACTTGTTATTTTTTAACACTACCGATTTACTAAATGTCTTTTCAGCAAGCTCATGTTCTGAGGCAGCTTCTTTGAAAACCTCAGACACCTGTTCACACTTCCAAAATTGCTGAATAGTATTTTCTAATGAAGCTAAACTATCACTATTGCTAACATGTGCGCTTACCTGTTTATTAACAATATTTTGCCGTCTACTGTGTAATAGCTTGCCAGCAACAACAAAACCAAACTTGGTATCTTGTATATATAAGCCGCTAGATAGGATAGGTAATTGCTCCCGCAGTAATATTTTAAAGAAAATATCGCAACCTAAAAGTATACTTATTTTCTCTGTCTTATAAAACTCAGGATCGGCTAACTTTGTATGTGAAGGTATGTTTAGGCCTTCTGTTTTTATTTCGCATTGTGGTAAATCACTAGTAATGTTAGGAACAATACAACATTCCACCTTCAACTTGTAATCATTTGAAGATGAAAAGATCTGTATGGTTGCATTTTTCTTCACTGTGTTAATGACACTGTCCCTACCAATACCCGAAAAGGATGTGTATTTATCAAAGATATTGCATTTAATTATTTGTGCCAAGTCTGATAGAATAAAAGAGACTTGACTTCCAGAATCACAAAGTGCTCTGACATAAATATCGTTGTTGTGTTTATCAACTAACCTCACCTTAATAGTAGGTAATACAATTTCACCACCCTTACTACTTGAAAGTGCCACTTGTTTCAACTCTCCTGATGGCTTGCTTTGATGTAATAAAGTATTATGTTTTTCTTTGCAAATTGAACATTTGAAATTAAACCTACACTTTTTATCATGCCTTTTAAGACACAGCTGACATAATTTATTAGAATTTATAAACTTAATACGTTCGGATAGCAAGGCTAACCTAAATTTCTCACATTGATGGAGTTGGTGATTCTTGGAATCACAAAAATGACACGATGCAGGTTGTGCAGCTGCAGCTGTGGTTAATAAGCTTGCCCTGCGCCCGCTGCTCCATGAGGGGCTTGCCTGAGCCCGGCCAACATCAGCAACAGTCTCCAGTGCAGCCGCTCGTTGTTCTAGGAAATGCAAAAATAAATCTAAGTCAGGCAAACTATCCCCTTGCTCCAAATGAAAGCACCTTATAGTATATTGGTCCAGCTTGCGTTGTAAAATGCATATTAGCATTAAGCCCCAATGTTGGACAGGCACTTCCAGATTATTTAAGGCTCCTATGTGTTGGCGCGTCAAAGAAATAATGTCTCTTAAGGCTGAAGCAGTGCATTTGGTGATGGGTTTCAGATCTAATAAAGAAGTAATATGGTGATTAATTAATTTATTTTTATTATTATATCGGTCTTCCAACAGCTGGAGTGCGGTGATATAACTATCTGCGCTTAAACTTAAATGCTTTAATAAAGCAGCAGCCTCCCCCTCTAGGAAAGACTTTAAATAATAAAGCTTATCGCATTGCGATAATTTGCAGCTGGAGTCAATGACACTTCTGAATAGATTTATAAAATCGTGGTAACCACCTACCTCGCCACTAAACTTGGGGATGTTGATACACGGTAACCTGCTTGCGCTAATTGCATCCTGGGTTGGTTCAGTACCAGATCCACCTTTAGAAACGTTTGCCATGGCTTGCTCCTCGAGAAGAGCCAACGTGCTCATGTACTTCTCTTCCGTTTCGGTGAAGTCTTCGTTGTTCTTAGGATCTAGAACTAAAACATCTATATTTAGATCACAGTACTCCCTAAATGTTGACACTAAGCGGTCTTTTTTTATTGTAATTTCTATCAACGTACAATCACGTGTTGTATCACCCTTAGCGAAATTATAAAGTCTTGTGATGGACCCCTTGGCTTGGCCGCGAGCCGCAACCAAGCGCCTAAGTTCTTCACCCATTCTTGCTCTAAATGTTACAATTACAATGCGTATAGAACGTAGCTAATAAATACGGAGCGTAACAAATCACAAAATGGTTAGCCGTAATGGCCGTCTTAAATTGCACAGGACGCTGATTCACAGAAAGTGAATAGTACGTAGCGGCAGCGCAGCACAGGAAGAGGCGCGCAGATCGCCTCACAGTCGCGACGACGTCACGCAGCGAATGTTCTAGATGCGCCGCGCTCTCTCGCTCGCACTTCGTTGCGAACGCTCCCGGGGCGACGACCTTCTCCCTTCCGCACTGCACTAGGCGGCCGGCTTGCCGACAATCTCCGACCCCGACCGAGATAACACGGCGAGGGGCGCCACGCTGGCTGCGATGCGACTGCGACGAACGGGAACGCGGCAACGCCGCTAGCTGTCTTCCTCTGGCCTGGTTGATCCCACGCCTTGTCTCGTTCGCACACGAACGAAAAAAAGTTTTTGTATGATAATTTTAGATTAAACAAAATGCGATCTCACAAATTGAGAGTAATTAATTTAACACACGCGGCGGCATAGACGACGTAAAATAACAAAATTAACAAATTGTTCGTGTCTTGCACTTCACACGCGCTCGCTTAAAACCTCGGTTTGTTGTCCGACGTAATGGCGGATCCACGGGATCGCTCTCAAAATGAGTTGCACTGCACACGCCTAACACACGCAGTCCTTTTTCGCGAAGGACCAAATTATTTGACGCTCGCTGGTAAATAAAACGCCACATAAATAATTAACGATGTAATGAACTGTTTTTCTAGGTTTATAAAAGGTAATAACAAGGTAGGCCTACGTGCCACGGTGTCTGACGTACAACTGGTTTAGAGCTACCTTAGAGCCTACAATCGCCTGGCAACAGCGTCATTCTTATGTGTGATTCATACACGTGCAAAGCGAGTTACAGATTTTTTTTTTTAATTAATAGCCCGTTTTTTGTAGCAATTAGGTACCCACATTGATACGCCTGGTAGTTAAGCTAAGACTCATGGTATAGAAGGCCTTTGTCCAGCAGTGAGATAGTATATAAGCTAATAATTTTACTTTGAACTTATAACACTGAAACTGGAAAACAAAGGATCGAGGTTCGACACCCAGGCACAACATTCCAAGTTTTTGGTTTTATATAACACTAGCGGCCGCTCGCGGTTTCACCGGCGTGGTTCTCGTTCCCGTGGGAATATCGGGATAAAAAGTATCACATGTTTTAATCCAAGTTATAAACTATCTGTGTGCCGAATTTCATCCAAATCCATCCGTTACGCGTGAAGAGCAACAAATATACATACACACATACACACAAACTTTCGCATTTATAATATTAGTGCGATACAATGTGTTTTTGTTAGCAACTAAAAGTCAAAATCGTTATAACCCTATGTAACGCGTGGAAATTATCAATAAAATCGTCAGGTTTAAAATTGTTCGAGTCGAGAGGGTTACTCCGTACACCTGCAAAGAAAAAAAACGTCGTGTCTGTGTCTCGCTCGCAATTCCAGACTTTTACTGCGTATGGCGGCGTTATTTCCATTCATGTACTTTCTGTGCGCTCGTGTGAGGTTTTTTTTTACTTCGATGGGGTTAAAACTTGGTTAATACTCCAATTTGTACGAAATAGAAATAGCGCCATCTACTAACGAACTCATGTAACAATTTGTATATATATTGGCAATAAATTATATGCTATTCCTATCTAAGAAACTTGAAACTGCTTCGATGTCATACAAACTGTAGTTTATTAACTTGGTTAAATAGTGCATCAAACCGTACAAGGCTCTTTGCTTGCCAAGTGCGAATTATGTGTAACTTTATTAATTTTTATAAGTGCAAGAAATGGAGGAAGGCCTTTGCCCAGCAGTGGGTCAGTGAGGGCTAATAATAATAATAATAGTTAATTTAGTTACATTCTAGTAAAACGAAATTCAAAAAAGCTTTCGAAACAAAACGTGTTTCACCATATCCTTCCAATCTGAAACGCCATTAGGAGTTCTTAAGCAGACATAGTTTCTAACTTCAGGCTGACAACTTGATCTAATTATCTAACTCTTTGGCTCATAAGCTCAAATATCGTTAGAGATAACGTTTACTGGCTTAAGTACCAACAGAGAGCAGAAACTTAATATTTAGGTTCTGACTTAGACTCTAGGGCCACTGCTAGTTAGGTGAAATCGTTAGTTGATATTGCAAGTTAAGTGAATTTCGCAATGCCGGGTTACCAGATGGCTTACAAAATTACAATATCTGGGTTTTGTTTCAATTCTCACGGGTGAGCAGTCTACCCTCATCACATCTGATTTTAGTGATGGCATGATGATTAAGGCCGAAGGAAGAAGTGCACTCACTCGAAATCCTCTACTACTGAGGAATTGGCGGAAGAAAGCAATGCTACTTAGATTGTTGTTCAAAGTCGCGATTATTTCCGCTTTTATTTTTCCCCGCCAATTAAAATAGTTTTTTTTATTATTTTTAGTGAGGTCTAGAATACGGGAAAATAAGAGCACGGGGGAAATCGAGACTAACCCAAATATCTAATGCTTCACCTTGCTTTTAAACGTACAGGCGACCGCACATCTACCTATCCGAAACTGACAAATATCTCCAATAAATGTTAAACCGTTATGCCATAAATATAAGGTCACATTTTAATAACTGTAAATATTTTAAGGATAAATTCAACAACATATACCTAAACAATTTTTATGAAAAAACCTTAAATTTTTATACGCTAGTTTCAATAGTAGTTTCAATTCAAAGGAGTCGAAACAGAGTGGCCGCAATACCTTCACCGCTTACACGTGCCCGTAGTTTCATTCAAAGGAGCCGACAGAGAGGCCGCTCTTAAAAATATTACAATTTTTGTGTCAGGAACAGTAAAAAAAAATACTAGCCTGATTTTTTTTAAATGCTAGGCTATTTCTTTGATATAATTAGATGTTTTGTCAAAGTATTTGCAGTTGATGAAAAGTTACCTTATGTACATGTTTATAAAGTTCAAAGTCTAATGAGGAAATTTGACAATTGGTGGTGATCTAATGTGCAGGCGTGTGTACATACAGTTACAAGAAATTTACATACTTGGTCGCGAGAAGGTTGTAGATCTTATTCATACTAATATTATAAAGAGGGAAACTTTGTATTTTTGTATGTTTGCAACGTATAAACTCAAAAACTACTGGACCGATTTAAAAAAATCTTTCACCATTAGAATGCCACATTAGCGCTGAGTATACATAGGTTATATTAAAAAGAAATGTCCACCTGTGCGAAGCCGGGACGGGCCGCTAGTCGTCTAAAAAAAACACGTTTTGATGACCTCATATAATTATTTTTTATGCGCATATTGCGCACATTATTTCCTTCTGTTTTAATCAAACGTTACTTTAAGTTAAAATTACATAATATTATAAGTAATATTGATGTCGAACCGGTACCACGCAGACACAAAGATTTATAAAATCCATTATTTATATTTCAAAAGTTAAATAGAAAAAGTTATGACATCTTAATGCAACTTTCCTATGAAAGACTGCTGCCTTCGTTTCCTTTGAAATAGTAACTTTACATAAAATGAAGATTGTTTTAAAGATAACTCTAAGTACTGAAAACTAGTCTTTTTTTATTTATTTTTTAGATTGAGACATGTGTTTTTGTTATAAAATACTTACTGGTGTTAAATGATATTGGTTACAAACTCCAAACTGCTACATGATCCTGATAAGGAAATAAATCAAAGATTGAAGTGATCCCAATGCCAGATTAGTTTTATTCAAATATACAATATTCTCACCTGTATAATTTTAGTACAACAAGGAATTATTTCCCTTAAATTCTATGGTACATAGTTCACACTGAATCTTGGTTGTTTCTTAAAATTTAGATTTATCCTAATACATTATGAGCATGTCATAAGACAGTAATCTTTAGCGGAGAACCAGTACCAATTTAAATTATTAAAAAATGTTATGCAAAAGACTATTAAACTCAGGGTCGCTAACCGAGTTCGCGTTTGTGATTAAACCAATCCCAAATTGTGGAACAAAATCTAAAGTGAATCTACTAACTTAATAAGGCCATTGCGAAGAACACTGACCTGGTGAAATCCTACGAAGACCATCCTGTTACCTGGCCAGACTATCCCGAACCGTGGCGGCTTTGCGAGCTGACTTTTCAGTCTCAACGGGCAGAGCGTCCCCGGATCCGAATGAGGCACGGGTAGCTATCTTCAGACTCTCACCATTCCAAGAGGAGAACAGCCTTCCTCACCCATGTGGATAGGGAGCGTTTATGACTAAGTGTCTCCTTACTTTATAACCTCTGAACGATCAGAGATCCAATGAAGTGTTGTAAAAGTGAACGCAGATGTTCATTAAAATGCAAACATCATTGTAGATGTAACTATAAATGTAAATATCAATATAAAGATGAATATAAAGATGAATATAAAGATGAATATAAAGATGAATATAAAGATGAATATAAAGATGAATATAAAGATCCCATTCTGAAACAACAACCATGTTGATGAGTATACGAATTACAACTATACCTTTTCAGATTTAAAATTTGAAATTTAGAAAATTGCTAACTTACACGCAGGCGTCGTTTGATCCTTCAAACTTATGCGGCTATTTCAAATTTCAGCCTAAGACATCCTGCAATTTCCCTCTCCTGACCCTGGAAGTCACATGGCCATGATAACGAAATCTAACCAAAAAAATAAACGAATGAAATTTTCAGAAATGAACTTACCAAACTTTTAAATATTTTATCGGCTCATTTTGATGGAAATGAGGGCCGATGTGTAAGGATTCCCTTAAGCCCCAGTGCTTCACGTTTTATCAATCAACGGTGTCTCCTTTCCACACCATCGTAACAAATGCCATCCGGAGCTCGCTGTCTCCCTGACAGTTGTCATGTCACTCGACTTTTTACTTTTTAAATTATCTATACCAAAGACGACAGATATCGATCCATATCGAATCCCTTACATTTTCAAGACTGCTCGCGCCATCTATTGAGACACTTCGGAACTAAACTCAACAAAACTACAACGATTGTTTTGAAATGTATTTTCTGCTATTCTATAAATCTATAACGTTAAAATTGCAACGTTACAGTACTGTTCCAACTACTTTCTACATTTAGGTTTCTGATACTTTGCTCGGGAGATCCGATTGGAACGGAAATCCCCAGAGGATCAGCAATCGGGGTCATAATAAAATAATATACAACAAAAGTGACTCGTTATTTGCACTGCTTTTGTTTTTGCATTTGTGTAGGTACCTACTTAAATATCAGGTCCGCATGGGTAGGTACTTATGTTAATATCCTGTAGTCGTGCTATCCTGGTATAATAGATCCATGAAATTAAACATAAAATTTTTACTTTTTATTTTCAAGTGCTAATTGCTGCACTGAAGCTAAATTAAATATTTATAAAATTTACAAAATACAGTGAAAAAATTAAACGCTTTTATTATTTTTATAATTACGCTTTTATAATTTACTATAGCGTTGTGTTATCAAATTTGTAGTATTTCATCTGCAAAGATGAATCTGCATAGCCAACGGTTGCAATGACCGTTGGATAGATGGCGCGCTGTGCCGCTATTAGCACTAAAAATTACAAAAGCAATGACAAGATTCAGCGTTTACGTCAGCCTTCCCGGTAGCATAGCGGTTAGTGCAGCCGCCCGGATTGCGGAAGACCCAGGTTCGATTCCTGGCTGAGTCGGGTAGGCGTTTAATTTTTTCACTGTATTTTGTAAATTTTATAAATATTTAAACATTAAAATCTAAAGTTTGTGATTTTTTACTCATTAAAAAGAGTGTTAATAAAATGTTAATTTGCATTGTAATCCTGTATACTTATACTATAAAGCTGAAGAGTTTATAAAATTTATAGAGTTTGTTTGGTTGGACGCGCTAATCTCAGAAACTACTGGTTAGAATTGAAAAAATATTTTTGTGTTGAATAGTCCATTTATCGAGGACGGCTATAGGCTATATTACATCACGCTGTGACTAATAGAACGCGGGTGAAATCGCGGGGCACAGCTAGTAGATTAAAGTCATGACGAAGATGTGCTATAACAAAAAGTATCATTCTAAGATTGAGCTCTTACTACTAACAAGTACTGGTTCCTAGTAAGTTCCTACCAATATTTATTACAAATAATATCGTCTAGACAGAACCGATAAATATAGTGTTTGGCATGAGTTTAGACAGCATAATATGTGAGATATTAGATTTAAAGCATTCTTCAAATGGAATGGAGGAGCTCGATGGCGCAGCGGTTAATGCGTCTGGACGTAAAGCCGTTGCTCCCGGCTGCATTAGCAGTCGTTAACAACCATCAATCCGCAATGGGCCCGCGTGGCCGTTCTCCCTATCAAAGTAAGTAAGGCTTGTGCCTCAGCGCTGGGACACAAAATAAGCTCATAGTAGATTCTTCAAATAAGTACCAGGGAAATCGGTAACTTAGGCGGTGCCAATTAACACTACATAGTATAAAACAAAGTCCCTTTCCCGCTGTCCCTATGTATGTATGTATGTATGCTTAGATCTTTAAAACTACGCAACGGATTTTGATGCGGTTTTTTTTAATAGATAGTGTGATTCAAAAGGAAGATTTATATGTATAAATATATGCATAATATAGTAGAGAAATACTGATAATTTTAGAGGTTTCACATTTTTTTGCGCTTACATTGCAAACGCTGGCTGAACCCTACGAGATAGATCAAAATAATGTACTACAGTATTGTACACCTTAAAAAGGTCTACAATGCGCGATGTCTATCTCGGGATAATCCACAAAATCATTTTTTATCCTTTACTTTTTACGAAATAATGGCTTATTTACGATGCGATTTTAAGCAATACAGCATTAATCCTTATCCAATTAATAACATTGTGCATTTAATATAGATCATATGGCCCTTTACAGCATGTAACTTAAATGAATATTTTCGAAGATATTACAGATTTAAAATGCAGGGACATAGCGGTTGCGTGTATCAGCATTGCACCCGTACGAAGCCGGGGCGGGTCGCTAGTTAATGCGAACGTTGTCTGATTTTACTCACAGCAAGCTCTTGGGTAATCGCATTAGGCCGCGTGGTGGTAGTTAGTAGCCTTAGTGTGTCACACAGCTGGGTAAAGGCGTCCATCATTGAAATCAAATCATCGCTACCAGCAATCGATGAATGAAGGCTTGCCCGGCGAATTTTTTGACACGTGGCCACCGAGGTATTCAGTCCAATGTGGTGGGTCGGTCCAATTTTCCATCATGAAGACCAGAATTGTACTTCGATAGACTTAGTAATACGTTTTTTTTATAACATAATAATGTTGAAATGAAACAATTTTTACGGATCTACTCGCGTTTATTTTACACATTACTTATTTAATGTTTATCCTGACGTTTCAAATAATAATGTTTTAAAAAGTTATTTGGGTTACTTCTCATCAAGAAACCGTTTGCGATTTCTCTACGAGTGTAACAAAGTTTCCAAGAAAGTTTGTAAAAAAATGCTTTCAAAAAAAAAGTTCAAAATTGATTGATGACAATCTCGAGCATCCTTAGGGGAGTTCACGCGGTGTCCCATACAAACTTCAAAAATCCATATTTATCAATTAATCAAAAGGCCAATTCTATTGAAACTATCTAAGCTTGGAGAAAATACAGAGGTTTTGTGACTTAACAGACAAAATAAACAAAAATGTAAAAATAAGTTTAAAGTTTATAAATACGATAAAAATCTATCCGTGGTGAACGTTAAATTGATTGAATTTAGTTAAATAAACATATAATTTATAATTATGGCTGCCGCCAATATTCCGTGCCTTCTGGTGCCTTCGGGCTTGAGCCGTACGGACGGCCAGAAAGCCGGATTTGACCTTGGTTCCCCGGGAGAATGGTCGTTGCTTATTGTGGGATGCGACGTGCGTGAGCACCTTCGCGACGTCGCACATTCAGGGCACAATGCGGACAATTTGAAGTATGCTGCCTTGAAGTCACATTACCACTTTCTCCCTTTTGCTGTAGAGACATCTGGGGTGTGGGTCACGAAAACAAAGTCTTTTGTTGCCAAACCAGGGTACGATGGCCGCTGCGGGTCATTAACTGGTTCAGACTCTCCCTGGCAATACAACGTGGTATCGCTGCCGGTATCATGGGAACCTTTGAGCCGATGGTGGCCCGTGGTAGTCTTTTAGATTTAGGTTTGAGATTAAGATATTTAATTATTATAATTATTTGATTGATATTAAATATAATATTTGTTAGTTATAGGATTTTAAAAAATTACTATATATAAATGTTTTTTAGTCAATAATACTAGGTGACTTATTTGATAATTTTGACAAATAACCCTCTTTCTGACGCAGTCGGGTATAAAGAATTCACCAGAACTCTGTAATTTTTCAAGTATAGATTTCAATTTCAACTTTTAAACGTATTCTAAGGCTTATAAAAGCAAAGATCAAATTTATTTTTCTTGTTTGTTTGAGGCGCAAATCATCTTGAATTAAAAAATGTTGAGTCAATTTATAATAATTTAAGCAAATAAATTATGGTGAGACCAATTTCTCAGAAGAAGGAAAAAGCAACACAAAACGCCTGGGTTCGTAGTATCTATTCAACTCAACACCTTTCATTTTATTTATTTGTATTCATAAAAGGGCTATTCAACTGTATTCAATTTGAAAAGATCTTTTATTTCTTTGCCCCTTCAATATCATAAAAAGGTTTACTTACTTTTAATCTTTATATTTTTTTAAGTAACATTTTTAATCTATTTATTTTACAAAGCGCACGAGGTAGCCCTTGGCCTTAATCTCATCCGATTGTATTTGACGATAAGACCGAAGATGGAAACTCTCTTCACGTGGAATGGTCAACTAGTCAACTAGTAAGGGACGGTTATCTTATATCTGAGAGAGAGAGAGAGAGAGAGAGAGAGAGAGAGAGAGAGAGAGAAACATTTATTGACCACACACAGTAATATACATAAAACATAACAATAAAAACAAACAAAAGGTCAATCAGGACCCCGCCTCAGCTTGTGTTGTTCCTTGAAGTCCAAGGTCCTTGAAAGCGCTGTACAAAAAAACAAAAACACCTATTCTCATTTATTTACCTCATAAGCCCGTTCCAATCTGGCTTTCGTCCTGGCCATAGTACAGTAAGTGACTGCAGGGATACAACAATGCTCCAAAATTGTTGTTATAGCAATAGACTAAAATGAGATGGGAGATACCCAAACAAAATATACCACCAACCTTCTGTAGGCTGTCTTCCAATAAGACAATCATCCCTCATTAATCGCGAGTAGCCACTGGATGCGAGCAGTACAAAACCGGTCGTTAGGCAGGTCCTTGGGGGAGGCCTTTGTCTGGCAGTAGACGTCTTTTGGCTGAGCTGGTTATCGTGATGTTTAGTTGACGGTCTAATCGTCACTTAAATACATATAAGATGAAGGCCAAGCGCTCCACCGTTATGAAAAACACGCTTGAAGTGTTACTAGAGGCATGTAGAAAGGAAATCTAGGCAGGCCTAACTAAGGAACCAACTATACAAAAAAAAAACTACAAAAATATTTATTTCATTACTAGAGTAAAGATACATTTACAGATATTTTTTTTTATATATTTTTTTATTTTTTATTTTTTCATTCCATTTTTGGAGACTTTTTTTAGACATACGTATATATCTGTAACAGAAGACCCTAAACTACTAACTAAGCTACAACTCGTAATAATGCATTTGCTTGTCTTCTATTACAGACGTTTCTCAGTAATGCCTGGTGCTCGCGTGGAGGACGTTCCAGATGCTAAGAGTCGGCGTGTATCCATAATTCCAAAGTCCCAGCAGCCAACCAGGATCGCTCATAAGTCCACGCATCCCTTGGGCTTTCAAGATTTTGATATTTAGCTATACCCTGACCTTCACCTATTGAGGAATCCGGGTGAAGTACGCTTCCATCTGAAGTCTTATCGTCACTTTTCATTAGGTAGGAGGAACACTGAGTACTTACCCGTTGTTGTGTATAAATAAAAAAAAGATTTTGGTCATTTAATGCAAAAAAATGTTATTAAATTAGGGGCTGATTTTTCAACCCACGTATGAAACTCACTCATTCATATCTAACGTAAAGCATAATCCAATGAAAAGGAAATGTCATATGTAATCCAAAAATAACAGGAAATGACGATATCGCATGAATATACAGTGCCAAGTGAGTTTTCTTCTTTGGAATGAAATATCGGCCTCTAAATCTATTAATTTGTTACCTGGATTAGCTAGGTTAATTTTCAAACCTGGATTAGCTACTTTATGTCTCTAGTTGAATAGTTAATCAAATATCAAAGAACGATTTTGTAAAATTATATAAAATGTGCCCATTCACATTTTAACGTTTTCGTCAAATAAATTAAATAAATATAGAGATATGAAATTCTTATTTGACATCAAAAATCATGGGGATCAACATCATCAGCCTTTGAGCTTGGCTGGTGTCAACGATTGTCACCTTGCCTACAACCAAAGCAAGCAAAATATGCAACTTATATTATTAATCCTATTTGCACAAAGAAATTAAATCACACGTTATACAGGACATACAAGGATAAAGTATTATATTGGGAATTTTAACCGGTATCTCTCGATCTCACGCTCTTAGTACACGCTAGCTACTGCGACAAAGAGCTCTCTATCAAAATCTCTATTACACTACCTGTAGTCTTATATGCCTTCACATGTAAACTAATCAGGTTTGAGGAAACCTTCCATGCTTCGGGACACATAATAGGAACGGCGGAGCCCCCTAAATCATCCACAATCCCTGGCTTGACAGGGACACGCAATTAACTTCCTGCTACACTCACAATAAGGCGGCGTGCGACATATGGGGTACAGTTGAGGAAAGAAATATGTGACCAGTTTAAAAAAGTTTCGCTTTTTTTTAATAAACTGCTGTTTGGCTGTGGCATTGCAGCCTACATATCCAAAGCTGTAAGATTTCTTTAATAAATATCAACTGTGCCGTTTTTTCACGTACTCATTTAGTCTCACGTAGTAAAATAATCAAGATAATTAAAGTAAGATTAGACAGATTTCTTAGGTTATCATATAACGAGCCAAGGAATACGCCCGACTGAGGAAAAGTATAAAGCAATCGATGAGTTTCCCAAACCAAGAACGGTAAAAGAATTAAGAAGATTTTTAGGTATGGTAAACTTTTATAGAAACAATACACCGCGCGCCGCTGAATATCAAAGCGTACTAAACGCATACCTAAAGGAATCTAAAAAGAATGATAATTCGCCTATTCCTTGGACGACAGAAGCCGAAGAGGCTTTCGAAAAATGCAAGAAGAGTGTTAAGAACGCTGTACTAACCACTCATCCGTCTCGTAACGCCGAGTTAGCCCTGATGACAGACGCCAGCGCATCCTGTGTCGGCGCTGTTTTGCAACAGAGAGCAAGGCATCAACACCATACAACGCCGAGAACCACCAAGAATGGGCAACCAGAGCTCGAAAGATCAGATAATCTACAACGCCGACAGCTGCCTTAACCAAGATGAGGCAGACAAACTGAGGCAAGAGATCTTAGAAGAACTACGATGGACTCGCAACATGGTAGTCGGGCAGGTCGTATTGATTGTAATAATTATGTTATTTTATGTTCTTACGAAGGCCTTGGATCGGAGAATGAAATCACTGGCCGGCGCAAAAACTCATAATTGCCAAGGCTAGGCAATTAATTAAGTGTACTCGTACAATTATCGCAACCACCGCATTCCACGCACCGCATCGAGCACCCAAACAGACGTCAGCAGTTCTCATCAAGTTCACGGCGGACTCGTGCCCAAACAGACGTCAGCATTTTGAGCGAACTCGTCAGTGTTTTCATCTTTGCTTATTACGTTATTTACATGCTTTATACAACTTGCTGATGATGTTGTCATGTCACTACGTGAGTACTTGTTATTTATTAGGTTTCGTTTACATTTAATGTGTATCTTATTTTAGTTTAATTTGTTACATCTAATATTGTTATGTTATTATCCAATGTTATTTAGTTTTGTTTCTGTTTTTTAAAATCAACCATATGCCTTATATGTACATTAAGTTCAAAATCTATTGAAGAAATAATACGGTTTGTGGTAGTCTGATGTGCAGGCGTGTTTAATGTGAGTTTAGAGTGTAATAGAGTTTCTATTGAAGAGCCTCATCTTGTACAGTGGTTCGTAGCAAATTTCAAGATATTCATATCGGTACTTTAAAATGTTCGCGTAACATTTTAAACAAAGGACTGACTGTCGGTCTCCTTTTTTTGAATTGCTACAGTCACTTTATCGAGTTCACTAAACGAGGGTGTCGTATCTACTGATCGGGTCGTCAGATCACTAGATATGTAACTCGCAAGTAAGAAGAAAAGTTACAAAAAAGCTAAAGCTACCCGTACTAAGTTCAAGTTCAAGTTCTTTATTTGAGAGACACTATCTATTTTTTAAAATTAAAACTTTTAAATTCTTCCAATAAAACTTACTCTGTACTTCATTAATTAACTTGCTTTTTAGAGCTGTTTTTACTTTTTTAAATATCCTGTTTTTTTAAGTCGGTTTTTTTTTTTTTTTTTTTTTTTTTATTTATTTTTTTATATTTTACGATTTTTAGTGATGGGTAGACGTAGACCTAACAGGGATGCTTTTTGGATGAGGAAACGACGGCCTAGTAGGTAGTGGTATTCCTATGTAAAACTTCAATCTTAATTAGGTATTATTTTTGTACGAACTAAACATTTTGGCATATTGAACCGTATGAAGTAAGCCCAACAAAAAGTAACTGCTGTAAACCGTTGAGGAATTCCCTCGACTGTCTATGGTCTCCATCATCAGACCTGTAATGTCACTTATAACCCATATAGGTGCAAAGTTCTTATCAATAGAAATTAATTAAGACCGAATACAAGGTAGCTACTGTAAAACGTTGAGGAGTTCCCTTGACTGTCCTTCGTATTCATCATCAGACTCCTAATGACAGTCACAACCCATCTAGGTGTAAAGTTTTCATTAATACAAATTCATCAAGCCCAAACACCATGTAATTGCTGTAAATCGTTGAAGAGTTCCCTCGACTGTCTTTCGGCTCCATCATCAGATCGACTCCAAACCTTCATTAAATAGTAGAACTTTAAAATACTTAATGAAAACATTAACAAACGCATTAGTCGCTACTACAATTTTCGAAGGTTCCCCTCGATTTCTCTAGGATGCCGTCATCAGATCCTGGTTTCCTTATCATGGTACCAACCTTATGATATCTCCTTTCGAAAAAAAAAGAATCATCAAAATTGGTTCATAAACGACGAAGTTATCCGCGACGAACATAAAAAATATACGAGTCGAATTGAGAAACCTCCTCCTTTTTTGAAGTCGGTTATAAATAGGTGGAAACGTGAGTAGATGTGTGTACATGCACACCTGATGCTAGAAATCTGATTCATTTACTAGAAATTGGTATAAGGGTGTTCTCTTATATCAATTTCTGCCGCCAAACAGCATTGTTTTACATTGTTATGTTCAGGGTTGAAGATACTAGGTGCAGTGATATTCATCATCATGAGCTGATGATGAATATCACTGCACCTAGTATATTATGTCCCCACATGTCCCCACTGCTGGGGCTCGAGCCTACCTTATGAATGGATAACGGGCTATTAACCACCACGCGGGCCCAGTGATTGATGGTTTTTAACGACTGCTAATAATGCAGCCACGACCAACGGCTTTACGTGCCTTCCGAAGCATATAGGAGCTCTAGATGATATAAGTTTTGGTCACCCATCCAATGACCGGCCTTTGCGAAAGTTGCTGAACCTCAGCACTCGCAGAACGGGCTCGCATCGAGCTCCTCAGTAATATTACTCTGCATGAAAACTTTTTGACTACTTGTCTGCTTTCCATTAAAAGGGCTCTAGTTAAACAAAAGAAAACAAATCATAAAAATAAATCGCGTAATCTTTAGACAGCAGTAAAATAATTATTATATTTCTCATTGACCGTGAAATTATCATTATAATACCAAAACTCATAGACTAGTTCCATAGCTGAGTGTACAGCCACCGACATTTACAAACTGTCACCGCAAGTCGCGAATAGGTAATGTGTTCTGTGTTAGAAGGTGACTGGTACAAGCCCATTAAACTGACAACTATTATCACCGCTGGAGTGTCCTAGACAAAATTATTATTTATACGTGTTTCGGATTTTTCGCTGCATAGCCCGGGTTTGTGACTATGACTATATACCGAACCCGAATTTAGCAAGCGTGGTGTTATGCATGGCTTAACCACCTAGTAGTTATAGCTACGGCTTGATGTCAAAGATGGCGGATATAGATAGTGATCGGCCGCGACTTTTCTTCCGTAAAACAACGCCGACTCGTGATTCAAAGGATATGTAGGACAATTCTGAAAATCGACTTATTTAAATCAGCTACATTCCGCTACACGCAATCACAAGCACGATCTTAAAGTGTGGTGCTATAGGGCTGGGATTAATAACCTTTATTACATAACGGTGGTCCCAGGTCGGTGGTAAATATAAGTTGCTTAAGTCTCAATGTGCATTGCTTGCTAGGTTAACTAAAGAAACAATATAGGACAGTACTAGTTGGTGACAGATATAGGTATAAGTGATGCTATCCAGACGGGTTCTGCACAATGATAATAAGGTATTCTGTGATGCGAGCCACGCTAAATGTCGCGTAGTTTTGGAAACAGCACGGTTTGTGGATCCAATTAGTACGCAAGCAAGTGTTATCTGCTTGCGATGCATGAAACCACTGCGGCGTCTATTTGTATTCAAATTCAGCTATAGGAGCTTAAATAGAATAATAAATTCATGCTTGCCACGTGGTGGTAAAGCCTTCAAGTATGTGTTGCAATAATAGCACATTAAGGTAAGAAAATAGCCTCTAGTATTACTACAAAGTAGATAACTGCGTTTTAAACTGCCTCCCTTTGTCGGTGTCTAATATTTAGTTAATTGCAGAGGGGAAATAATGAAACGAAAATGTTAATGTCCAAAAATTTATATTAAAAAAATAATTTGTATACATAATAAAACAACGAAATTATTTATGCTACGTAAAATTAATTAAATTACAACTTAACTTATTGAAATGAAACGCTTTTTACTAATCTTCTCGATAAATTATTTTGCTTCGAACCCTTTTCCAAGGTTCGATAAAAAAATGTAAAGCGAGTAAAACGGAATTTCCTATGTAGGTATACGTAATCTCGAAATAGGCTTCTACTTTTAAAACCAACCAACATTGTCACTAGAGATACATTCATCAAGGGTATCTACCTAACAATTTCCGATCTCTATCAAATTTACATCTGCATGTTTATTCAAAAATAACCTTTAAACTTTTAGCAGGTAGGAACAAAACCGATTGCACACCTTTGCCGTGCGAAATATTCACCTCCGTCACGTTCCTGTCTCTGATGGAATGTGTATTTTGAGTAAAAACTAATTCATCAATTCGCACAGGCTGTAGCAGTTCACTTGTACACAGCTGCGTAACAGACTGCCACAGAATGGAAAATTTCCCCAATACAATTTTAACTTTATGTCTAATGTATGACATTGAACATTTATTGAAGAAAGACTGTTTTTGTATAGTTTATTGTGCAGCCTTCTATACTATGGATGAGACTTAGTTGAGTTAGTGAATATAGCAGAGATACTTTAAAGTATTATTATCAAGTAAACATAGTTATACAGTTTGAATGTAAATAAGTGTATAACTATTCGCAATATATATCTGTTTCTTCACAATATATAAAGTTTCCTTTTAGTGAACCTACATCACTAGAAAAACATCTCCGAGCTTAGAAACAAACCTTGGAAAACTTTTTCATATTATTATGTTAGAATTTTTTTTAAACTTACCTACATTTGTAACATTTTTAAGCATCAAAAGTTATCAGGCTAATATACAAATTATTTAATGGGATTTATTGCTATATGTACATATTTATTAAAAATAGAAAACAAGTAGTAAATATAGTCATTACGTTATTTAATTTTTTCACTGTATTTTATTAATATTTAAATTTAAGTTAAGTATATAATTGAATTTAATTAAAATCAAAACATTGAAATATTACACTTAAAGTCTAATTGACTGTATTTTCATTCGTTTTTTTGTAAGCAATGTGAGTTTTCGCTGCCTTTAGCCTATACACTGTAACCGGGTTTATGGGCAGCGAGGAACTTAAGGTTCTTAAGCCGTAGTGACCGCACACTCCCAAGGGGTTTTCTAGGGGCTTGCAACATGCAAGCGTGTTGTCATACTTTACAAATTCTACAGTGTTCGAGTCGTTTGACGATGGGTCTAGACCAGGGATGGGAAAACTTTTTCATTCGCGTGACAATATTTACTAACAAAATCTATGGCGGGCCTTGAATTTATAATAAAATATAATAAATAATTTTGAAATATATACTGAATTTTTTGCTGTATTTTTTCAATAAATAAATATTTTTTTTGTAAAATAAAAATATTGACAGGTATGCATTTTCTGAAACACACACGCACTTGAAATTTTGTTTGATGGTCGCGGGCCGGACTTCGAACATTCACGGGCCGGAGATGGCCCGCGGGCCATAGTTTGCCCATCCCTGGCCTAGACAAATGGCATGACGCTAATAGAATAGAAATGGAATAAAATGATTAGCATATGGGGTTGTAATAAGCTAACGACACGTATAAATGAAGTTTGATTGGTTTATTTCAATCCCATTCATTTATAATTTTATTCCATTTCTATTCTGTTATTAAAACTCTGAATATTTCTAAAGGCTAGAACCTCGGTTAACCGTGTCGTAGTGGAAGGGTTCATTTCATGAATAAGCTGATTATCTTTGGGATTTCTGAGTTGGTCCCGTAAATCATAGGGTGATAACAGTAAAATATGCTGTATCACCCTTTTCGAATTGTTTTTATTTTCATTTTTTCAAACAGCGTTGGTATGGTATGTATTGCATTGTAGTGTTTTTTAAATATTTTTCTGAAACACAAATTTACCTATTTCCATTCATACTATTTGTAGTAAGAGGTTAAAAAGAATAGATACATAGAAAGTAAGAATAGATATAAGTTGTAGAGCTTCATGAGGTACACATACCTGCACAGCATACTATTTCCAATAGAATTAGAACTTTACACCTATGGCATATGGTAGAACATTTATTAAATAAACTAGTGGACCCGGCGGACTTCGTACCGCTTTGATAGTTTCCATCAAGTGATTAAATCTTTAGTTTAGTAGTCTCTTTAGTTTCCTTGACAACAAAACAAACAAATCATTTTGTATTGGAAAATTAATCTGTCGTTTTTAGTATATTTATAGTGTGATTTCCGTGGGAATATCAGGATAAAAACTATCCTATGTATCAATCCAGGTTATAAACTATCTGTATGCCGAATTTCATTCAAATCCATCCATCCGTTGCAGCGTGAAGAAGGAACAAATATACAGACATACACACAAACTTTCGCATTTATAATATTAGTGTGATTTGTTAGTTTTGGATTAGTGGATGTACAGACGTCTGGTACCTATGTAAATAGAAATCAGTATTTGTTTTAAAAAGTCGACTTCGTGATTTTTTCAGTGTAATGGTTTTCTAAGGTTTTCAATTTGGTCGTACCATACCAAACTCATTCCAAATAATCTCCTGGCATAATCAAAGGTCTACAAGATTTTGAACGGAGCAATGTATCTAAGGCTGCATCTACACTGAGTTAACAATATCGTTACCGCAGCAGCATTAATGTTTTCATAGTGAAGAACCTATAAAAAAAGAAAATTGTTCACTTGGTACAAATATATACAAAAAGCTTTTTTGTTTATCTGACACCGCAAAAAACTCCACTCCGTCTGATGTTAGATGAATCCAGACGCGAAGACATCTGGTGCACCGTGAAAACGACTCAGCCAGTTGGCCATTAGGTGCCTCTTCACGCCTCATTTGAAGGATCCCATGTCTTATAAAGAAGGGAAAACTTAAAACAAGGTTTGTATCAAAGAGGTCTCCGCTCAATCTTAAGTCTTAGCAGGAAGTGTCACGTCACTGGTGATTCATGACAATTAATTGCCTATTGTTTTTTGAGGAACTGGCTCTCATCTTTGACCCTCAAAATACAATATTGCTTATTAACGTTGTTGTTGGGACGATATCTAGCTTGTCAGTCAAAGACCTTAGAGCGAGCCTTACGTGGTGGGGTCTTTAACAATAACAATGGACCGAAAACAATAAGGGTATCAAATCCCGCTTAAGTGACTTACACAGACAGAGTGTTGATGTTGACTGCTATTATTTTAGTATATTCTGATCTAAAACTCAATATTCAAAAAGCAAGAGGGATACATGTTTGTATACTCAGTTTCGTTAGTGGTAGGTTTGCCCACCTGACTAGCTACCACCATATTATCTGAATATGTCGCCACAATATCAATGTTTGTAACAGACTTTAGGAGTAATTGTGTTGTCAAAGTTTGTGGATTTAAAATAACGAAAACTTTTTCTTTAATTATAATATAACCTATAGTTTCTGCTTCCATCGCTAATGACTATCAATAATTGATAAAACTTCGACTAAAGGGTAAGAATAAGGGATGGATATGGGACCCGGGCATAACGTCCGAAACTAAATCGGTACTTTGCCGCTTTTGCAATCACTTATCGCCATACAAGTGGTACAAGCTATATAAGGCTACGGTCAAAACCTTTCATCTGCTATCTGGCTTATTGTGTTGTTTCGTTGTAAAATGTTTTTTCGTACTAACCTAATTTGTATTTTTCATTTAAATAGATTTTTGTGTCATACATGATTAATGTACGTGCTTTAAACGGCAAATAATTGTCACTCTAACAGACAACGATAGATTCGTATACTCGTAGTTTGTTTAATTTTAGCATCATTTTAGTCTGAATAAAGTATTTTTATTTCTAGTTTTTTTTTTATATTGTAGACAGCACAATGAAAAATAAAAACATTAAAATTGCAAAACAAAAGTGTAAAAGTAAAAAAATATATATATTACAAAGGCTCCTACTGTTGCCTACTCTTTAGGAGTACACTACAACCACAGAGTAGTAAAGAGTAAATATGACTCATGTGCTACAACTACCTATAGTAATACCTTAACAACTTCGATCAATTATGTACTAGATTCGATGACGATGACGTTCGTGACGATGACAATAAATATTAAGTACAAATATTTTGCAACCTAATGTAAGGAGGTTATATGCAACTCATAGTAAAAGATAGTTTATTGTATTTGTATGTAAGACTCTTTAGTCTGGATGAATATTTGAATCATCGAACATGTAAAATTAAAAAGGTTTGCAACGGTTTGATACATTCGTAGACAGGAGCTACGGCCCGGCTAAGAGCCGAGGTGCTCTGAGATCTGTTTTAATCTAATGTAACATTTTTATTTAATCTTTATTTTTTAGATTTAAGGGTCATAGTAAGCTGAAGTTGTTGATGGCTATCCAACGTTTTTTCAGATTTTGTTCTTCGAAATTTAAATGTACTTATAGGTATGAGCACACAGGACCACTTTCGATACGCATTTTTATCCCGGATCCTATATCTAGTACTTATTTGATCGAAACTCAACAACCATACATAAGATGATGTTTTTTTTTTTTTTTTTTTTTTTATTGTTTATAGGCAGGCATTTGACTACACCTCACCTGATGTTAAGTGACGGTGCGGTCGAGGATGGAACATGCCTGCCTAGAAATAACCTATTCACTCTAGCCTTGAAGAGGTCCAGATTATACCTTTCAGGGAACACATTCGCAGGCAGCGCGTTCCATTCCCTAGCTGTACGCACTAAGAAAGTTGAACCGAATCGGCTCGTGCGACAAGGTGGCATATCTACAACATAGGGATGGAACTCGCACCTCGCGCTCCGATAGCGGAAAGTGGATGGTGGGATTAGGCCGTGCAACTCCTTCGCGCACTCCCCGAAATGAATCCTGTAGAAGACCGACAGACGAGCCACCCTACGCCGATGTTCTAGATTTTGCAGCTTGGCGTCTATCAGGGCAGGGTCACCAATGAGTCTCTTAGCTCGCTCGTTTTTTTTTTAAACATGGCCGTTCCCGTACCTTCCATAAAAGTCAATTAGTGCCAGTGGCATTGTTCACCTGCGTCCTGACGTATTGAAGTGGTCACTTGATTTACGTGCTCCGCTACATAATTTTACCGCCAAATTGATTGGAAAATGTACAAACATCATTCATACTTTTAATGAACTCCGCGTGTTATTCGTCGTGTGTTCGATGTGTAGGTGGAGATGAAATTTAAAATTATATTCAATGTGTGGCTGATGAATTTGATTGTGAAGGATAATTTAAAATATACAAACTTGCTGTTTTCGGCAACTTTGTCTGCGTTCGCTGGGTTAATCTACGTTAAACGAGTATAAACACTTGTGTTTTTAAATGTGATAAGTATAGGATTATTGATAAACAAACTCACAAAATTACAATTCCTTTTTTAATATCTTAGGGATAAGCACAGTGCCTTCATCCCACCTCTTAAGTGATGATAAGGCCAATAGTGGAAGCGCACTTCGCCTGTAATCCTCAACTACTGTGGCACTGGCTATCTTAACTCTAGCTGCAGGAACACAACAATTCAACAAACATTGACGTTCACATTTAATTAAGATGGTTGTAGCTAGCCAGGCGGACAAACAAGCCCTACCATTAGCCAAAGCGCATCATTATTATAATTCTAATGGTAAAATATATAACTTAATATAATTAATAAAAATACATACATACATACATATAATCACGCCTTTTTCCCGTAGGGGTAGGCAGAGACCACTTTTTTCCACTTGCTACGATCCATTCATAATAAAAATATATATTTTTAATATTTAATATTATTAATCTGACTGGGGATATCATATTTGAGCCGTTTGGGGTAAAGACACCGGGCCCGGGAGCCGCCCGGTTAAGATTTGTGCTCACAAACTCTTTAAAGAAATATCTATAAAAAAACGACTTCGAAAAACAGGAAACTTAAAAAAGTAAAAACAGCTCTTAAAAGCAAGAAGTAATATTGAAATCATATTATTAATTACCTAGATACGTATGTCAGTTTAAAAAAATGTCTATTAAAGTCGGGTGTTTAAAAAAATGTCTATTAAAGTCGGTTAGTGGTCGGCTGGGGGACAATTTTTTTTTCATTTAAACTTTTATAGTTGTTCCATTATCTCCATTTTTTTATTGTGGTGACTCCAGACCTTCATGAAGTAGTAGTGCTTTAAAATACTTCATGAAAACATTAACAAACGCACTAGTCGCCACTACGATTTTCAAAAATTCCCCTCGATTTCTCTAGGAAGCCATCATCAGATCCTGGTTTCCTTATCATGGTATCACCCTTGGGATATTTCCTTTCCAACAAAAAAAGAAACATCAAAATCGGTTCATAAACGACGAAGTTATCCGCGAAAACACATAAAAAAATATATATATACGAGTCGAATTGAGTAACCTCCTCCTTTTTTTAAATTGTCGGTTAAAAATAAGTAGAAACAATTATTTTTAACCGACAATTTAAAAAAAGGGACCCCAGAGGAGCTAGTAGCTACTTGGGCCAGCGTAAAGGCATTGCAATCCAACGTGGCAATACTGCTAGCTTACTGGGCACTGCCAGATGGGGATGATTTGGGGCAATTTTTTTATTTATAGTTAGTAATAATATAGTATTAGTTTATAGTTTTTTATAAGTTTAATTTTAAGTAGTTTAATTTACTTGTTATTGTCTTTGTTTGTAAATAAATTATTTTTAATGTCTTAAATAATTAAAATTCATAAATATGTGGACATTTTTTTACTTTTTAATCTAAGTAAGAAAGTAGAGTCATAAGCCTATAATTAGATATACTGTACCACTGCTAAGCGAATGCCTACATCGTTGAAATCAAGTAACCGCTCTTATTGATTGCTATTAGCTTTATACCCACGCCCGCCAAATGCGGTTTGCTGATCACAAAACTTGATTATGCCTTCAAAACCCGAAACACAAAAACTTTGCCAGAACCTGCGAATTAAATTCAGGTCAGATATCAGGCCGAGCGGTTTGACCTTTAACCTGTCTACTTTGACTTGTCTACCTAGCTGAAACTAAATTGTTATAACACCCTATAACAATTTTGTTTCAGCTAGAGACAAGTCAAAGTAGACAGGTTAAAGCGACACCTGGCTTCGGCAGAAACCAGTGATCTACATTTTTGTCCTGAATAATTATTAAAAAACCGGACAAGTGCAAGTCGGATTCGCCCACCGAGGGTTCCGTACAAATTTATGGGTACTACATATTTTAAAGTTCAGGAATCGAGTCTCTAACTTTTCCCGAAATTCAGTTTCCAAAACCTACAATTACTTATATTATTGTGTTTTATAAGTGAAGTTGTGATTATAGTAACAGTTCACACTTAGTTAGGTTAATGACAAAAAAATAAAAATATCTTATATCTTATATCTTATATATCTTATCTTATGTCATAAATCGAAAACTAAACATCATAAAAATAATTAAAAACCTGTTTAAGCTTGTGCAAATGAACCCCTTTCATACGATACCCCACATGACACGGTTAACTTACTTCAAAATTTGGACCCCCGTTCCTTGCATAAAGACCTTGTTTTTTTGTGATTTAATTAAATATGTATAGTTTTCAGACTTTTCCCTGTATTTGTAGTATAAGACGATATTGGTTGTCAAACTACATAGTTTTATGTTAACGGCAAGTACCCTATAAATTTTGATTCCCTTGAGAGTGTCGAAATATACGATTTTTGCGACATAAACGGCCGTATCTTTTTTTTTTCGTTAGTCCGGTAGTTCCGGTCCGGTAGTTAGTAGGCCGTACCTTAGAAATTTGATTTTTTTACAGCTTCAAGGGACCGCAGAATTGAGTATATGGTTTGAATTTCAACTCGATACCTCCACGCATTTCTGAGATAAAGGGACAGACATACAGACAGACAGACAGACAGACAGAAGACAGACGGACGAACGGACGGACGGACGGAAGGAATTCTTCATTTTATTTTTGGGATTTTTATTTTATTTTTTGGCTTAAAATATGTAGCATCGAAAAATACATTGAACCTTTCATCCTTCTATCACCAACCCCTATTTTTCATATCTATATTAATCACTTGATCAGTTGTCTCCGCCAGGTGTCTACCGGTATCTCAGTTCTCACCCAGTAAATAGCACGGAGTAGGAATGACTATCAATAAGTCCCAAGGCCAAACGATGTCTGTTTGTGGCTTAGATTTGAGCACACCGTGTTTTTCACAGGGAAAATTATACGCGGCGGCATGCTCTCGAGTGGGCAAACCATCCAGTTAGTTTGTGTTAGCTAAGATGTTAGCTAAAGATGGGCTAACAGAAATATTGTACACACTGTGGCATTAATGGATTGATATTGTTTGTTAGTGTTATTGTCGTAATTAATGATATATATAGGAATAAATTATAATCATCATCAGCTCATTTTATGTCCCCACTGCTGCGGCACGAGCCTATGGATGGATAGGGAGAACGGGCTTTTAAACCACCACGCGGCCCCAGTGCGGATTGGTGTTTGTTACGACTGCTAATGCAACCGGGATCAACAGCTTTACGTGCCTTCCAAAGCACGGAGGAACTCGAGATGATACACTTTTGGTCACTCATCCGATGACCGGCCTTTGCGAAAGTTGCTTAACCTCAGCACTCACAGACCGGGCGCATTAACCACTGTGCCACCGAGCTCCTCAAATTATAATAACTAAATATTGAAGTAAAAAAATAAATGTTTAGTGTTTTGTTATTTTTAACAAAATCTAACTCTTTATAAAATCTCTTTTGTTTACTTCAGTGGCCCAAAGAGGAGAGTCTCTCACAACAAAAGACGCCACTATGTTCTGTCTTGCGCTATTAGGCGCTGTAAGTTGTTTTCACACCGTAAAATATGTTTGTCCACACTTGTCATGCTTACTTCTGCATGTCTCACATAAAAAGAATGTTGGCAAACGACACCGAAAAATTATGACAATAGCTTTCATCACGGCGGCTTTGTTATTCTGATTGCTTGTTTATGTAAATGAACGATTGTAGAATAGCAAGATCAACATATTCTGACATAAGGAGCTTACTTATGCAGACGAGGGATGCTTATAAGAGACTCATAAAAGTTAATGTGATACTTCAAACAACTGGCACGATGTTATATTCAGGTTTTTTCGTTGTTAGGTATATATACGAGTATACTCCCTGGCCGATTTCGGCTACGGTGACTGCTAAAAGAAAAAGAAAAAGATAGTTTCGCTAATCCGCAGTAGGTATTAGGGCTACGTTGAGCTGCCCTATCATGTGCCCTCTGATGACTATTAGGTTATTAGGTAACTATTAGGTATACTTTTAATGTAAAATGTACCCAACACTAATTAGACAATGCAAATCATCATCTGTCTATAAACGTCCCACAGCTGGGCTTAGGTCTCCCTACATAAACGATAGCACTTATGGATATTACACCACGCTGGTCCAGTATAAAATAAGAGTTTCCACAAACCCAGGTACGCATGCACGCACGCACGCACGCACGCACGCACGCACGCACGCACGCACGCACGCACGCACGCACGCACGTACGCACGCAAGCACACAATCACGCACGCACAAACGTACGCACACGCACACGCAGTTCCTAGAAATACTTTTTTTTTATTTAACTACATTAATTTGTTTACAGCAGTGTAATACAGAATACAGGTCCAAATTATACTGATTTGTTATCTTAACGTCAACGAATTTCGTGTTTATTTGTTATTTACAATGATACCGACGCGAAACAATGCTTTCAAAAGGTTCTCCTCTATTATTAACAACAACAAAAAACACAGACCAACACACAAAGGGAAAGGAAGTAACAGATTTTTCACTTCGATGTTTATGAAAAGCTTCTCTTTGACAGATCCATTTTCAATTACGAAGGAATGGTTTATCATTCCCATTCGGTACCACTGTGTGACAACAATAACGAAATTTTCAATTTGTCCATTAATCATGAGGGAAAATGATACAAATTTGTCAGCCTCCACTTGCCCCCACTGTTTTGACGTCACCAAATAATTAATGAACCTATACGAGAATAGAGGCAAGTGATGTACCGCGTCACGATATGCGTACTCTATCACTCTATTTACAAGTCGGAACACCTAATTTTGACATATGATCTAGTGACGGCCATGTAAATTATTATTAATGATGTTTGCCGCCTATCTGATCGTAAGGTGTATTCTGATAATAGATAGTTTTCTTTAGTACAAAATTACATTTAATTTAGCTGGAAATGATAGGCAACACCTCCCACGGTAGTAGGTACAATACTTTGATATTTTGTTGGTGGTTGGTTGGCTTGGTTGTACCTATCTCTTGATTAAGTTCGCCTTTTTTATACTTGGGAAAACTCATTGCCAAGTACCACCACGTCTGGGGAGACGCGAGGGTTATGTGGGGCTCTCCCCACAAGTCCCGCGATTAAGGGGAAGGGGGGCACACCTACTAAAAGCCAATTCTATCTTTCTATATTATATTCTATTCTAAAAGCCGGTGACTCAAGACCGTCCATTGATTGGTCAATCTCCGGATATTCACCCAGCCAGCAGCCCATCCCATCCCCCACCGTTTCGGTTTAAGTTCACCTGGCCAGCTATACATGACATAGCATCTTAATCTAAGTCACTGTTGTTCGGGTTAAATGTGTTTGACCTTTTTACACACCTCTGCGATATCGATCACGGAAATATGAATTAACGTAAGGGCCAATATCCCGAAAATGAGTTATATACACCGTTGGATTTTCTTGCATAGCTTTATAGAGCTATCAAACCTAAGCAACTTTGCCATAGACAACAAGTAAATAGAATAAAAAGTGAAAAAATACAAGCAATTATTAAAAATAAAATTTGTTTTTTGCTTCTCCTGAAAAGTAGACCTTTGTCATCATCATCATCATCATCTCAGCCAAAAGACGTCCACTGCTGGACAAAGGCCTCCCCCAAGGATATGAGAGGTGTTTGCCGTAATCGCCACGCTTGGCAGGCGGGTTGGCGATCGCAGTAGGTTGAGGGTAACCTCAGAGAGATGCTGCTGCCCATCCTCTGGAATGGTCCCTTAGTCGGCTTTTACGACACCCACGGGAAGAGATGGGGTGGTGCAATTCTTTAGGCACCACACAGAGACCTTTGTACCTTACATTAATTCATATTTCCATAATCGATATATATATATTCTATTCTATCAGTGTTGATGTGAGAACACATGTAGTATTGTTTTAATATATTTAGAGATCTACTCATACGAATAACACTGGAATATTGTTTCGTACACAGATTAAAATCTAGGCCATCATTTCATGCCGATCCAATATTCACTGGGGGTTTGCCCTCGCTTTGATAAAGCCGGGACCTCTGATGACAAATGTCAGTGACCTTTGCTTACCTTACCCTGCGATTGCGATATTTACTTTGAAAACGGTACACGACATCAATGCCTTTGGGATCTGTGAGTTTACAAAAACAAATAAGTAGAAACATCTCTGATAGGATACATCCTCAAACGTAAAGATAAAATAAATAAAATTGTTTTACGAATACGCAGTGTCCCGGGTAGTGTAATTTTAAATATAAGGTACCTAAGTATTTAAAGAATAAATATTGAATTTATCCTTATTTAAATAATTGTTTCTTTGACCCCGCTGTTAATTAAAGTCTAGACCAAAAGCTTAACGGTATGTGTTCTATTAAAGAAAGTTAAAAAAATCAGGTTGGCATTGATTTTTCGATCACTTTTTATAAATAAACTAAAACATACTTTCAACGATACTACAAAATTGTTTATAGCCTGAACAAATTTAGCACTGCAAGTTAAACTTTCAAAACACCTAAAAGTGGAGTTGTATTCGCTCTTCCCATTCGCAAACTTTAATTTCCCGTGTCGTGGAGTTCACTGGAGGCTCTCCACCGCAGCACCGTCCCCTGAATGTAATACATACCGCTAACACCGGCGCCGGCGATTGATTGCTTCACAGTATAACCAGAGCCGTAGGTCGATTATGATTCCTATTCGAGACACACTTACCCGTACCCGATCCGATCCGAGCCCTTCGGAGAATCTAGTATGGCACGGGGACAAGCACTAGTGCGTGATGCCGTTCCCTTGAGAAAATCTCCGTAGGTGATTCGTTTCACACGGCTTGAGAACCCTTTAAGTTTCTCGCCGCCCCCAAAAAATCCCGGTGAAGCTGAAAATGCCGTTTGAGGCAATCAACAAACTCTCTCAATAAAAATTAAAAGGAAATTTTTACCATTGAAAAAATGGTTATCAGATGCAAATCGCCTGAGACGTATTTTTGACCATAGCTCCGAGGATTTTGGGAGGATCTAGATGGGAATAGTACCAAGAGTTGATGAATTTATCGTGACACGTGTGGTCTTTTGAATTTTAAAAATCGACTGGTAACTTTTTTGGAATTTAAAAAAAATCTACACAAAGTCGGGTTTTTTGGAGAATGTTTGTTTACTAAATCGTAAATATTTCGAAAAAAAAACCGATTTAAGATAAAATTAAAAAAAAAGTTTTAGGGTATCAGTTTAGCTACAAAATGGCGAAAAAATTTTGGAAATCGGTAAATGAGTGTGAAATAGGTGATCCCTTTAGATTTGGTATTGTAGAAAAACGGGTATTTCCGTATATAAAAAGTAATGTAGCTTCTATGATTTGATTATTGAATAAAAGCGTGTTACATTTTGATGAAACATTAAAGAACATTAGCATATTACACCTTCATTATATTTCTTTTGCAATCACAATGAAACACGCTTTTATTTATAGAAAAAATTGGGCCTCTTATAAAAACGCAAAGATTTTTAAATTAAATTATTTTTTACTTGTTAGTTCTTTTTTTTATTAACAAGTAATAAAAGCTTGTTTTTAAAAAGTTTTTTTTTTAAATTTTTTTTTTAACTTATTAGTATTTTTGAATGATATGTTTGTACACCCTCATACCATTTAGCCCTCGGTACGTGCTCACCTTGGCATTGGGTCATCCATCTAATCCAACTAATCAAAGACAGAATCCACATTCATAACAAACGGAACGAACGAACGAACGAACTTATTTTCCCGAGTTCCTATAGCCATCTTCCAGCTCCATCATCAGACCCTGGTTACCGTCTAGCACTAAAGTACTCGTCAATACGAATCATACGAGCCCAAACTCGATGGGATTGTGTCGCTTAATTACCGAGTTCCTATAGCTATCTTCCAGCTCCATTATGAGACCGTGGTTACCATCTAGCACCAAAGTACTCATCAAGACGGATTAAATCCACATTCGATGGGGTTGTGTCGTTTAACTACCGAGTTCCTATGGCCACCTTCCGGTTCCACCATCAGATCAGCTCTTGCATTGTCATCCCATTTTCACATGCATGCAAAATTTCAGCTCAATCCGTCAACAGAAAGTGGGTCAAATTTCAATTTCTAGATTTGACCCAAACAAATTTGTTACAGAGCAAGCTAAATAAAAGCTTGTAATAAAAGCTTGTAACTAAATATAAGCTTGTAATAAAAGAAACCACCCGTTGTTTTGTCCCTTGTGTACTATTACTGCAGGAGGGAAGACTGAATGAAGACCATAGATGTTGCCCTGTACATGGGGTCGGGAAGATAAAATAGCTATTGACACGAAAAGATGCAGTTGGTCAGCTTCGACCATTGAAAAGGGTAGTAGATGTGCGATGTACGGGCAGCGGTGACGGGTGGCAAGCAACGGGCGAACCGTACCTACGTATTTTTTAACCTTTTAGCCACTTCATTTCGGCAAAGATACCCAATAAAACAAGAAAATTCCTATGTGATGAGAATGACCATAGTATCTTAGACAGAACACCTTGGGCAAACGTACAGGCTTGTGTTGTTTACCTTATCCTTATTACCTAGGACCTTAAAAATTATCAGTGTCAGCAACCTTCGATTTTATAATTCTACTGGTGATACAAGAGTCCGTAGGCTACAGAAACCGCTTTTTCATTATATGGGCCGAATGCATTATTGTCACTTCAATTGAAAAAGGATAATTTGCCGGAATCCCGATCTTAGACCCACGTTCGTTTGATGAAGATGACTTACTATTTTGATTATTGTAATGTGGAACTCCTCTACTCCTTCTGTGGGGAGGCTATAGCTTATTAAAAACACTCCACACTTTATAAAACATACGCTAAGTAATTGTTTTTAAATTTCCATTAGGTATAACCTATTAACTACTTTCGTATTGTCAGGTAGCCCATCCCGAAACAGATTTTCTTTCAAAAGATGAAATCATGTTCGGTGTATTCTATTCCCAAGAAATAAAAATGTTCATGTCGTTCGTCTTTTGTAAAAACTAAAATGAAAGTTGTAAGAACGGAACAACTTCTTTTATAAAACTTTATCGTGCGATCAATCATGATGACGGTCTTCATGTGTTCATTATTGTAATCGGAGCGAAATGCTTAAAGTGGGTTCCGACGGGCGGAGGTCAATACTTTTTGAGGGATATCAATTTGCTAATGGAACCTTATGGAGTAGCATGTACCCGACTTACTTACATAGGCTGTTAGGTGTCTGGTATCGATCGGTATATTACTATATACGACATGTAATTTTTCAATCAAGTTGTTAGCTAGATTTAGTACAAAAAAAATATGTATCAGCGGTTTCATTTTCAACCCCTAGAGTATTCACCTTAAGTAGGTAGATATATTTTACAATACTCCTTCGTTAAACATTCAAAACAAATGAAATTAAAACGTAAGGTGTGTAACGGTTCTGCTTTTGTTCGTAGACTTTTTAGCTGACTGTACAAACGAGCTTACATGGAAGCCTTGGTTCTTCGCCAGGGCTTGATTGAAACATTATTTTATGATAGCTATCCAGAGAGTGAACGGAAAAGTTTTAAAGCATCCAACCGATCTGTAGTCGTTTGGAAACCATCTTGTTCATAAAACAAACATAAAAATACTTGAATTGAAAATATATTAAGGAAATCCTTGAACTAAAAACTTCTTTGTGTTAAAATGTTAGGGGACTGTTAGCTTTATTAAGCCAAATCTTAGGTTATTTAAACAAAATGTATAACTATTTGTCTCTCAAAAATGTAAAAAGTTTTGACCTATATATTCAATTTAAAAAGTTCAGATATCAAAGTTTAGCCCATCAGAGTTCAGTTACGAACCCACAACCGCAGTAATGGCGCCGGCGGGCGGCGGCTATTAACTGTGCGGGTAACAGCAGATAAATTACACATTTTTCAGAGGGTATCAGCAAGTATCCATTTACTAATGGCACAGTTACCAGCGATCTTATATTCGTTACTATGGACAAATCGACTGAAATATTTGTATAGGTAACACTAAAGCATTCAATAAGTACTGTGTACACAATTGCATCGCCTTGGACCAGATACCTTAGAAAAACAAATTATGATGGGAAATTTGGAGGGCAAGAGAGCTCAAGGCTGGCTGCCTGCTGGATTGGCTCTTAACCACGAGCTCTTACAACAATATTATTGCAGTTGTGAAAACGAGACGCGTGTAGCGGCGAATATACACGCGTCTCTTTTCCACAACTGCAATAATATTGCTGCTCATAGTTAGGGGGCTGATATCATCACCAAGGCCACTCAAAACCGGCTACACGACTCCATCCACATCGCGGGTGATAAGGCCGGATGGAGAGCACTTGTCTCCACCACCAGACGAGGTCACGATCCTCAGCATTGAGGGAACGACTGATTGGATTGGACACAATTGTAGATAAATAGTATATTTGGTATGTAAGTGTAAGTAAAATACATGCTTTTAAATAACTGATTTACCATCAATATTTTTTTTGCTAAGAATATTTTTTTGTAACTTACTAAATTCAACAGATTTTAAAAACATGTAAGTACATATTAAAACTGTTATTGTATTGTACCAAATAAAGATTTTTTTCTATTTTTATTTCAAAACATTCAAATAATTACGGTTATACTTTAAAAGAGTATCTTTTTAAAGTTTAACCGTAGTCAAAAAAATACAAAGTAGAAACCATATACTAACCTAATCTCACAGACTGATTATTATATTTTTTTATAACTATTGTTAAAAATCAATCAAATATTAAAGAAGCTAGGCCCTATAGTTAATGGTTCTTTAAACGAATGATGATAGCTATCTACTCAATAGTTAAGATTGTGTAGCGGTATGAAGATATTTTTTTTACACAACGTCATAAGTATTGTAAACTCGACAAACACCTCGATGGCATAGTGGCAAAGCGCTCAGCCCGATACCCGAAGGTCCCGGGTTCACCCCTGGTCTGGCAGTGTTTCGGATTTTTCGATGGATAGCCCGGGTTTGTGATCACCAACTCACATTTGGCAACGTGATGATTAAGCCAATACCCATCGATTGTAATGATGACTTGATTTCTATGATGGAGGCCTTTGCCCAGCAGTGGGACTGTAGGTATATAGGCTATTTACTTTACTTACTTTACTACTACATATAGTAAACTGGCCATCATCTCACGATGGTAAGTGACGAAAGGGCGGAGATGTAAACACACTTCACCTTAAGCCCTTTCCAAGGAGCTGGGCTATTTTGTCTCAAACCGCCGGAACACCACAATGCTTTTAACATGATTGTTATGGTGTGACAAACTGAGACTCTACTGCACAAACATTATTTTTTAAACGTTATTTCTATTTTTAGCGATCTCAATGCAGACTACACAACACAGTTGTTGATTTTCAATCAAAAAGGCCACGTTTCAAAGTTAGTTGTTTGTTTCATCCACTTTTAAGCGTTGTTTGTAAAAACAAACGCTTACTTAATAAATCTGAATATGCATATTCCCGAGTACCTACAGTAAATAAAAGTACTGTCCCACTGCTGAGCAAACACTACCATCATAGAAATCAAGTCACCGCTACATTATTGATGATGGAAAGCGTGGTGATTACGCTTGCCAAATGCGGGTTGGTGTTATTGGAATAATAATTTAGAAGAATTTTTATGTCTATGGTCTATGGTTATTGGCTGACATTTGGTTTAATTAAAATAAATATAGGTTTGGAACTGTGGTCTGGAACGATTTTGAATATTTTCAGACAGCTATCAAGTAGTGAAAAATATTGTGAGTCAAAAAAGAAAGTCTATTGCGCTTACTGTTGTTTTGATAAGTTAAATTTACATAATGTTATACGTATTGCCTTTGTCTGTTTTGTATTAGTAATGTTTGATCTGTAATAAATGCATATGTGGAATGCAATTAAAGTTATGAGAATTATGAAGTAAAGTATGTGTTTTATATAAGAAATCCCAAAAGTATGGATATTTACGCAAGGGTGAGGAGCAAAGATACCTACAACAGGTGATTACAAGCCCGGGCTATGCATCGCGAAATTCAGAACATACTTTGCCTGACTTGAGAGTTGAACTCAGGACCTTCGGAGGACCAGAGCACACTCATCATAATCATTATTTTTAGCCCACATCAACCCACTGGTGGGCAAAGGCCTCCTCCATGTTACGCCATTCTTTTGTTTTGAGCTGATCGTATCCAGGTTTTTCAAGTGACTAGCTCATATACTAAGTACGGTCTCGGACCGAAATTTTAATGGACGCACTAAATACTACGGTAGGCGGTGCGGTACTCTCATAATAACAACATGTATTTACAGCGAACGGGGCAAATTTATATGTCGCTTAATGGTCTGGGAACTTTGCGCGTGAATATAACGTTGGCCAGCGTCATCCAACTTTCTAACAAATCATTGCTGATATTTTAAACTTTACTATTTATTTATTTCATAGGAACAAAATCAGATAACAAACTGTAACATTCAATTGGTCATTCATTAGATTTTGAGTTCTTTGTTTTGTTAACCCTAAATATTGTACACGGCATTAAAATATTAAAATAAAGTCCAATAGCAACATACAGCATTAGATATACTATAAAAATAGACAAGCGCCCGTTCCCTATATTCTATCTGTCTGTTGTTTTGCTTACTGGAGTTAGAAATTTGACATAATTTGTATGAAGCTTATGTTGAATTTGTATCTATAGTAGGCAAAATAACAGATATATAGGTTATTGGGAACGGGCGTGAGTCTTTTTTGTTTATTTCAGACGATATCACAGGCGATAGTTTTGTGGTGGGAAGCTATGCGCTAAAAATAGATAAATGGTCATTGAACGTTACTTGCATATTTTTATTTTAAGTTTGTGAACTCAATATACAAAGGGTTATTATGTTTAATAATTTGGTGTACAAAGTGCATGTATTTATACCTATTGCGGGATTAGGGTTACTAACCAAGTATGTAGTACCATATTTACAGGACTCTATAAAACGTACGTTTGAATGAAACTGTGATTGATTTTACTGCGATTTACCGAATGAATTTTAGACCGTATCAACTTTTACATAACACAGGATAAGCGCTGCTTATCATTTTCAATATTATTAAAAATTGTCAATGCAATTTATATAGTTATGACAATTAATTATTGTGACTTCACAAAAAATATGTTTACATGATCTGCTTATTTTCGATCAATAATGGATCGAAGCTGCTTATATAACAGAGACTAAGTATATAAGTAAGTAGGTAAGTATATGTATGTATTTGTATGACTATCACAATGTTGGGCAAAGGCCTCCAAAATGAGTAATCAGAGACACAGAGCACACAAAATTCAAATATCTACAACCTTATTTTTAGTTTGTACGAAAATCGAAACACGGGTCAAATATTTTCATTTAAAGATTCAGTACAAAAAAAAAATATCTTGAAAACTCACGAAGTTACAAGCTTTTTTATTCTTTATTTTAGATTTAATAATTTAAAAATTTTGATTTTGTAAATATTATTTTGTCAAAATGTAACATGGTATAAAAAATATTGAAATCGATTCTATTACTGATTCTGAACAAACAGTTTTCAGGTTTCCTATAAACTAAAAATAACGTTGTATATAAACAGCATCGATTAGAAAAATAGAATCTGCAAAACTTGCAAGATCACAATGCAAACGCGCAAGCCGCTGCGCCATCAAGCTTTTCATATTTATTCGATTGGCTCAAAAATAATTCCACGAGATGCGGACTGGGCAACACAAAAATCTCTTGACAATATCTCACAAAAGGTTGTTGAAACCGTCGCTCCCTCTGTCGCCGCTCTAACGGAGGGTCACACAAATCTTCTAGCTTCATAACACTACAATGGGCATTCCAATATAAATTTATATCTCCCATTCAGCTGCATTCGCCGAGATTCGTATCGCGCGATCTGAAATATATCTCGTTCTAGCGAACTTTAAGAAGCCGTATGCGAGGCGACGTTTCAATATAAAGCTACCTGCCATATTACGTGTCTGTAAAGGTTCAGCGTGGACTTACTATTTGTTCGCTTGTATCTTATTGTCTTGTTTTCTTATTACATTATATACGAGCAAGTGAATGGGTTCAAGCAACAAAGGATGACATTGTGTCCATGAAATACTTCGATACACTCTCTTTTCGTATCAAGCAAGCTTTATGATCTTATAGATAAACAGTAAATTGTTTATGCACTTTTCAGTACTTAATAAATATTTAAATGTTATCATACGAGTAAAACAGTTTTATATTGTGTTGTAGTAAAGTTTTGTAAGTCTAAAAACTGTTAATACCTTTCACTTAAGGCGACGCACCGCTAAACAATAAATCTCATACGGAGCGTTTGCGCCATAAGAAAAACTGTTTTTATTCCTTCAAATTAAAACTACAAATTATTTTAAAATAATGAACTACAATATTGAAGTGTGTGTTAAGACTAATCTATTAAGAAAATGTAGATGCTTAAATTGGTCTGGTTAGCCTGTAAAATGCATATCTATGTTTTAAAAGAGGTTACTTTGATATTTTTTTCTCTGTTATAAAAACTGACAAATCGTGTTTCTGCAACTAGCAATATGAAGTCAATTAAATGAAAAATCATGTCATCAAATATCACTTTCATATGTTTTGTAAATGTTGTGAAAAATCAAGATTCCCGCCACGTAAATTTCCAATGCGTCGCCTTAATATTCGTGGCTCGGAAGGCCCGTTCAGCCGTTGGAACGGTTGCTGTTGTTGTTGTTGAAAGGTCGTTTTAAACTGCCGTGATGAGCTAGTGCCTAATCTCCCTTGTAATAATGTATAGCATCAGTCTGATTCCTAGCCATTTATTATTCACGGCAGGGAAATCTTTTTAATAGCGACCTGCAATGCACCAACCTAAGGCAAAAAAAAAAATATATTAAAAATAATTGTTAAATCTAAAAGCTTAGCAGACTGACATTAAATAAACAACCCCTAAACTAAAAATGACAAAATACCAACAGGAAAGGAACGCAAATTTGGTTGTGTATTATAAAACGTGTTGTGTCTATCATAAGGTGCAAAATAGATTGTAAAACGACGCTTAGCTCTCACAGTGAAGAGATTAAAATTCACTCGCTTTTGTTAACTCGTGTTCTTCAAAATTTAATTAGGTACAAGTCGAACAGGCAGGCTTTAGACAGTCAAGTGACTGAGACTTTTATCGAAATAATTGTTTAAGGTTTATGATTTTGCTTTTTCTGAACTCTTTTGACACAGATAATAGTTCAATTCGTAGAAGCATCGTCGGTTGCCGAGCGAATAGATGCTCTCATTGAATGAAAAAAACCATGGTTCAATCCCCATAGTTCCGTTAGACAACTGATAGATAGCCTAGTAAGATAACCACACCTAACACAATTTGAGAACTCTTAGCCTTGAGACATGACATCGGATCGTTGTGTGTGTTCTACCGTCTGTATAATGGAGAATGCTCTGAGGAACTTTTTGATTTGGTGCCCACTTCCTCCTTCTACCATCGCCATCGCCACCGCTCGCCATCGGAACAGGGCACACGCACACTTCCTGGAGCCGCTGTTCGCTCGAACGGTTCGCTTCCAGAGAAGCTTCATCCACGTACCATCAAACTGTGGAATGAGCTGCCTTGGATATTTTCCCATTAAGAGCGTTTACGCCGCACACTAGCGCAGCGAATGAAAAAAAAAACATATCTAGTAATTAGAGATAGAAAATTAAGCATTTTTACGTCACCTAATGAACATATGACATGTTATGGTTTAGTTAAAAGACGTTACAGCTAAAAACGGCCCCTTTTAACTATAACGCCGTATTTAACTAAACCATAACTTGTCAGATTTTCATTATGTGACGTAAAAATGCTAAATTACTTCATTCAAATAGTTTGTTGAGCATAATTTGATTTTCTATCTCTAATTACTTTATATATCATCGGCGGCGCAAGCGTGCGGCGTAAATGCTCTTAAGCTACGACATAGACCCTTTTAAAAGGGGATGCAAAGAGGTTTTACTCAGGTCGGCAACACAAATGCAACATCTCTGATGTTGCTGATGTCCATGGGCGGCGGTGACCGCTCACCATCAGGCGGCCCGCCTGCTCGTATGCAGTAAATATAAAATATAAAAATAATATTGTGTCATGTATAAAGGTAAATACACAAGTGTATTTGATTTTCGAATAGGTTAACAAGACTATTATTTAGAACTAGTGACCTGCTCGCGACTTCGTTTACTTCAGTGATAGATAGTAACCCGTCAAAAAAAAATGTTTTGATAAAAACATTGCCCTTACAATAACAAACACAACAAAAAATAAATCATCCAAATCGGTCGAGCCGTTCTCAAGTGAATGCTCTGACATACATGTGGCATGTTGTACTAACGTAATTAGGTTTTGGAAATTTGGAGTATGGCCCGACCGACTGCAACAAGAAGAAACCGCAAGAAACCAATCAAGCTCAATTTCTTTCTCCGGTATTGAATTACGATATTATGTTTCCCACCACCACATTTTCAAAACATTAATAATAAAGTGGTTATTGATAACCTACCTTGTACAATGTAGATTATTTTAAATTTTCCAAAAATAGGCAGCCAACAAAGTATTGAAATAAAATTGAAGCAATTACACGACTTCCATCCTTATATGAAAGCTTTGATTCCCAAAAAGATTTACGAGGTATTATGTGAAAAAGTACCCCATGTCTCATCATAAAATCTCAGAATGATAAATTGGATGTATACATAACAAACAAGATTTCGAATGGAGTCTTGCC
The DNA here is from genome assembly GCA_947562085.1 of Eudonia lacustrata. NCBI lineage: Eukaryota > Metazoa > Arthropoda > Insecta > Lepidoptera > Crambidae > Eudonia > Eudonia lacustrata. Next base: position 17,723,168 of record OX387342.1, on the reverse strand, counting down.
AAATAGAGTCGCAAGCTGGGGAGCGATGCAGATTGGGGGCTGGCTTTCAAATAGGGTCTTAGTAATGGTTGCTTAAAGCATTTTGCTAGATAACAGATGTTTAAAAAGGCTTATGCATAACGCTACCACATATAAACTTTGAAGTTATTTGTAAACAAATACTATTGCATTATAATAAATTATAGTGCAATTGATTATGCACTGGATTCGCCTGCATGTTGCCCAGTAGCCCGATTTCTATTGTTATGTATAATATGTATAATTAAATTTATTTAATTTATTTCGTTTAAATCATTTATTGCACTTACTTATTTCATTTAATATTTTGTAGTGTTTAGTTAATTGACTTAATGTTATAATTTGTCTGATATTGAATTATAAAATGTTATTGATTGTATTGTTTTGTAAACTGTAATTTAATATTAATAATAAGTTTTGGTATTTCCGGACCAATATGACTTAGGAATCTTCAAGAAACGAGCCTATTCCTTCCTTAAAGGCCGGCAACGCATCTGTGATTCCTCTGGTTTTGCGGGTGTCCATGGGCGGCGGTGATTGCTTTCCATTAGGTGACCCGCCTGCTCGTTTGCCTCCTTCTAATATAAAAAAAAAAAAAAGTTTACTAACATTTATGGATGTTTGTTATCTTTATGAAATAAATAATAATTATTATTATTATGAATGTTTCAAATGCCATACATACCTAGAGGAGTGTTGGTCTTAAAGTCTTAATAATATACACCATCAAAAACCAACTTGTAAAAAAACCAAGTCTCGCAACTCAGTTCTTTTACCGTAAAAAGTTGTGAGATCCATGTAATACCAAGTCGGTTAATTTATTCAGTCCCTACTTAAGGTCCTTCTGTCTTAAGTTATACGTAATTAGCTAACCTAACAACATCATATTATAGTGACCATATCAATATTAAAAATCTTTTATGTTTTAAATAAATAGATTGACTTGGCCATCGCATGAAAACACAATGTGTCTCACAAGTAATACATATATTATATTAAATTAGATTGTTTAGCGAGATTGCCAAGGCAATCTATTATTTTCCACGTTCCAAGTTCCACGTCTGATTAATTCTTTGCCTACCTCCACGCGTGATGCAATCACTGAACACAATATTAAATACCAATTAAAAAGTTATTTTTTGTCAGCTTTAAAATAAGTATTCTATGTTGTGTTCGGTAATGTGATCGTACTGTCAGAACGGTGTCGATTCTTAGAATTTATTATAATATGAATGTATTTGATTACCTACTTTATTTCTGATAACGTGGAAGAATACCATTGTTAGGTACTACACACAAACCCAAGAGGCTTAAGTAGTACCCCATATTATAAAAGTAATGTATGTTTTGATTCCGATAATAAATAAATTAAAAAAATTAAAACATAACAGATTTTTAATATTGTAGATAGCTACACCTATTATTCCATTATATTATATATATACAGGTACACTGATTCATTAACTGCAAATTGTAATCCTATATATTTATAAAGGATAACAAAGTTATTTATGTAGTTGGTGTATCAGAAAACTGGACGGAAATTGCAAAATATTTTAGCTTTTCCAGGATTTCCACTAAACAATAAATTGTATTCTAAATTTGAAGCTTCTATGTCTGCTAGAAGTGCCTTAGAGTTTTGATGATCGGTCGGTCAGTCAGTCAGTCAGTGAGTGAGTGACAAAATTAAGAAACTTTGACTAGATATAATTCTTAAACTACTGGTTCAAATTGAATGAAATTTGAAATATACCTTGTTTATACAATGCCTGCTTGGTTACTGAAAATTCATGCTTCTAGTTTTATCCACAACGACCACCCTAAAACTATAGGGGGTCGAAAATGGCCTGAACTGTTTCGAGAAAAGGATGGCAAGGCCGTGCCGCTTTTTTGCTCGACTGTATGTATGTTGTATATAAACTCACTAGAAAGTTTCACATTAGGTAAAAAGGACTTTACAGTGGATATATTCCACAATAATTTATATAGCTTGCAAATGCAAAATTTTAAAAATGTTAAAATGATAAAGCCCTTTATATATGTATACTTAAATTTTACTTTTTATTTTCAAGTGCTAATTGCTGCACTGAAGGTCCGATTCCTGGGTCGGGTGGGCGTTTAATTTTGTCACTGTTAATTTAATAACTGTGTGTTCATCATCATCATCATCAGCTCATTTTATGTCCCCACCTGCTGGGGCACGAGCCTTCTTTATGGATGGATAGGGAGAATGGAGAACTGTGTAATAATAGTTTGTGTTTTTTCATGTAACTCTGTTTAAGGTCCATAAATAAATAAATAAATAAATTAGAACTGGCTTATTGATTTTAAAAAATTGCTTTGTAGTTTGTTTATGCTACAAATCTTTACTGTACTAAATATTATACTCGTAGGTATCTTTAAAAACATTGTTGCTAATAATAGTCGAAAAGGTTTGAAAGAAAACAGCGTCTATTAACGAAATTGGTACCAATTTCTTAATCCCCAACAAATTAGTTAGAAGGTACTTCTTTGCACAGAAAACCTACTTTGATAGATTACGGTAATTAACTTATAACTTTTATGTTCAGTAAGACTGCTAGTTCATTTTATGGTTTAGTTTGTTTCTTAGTAGTATATTTTCAGCGCGCCCGGTCATCGAGTGCTGAGGTTAAGCAACTTTCGCAAAGGAAGGTCACCGCACCGGTTGGGTGACCAAAAATTTATCATTTCAAGCTCCTCCGTGCTTCGGAGGGCACGTAAAGCCGTTGGACCCGGCTGCATTAGCATTCGTTAACAACCACCAATTCACAGTGGGCCCGCGTGGTGGTTTATGGCCCGTTCTCTCTCTCTATCCATAGGGAAGGCTCTTGCCCCAGCAGTGGGGCCATAAAAATGAGCTGATGATAATGATGATTAAGATGATGATAATGATGATGATGATTTTGATGATGATTTTCAGCGTATATTTACTACTGAGGACCTATTCATAAATGTCGAAAATCAACAAAGCGAATAACATTATTGATGTTATAGCGACACACTTAGGTAAGTTAAGATTACAATACTTTTGATAACGTATTATTTTTTTGTACGCGAAGTACAACATCTATTAATGATTGTTTAGTAACAATACTAACGAATGGTATTGGCATCTCTATCTCTACCTCAAAAACCACGAGGTTTCCATAACTTCTAATATTGACTATCCACTGGGAACCGAACCCAAGAGCACACGGCCTGAGACTGCTGCTTAACCAATAGACGGTTAGTTAGTTAATTAGAATTCTCCGTTTCTCAGTTGGTACTTAAACGGTCTCCATCGTCTAATTAATTGTGAAGGAGACTTAAAACTAAATAGTCCTACCAGCCTGTAGTGAGAATTGGATTTCATAAATCCTGATGCTTATAATATAAGTGTATATTATACGCATCAGGATTTATGAAACCAGCCGAAGGCGTTACGAAAAGTTAGAAATGAAAAAGTTTTATTCCTTTCACAATCACGAATTAAAAAGTTCGGCAATTTTTTTTTTCAATATTTTGTGTAATATTAAACAGTTTTGCTACAAATTATTACCGGCCTCCAATTTTTTAAAAAGCATTACAAAAATTCTCATTTGTCCTTAAACCAAAAGGGGCTATCTCGAATCCCTCCAATTTAATTAAGGGCTAAAAACCCTTATCGTAACGTTTCTAAATGCGCATATTTTTTATCGCTCCGTTTTAAGCCAATATAGCAGAAATAAAAATGAAATGCTATTTTCTTTCCGGAGTATTCGTTTTGTATCTTTATTTAATCTCATGGAAACCTTTTTTATCTATGAAAATTATATACGAACATAAAAATTATATACTTATGACATAATGATTTATGACAGTAAAAATCCAATACTTCAAATAGAAGAACTAGATTATATATTCCTGTTATTCAAAAAAGAGGACAAAATAAATCTAATAGATATTTTCAAATAGATATTGTTCCTTTCTTCATTCTTTTAACTCTTAATTGCTCGCGTGGGGTATACTTTACCCCACGGAGATTTTATAGTGTTTTAACTCCGCCATTTTTAAAGCAATCGTCACAGCGTTTTCAGTAGCTGCCTGAATATCTTTTTCCATCCTGATTCAGTCACAAACTCCACTCTATACCGTCTTGTTATGTCAAGAGGTCACGTCTGGGCTATATATTGCCCCACGTGAGTGTTAGTGTTACTTTTTTGACGAGTTAGTAAAGTTATTTTTAATTTATTGATTGTGTAATTAGGTTCAAAGTGTTGAGTTTTATTGTTATCACCAATTAAATTTGTGAGTACATTTAATTTTACGCAAATTATGTTGCGTAAAAGTTTAAAAAAAAAACAATCTTTTCAACACTTTTTCAGAAACTAAATTAATTATATTTTTAGTCAAAACTCTCAAAAAGGGAACTCGACTAACGACCACATGTGCTTATTATTACGTCGGAAGACGCCATAAAAAATGACCGTTGGTTATATTTTACTGAATTCCCAACTTTGCTGGTATTAATGCATAGGTTATTTATAAAAACAAATTCGACTACGAAATATCGAGAAGGGAGATTCTCTTGCAGTTGATTTAACAAAAACTCACTAACAAACGTTCAAGATGCTGACTTTACGTCCAGAGTTCATCTTCAATTTATAAATGATGCCTTAAATGTCTAAGATCGAATTATAAAAATATAACTCTTCTGTGTGCTAAATGCGACCAGCAGGTCTGTCATGGCTACTCCAACATGACATGTGTGTTTAATGTACTGATTAAAAAGTGACTAGATGTTTGGATTTATATTTTTATTAGTTTAACACAAATGTTAATAATGAATACTGTTTTCATTTAGTTTGAAGTAGCTTCTGTATGATTGTTATCATAAACTTTATGAAAAGTGGTTAAAAGAGATTTTAATTTACCATTGAAATTGGGGTTATATATACCCCAACGCAAGTATAAGTGTAACTTTAATCATGCGACTAATTAAGGGTTAAATGTTAAAAAAAAATTAAACGAGGATTAAGCCCTTAGATAGAAACTAGACTTTATTTTAGATTAAATTTATTTGAAATCGTGTGTGTTAATAAAAGCAACCCCCTGAGAACTAAAACAGTTCTAGACATTCCGCTTCTCAATTTCATAACATTGCCTGCCGTATCTATATTCATTTCATTTTCTATGTAAAATATGATACAAAGCCCTTTTATGATTATGAAAGACAATAAAAACTCCTTGCTGTATTTTGTTATTTGTTGAAGCTCCGGTTATAACAAGAAAGAAAATGAAATCTTTTAGCCAGAGCCATCTCTTTGAAAGTTGATAAGCGAAGCATCCAAAGCTTTTGTTACGCCATGGTTGTGCATTTTAAATCATGTTTGAAAAAGTACGTAAATTAAAAGATTTTATTATAGACCGTAACTTAAGTTATTATTAATTGACAGAACTTGATACTGCTGACAATACTATATCCACAATGGATGGTCTGAGAAGACACTAGATACCTACTAACTTAGACCTAATTATTACTGAGTTTGAGATATTTTTTAGTTATGTTTGTCTATTGAAGTTTTTAATAATTGTTTAATTACGTACTAATATTGTGATACCACTGGAATTTACTGTTGTAGTTGCCTTACAAATAAATAAAATCAAAAAAAAACAAAGAATAAGCTCCGAATAGCTATTCCCTGTTTTATTCCTTTCGTGTAAACGTCATTTGAAATTAGAGTAAAAGAGACAAAGCACGGAATAACTATTCGGAGCTTATTGTTTGTTTATTTGTAAGGCACTTAGGGTCTTACAAATAATCAAAGAATAAGCTCCGAATAGTTATTCCGTGTTTTGTTTCTGTCATGTAAGCATCATTTCAAATTAGAGTAAAAGAGATAAAACACGGAATAACTATTCAGAGCTTATTCTTTGTTTATTTGTAAGCACTTAGGGGCTTATTAATAAACAAAGTGTAAGCTTGGAGTAGTTACTCTGTGTTTTGTCTCTTTTTCTCTAATATGAAATGAAGTTTACATGACGGGAACAAAACACGGAGTAACTACTCCAAGCTTACACTTTGTTTATTAATACGGGGGTTAAAGTTTTGCGGTCGTTTATAAATAGCAAACAAATCGTAAAGTTTGTAACTTCATCGGTACATCAAATTCAAGTTTAATAAGATACATTTTTACGTAAGATACGTATCAATTGATGTTCACCTAATAAACGTACAGCTTTAATATATTACTTTTACGAAATCAAGTGTATTGTAAAAATTAAGCTACTTTTCTATCGCGAGAGATTTAATTATCAACGTAGCGCAAGTGAACTGGAATGGAATCCCTTGATGTACCTAATAGGAAGAGCAAAATAGTTACAGACAAGCGCAAAAAGCTCGCAACAAAAGCGTTAACTTTTTAATTTCATCGGTACATCAACTTCAACCCTAAAATCACGTTTGTTAGGATACGTATTTCCGCTGGCCCATGCATTTTATCGTGCTCGAGATTGCAGACAGGGGCAGCAAATTTGCGAAGCCATTGAATGCACTCCGCAGCGTGCAAGTTACTCGACTCTTGACTAACAATAGGGCAATTGTGGACTTAGTTTCTGGAATATTGATGAGCTGTTTGTATGTGTTCCTTTGCAATCACACTTAAAACATTTTGGCTGAAAAGGTTTTGTTTGTGCTGACTGATTGAAGAACTTTTGGTTTGAGAGAGAAAATTTTACCACTACTGGATTTTGCAGCTGGGTCTTGTATAGCATTAAATTACGATAATCGGGATGTTTAAGAGAAACTATATGTTAATTAATTTGATTCATAAACGAACACAAATAAGTTTAACTTACATTTGTAAATAAATAATTTAATGAAATAAAAGAAGCGTCACAACTGCGTTATATGCAAAAAACAGTTACGTAGGTAATGGTCATCAAAATGTATAATAGGCTGTGTAGCGACACAGTTTGTTGCATCAGCAAAAATATTCGTAGCCGTAGCATCGTAGCAATATATCGTAGCCGCATCAAACAGTCGTGTCACTACGCGCGTGCCTGCCGGTTTTGTCGTGCTAATTAGTAGTTATCGAGATCAAATTGACGTTATTTTCGTGTAACCTTGTTACAGTGATTTAATAGACTTTTACTAACTTCTATCTTGTTTTATATTAGACACGCAATAAACCTTCTGATTAAAACATTATAGCTAGACCAGGGATGAGCAAACTACGGCCCGCGAGCCATCTACGGCCCGTGAATGGTTAAAGTCCGGCCCGCGATCATCAAACAAAAAATCAAGGGCGTGTGTGTTTCAGAAAATGCATACCCATCAATATTTTTATTTTACAAAAAAAAATATTGAAAAAATACAGCAAAAAATTCAATAGCCGGGCCCGCCTTAGATTTTGTTAGTAAATATTGTCGAGCAAATGAAATGTTTGCCCATCCCAGAGTTAAACAGTGCAGTTCTCATATAAATACCATAAACGAGATTATACCCAAAGTATAATAATTTTATACATAGGTACACTGCAGTAATTTCTTCCAGTCACATTATGAGTTATGATATAATACAAATATACATTTATACATTTTACATGTTGTTTTATTTGTAATAACCTTTTGTTTAGTTAAATAATATAATCTGACAATTTAGATTAATACATACATACTCGTACTTATTTATGTTGTCTGTTATATTTAGCCATAATTTTCCGAAAACATAAAATAAAACTATGGTTGCGCCAGTTGGTGACTTAAATTTGCCGCGCAAAAGGTAGCTTGGTGCTATACTAGCTTCCTTTACCCATCACCTCCAATACCTTTCACGCGCACAAGAAGACCGCAATATGGAACGCCGCACGCCAACTAGCGCTGCGGCTGCAATCGCAAACTTAGTGCACTGACAACGTCTGAAAGAGATGGCCGCTTTCATTCGCGGTTATAGGAGATCTCCATTTCGGTTACCGAGCTATCACTGCGTTAGGAGTATTAAAACTGTGAGAGTCCACGTGCTGGTGGTCCAGGTCTGTGCTCCAGTAAAGTGCATCCACCGGCCACCAACCTCGTTCCAGTTTCGACTGCTCGCCTGCCCGCCGCAGACGTGGCGCTTGCCGTTCGCTGATCAAAGGTACGTCCTGTTCCATCTCCTCGAACGGTTTACCTATTGACCTTGTAGCCAACCCTTACCGTTCGATATGTCCTAACCTAATATAACGCCAACAAAAGAAAATACAGTCCACTAAATTGCAGAACATCGCCCGCGCCACCATTTTGTAGTCCTTCCCGCCAAACCAAACTATATTTAAAACTTAAAACTAAGTTTGCGGTTACCTCTTAAAGAAAAGGCTCGTCTTCAAGGATGTCCAGAAGGGACCATCTATAATTATTTGAGTTTAAGGGTAGCTGCTATGTTGACCCATTCTGCCATAAAAAGAAAGACATAACTATCCGCCCACAATATTCACCATAGCAACGTCATCATAATCATCATCAGCTCACTTTTTGTCCCCACTGCTGGGGCACGAGCCTTCCCTATGGATGGATAGGGAGAACGGGCCATAAACCATCACGCAGGCCACGTGCGGATTGGTGGTTGTTAACGACGCCATACTAAACTTAATCATATTACATACAATGATGTCTTGTTGTAAGACTGCACCTACTCCTATATTTGAGGCGTCAGTCATTAAAGCTAAAGGTTTGTAAGATACGGGGTCAGAAAGTGTACTCGCGTCATTTAAATCTTGTTTACAATTTTCAAATGATTTTTCAGCCTCGTGTGTCCAAATAATTTGTGATTTATCTTTTTTCTTAGCGTCCACTCACTTGTTCTTAAGCCAGGCACAATAGAAATTCAATTGTTCTATGGCACTGTGTGGTTACCTTGGGCGTCCAAGTATCTACATAGCTTAACTTCTCTTGATCAAAACAACATTTCTTTATATTTATCGTAATTCCAAATTTACGTTCAAAAATCATATTTAAATGTTTAGGTATTATCTCGTTTATGGTATTTATATGATAACTGCACTGTCTATGATGTTCTAATCAGAAGAGTGTATTGCGTGTCTAAAATAAAACAAGATAGAAGTTAGTAAAAATCTATTAAATCACTGTACACAGTCAAGGTTACACAAAAATAATGTCAATTTGATATCGATAACTACTAACTACTACGACAAAACCGGCAGGCACGCGTCGAGTTGACACGACTACGACTGTTTGATGCGGCTACGATATATGGCTACGATGCCACGGCTACGAATATTTTTGCTCATGCAACAAACAGTGTCGCTACAGGCTGCATGATGACATGAAGTTGATGCCAATAACTGTGTTAAAGGGAAAACTAAAAAAATGGCTAATTGATAATGCTTTTATTCTTTGCGAGAATACTTTAGCCCCTTAGCCACATGAGTAAATATCCTACATAAATCTACTCATGTGCCTTAGCACTTTAGAACATTACTGCAACTCAGGTTTTTCCCTTATTATTTTATAGTTTCTAATTTATTTTTGCGTACCAGCTTCTCGAAAAACATGTGAACGATATTTATATAACAGACCATTTCAAGCGAAATAAAAAGTCTTTGTCTTTGGCTTTGTCTTTGCCAATGCATTATTTTATGGTTACCGTAAAAATTAAAAATGCCATTTACCAGAAATAGCTTTTAACCAAATGGAAAATGATTTCATAGTCTGAATTCATATTACTATAAACTGATTTAATTACTGCTAATTGAAAGGTTTTCACTGTTACTTTGGAATTGCAATTCGTGAAATATACAGTAGATTTGAGCGCCACATTATAGTGAATGAATAATAAATTAAAGTCCTATTTTAGTGATTGAATCGCTTCTGCGGTGTAATGATTAGACCGCTTCTATCTTAGACCCAGAGACCCCGCGTTTGATTCCTAGTTGGGAGTATATATTAAACTGAGTTTGCTTGATGATGAATGTTTAAAGGCTAAGCTATATAATGTGTAAAGGTAATTTGCCACAACAAATACGGTGTAAATTTAATTTTCTTTAAATTTTCTATTGCAACACATAGGTATTAATAAAAGTAGGTGTTTTGTATTGAAGTATTTACTTTGAATGTATAACATATAAGTATAGCAAGGCGGTTGAGATTAACATAATGACACAACAGGTAACGATGACGTTGATTGGTGGCGTGTATATCGCATGATAACGGTGTACTCCTATTGGCGTATCCGTGTCGCGTCATCCTTCGTAGGATTGTTCTTGGTGGGTTCGAAGACTTGGATCTCTTAGTTACTTTTGTGCTAACATCTGCATTAAATACTTATATTATTTACAACTTCAATGTAATACAAAATTCAGTATAGCTTGAACAGGGAAAAAATTTACCGTGACAAAATATAGGCTATGATAATTTTAGCCCATCTGAACCAAACTATCTGTCTCTATAGACTATCTCTCTAAGACTATCTATCTAGCTGTCAAGCTAGATTAATAGGTAGTTTTAGAGAGATAGTCATATCTCTCTAAAACTACCTATTAATCTAGAGTGATAGTCTCTTTCTCATCTAGTCACAAAATATCATGTCGGTCCATTACTCCCATTTTACGTGAAGAAATGACAAACAAGGATAAAAACAAGAACAGTTTTGCATTATTAACTACGTGTTATTTATGTTATAGTACTAACAATAGTCTATAACATAAATAGCACGTTACTTATTACGTAGATAGCTAGATAGATAACACACTTCATTGCACACACACGTAGAAAAAAATATCTAAAATGTTAAATTAAATGTTGTTAAATGTTACATAGGGGGGCAAAGGCGGTTTTAACGCTTAAAGCGAACTCTTCCAGACAATATTTGAGTCATAGGACTACTAGGCGGAAAATGAGAGGTACTACAGCAACAAGCAATTTTAATTATACCAAAATCTATCTATTGTTATTTAACTTTGCGTCTTGTGTACCACAACTTTACGCTTCTAATTTAGATAAGCCCCTGCAACAAGACTTACTCAGAACCGCATACATATTCACTCACCTGAAATAGGTACTTTGGAACATCCGAGCGCTTGATTTCAGGATAAAGCGGAGAATACGCGGTAATAGCATTTAAACATGCGATGACTGAATAATGAAGCGATGCTACTGGCAAATTCTCAAGCCAATAGACATTTAGCCTCTATATTAAAGGCCAACAGCCCTTTTAAGGAGATCGCTGATCCGATCTGAACCCTTCGGAGAGTCTAGTAGGGCACGGGGACACGCACTAGTGCGTTATGCCGTTCGCTTTAGAAAACCTCCGTAGGTGATTCGTTTCACACGGCTTGAGAAACCCCTTAAGTTTCTCGCCGCCCCCAAAAAAGCCCTGAAGCTGGAAATGCCGTCTCAAGCAATCAGAAAACTCTCTCAAAAAATAAATGTAAAAGGGAGAAAATATTTATAGACACTTCTTGTTTGGCCTGTGCTCAGCCAAGGTTCTTTTTTATTGGCTTAATGCGGCTTGCACTCCGCTTATTTTAAAATTAGGGGAAGAGACTGTAGAAAAAAATGTGCTTTGTTTTGCTTTGTTGAATAACAGATGACACTGAGTGATGATAGGTGTTGAATGATTAATGATATTTCCCCCAAATCCCTTGAGTTATAGTAAAGGAGTCTATTTATTTTAACGTAATCTTTTTTTTATTTTTCATTATTAGTATTGTTTATTTTACCCAACACTCATGCACGTTGAGGAATATTAATTTACAGTCCCATATTTTACATTAATGTTCGACAAAACCTCAAACTTTGCAAAATAAAACAAAACGGCAAACATAATTCTACACTTTCTATCAATCAAATCAAGGTCTGACGGTCTTAGTTTAAAATTTACGGTGCCCGCACATGACCGACTTTTTGCAGGACCGACAATCGGACCGATTTTTTCGCCGAGCTTATATCACTTATTTTGTGACCGACTTTATGTAGGACGTGTGCGTTGCAACATAGAACTCCATACGTTTCATTTTCACCGAATAAAAAATCGGTCACCGATTATCGGACGTGGGCGAAAGCTCTTATATGATTTTTTTAAATTTTGACATTTTTTCCTCGACAAGAAAATTAAGAAAATAATAACAATATTTTAACACAGATCTATTTGGCCTGTGATTTTGAACATGTCCTTGTAAGGAGAGCTTGGATGCTAATAATAAAATTCAGAGCTCCAATCGCTATACCCGTATTTATTTTGGCTTAATAAAAGGCACGTTATGAAAATAAAATTGTGTTTCACTTGTATGTACTAAATCTTCTTATGTGAAAATGGTTATACTATAATAACGTTATTTAAAACAAAATTCATACAAATATTGTTTTTTATGTCACTACAAAAACTTATTCGTTATACAAGTTTTATTGACGTTTTTGTACTGAGAAGAAACGGTAGTAAAATAGTGCCTTGTCTGTTCAATCATTGAAGGATCACAAAAAAAAAAGTCGCCTTATCAGACATATAAATTTATTTATAATGTTAGCATAAAATATATTTCACCTACGTCTGCCTATTGGTAATCATAAGTAGAATACAGGAGGCTACGAAAGATACGACACAACATGACACTTAAACCATAAGACATAAGGGTGATAATAGGGAAATAATCCATACGAACCCACAAAAAATATCGGTGCCTGCGCCAAACAGCTTGTATATTCAGTTTGATATCAGACTGACACAAATTAAATAACTATTGTTTATAACCGTGTGTTTGTATCAACAGACAATTAGTGTGTTTCAGCTTCGATATACAGGGTGTTAATATAATACCTGTATAAGCCCGAATATAGCAGATAAAGTACCGTGTATAGAACCCCGGAAAATTATAAACATACCTGACAATCACCAATTTGGCCGAGATTTTGAGGTTCTTTGTACCTAAGTAAAATTGCAAAGTGGCTATCCTATCCAACCGATACATAGTTCTTGGTCGCAACCTCATGATTTAAAAAAATCAGAAGTCAAAAGATGTCATGGTTGAACAAAAATAATGCCATAAAATTAAAAAAAAGTTTTTGTATGGAAAATGTTATCAACGTAAATATGATTTTGTATCATCACGTTGTTCTTTGTACTTAGTTGCATGGCTATGTTGCGGGATTATACACCTATTACCAAACATCCTGTAGAGCAGGCACGTCTGAATTAGGCATTATACGTCATGTTTGATGCCCAAACAAACCGGCTGTATTGAGTAACCATGCCTGTTTCAATGCTATACTCGTAATATACGTATATTCGTAAGCGCTACTAATAATATTGAACGAAGCAATCTGGCATGATAAGCATTGTTTGTGTAATTAACGTTTATATCATCACGTCTTGTTTGTGAATCGAGGAATATTGTTTTCCTTTGCAGATTATACAATATCCGTATGCTTGCTTACGTAGCTGTTAATTATATATTTAGGATATATAAGCTTCTTTAGGGCGCGATTCATTCAGAGGTATTTACTAGTACCTAGCTAGGAGCTATTTTGAAGTTTAAGAAACGGAAAAAATGCAACTTGGTCTACAAGATTCGGCAGAAAAAGCAATTCGGGTGTATTTAGCTTTTATTCTGATACAAGCGACCCGCCCCGGCTTCGCACGGGTGCAATGCTGATACACGCAACCGCTATGTCCCTGCATTTTAAATCTGTAATATCTTCGAAAATATTAGTTTAAATTACATGCTGTAAAGAGCCATATTGATCTACATTTAATGCACAATGTATCTAAGGTACTTAATTGGATAAGGATTAATGCTGTATTGCTTAAAATCGATTCGTAAATAAGCCATTATTTCTCATAAAAAATAAAGGACAAAAAATTATTATTGTGGGTTATCCCTAAGAGATAGACATATTCTGTCGCGGACTTTTTTATAGACCTTTTTAAGGTGTACAATACTGTAGTACATTATTTTGATCTATCTCGTAGGATTCAGCCAGCATTTTCTAAGCGCAAAAATATGTGAATTCTCTAAAATTATCAGTGTTTCTCTACTATATTATGCATGTATAATTTTTTATATTATACATATAAACCTTCCTCTTGAATCACTCTATCTATTTAAAAAAACCGCATCAAAATCCGTTGCGTAGTTTTAATGATCTAAGCATACATACATACATGACTTGATACTCCAATATCTCCTCTGATTTCGTGGAGTAAGAACAACGACGACATGCTAATTTTACGGCAGTCTTTTGCACGTAAAAGTGGACCATACATAAATATGAAACAACTTTTCATACGGTGTGTGAAAAGAACGGCTTTGCCGCAAAGAATGTCAAGAAAGCGCTTTATTCTCAATTAAGCAAAAATAACATCGTCTGTATATGCCATAATAATATAATCATGTATAGTAATTAGTAATTATAATTTCCCCTTAAAAGACAAACTTAAATACATCACTATAAATGTTAAACTTATACATAAAGGTTGTATAATTATAGTTGTTTATATGTTGTATATAATACTTTTAGTTTGTATATAAAGTAGATATATATTTCAGTTACAGGTATGGTTATAAAAGTACAAACAAGTCAAAGCACATTGTCTAATCCTAAAACGGTTTAGCCTTCTTCCTGCCGCCACTTTTTTACATTCAGATTTATACGCCTTCCACGAGAAGTGAAAAGAAGACATTTGTTACTATTACGGTCGTCGCGTCGTCCACATAATAACAAATGGTCCCTCTTGACCCAATTCAGAGTACATCCGTGACTCGATTACGGAGACGTTTCGCTGCAACGGCACTTATTCAACTTTCGCTGATCACAAGACTGGAGTCGCGAACTCTTCGTAGTAAGTCGGACTTGACTAATTGATAGCAGTATCCAAATATAGACTTTAAGTGCCATACTCAGAGACGTCAATTATCATTAATGATTACTTAGTACCTACCTAAAATTGTCTATTGTAAATAGTCTCTTACAGTGACATTATAAGCACATTTTCGACTGAACAACTGTAGGTGCTAAGTACCTAATCATTAATGATAATTGACGTCTCTGAGTATGGCACTTAAAGTCTATATTTGGATACTGCTATCAATTAGTCAAGTCCGACTTACTACGAAGAGTTCGCGACTCCAGTCTTGTGATCAGCGAAAGTTGAATAAGTGCCGTTGCAGCGAAACGTCTCCGTAATCGAGTCACGGATGTACTCTGAATTGGGTCAAGAGGGACCATTTGTTATTATGTGGACGACGCGACGACCGTAATAGTAACAAATGTCTTCTTTTCACTTCTCGTGGAAGGCGTATAAATCTGAATGTAAAAAAGTGGCGGCAGGAAGAAGGCTAAACCGTTTTAGGATTAGACAATGTGCTTTGACTTGTTTGTACTTTTATAACCATACCTGTAACTGAAATATATATCTACTTTATATACAAACTAAAAGTATTATATACAACATATAAACAACTATAATTATACAACCTTTATGTATAAGTTTAACATTTATAGTGATGTATTTAAGTTTGTCTTTTAAGGGGAAATTATAATTACTAATTACTATACATGATTATATTATTATGGCATATACAGACGATGTTATTTTTGCTTAATTGAGAATAAAGCGCTTTCTTGACATTCTTTGCGGCAAAGCCGTTCTTTTCACACACCGTATGAAAAGTTGTTTCATATTTATGTATGGTCCACTTTTACGTGCAAAAGACTGCCGTAAAATTAGCATGTCGTCGTTGTTCTTACTCCACGAAATCAGAGGAGATATTGGAGTATCAAGTCATGTATGTATGTATGCTTAGATCATTAAAACTACGCAACGGATTTTGATGCGGTTTTTTTAAATAGATAGAGTGATTCAAGAGGAAGGTTTATATGTATAATATAAAAAATTATACATGCATAATATAGTAGAGAAACACTGATAATTTTAGAGAATTCACATATTTTTGCGCTTAGAAAATGCTGGCTGAATCCTACGAGATAGATCAAAATAATGTACTACAGTATTGTACACCTTAAAAAGGTCTATAAAAAAGTCCGCGACAGAATATGTCTATCTCTTAGGGATAACCCACAATAATAATTTTTTGTCCTTTATTTTTTATGAGAAATAATGGCTTATTTACGAATCGATTTTAAGCAATACAGCATTAATCCTTATCCAATTAAGTACCTTAGATACATTGTGCATTAAATGTAGATCAATATGGCTCTTTACAGCATGTAATTTAAACTAATATTTTCGAAGATATTACAGATTTAAAATGCAGGGACATAGCGGTTGCGTGTATCAGCATTGCACCCGTGCGAAGCCGGGGCGGGTCGCTTGTATCAGAATAAAAGCTAAATACACCCGAATTGCTTTTTCTGCCGAATCTTGTAGACCAAGTTGCATTTTTTCCGTTTCTTAAACTTCAAAATAGCTCCTAGCTAGGTACTAGTAAATACCTCTGAATGAATCGCGCCCTAAAGAAGCTTATATATCCTAAATATATAATTAACAGCTACGTAAGCAAGCATACGGATATTGTATAATCTGCAAAGGAAAACAATATTCCTCGATTCACAAACAAGACGTGATGATATAAACGTTAATTACACAAACAATGCTTATCATGCCAGATTGCTTCGTTCAATATTATTAGTAGCGCTTACGAATATACGTATATTACGAGTATAGCATTGAAACAGGCATGGTTACTCAATACAGCCGGTTTGTTTGGGCATCAAACATGACGTATAATGCCTAATTCAGACGTGCCTGCTCTACAGGATGTTTGGTAATAGGTGTATAATCCCGCAACATAGCCATGCAACTAAGTACAAAGAACAACGTGATGATACAAAATCATATTTACGTTGATAACATTTTCCATACAAAAACTTTTTTTTAATTTTATGGCATTATTTTTGTTCAACCATGACATCTTTTGACTTCTGATTTTTTTAAATCATGAGGTTGCGACCAAGAACTATGTATCGGTTGGATAGGATAGCCACTTTGCAATTTTACTTAGGTACAAAGAACCTCAAAATCTCGGCCAAATTGGTGATTGTCAGGTATGTTTATAATTTTCCGGGGTTCTATACACGGTACTTTATCTGCTATATTCGGGCTTATACAGGTATTATATTAACACCCTGTATATCGAAGCTGAAACACACTAATTGTCTGTTGATACAAACACACGGTTATAAACAATAGTTATTTAATTTGTGTCAGTCTGATATCAAACTGAATATACAAGCTGTTTGGCGCAGGCACCGATATTTTTTGTGGGTTCGTATGGATTATTTCCCTATTATCACCCTTATGTCTTATGGTTTAAGTGTCATGTTGTGTCGTATCTTTCGTAGCCTCCTGTATTCTACTTATGATTACCAATAGGCAGACGTAGGTGAAATATATTTTATGCTAACATTATAAATAAATTTATATGTCTGATAAGGCGACTTTTTTTTTTGTGATCCTTCAATGATTGAACAGACAAGGCACTATTTTACTACCGTTTCTTCTCAGTACAAAAACGTCAATAAAACTTGTATAACGAATAAGTTTTTGTAGTGACATAAAAAACAATATTTGTATGAATTTTGTTTTAAATAATTCATACTTATTCTTATTCAACTTATTCAACTTATTCAACTTTCGCTGATCACAAGACTGGAGTCGCGAACTCTTCGTAGTAAGTCGGACTTGACTAATTGATAGCAGTATCCAAATATAGACTTTAAGTGCCATACTCAGAGACGTCAATTATCATTAATGATTACTTAGTACCTACCTAAAATTGTCTATTGTAAAATAGTCTCTTACAGTGACATTATAAGCACATTTTCGACTGAACAACTGTAGGTGCTAAGTACCTAATCATTAATGATAATTGACGTCTATGAGTGCGGCAGTTATTGCCTTACAAATAAACAAAGAATAAGCTCCGATTAAATATTTCGTGTTTTGTTCTTGTCATGTAAAAGTCATTTCAAATTAGAGTAAAAGAAACAGTATGCACAATACTTCAAAAGTCTATTTCTTTGCGTTTAGACCTGTTTCGATTTACTAACAGATAATAATTATTTATGCTATGATGTATATACGTTTATAGCCTCAGTGACCGAATGGGAAAGCTCTCGGCTCGAATAAACGATGGTCGTAGGTTCAATACCCAGACTAGCTAAAGTGTATTCCGGATTTTTTTTATGCATAGCTCGTAATTGTGATCACTTAATTATGCCTATACCCCTACATATAATTTGAAACGCTGACTTTATTTTATAGATCATCTATAAAAAGTGCCTTTGCACTTGACTACGTGTTAGTTTCTAACGTAGGTACATACATGGTATATTGATAGAGCAGTTATTATAGTATTTTGCTTCTTAAAATTCATGATCATCATCATCAGCTCATTTATGTCTCCACTGCTGGGGCAGGAGCCTTCCCTATGGATGGATTGGGAGAACGGGCCATAAACCACCACGCGGGCCCAGTGCGAGTTGGTGATTGTTAACGACTCCTAATGCAGCCGGGACCAGCGGCTTTTCGTGCCTTCCGAAGCACGGAGGGGCTCGAGAGGATAAATTTTTGGTCACCCATCCGATGACCAGCCCTTGCGAAAGTTGCTTAACCTCAGCGCTCGCAGACCGGGCGCGTTAACCACTGCGCCATCAAGCTCCTCTGCTTAAAATTATTTATTAGAAATTGGGGTTCCAACACATTAAGTCATTAGTCATCAGACAAGCTATAAATAATGTAGAATATTTGGTTACATTATAAATTACCGCCACGATCCATCGGGAAAGAACACAATTTCTCTTTAGCTGTTTAATATAGAATATCGCAGCATTAATATATTTGATT
Source organism: Eudonia lacustrata (assembly GCA_947562085.1). Taxonomy (NCBI): domain Eukaryota; kingdom Metazoa; phylum Arthropoda; class Insecta; order Lepidoptera; family Crambidae; genus Eudonia; species Eudonia lacustrata. Next base: position 17,704,312 of record OX387342.1, on the reverse strand, counting down.
GAGGAACACGGTGTAGTGGTGACGGTCTACATACGCAAGGTGCTCGAACAGTTAGCCAGTGATCAAAATACAAGGACCGCTTAATCAGTCGTAGTGAAGCTGCCATTCCACCTAGCTGCTGCCCTGAGCAGTCACAACCCCTTGATACCAATCCGTCCATTGGAATCCTTGGCGTCGATATTTCGAGTGACGTTCAGTTTCGCGGTCATTTGAAAGGTAAAGCTAAATTAGCTTCGAAAAAACTGGGTGTGCTCAATAGAGCGGGACAGTATTTCACGCCGACCCATCGCTTACAGCTTTACAAAGCAAGTATAGTCAAGGCCTCATATGGAATACTGTTCCCATCTTTGGGCTGGAGCGCCCCAATACCAACTCCTCCCATTTGACCGCATTCAACGCAGAGCTGCTCGAGTTGTCGACGACGTAGTAACCTCTGGTCGGCTCGATCCACTGGCCCTTCGGAGAGACGTTGCTAGGGATGGGGAGTGCTCTGAGGAATTGTTCGGTTTGATCCCTGTCGCTGATTTTCTTCACCGCACTACACGCAATCGACTGTCTTTCCATCCACACCATCTCGATGGATGGCGATCTACTACTGTGCGTTTCTCACGTAATTTTTTACCACGAACTACAGTGCTGTGGAACCAGCTCTCAGCGGCGGTATTTCCGGACCATTACGACTAAGGGATCTTCATGAAACGAGCCTATTCCTTCCTTAAAGGCCGCCAACGCATCTGCGATTCCTTTGGTTTTGCGGGTGTCCATGGGCGGCGGTGATTGCTTCCCATCAGGTGACCCGCCTGCTCGTTTGCCTCATTCTAATATTTAAAAAAACTACTTGAGCGGTTCCATGTATGTTTGTAAATAGAAGACTAATCACTATGCAGTCGCAGCTTGAAGCAGTCGATCCTGACGGCTTCAAGCTGCCCGTGTGTGGCCGTCCTATCCGTTCTCTTCTTTTTCTTTGAATGTATGTTATTTTTTAATTTGTTTTGCCACAAACATCCATGATTTTTTTCTTGCAAAATGTTTAAAAACATGATCAAAAATAAAATGTTTGCTTCAATCACATTAAATTTAAAGTTGCCTCAACATAAAATCCAATTACAAATACAATCTTCCAAACCCTCATAAATCACCTCACGTACTACAGGACCGTGCCTAATTTACGCCAGACAAAATTTGAAGAAGATCCTTAAGGAAAGAAATTTTCGATGTTACTTTGATCGTCGGCTATAATTAGAGATAGGAATAGGTAGTGCAATTCAGAGGCAACGACCTTAAACGCTGTATAAGTAGGTATGGACATGCCCCAGGACAACATGGCCACAAGTTTAGCTTCATTCTTAGGAATGATTCTTGAATGAACAAGATTCTTATGTTTATCGAAAGAACCCAAATTTCAAAAATGACTATGTATAACATTTTTTTAAATATCTAGGTAACCAGTTGTTGTTAAATATCTAAGTAATCCCGCAAAATGGCATTATCTATTCCTCAAACTGATTATACACTCCATTCCCTACTCTCATCATCATAAGTTAATTAAATGTCCCACAACATGGCACTAGATTTGGGACATTTAGGAAAATCGTGCTAAAACCACGATGCTAGGTTAATGCAGTTTGGTGGGGTTTGACAACTACCCATCTTACGACAACCAAAGATACCACGACCTTTCGAAGCACGGAGAATATTGAGATATTTTTATTTGGTCACCTGAACGGTGTCTGCATTGCGAAAGTTGCTTAACTAACAAGATAGCGACCAGAACGTGCTAGCCGCCGAGCTGTATTTACCTAATAACTCCGTTAATCCTATCTATCCTAACTAAGAGGTTAGATAGACTGTGACTAATATTATAAATGCGAAAGTAAGTTTCTTTGTTTGTTTGTGTTTGTTACGCTTTCACACGTAAACTATTCCACCATTCATCATGAAATTTTGTACACATATTTTCAAGAGTATAATCAAAGACATAAGATACTTATTATTTAAAAAGAAAGTTTGTTTGTTTTAAAACAAAAGTTTATAAACTATTTAACGATATATTCAAGACGACTTGTTTGTTTTGTTGTCAAACGAGTTAATATCAGTTGGTCTAAAACGCAACAGGTATATGTAGCAACTGGTCTAAAAAGCATCTGGACAACTGGTCTAAATGGCAGTTGCCATTTAGACCAGTTGTCTGTGGTCTAAATCGCAACTGGTCTAAATCGCAACTGGTCTAAATCGCAACTGGTCTGAAACGCAACTCTGCCAAAGCGGTACGAATGCCGTCGGGTCAGCTAGTATTTTTAAACAACAAATTATTGTAAACAGACTTCACTAAACCTTTCCTCGAAATTTTTTTATAAACACTTATACTTATTAATTTGTAATTAGAAAAATACAATAATACGTATATCGCTCAAAATTACACCAATTATTCTTACTCGGAAAAATAATAAGTCGCTTAAATTTTAACCACGCTTATCTGAGATTAAAATTTAAAATTTAATTTAATTTAATCTGCTTGAAGACGATATGAGGGTATGAGAGAAAGCTTCTAGACTGTTGAATTGTTTAATATAATAAAATTGCATTCGTGGAAGCTTCTGAGTGACTCTTGGAAAATATTATTTCCTTTTGTTATGACATACATATTATTTTAGCTGTGCCCGGCGCGACTGCATTTTGGTTAAATTGAGCTTTTTTATCGTTTCACTTACCATCATCAAAGGTATTCTTTATGTAATTCATCATCATTAAAACACTATGTTAATTTATACATAAATACATATTCTAACGTACTTCTCCCAAAAAGGGGTAGACGAGCATTAAAATTACCAATTTTGAGTAATCTCGCCGTTAGTGACCTCGACGCCACATTTAGCATAAATAAGACTAGCGCACTAATTGATTCCAACAGTTATAGCCGTCTCTAATAATTTTAAAATGAAAGCAGATTATACAAAACTAGAACTTTTACTAAGGATACAAAAACAAGACACAAAAACTGTTTTATTATCACTTGTAATTATGAAATGAGTTCCCATTTAGAACCAACAACCGCCACATTAATTACTACCGACAGTGGAGTGGGCACTTCGCAGAATTAGTTTTGCGTTTCAATCATATTATTATCACGAAACTTAAAAGGGAGCATTGTCTAATAAACTTTGTAATAAGGCTGATTAATAAAACGCTCCGGTAGATTATCATAAATTCTAACTTTAGTAAAACTATAAGTAACAATCCTTTGTTTATTCCTAATTATACTTATGACCTAGCAAAGGTATAATGAGGAATAAAAAGGGAGGTTCCCTTCCAAGGGGTTCCCTATTAAGGTAAATGCCCTTGGAAGGGAAACCTTTTTTATTATATGCAAGCGTTATATGCAAGGTATTATACAGCTGGTCCCCACCTCAAAGAATAACCATATATCGGATAAATGTAGAAGCCAAGTGACTCTTAAAAACTCTTGAACTCGATGCCCGTTCCGTTCTGTTCTCGTGGATGTAAAGACCACCTCATCAGCCTATACTAGTACCACAGAGGTGGACATAGGACTCTCTGAGTGCACGCCACCGAGCACGATCCGCAGCTATTCTTATCCAGCTCTTGCCAAAACCACCTAATCATCAGCTCATTTTTATGTATCCACTGCTGGGGCACGAGCCTTTCCTATGAATAAATAGGGATAACGGGCCATAATCCACCACGCGGGCCCAATGCGAATCGGTGGTTGTTAACGACTGCTAATGCAGCCGGGACCAACGGCTTACTGTGCCTACCAAAGCACCGAGAAGTTCGAGATGATACATTTTTGGGCACCCATCCAATGACCGGCCATTGCGAAAGTTGCTTAAACACCACCTAACAGTAGTGTGATTGGAAGTTGATCCCAGTTGTTCTTTCGAAGGATATGCCGGGAATCAAGCACTCATCCCACTATCTGACCACCTTAAAATAGGAGGCAGACGCCCAATCCTCTTCCAGGACCACGAGGTCTGCAGGTTACCTTACATGTTGCAAAAGCAAGAAGTTCAGTGGTGGTGGAGGATACGAAAATCCGAGAATAAAGACAATGCTAATTAGTATTCTATCGCAAAGTAGCATTTGTTCTAAATTACACACTGTCGTATTTTACTGCCGCCAAAACTGAAAAGCGGGACAAAGTTAAAGTTTAAAAATTGTAAAAAAATTGCTCATTTAATACGTTATGTTGGAAAACGTTTTATTTTTTTTCCACTGCAACATTACATACGATAAATCGCTCTAGACGACAGCTTTTACCCTGGTTCAAGTTTTTTCTGTCGCTATACATACAGTTTTATTGCGTTAAGGGGTGATGTATGAGAGAACGGGACAATGTACTGGGCGAAGGATGCGGCCACTCTGTCAGCGATTAGCGAGTAGCGAACGGACCACACTATGCCGTTTGTCCCGACAGGAATAGCTCAATCTTCTAACAACTAGGTCGTGAAATTCACGTTTATTTTAAGTTCAGAACAGTTTGACTGTTTACTTTACTTTAAAGTTTGAAAATAGAATTATGTTTTAGTCGGCTGCATTTCATTGGTAGATCTGAACTATTTTTGTGATTTAATGATATAAGAGTAATTAGGGATACTTATCGTGTTTTTTGTTATCTCCTAGTATCCGATATTACAGTGCTCATAAATATCCACCTGCAATTATGAGCAGACAAAACAACCAACTGTCTTTCTTGTCGTTTTTAATTACTGTTTCAGAGGTCTATTTACTCGAACTTGGTATCGACAAAATACATCCACGAGGTCAGGGCGTCTAGTGCGAGTTTTATTTGCTATTCGATCACGTTTACTTAAATGATTATTTGTAAGGCAAAAATTTTACGTTTCTCGTTTGTCACTAAAAGGCGCTGCTGCAATGCTCTAAAAATCTTTTTTTTATAGAATGGTATCTGATACTCGCACTAATTAGGCACCCTGAACGCAAAATGTAACTTTTGTTCTTTATGAGGTTTTTACATGGACTATAAACTAAACAACTATTCTAACGACAAACATTTATAAAAGATTATTTACCTATTATAAAAGAAGATTCATTTAATTTTAGTAGATACCTAACAGTTTGTATACATTTTCTATAAACATATAAAAACATATACACCAAGACATTTTAGTGGTTGTTTTCCCGCAGGTGGGTAGATCAGACCATGAAACTGAACAACTTTCCCCAAGAAACATAGGTCAAAAAACGAGATAATTTTTTAAATTTCCCATACAAACCATGCTCGGTCAATAGAGGCTTTGTATAGAAAAGTAAAAAAATTATCTCGTTTTTTGACCTATGTTTCTTGGGGAAAGTTGTTCAGTTTCATGGTCTGATCTACCCACCTACGGGAAAACAACCACTATAATGTCTCGGCGTAGAACCGCTATTGTACAAACCGAAACCCGAAGATTAAATGGATAAGTATGTTTTCAGAAATCCATCCATTCACATTACTCCGTCTCGACGTCACATTCTGAGTCTTAAGCGTTTAAATGTAGCTCTAAGTATTATATTTAGTTTCCTGCTCGCCTCGCCATCTTTAGATACTTATTCTACAATTTCTTATGTAAGATTGTTTTATTACTAAACTATAACATACGTTTTAGGAATGTAGAGAGTAAGTCCGGTTGATCTTTTACCTTGTTATTTAATAATGGACTAAAGTTAGCCCTGATTTAAAACTGATATTGTTTATATGTCCTTAGGCACAAACATGAGACAGCATCTGTTTTTTTTAATGATAAATGAAGTACATAATAAATGAAGTGGTTATCTATCTATCTATCTTTCTTTTAACAAGGTGTAAATTTAGACTACATAGGTAGGTACCTAATTAGGTAATTAATAACAGAGTTTCAGTTTTGTGTGTTTTTTACATTATACGTACGACCAATGTTACCTATTTATCTATTTATCTATCCCCATTCTAATTCAAAAACTGGATCAAATAGGCATAAGAGGATTGCCTCTAAATATTTTCAAAGACTATCTCTCCGATCGCAGGCAATGTATTAAAATGGATACATTTGTCAGTGATGATAGATACCTGTCTTATGGTGTCCCCCAGGGCAGCGTGCTAGGGCCAACTCTGTTCCTGGTGTACATAGATAGCCTATGTCGCTTGACTCTTCCTAATTGTCGTATCATTACATACGCAGACGATACCGTTTTACTGACACAGGACAAGACGTGGGAGAGCACCTGATCAAAAATGGAGCACGCTTTGTATGTTTTATCTAAATGGCTCAGCGACAATCTGTTGACCCTGAATACTGAAAAGACCAAGTACATTACCTTTTCTGCATCCAAAACATCTCTGCCAAACACAGATTCCTCCTATGTCAAAATCCATCATTGTGGCATGACAGACTCAAGCTGTGGATGTATGGCAATAACAAAGACAGACAACATTAAATATCTGGGAGTCATATTGGACAGTACACTTATCGGGCACCTCAAATAGACAACATGACATCACGAGTACGAAAAATAATTTCAGTTTTTAAGAAATTAAGGAATTCCGCAGACACTAAAACTCTAAAACTGGTATATTTTGCGCTGGCACAGTCAATTATCTCCTACCGCATCCCTGCCTGGAGTGGGGCCTGCTCCACTCATTTTTTAAAATTGGAATGAGCTCAGAGAGCCGTGTTAAAAGTCATGACTAAAAAGCATTTTCGATATCCGACTATCCAGCTTTATAAAGACTGCGAGGTACTCACGGCTAGGCAACTTTATGTGCTCCAGATGACTCTTCGAAAACATCGCTCGCTCCCATATGAGTATAATGTTCAAACAGTAAACCGACGATTAAAACACCGGGTGTGTAAGCATGTTCCCCACAGAACAGCAATGGCTAGCAGACAATACTACGTCCGAAGTACCCATGTATACAACAGGCTTAATAAAGATTTAAACATTTATACTATCAACACAAGAATGTGTAAAATTAAGCTAAAAGAATGGTTGCAGAAGCTTTCCTACGAGGAAACGGAAGAGATTTTAAGAAACCTTAACAAAACCTGAATCACTAACTTAAATCTATGGTTGCACAATGTCGTAGGGCTCATACACACCTAATGAGGGTTGTTGTCTTATACACAAGCGATCCCAAGACGTTAATGTGGGCTTACACACACACACAAATAACACACACACAATACACACACGCACACAAACAACAAACACACACACAATACACACACGCACACACACAACAAACACACACGCACTCACACAACACACGCGCTCACACTCCCACACACGTACACATTAAACACAATTATACCCATACATACACACACACACCTTGTATTGTACAATTTTTATTTTTTTTCGTTTTTTCTTTTTCTTCTAAAATGTTTACCTAAAATAAATGCTATACCTAGTTATTACATGTAATAAAACAAATTTGAAACTTGGCAGTAGCTACCTGGGTCCTGTACGTCCGGTGGAAGGCGCCAACGACTGTCCTACAGTTTTTATCCTAAAACTAGTACAGACGTTAACGTTCAAGCTTCTTAAATAATTTATTTGTGTTGCCAAATGATTAAAACATTGTAATAGTATTAAGATACCATGCATGTTCTATAATGAAAATAAACATTATATTATATTATATATTATTATTTATTAAAATTTAGAAAAAAATATTACCTAAACACTTTTATTTCAAACACATTATAGCGAATTTACATTTAAACTAAAAGAACTACAAATACCTAAACAAAAAATAAAATTATTTGCCCCAGATCATCTCCATCAGGCAGAGTACCCAGCAAGCTAGCATTGAAATCATTGTCTAGATTTATAATTTCACACTTCAAGAAATCGACTATACTCTGTGCCAAGTGCCGCGATTACTTGAGCTCACGGGTACACTCGTATTTTATACACAACCTCACAGGTATACCACTTAAGTCCTTCCTAAGTCCTGGTGCGTATCAGTTCATACAAAATGTAGGTGGGTGTAATTGACTGCTGGCCCACGACGCAAACGGCTGGGTAACTATGGAAATAGTAACCTGTCGCGAATTGAAAACCTAATAAAAAAAATATAATTCTGTTTTAAAAAATATTTAGACATTGCAGATGTTCCTACAGCTCATAAGAAGAAGAGAGATCTTGTACAATGACGAAACAGCAAGACATTTAGTAGGTCCTAAGTATCATTGCAAAGCTTTCTTTCTAGTTGTAAGTAATCTCACTACTGTAAGTGGTATTCGATGTTGCCGTTGCGAGCCAGCAGATTAGGATATTACATCCCAGCCACCCTACTGCAAGATCAAATGGTGTGCTCGTTATGCGCAAAACGGAACGCACTCGATAAAACAGTTGACAAAAGCAATTTACATATCAATTTTGAAACTACTAACTTCTGTTTAAACAAACGTTTTTAATAGAGAATATCAGATTGCATTCATTAAATGTTTGTAGAATTATAAAGTGCTGTATTTCAATGTGTAAGTGTAAACGTAAACTTGACATATATGCCTACATAAAAAGATTAAGCGCTTTTCCGAAGTGAAATAAAAAATAAGTTATAAAACAAAAGTTTAACAATAGCAACTGGTCCCTATTTTACGTGGTCGCATTGCGGGTGGCAATCTGAATTACTTAATACTTGCTACCTTACCTTACTTACAGTCAAATTACGTAAGGGATGAGGCTGTGCACATATTTTTCAGGCCTTCAGGCAAAGGTTAGACAAATGAATTAAAGGGTTATTGGGCGTTTGTTAGGAGCTCGATGGCGCAGTGGGAAACTCACTCGGTCTGCGATTGCGGAAGTACCTATTATAAAACAACTTACCTACTTTGTAGTATAGCAGTTAGACGTGTAAATTCTAAAAGTGGTGAGGTTCTCATCTTTCCGATAAACCGCGGGATTATATAAAGTGCTCGGTTTGTTGGTGGTTACAAAGGACGGTCATCGGATGGGTGTCTCAAAGTGAGTGTGAATGATGTGAATGAGAATGCTCGAGTTCCTTCGTGCTTCGGAAGGTACATGAAACCGCTAGTACCGGCTGCATTAACAGTCGTTAACAACCACCAATCCGTACTGGGCCAGTAGTAGTTGATAGCTCTTTTCACTATAGGGTAGGCTCGTGCCCCAGCTATAAGGGACATAAATGAGCTTGTGATGAAAATGATAAAAACAAATGAAAATGACTCACGGCATTAAAACAGGTGAAGCTTCATTCCTTATGCTTATAATGCCCTGTTATTTCTCTAGACCTAGTACCCTTGAAAACGGAACACAATATAATGTAAAAAAATACAGTTAAGCAATAGGAATGAAGGTAGTTGGATTGATATACAGTCTGATTCTTGGCAGAATGTACTTACTACCAGGCGATAAGTTTCTTTTAAAAAGGTTTATAGAAGTAAGAGGAGAGATCAACACAGAAAAACTTATTTAATGTACCAAAATAAAAACAATCTAAATATCATATAGGTATTAAGTGTTATATACTAACAACATTTTTTTTTAACTAGCAACCCGGAGGTGGGCGGAGGTGAATACTACATTGTACGGTTCTACCTCAAGCGGTTGAGCCTGTGTCAGACTCCTAATGACTAACACCCCCTGATGCCGGGATGGGAGGCGACGGCGTTGGCGTTACTCATAGAGAGTGCACGCCGCCGTGGTGAATTCGGCGTCAATCTGCAGTGATGCTGCCTATGTCGGCTGACCTATGCAATGTGATTTGATTTGATTTGGCGTAGTGAACCCGACTAACTAAGCGACGAAGTGCTCTGTGCCGCAAGTAGGCAATCCAGGTCACGTGATAACAACAAAATGTTTCATATTATTATAGGTATATTCTATTACTAGTGCTACCCGTATCCCGTGATGGTTTTTTTTATACAAACCTGGTCCTGACAATTACGGACACGACAAAATAAAAATCAGCCAAATTGGTCGAGCCGTCCTCAAGTGATGCTCTGACATAAATTGTGGCAATTGTTTTTTATTAATATTATGTAAGGTACCCATGTATATATGGGCCTGTCGTACCTGTTCCCAAATAAAGAACAATTATATAGGCAACACAATGTTTACTCGTAGTACCTACAAAAACAAAAGAAGTATAAAACAAGAAACACAAAACACTCTCAATGTTTGGACAACGCCCGCCTCGTAGCCGCACGAGCATCCAAAAAGTTGTACACGAAAAATTCACAGATTTCGTGCCTCACACGACTATCGAGCACATTGGAAATGAATCTACGGAATTCGAAAAAATATTGGTGAAAAATGTCGTTCTGACTTTTTGACTTTTTTCAAAAAAGTTAGGCTACAGGACAAACCCTTAACCCGATCGTCTTTGTTTTAGGCTGAAATTGTAGCTGACTAAATTGTTCAGAGGAGTAATTTTCAAATTTTTGCTATCATTCTTCGTTTCTAAAATACCGAGAGCCAAAATCAAAAATTCGGAAAAAAAATTTTTTTTCACTATTTAGGTCATAACTTTTTTCGTTTTTGACTTTCTTGAATAATTCTTTTTGCACTTTACAGCACTCGTGAATACGCGTCATTTGAGCTTTTTTGAATATCATATCTTTACAGAACTCTCTGAGATATCGGGGGATATAGGGGATCGCACTTTTTCGTGAAATCGGAGCCTATACTAGAGCGAACGAAAAGACATTTCCGACGTCAAAAGTAAGTAACACAAATATCAGACATTACATTATCACGAACAAAGAGTCACCTTTCTTAGTTTTACGTCGTTCCTGAATTATAACCCGCCGCATCGTAAAATGACAACGACACTTGCGACGATCTTATCCATTCAACCGACTCTAAGTTACGAGACACTTGATTTTATTATAACAGATAAACGAAGCTATAAACTGACTGTAGTTTCGGTTTTAACAAGGTAATTTCATTTAGTATGATTAAAATCTTGAGTTTACAGTGTGACCATACAAATATTTTTGTCATTGACAATGTAATAATGTGTGTGTGAAATGAGGAGCTGGTTAAAGCCAACAGTCTGCGATTGCTAAGGTTAAGCAACTTTCGCAAAGACCGGTCACTGGATGGGCGACCAATTTGTCATCACGAACTCCTCCGTGATGGCACGCAAAGCCGTTGGTCCCGTTAGGAGTCATTAACAACCACCATACCACACAGGGCCCGCGTTGTGGTTTATGACTCGTTTTCTCTGTGATGTTTCCAGCCATAGGGAAGGCTTGTGACAGCAGTGGGATCATAAAAAATGAGCTGGCGATGATGATGACGTGACTTTTGAATGAATGAATGAAGAAACATTTATTGGTAATACACGACAAAGTCACATTTAAAAAAAAACAGGAACTAAAAATAGCAACTAAAAAATACTACCTTAGTGTAACATAAAGTATATAAGTATAAGTATATTTTTATAGACATAATGCCCTTGTGGCTGACTGTGTTGACTAAAATGGCTTTTGATGACGTTCAGTCGTGGGCAGGGCTGCAGTGGGCGGTTAGCTGTTCAGTATTAACAGAATAAGAACTACTGTTAAACAATGTTCCACCAGAAACAAAGCCAGTTAAAATAGAAAGGAAAGTTATACAAGAAGATATTGTTTTCTTACACACTGGAATGAAACATAATTATTAATATAGGTTTCATTTCAAAAATATACTTCAAAAAAAAGCGAGCAAAGCCGTATAATAACTTATTGGGCTTTGCTCGCGTTTATTTTACTTTTCCATACTGACATTTGGAATAATGTAAACGGTCACATTACTACATCACCAGCTCAATGATGTGCCCACTGCTGGAACACGAGCCTTCCCTATAGAAGGATACGTATAACAGGCCATAAACCACCACGCGGGCCCAGTGCGGATTGGTGGTTGTTAATGAGTGCGAATGCAGCCGGCACCAACACATGTGAGCTCGAGATGATAAATTTTTGGTCATCCATGCGATAACGGGCCTTTCGAAAGTTGCTTAACTTTTGCAATCGCAGACTGCGCTAACGAGCTCCTCGAACAAAAGGCAAAAATGTTAAATAGTGATCTGTGTATAGTCGTCATCATCATCATCATCATCATCATCAGCTCATTTTTAAGTCCCCCCCTGCTGGGGCACGAGCCTTCCCTATGGATGGATAGTGAGAACGGGCCATAAACCACCACGCGGGCCCAGTGCGGATTGGTGGTTGTTAACGACTGCTAATGCAGCCGGGACCAACGGCTTTACGTGCCTTTCGAAGCACGGAGGAGCTCGAGATGATAAATTTTTGGTCACCCATCCGATGACCGGCCTTTGCGAAAGTTGCTTAACCTCAGCATTCGCAGATCGGGCTTTAACCGCTGCGCCTTCGAGCTCCTCCTCCTGTGTTTAGTGTTATCTCCTAAACATGAGGCCCCAAAAAACTTACTACATTATATGACCTCATGCTGTAACAATGATACATCTTAATCCAATATATTATCTCCAGTAACACTGTACATCGGTAATTACTGCGAAACTTGATGATTCACTAATCATAACTGCTAGTTATATTACCCACACGAGGCCTTCGCTCAAAGTCTGTCACATAATTGATTCTGACTTTAACAATGATTGAGATGTAGTTCCAATATTGATTAAACAGGTAGATAAAGGAACATGTCTCTGTAATAATTAATGGAGCATTATCTGATCAGACTACATAGTTATACGTTATTTTAATATAAGTAAGTATAACAAGAGATGTTCAAGACTAAGAATGTTACACAATCATCAAAAATACCTGTTACCTAAATATAATAATATATATGGTGCTAGACTTTATTCATATGTACTACCTAAAATAATTAACGATATGCCAGAAGAAGTCAGAATAAAATATCTAGGTGGTAAATATATAAAAAATGTCATAAAAACTTACTTTAAATCTAGTGAATTAAGCTGCATTTTGTAAGAAAAAATTGTACTGATTTCTGGAGTAATTATGAGATCTATATTTGTAAGATACAAAAGCATGTGAAATAAGTAATATAACTTCTTTGAACTCCCCATCGGCACACACACCACTCTGGTTTTGCCAATGATGGGTCTTGCATGTATCAATATTATATTTTTTTGTTTATTCAATAAATTAAAAAAAAGAAAAAAAAAGTATGGAGAATTAAATTTAATTAAGTATTTAAATATCTACAACCTAATAAATAAACGACCCATTACTGGGCTCTGAAATTTCCACTTATCATTTCAGGAGACCGGGTCTAAACCTTTTTTAAATAAGTTTTTTTAAACCTTTGCAACATAAATTATGCAATGCAACATATAACTATGGCGGACTTAATGCCTAAGGCATTATCTACCAATCAACCAAAGCATGTTGCAGAGATAACATGGTAGGTGCAATTATGTGAAGTGATTTTTTTTATGATAAAAATAATAATATATCCTAATACGCACAACAAGGTTTTATCAAAAAAGAGCATACGGACTTTTTAAAAGCGTCACGACTCGTAGCAATTTTAGTTTTACAAGAGGTAACTGACCAGAAACAGGGTAATATTTTTTTAGATCGTTATTATTAAAAATGCATATACAAAATATTTAAGTTTACAATAAACAATCGCTTGAACAATCATCCTGAAGTGTTTAAAAAGAAACACCAACAACAAACGAAAAAAAAACATATTCTCTAAATCCTTAAAATGCCCCATAATTAAACACTTTCATCTTTTTCAGAAGAGACAAATACAGACAGACTCACACGAACTGCTTACACCAAAGGAAATCAAAAGTTAATGAAAAAACGTATTATAAGATTCTTTAGAATACATCTCTCTATTTAACATGCCAGTTAATCAAAATAGTCGAAATTAGGAAATACACTATTATTTTGTATAAATTAATTTTGGATGTGATGTTATTGTATCTTTATTGAGTTAGTACCTAAATCACTTAGTATCTTAGATAATAGAATATAAAGACGCTTATCTCTCCTTTTTTCTTTTTATTGCGTGCCCGATGGGGTCCATTGTCTTATATTTTGTTACCAACGCTGTGTACATTAAGGTTTTGCAATAAATATATTGAGTATTGAACATGATGCATGTCACAAACCGAACAAACGAGAAAATAAGCTTTTTATTGAATCTGTTGGAAATTCGTTTCACTGAATAAATAAACTGATTTTATATTTTAGTGAGAGAGATACTCGTACGCCCGAACGCTATTTTGGACGCAATATATTTTACTTCTAGGACAATGTACGGGTAGTTTCGTTTGATCTAGTTCTCCGTATTAACAATAGAACAAAGCTATTTGGCAATCTCTGCTTGCCAGAACTTTGTTTTGCAAGGAAAGGAAGCTAGCTACACAACCGGTGCAGAAATTAATTAAGAGGAAACACAAAACCAACATCCCACATATTATATCTTGCCGCAAACTAGTAGGTTACGCGAAACAATATTTTTCTTCCTAGATTTTGTTAGATTTTTTTATTTGAATGCTTTCATCGATTAAATCAGTTACTCTGTTAAAAATTGCAGATAAATGACAACTAAAGGTTGGAATGAAATAGGGCTTTACTTAAATAGTTGGTTTTCTCTTCGCACTGACCGACTCTTAATACCAAACACAACGGAAAGTTAAATGTAATAACAAAATCTTTACTATACCGCCTCTGGTGTAGTGGTTAAGCAACAGGCCTTAGACTCAGAAGACCTGGGTCCGCTTCTCAGCAGGGTATAAATATATAAGGTCACATTTTATCAACTGCAAATATTTTAAGGATAAATTCAACAACATAAACTATTTTTATGAAAAAACCTTAAATTTTTATTCACTATCTTTCAAGAAAAACGCCAAAAGTTATTTCGATTAAAAAGTAAAATAAAGCACTTGCAGTAGTTTCAATACAAAGAAGCCGAAACAGAGAGGCCACAATGCCTTACACGTGCCCGTAGTTACATTTAAAGGAGCCGACAGGGAGGCCGCTCTTAAAAATATTACAATTTTTGTGGCAGGAATAGTAAAAAAAAACTAGCCTGAATTTATTTAAATTAAAAGGGCCTTATGTCTCTGATATAATTAGATGTTTTGTCAAAATATTTGCAGTTGATAAAATGTGACCTTATATAATGAAGAATTCATGGTAGGGTTTGTTGTAAGCCAGCCTACACCATCTTGTATAAGCTTGCCGCCACAGAATCGATGTCACTAACATTGTTGTATCCGACAGATAGAGATGTAACACTGCCAACTCCTCAGCAAATGTGAATTAATAAGCGTTTCCAAATCGGCCTTAGCCTATGTTCAGACTAATTGTCTGAACATATACTAACACGCGTTTTGCTTAGTACCTACATAATATAAAGTGGGTTGGCATAGAGACGCCTAATATAAAATGCATGTAGTTATAAACGCGCGTTAGCGATATCACCTACCACCACTTGACTTGAAAGATCGAGTGCTTCATAATAAAAACTGATTACCTCCTACAAAGTACTCCAACTCAATCTACTCATAAACGCTCCAACACTAATTAATTACCCTCTACATAGTTACGTAATCGTACCTAAAAGCGAAGGTACCGGCCTTTCTAAACACGTCCTCACTTCCAATCACCCAAAAATTACTTACGTAATTGGTACGGTACAAATGGGATGCGGGCACCCCCACCCCCCGGGTGTCGAGGGCTCGGCTGCGGCGATCTGTCTCAGTCAGCTGGCAGGTAGGCCCATTAATAAAGCCTTCGAACCGTATGCAAGACTCACCTCACCTCACCTATGCGAGGGCAAAAGACCGTGAGCTTTTGACGCGATGCCTGTTATACGGCTTTAATAGGTAAATAGCTTACGTAGCGGTTGGCTGTATATAAAAAACTTAAACTTAAAATTAATTGCTCCTTGGTGCGTAGCATTCTCGAGTACTGTTCTATAGTCTGGAATCCGCGTTACAACGTTTTTATTGAGAGACTAGAGTCTATTCAGCGAAAATTTCTTAAATAT
Organism: Eudonia lacustrata; assembly: GCA_947562085.1. Taxonomy (NCBI): domain Eukaryota; kingdom Metazoa; phylum Arthropoda; class Insecta; order Lepidoptera; family Crambidae; genus Eudonia; species Eudonia lacustrata. Next base: position 17,688,337 of record OX387342.1, on the reverse strand, counting down.
TTGCAATACAAGTGTAGAAACTTTGATTCCGACTTTGATGCAAGATGTCGCCGACATCACTTTTTACCCTTGCAAGAAAGAAGAAAAATCGCGGATATCGTTACTCTGGTAAAGATCGCACAAAATGTGATTGATTCCCCGTATCTACTCTCTAAACTTTATTTGAAAATTCCTAACAGAACTGCAAGGCGGCATGTGTACTTAAATATCCCTCAATGCACTAACCAACTACAGGCAGAACTCCTTTTTTATAAGATCAGCTAGGGAAATAAATAAATTGGTTGTCTTCCCTGAACTGGATTTGTTTAATTCGAAGCCAGATTATTTTAAAGGTACGATGGCTAAATCCTGGTTTAATGGTTCTCTTACTGTTTAGTTTAATATATTTATAAATATTTTTTAATCATATTTGTTCACTGTTGTCCATTTGTTTGTGCCAATGAATTGGAATTGATTTTTTAGTTATATATATGCGGAAACATGTAAATAGTGCATAGTGGCAATTTAGTATTTGTTAACAGTTAATCATCACTGTATGTTTTCCAAATGAAGCAAAATAAATAAATAAATATAACAAGGAATTGTTTAATTTAAACTTTTGGATATATAAGTAAACTTTAAGAAGCTTTTTTAATACATTGAGAAATAACTTTAAAAAACAAAACACAACGTACTTACATTGTTACCTACATGTACAGTAGTCACAATGAGACAATGTGATGATCTTATTGATTAAAACGAACTCTATCTGACATTCAGACAGATGAAGAAAACTTAGACACCACGTATAGTACTTTCTAAATTATCATAGTCACAAAACCCAGCGACTTCGCATTTAACTCTATCATCGCATCTGGACTCCGGTTCTGCTTAGAGTGTGGTTATTTGCCCACTCTTCAACAAAAAAAAATAATAACATAGTAATATGTAATCCCGGAAATAATTTCTCTAATGCATCCATGTTAAATATGCGTCCCAATGTTACATAAAGAATAGCCTGCTTATACAGTTTGTAGTTAATTTCCACAAACCAAAACCGCTCACATAAACAAATAGATAGCTAAGACAAAGATAAAAGGTGCTAAATTTCTTAGAGGCATGGCGATAGTCTACGATGCAAAGCAATTCCTTTGTGGGCTTTGTGGCCCTCTGATTTACGAAGAAAAAGTACAGTTGATTTTCCAGACAGACAGTTTAAAAAACAAAATCTCATACAAGGCTGATGTATCGGTACCTACTATCAATAAAGATTAACTCTTTATTGATAGTAGGTACCGAATAAACAAACAAAGCCACAAACTTTAACAGTTTGTGGCTTTGTTTGTTTATTCGATTGTTTATTTGAGGAAGGTAATCTCTGGAACTACTGCCCCCCTAGACAAGTAGCATAACGCTGATAGAATAGCAACGAAATATTGGGTCCTTACCTATGAAATTTACGTTTTTTTCTCACTTATTAATATGTGTATTACTTCTAAAAGTCAATACCGGTTGTTAATATTATTATACATCTTTAATTAGGACTATGTTACTTAGGCTTCAGTAATAACAATGATTATACATTTTGTGTCTTTATCGACCTTTTTTTTAATTGACTTCTTTTTTTGTTCGCGGAATTGACGTTTTGTTTTGTTTCATTGTAGGTTTGAATGGACTTGATTTTTTTTCTTTTTAATGTATGCTTTATTGTGCTAGTTGAACAAACACACTACTCTACAATTTTTATAGTGTTAACATAAATAGATGCTAAGAAAATAAAAATAAAAGTTAGTATGAAAAATATAATTTTATAAAAAATCTTCATACAAAACGTCAATTTCATAAGTAAAGACCTAATAAAATGATTATTGTATGGGATTGACATAAACGTCATTTATACGTATCGTTGATATAGGTATATATATGATGATGATAGTAGGTATAGGTATAGATAGAGGCTGCAGGTCCAATTAAAAAAACGTTTCTCTGATAGAATTAAGGCAACATAGGCAATAACTTTTTTTTATTAATAAAAAATGCTTTATTTGTAAAAACTCAAGATATGTAGATGCTAGTATTTTAACATAAAGACATGTGAAAACGAACCTCAATTCAACATGCTAGTACAAGCAAGCATAATTAAATGTTATCTTTTTTAATTCAAATATGACATTCACATCAATATTTGCTTCACACGCCTGCAGACCAGACTACCACAAAACAAACTGTCAGATTTCCTCAATAGACTTTGAGTTTTATGTGAATAGCATAAGGTTTGAACATTTATTGAAGAAATTTGACAGTTTTGGATAGGTCGATGTGCAGGCGTTTGTACTAGCATACCTACTCTTTCAGTATTATTTAACCCACGAGTGCCGGACACCACCGACACACGTAAAACAATCACAAAGGAATATTTTCGTATGACGCATGTCGGTCCGGCTAACAGTTCAAAATAAAACACAACGCATGTAGTATTTATGAAAGCAGCTTCATTTCCGAGTGAAAACCGGCAGCATACCAGCAATATTAGAGTTGAACACTAACTTCCATCAAGACATTATTAATTGACCGAAATGGCTAACGACCCAAATGTAGTATTTCCAAATAGTTTTAAGTAATTTTAAAATTTATAACCCCACTGCTAGGGCACGAGTCTTCCCTACGGATGGATAGGGAGAACCATAAACCACCACGCAGGCTCAGTGCGGGTTGGGTTGGTCTTCCTGTGAAGAGATGGCAGAAAAAACTTTCATGTCATCTGCAAAGCAGAGAAATTTCTAAATTGACCCGACTGGGGATCGAACCCGGGACCTCAGAGATGGCGATAGCATGAAAACCGGTGTGCAAGCCACGAGGTCGTCAATTTCGTCGAATTCTGGTATCGTAGAGCTTGTTTTTTTTTCTTTTCAGGTTTTCTCTTTGCAGTTATTTTTTTTTTACTTTGCCTTTAGTATGTTTTTTGTTTCTGTTTCTGTTTGTAACGACAATATTTTTATTTCTTTAAAAAAATGTTTTTGTATATTCCATATATGTTGCGTCATCGTCATCATTAGCCTATAAAATATCTACATACTGCTAGGCTCAGGCCTTCCCCCATGAACAAAGCCCATGAGTAAATGAAGCGACATACTCGTCGACAGGAACGGAAATTAGTGGTTCTGTAGCAGTTTTTACGCAGTTATCTCTAATTACTTAGCATGCTGAAATCGAACTAAAGTTAGCTGCAAATTAATATTAACCCTACTGCAAATATAATATACAACTTGTAACAGAAAGGTGTGGTAAACATTAAAAATTCAAAGTGTATCCGATCAAGATCTTGTATGCAGAGTAGAGATGTAAAATGACTGAATCTGACCAGTCACGATTGTCAAAAACCGTATTTGACTGGTCATTTATTGTCAAATTCAATCAAATTGACTTAAACATATTAATAATTCCAACTGTTAAAGTGACTAAATATAACTAGTCACAACTATTTACATTACTGCCAATTCTGCCAACATCGCGACACGATTTCAGTTTATTTAAAAAACAAAATTGTTATTCTGTGTTCATGGAGGAGTACGTTTCTATGATGTTTATGTCACGTTTCCAAAAAAGTAGTATATTTAAGTATTTATTGTATTACATGTGGAATAAATAAAATAAACTTAACTAAAACTATTACTAAACCAAAATATGGCGTCAAAAAATTCCTCCGCGTCGCTGTCGACTGGTAATGTACCCAAGAGACTGGCGGCATTGCCTCGTTGTATGGCAATGCTTAGCCTCTGGCCAAGGTAAAAGCCAGCCTTTGGGTTATGGGAAGAGTCAACCAGCCGTTTGGAGATGTCATTATACAAAGCATGAGCACTCGGACCCCACGGCCCGAGAGTTTCAACCCCAAACGGCTCGAAAATATAATTGCCGATAAGGTTATTATATTTTTTTGCCGCTTGAGGTTTTCTGCAGCCGCAGCAGCAGCACCAGCACAGCACGCTGTGCTAGGAAGATGGGATGGTTCAAGAGTATCGACACAAGTTGCATCCCACACTAAAGGCCTACCCACCTTCCATGGAAATAAAGACATGCCGTCCGGTCTCTTGCCATCGTCACGTGCCAAGCCATTGGGTTCTAATACAGCTGGAACGCCGACGGTGACAAGAGCACGTCGGATGATGTCATTAATATTCGCGTGCCGGGCTAAGCGGCCCGCACTACGGCTGCAAGACAGGCCGTGGTATCCGAGGCCGTTGACAACTTCGCCACAGTGACAGCGATGGGGAGAACAACAAGGAGCTCCTAGACGCAGGGAAGCAGCGAGGCGGAAAGTAGTGTCGTTGAACAAAGTACCTAAGTTCGACGACGGTAGTGCATGAAGCCAAAGACCCGACTCCCACTTGCCCACAGCCAGCAGGCGCGCACGCTCCGCAGTAGTAGCAGACGTGACAAGTAAATTATTCAATACTACTCTGCAAAGCGGCTCATCCCACCGACTCTGGGAAGATGGATTGTTGGGTGTATCTGAATTCGGGCAAGCGAGTCTCCAGGCATCCATAGCTTCGGTGAAGCACGGCACATCAAAATTAATCAGTGTGGGGGCTAGGATTTTCCTGATTAATTTTTCGGTGCCATGAACCGAGGATAAAAAAGCCGGTAAACTAATACTTGATTTTGCGGACGCCAAGGCCTCCCAAGCGAATGGGAAGAGTAGCTTGTGCCCAAGAACGATCGTCCATGGCCACATTTAAAATCGACGTTAATGTATGCCGCATAATTTGGTCCATTTTATCTAAAAGATGACTGTGCATCATAAATGGGAAGAGCGGAGGAAATATATTAATTTAGGGCCGAAACAACAGTAACGAATTAAGATTATAGCCGAATGCATATTAATTTGGAACAATCTTTCCGAAACGTCATTAAAATTTTGTATTTTTTCCTCGATAAAAACGGGAAAGGAATTTTCAAATATTGGAGACCCAAGGAGACGAAGCGAACTTTTTTCAACAATTTTGATTTCCGGAGCTATTGCGTTAAATTGGGGAAGTGTCAGATGTCTGTCCGTACTGTCTGGTAAGTATAATTCACATTTCGAAAGGTTGAGATCAAGGCCAATGGAATGAAGTTCATTTTTAAGGAATTGTAGGTCACTTAAAACAGAACCTACATCGCCTCCCAAGGTTCCATCATCAAGATACCAAACGTTAAATTTGGAATTTAGCTGACGAATAATTGTGTGAATTGCTAAACTGAAAATCACAGGCCCGAGGGGGTCACCTTGTTGACAGCCAACAGCCGATTCCAGAAGGTTGTCCCGATACAGTAATTTAGAGGGGTATCTGTAGCATTGCCAAAGAAAACTATAGATTTGGGGTATTTCTTTTTTAATTTCTATCAGCAAGGTGTCCCTATTAACAGAATTGAAGGCATTCTTTATGTCAACTTTCAGAATGACCTCTCCTTTACCAGAATTTAGGTAGGTCGACAAAGCATGTACGGCAGCCTCACAGCCCCCTTTGGAGCCAAAACCTAGGTTTTGGCTCCAGCTAGCTGCAGGGGCTGAAATTTTTCCGAAACAACCTCACCATAAAATTTACAGCAAATCTTGGCTGCTATACGACGGTAAGTAGTTCCCACGGCAATTGGACGAACACCACCATCGCTTTTACGCAGGGCGCATAGATTGGCCCCATACAGAACGTCGATGACGGCCTCGTTCACCTTGCCGGAGAGCATAAGGTTAATCAGAGCCGTAAGCTCCTTCAAGAGCAACTCACCAGCAGCCCCGGCGCCTAAACAGGTAAGGTCTTTAAGGTGCTGAGGAGTCAGGCCATCGAGGCCACCAGCAGAGCCGCTCCGGAAGGAGCAAACGGCTGTGACCAACTCTCGACCTGTAATGGTGAGGGAGTGAATATCTGAATCAGGGGGGTCGGGAAAAGAAAGGCCATCCGCTGGGGCAGGGTGTTTGCTCTCCAGAGCTGCGAGCGTTTCTGGAGAACACTGTGCCACTACATCACTACTAAAGAGAATCCTGGCTGCTCCGCTAATGTCACCCTCCCCTAACTTAGATTCTACTAAATGAGATATACCTCTTGAAGAGGAATATGACTGGGTCTGTAAATTGGAATCTAGATTATGAGCCGAAATAGTACAGTTATCTTTAATTTGTGCAGTTATAGTCTTTTTGGTTGCCAAATCCTTTTGTACGTGTAGAATTCTGTAAGGGAAGGTGAGAAGCTGTTCCCAAGCACTTTGCGAGTTCTCCTGGGCGGCAAGACGTATGCAACCTGCTAGATGTTGTGCCACTAGAGGTCTAGCGCTGCGGGGGACTCGCTTCAAAACAGAAACAGAGTTTTTGAATTTTGAAAGGGTTTTCCAAAACGGGTTTAAAGTTGATGTCGTCGGTGTTGTAGGTAAAGATGTTGAGACAGGGTCTGATGTGAGTGCATTTTGTGGTTTGTGTACCTTTCCAATATGCACATTCAGACCCCGCTTACCTTTAAAAAACCGAGCTTGGGTACACAGCGGACATCTCTCCAGGATGCTCAGTGATGTCGAAAGTTGACTAGACATGACACTATTAACCACCACATCGCTGCTGCCACTAAGCATGGACCAAATTAAATTAAATTACACTTAAATATAAATAAAAATAATAACTATAGAAACTAAATCACTAAAAATAAAACACTAAATAACTAAACGTCTATGTGACACCGATGACAAGTGTGACGGGAGCGACGCAGACGCACTGGCGGCGGCCTAGGGCGCCGCCTCGCCGATACATTTCGACCACAGAATAATGTTCTGTGATTTCGACGCAGCCCTGGCCATGTGTAGGTTTCTTCTTGCTTGTGTTGTTTATTTTCTTACTTTCGCTCGTATCAAATTATCGCTTGTCAGTCAGATATATAAAACGGATTTTCGCCTGTCAGATGCTAAAAATGATGAAATTGCAACAAAATACTTAATTTATATGCTTGGAAACCATTCAATTACATTGATAACATCAATCTTCGTAATTTAGTAGCTGCATATTTTGATAACTCAAAAATAATAATAAAAAAAAATCAATTGCTGTTCGTTAGTCTCACTAAAACTCAAAAATCAAAAAAAAAATCTCAAATAAATTATACCCTACTAAAAACACACAACGGGGCAGCACAAAAAGCTTGTAACTTCGTGAGTTTTCAAGATATTCAAAGTAGTAGTATTTATTAGGTAAAGAAAATTCAATTTACTCTTTGTTTCTCATACTGCGGTGGTGCAAGTCGTGACAAGTATCAACTGGGCGTGACGCGGCGTCATAAAAAGAATTTGAAACCTAAATCTAGCTAAACGCTTTTTTTGCATTTTTATTCAAAATAGATATTAAAAAACACTAAAGATCATATTGACCATATATGACCCTTTTTGACAGTAAATGACCGTAATTGACAGTCAGTCAAATTCAGTCACTTTGGTCATTTTCATCTCTAATGCAGAGTCATTAAGACATAATTATTAACTTTATTTTGTTAAGCGTTTTTTAATTTAATATTTCTATTGTGAAGTCACATCATAATAAACAAGTCACAGCCCTAGTGGTTATGTAACCTCTGCGTACAGTGATCGGGACTCCGTGCTTCTGGCACTCGACGTGACCTGAGTTGAAACGTAGAGCGTGACGAAGAAGGAAGAAAAAAGAACAAGAGAAGATAGTTTGAGTTTTGTCTTGGTGACAGCAAGCTAAGGCTTGTATTATAAATTGTCTCTCAATAGTATATAATTCAAGATACATTGTGTTTTTATTTAAACATAACTCCACAGTAGGTGGACTTACATTTATGTGGGATTCAATAAAAATCAAGGGCTTGAAAGTTTGCGTTTAATTTACTTTAACAATAATTATTACACACCGGCACGCGTCCCGTCTTAACCGTCGTCGTATTACGTGTCCTTTTTTCTCTCATTCTTTTCCGTTCATCCGTCATTCTCTCACATTCACTCACTCCTTACGTTCCATTCCACACTCGGCCTTCCTGCATCCAGTCTGTCCTCAGACTGTAGCCAACTGGCTCCAGGGAGATATGTTATGACATACATAATTAGATCACATTGACCTCGCTACATAAATTCGAGGTGTCCGACACACCCTAACACAGAATCATCTTTAAGCTAAACACATGACAAAACTAACACCTTAACGCAGAATCATCGTTAGGTTAAACAAATGACAATAACCAACACCTTAACACAGAATTATCTTTAAGTTAAACATATGACTAAACTAACACCTTAACGCAGAATCATCGTTAGGTTAAACGAATGACAATAACAATATTTTTTTAATTATACAATAATGCCTCTAAGTTACACAAAAATATATAGAAGTACCTAGCAATTATAATGTCTTTAAGTTACACAAAAATATATAAAAGTAGCAATTATAATGTCTCTAAGTTACGCAAAAATATATAGAAGTAGCAATCATAACGTCTCTAAGTTACGCAAAAATATATAGAAGTAGCAATTATAATGTCTCTAAGTTACGCAAAAATATATAGAGGTAGCATAGTTTGCACCTAAGGCTTAACAACTTCTCCAACAATACTGAATTTAATAACGTTAACAGACATCCTAAGCCACAGCAGTTCTCAAAGTGAATGTTTTCCTTCAATAACACAATACAAACCATATGGAACACACAATATAGAACGACGAGGAGAGCAAACAAGAGACAAACAACAACTTACAGTGGGTTTGTGAGAGTTGGCCAGGCCTTCATATAGTCTGCTGACGTTGAGGTCTTCCTCGGTCCCTCTGTAGAACTATCCATCTTCTCTACTTCATATCTGTCCTTGCCTTTGACCTGCACCACTCTGTAAGGGCCAAGGAACTTAGGTTTAAGCTTCATCCCTACTCCGAACTGGGTTCTCTTGATGGCTACCACATCGCCAGGTTGGCACTGAGTACTTTTCTTTCGTCCTTTATTAAAATTCTTTATATTTTCTTCTTGAATTTTTAATATCTGCTGCTTAGCTTTACGACGTAATTCCTCTCTATTTTCTACAAAGTCAGCTCTATATTCTTGTGACAATAAATCATAAATCTCAATATCTTGTTTCATTTTCATCTTTGTTCCAATCAAAAGTTCAAAAGGAGTGCTGTCAATGCTACGGTGGTAAGTACTGTTCAATGCTCGCTGTAAACGACTTACGTGCCTGTACCACAAGGCTGGGTTCTCAATACACAGCTTTGTTAATACTGATATAATGGTTCTGTGTACCCGCTCAACCTGTCCATTTCCTCGAGGTACACCAGTTGTTATTGTACTATGATGAATCCTTTCCTCTTGACAAAACTCCTTGAAATCACCACTAGTGAAGGCAGCTCCCTTATCTGTAATAATTCTACAAGGGTTACCAAAATGTTGCTGATACAGTTGTAACTTTTGTATTACCTCTTTCGCTGTAGTACTCTTTGTAGGAAAAATAAAAGTAAATTTTGTAAATGCATCAATAACAGTCAGTATGTAGTTATACATTTTCTTTGTCTCTGTCATCGGTCCTATGTGATCGACATGTAAAGTATGCAATGGTATTTCCTTCTTGTCAATAGGATTGAGGAATCCTTCTTGTTTGCCTTCTTTTTGGGTTGCCAGCAAACACGGTATACAGGTTACAATAAATTCATCAATCTTTTTGCTGAGGTTTTCAATATGATAGTCTTTCCCAATCAATTCTATCATCTTCTTTTTAGAAAAATGTCCATTGCTATGCACTTCATGAAAGATGTTGTTTTCCATACTTCTGGGTACAACCAACTTCTTTTCTTCACCCTTATACAATAAATCTGAATCTAAAATGTAATCTTGATAGGGTTGCAACTTCAGAACTTCTTTAATAGCTTTCAAGCTTTCATCCTGTTCTTGTGCATATCTAAGGTTATCATGCAAGTTTGAAAATATTGTATTCACACCTGGATTCCTACTGAGCGCATCTGTGTGTTTCATTTTACTACCCTCTCTGTGCTCAATAGTAAAATCATAATCTTGTAAAAATATAATCCATCTTGCCACTCTAGTTGACATTGACAAATCAATTTTGTTAATTGTCATCTGGAATGCCTTGCAATCTGTGACAACTTTAAATTTTCTGCCAAATAAATAATGTCTGAATTTTTTTATCCCTTCTATCACTGCCAAAGCTTCTAGTTCGTAGCTTGTGTACTTGCTTTGTTGTTCTGTAGTCTTCCGGCTCATATAGTATACTGGGTGTAATTCACCATCTTCGGCATCTCTTTGCATCAATATAGCGGCATAAGCAATACACGACGCATCTGTGTGCAATTCTGTTGGCAATCTAGAATCATAAATTTTCAATACAGGGTTTGAAACTAACTTCTCTTTTAATATTGCAAAACATCTTCTGTGTTCATCATTGAAATTAAAGTCTGCGTTCTTCTTAAGCAAGTCTGTCAAAGGTTGGGCTATGTAACCAAAATTCTGTATAAACTTACGAAAATAAGAGCATAATCCGATAAAACTTTGTAGTTTTTTAATATTCTGTGGTTCCGGAAACCTCATCACAGCTTCTATCTTTACCGGTGATGGTCTTACTTCTCCATTTTCTATCTCATGACCCAAATACTCAACCTTCTTTACTAACAGCTGACTTTTTTCCAGTTTATGTCTAGACCATATTCAGAAGCTCTTTTCAACACCATAGACAACCGTTCAATGGCTTCGTCTTCATCTGTAGCTAGAATCAATAAATCGTCGATGAATATTAACAAAATACCTCTCTCTACAAGATCCCTAAAGATTATATTGATAAATCTAGTGAAAACCTTCGGACATATCGCTAAACCAAAAGGGGCTTTCAGAAATTCATACTGTCCTGTTGAAGTGACAAACGCTGTATACTTAACAGAGTCCTCGTGAACCTTTAGGTGAAAATAACCATTTTTTAAATCAAGAGCGCTGAATACTTGACTTGACTTACACTTGTCAATTAGATCGTCTATTATAGGTAGAGGATACTCGTCTTTAACCATCTTACCATTAATAAGTCTATAGTCAACACAGACTCTAACACTACCATCTTTCTTTCTAACCAGCACTAACGGACTTGAATACTCTGACTGACTTACCCTAATGATGCCCTCATCAATCCATTTAGCTATCTGCTGGTTCACCTCAACCTGTTCCTTCAGGGCTAATCTCCTTGGTCGTTGAGCGACTGGAATGTCATCCTTAAGGATAATTCGCAGCTCAATAGGTGCCTCCTTCGTCTTTGCAGGCCTATAGCTCTCCATCAAACACACTGCTCGCCGTTGCGCACTGTTGCTTACCTCGTTACCTACAACATCAAGATTAGACACGACATATGTAAGGTTATGCATCCACTGTTCATTTGAAGGCAAAAGCAAGACATTGTTATTTTCCAGAATCATGACAACATTCTTTAAAAACTGCTGGCCAAGTATAACAGAGTACGACATAGCATTATTCGGCACAATGTAAAACAATACGTCTTTATAACAATTGCTATCCACGCGCACAGTCGTATAAAAGCGTCCGAATGCCTGTACCTGCGCAGCTCCTAACCCATGAAACACTGTATCGCACTGTTCGTATTGTTGTGCAGGCAAAGCATAGCGAAAATTGTTCAAGCTTATTAAGTTAACATCGCTTCCAGAGTCTATTAACGCTTCAAACCGGCAATCACAAACAAATATGTCTTTCAGCGGTCTTCGTAAAGTCGTTTCATTGTTGTTGACGTTCACTGACAGTGACAATGACTCATTCTCGTTCTCTTCGTTCCTGACGCCATCTCGTGTAGCATTGCTACCACCCGGCAAAAACGAATGGTTGCGTTGTTCGGACTGGTCCGATTGCTCGGAGCGGAGATTGACGCACATCGCTGTCGCTCCAGTGCTGCCAACATCACGTCGCCACTTCGTTCCGCTACTGCCGTCTGCCGTCTCGCTCGCTCTTCTGTCAGCGCCTCTGCTATTTGGCGGTTTAAATTTGCCGCTGAACTCGCTGCTGCAATCTCTCGCCAGATGTCCGAATGAGTTGCACCGGAAACACTTCGTGCCGTTTTGCTTGTTGGGACATTCCGATGATATGTGACTTTTCTCACCACAATTGTAGCAACTTCGATGTTGTTGATGATGATTATGATGATGAACTTGGTTATGTTGATGCGGCCTAGGTCGTCTTTGGCTTTGCTCGTGACGGTCTCTCTTTGTCTTATCCTTAATTTCTTCGTAAATTCGCAGTTTTTCTTTTAGCTCGGCGTAAGTCGTCACTCCATACAACATCATTTTGTTGACCTCTGCGTCGATAATGCCGTCTACAATGTACTTAATTGCAACATAATCGGGCATTTTTCCTCGTTTCCCCAATTCTTTCATAATCAACATGTAGTCTTGACATCGTTCATCGTATCTTTTCTTCCTAGAGCTCATCATCTCGTGGATCGTCTTGACGTCCACCGTATCCGGGAATTCCTTACTGACGGCCAGCTTTAAATCATCCCATGATTTGAAGGGTCTTTCGGCCTTCAGCCACAGTGATGCAGTTCCCGTGAGCGACCGACGTGCAACTAGTAGTTTCTGTATCGATGACCAGCCGAATATTTCTGCGTTGTCCTCTACGTCTTGAACCCATCTGGTGACGGAGTAGGTTTTATCTTGCCCGTTGAATTGTGGGATTAGCTCTGATATAAACTGTAACGGTTCCGGCGCGCCACGACTCTGCCCGCCATGTTGGTTATAGTCCGCATCGATAAAATCGTCTTGTCTGCTCCTGCGACGCTCGTCTTTTGGCATGATGCTCTGGCTGCTGCTACTCTTCGTCGTCGTAATCGTCTTACTCGTCGTCTTGATTTTGTAGCAGATTGCACAGTCGCAGTTGCCAAGTCAGCCGCGTGCTCGGTAGGTAGGTACACGCGTCTTCCCTTCGTCGCAGATCGACCAAACCGTTTTATTTTATTGATCCCGGACGAGCCCCCAAATTGTGGGATTCAATAAAAATCAAGGGCTTGAAAGTTTGCGTTTAATTTACTTTAACAATAATTATTACACACCGGCACGCGTCCCGTCTTAACCGTCGTCGTATTACGTGTCCTTTTTTCTCTCATTCTTTTCCGTTCATCCGTCATTCTCTCACATTCACGCACTCCTTACGTTCCATTCCACATTTATTATCACTGCTGCTTGCTTATGCGCGCCGATGCGCATGACAAATTAAAGTTGTTTAGTTACAACACATACAAGATCTAGATCGGATACTCTTTGGATCTTTTCATTGTCACCACACATTTCTGTTCCACTTGCTTTTCGTCGCCAAAAGCTAACTTTAAATTTCATTGAAATTTATCTGGATGACATCTAGGAAGCAGATGGTTTATATATATTGTGTCATAAGTCATACATTTGTTGCTAACCCCTATTTTTATGAAAAGAAGGAATTAAGTTTCGATCCCTAGTTCCTATTGAACACTGGTGACAATGACAGTACCCTAGAACAAAAAATAATTCTATAAATCTGCAAAATTGATGACGAATTATTTTAAAATAACAGGTCTACTGAATTACTCGTTTAGTGTTACCCGCCTTCACCTTATTCCCTTTTCTGTCCAACGTCCTGGTTCTAAAATAAGTCACTAACATAAACTTGCCGCTACAAATACGACAGGGAATAAAGGTGTCAGGTCGCAAGCAAACGATATGTCTCAGCAGCGCTGGAGGGGCTCATTAATACAGCCTTGGAGCGACGATGCCAATACAGCGGGGATTCGCTAGACACGAGGATACGCCACCTACTGGAACAGATAAATACGTGTTACGTACTTTAAAAAAATAACAGACGGTAAGCAATTTGTTTTTCTATTGTTTTTATGGTAGGCTCATAATATTCAGGCTCTAAAAGACACACAGACAGCTAGCAGACAGGGTGGACAGACTTGGCGGAAAGCAGTTGATCAGGCTGACAGAAACGAATGATGTGAAAATATTATACTCAACAGATAAGTTAGCTGGTCCTAGTCACCCTAGTGGTACGTGAATGGGATGTTACGTGGTTTTAGTGGGTAGGCCCCTTCTTCTCCCAAATCCCTAACCAAAGCCTTGTGCCTGCGCAGGGAGGCGGTAGCTGGAGAAAAGAATCCCACATAATCATCTGCACTTTCTGGGCGCGGTGGCATACCGGCGACGAGTTTTCCATTGCCAAAAAAAGAGAGTAAATGTGGACTTTCTTCATAGAATGTAGAACAGAAAATAGGAAGAATTCTAGTACCTACAACAAAATAGGCTAGTAATCAAAATAGTAAAGGTATGACTTTTTATTTTTTGAATACGGTTACAACACTGACTCGCCGACGACGCTAAAGAAGCAAAAAGAAACTATTAAAACGTAGTTAAATAGATGACTAAAAAATTAAAAGAAAAAAAACTTTTTAAAAACCAGCTTTTATTACTTGTTTTTAAAAAAAAGAACTAAAAAGTAAGAAATAATTTAAACCTGATAATAAGAAAAAAAATTATAAATAAAAGCGTGTTACATAGTGATTGCAAAAGAAAAACAATGAAGGTGTAACATGCTAAATGTTCTTTAATGTTCCATTAAAATGTAACACGCTTTTATCTATAAAAAATCAGGTTTAAATTATTTTTAACTTCTTAGTTCTTTTTTTTATTTGAAAGCGTGTTTTTAAAAAGTTTTTTTTTTAGTTTTATTTTTGACTTTTTAATATTTTTTTAGGGGGATAAGGGCTTCAGTACAACAGGGTTCGCCCTGGTATCCTGAGGGGCAACGTTAACGATATGACATATCTAGCAACAAAAAACTCGTCAAGACGAATCATATGAGCCCAAACTCGATGGGGTTGTGTCATTTAATTACCGAGTTCATGTGGCCATCTTCTAGCTCTATCATCAGACCCTGGTTACCATCTAGCACCAAAATACTCGTCAAGACGGATCAAACGAGTCCACACTCGATGGGGTTGTGTTGTTTAACTACCGAGTTACTATGGCTACCTTCCGGTTCCATCATCAGACCCTGGTTACCATCTAGCACCAAAGTACTCGTCACGACGAATCATACGAGCCCAAACTCGATGGGGTTGTGTCGTTGAACAACCGAGTTCCTATGGCCACCTTCCGGTTTCATCATCAGATCAGCTCCATGTCATAATAATTTTGCATTGTCATCCGAGTAACCGGGAATCAAATTAAACTTGCAAGATTTGATTACAGACAGACAAATATCGGGACAGGTGAAACTAAATAAAAGCTTGTAATATTCCTTCTGACGCAGTCGGGTAAATAGGTACAAAATTTCAGTGATTCCTTACATAAACAGCGTGATCGTAAGTTCGTTCCAGAGCCAACCAGTAAAGGTGTCAGGTCAGAAGCGAGCGATCTGTTTCAGTCACACGGAGTAGGGCCCATCAATAAAGCTTTAGACTAGAGCATAGCGACGGACGTCAGTACAACGGGGATTACTACTAAACGTTTACAGAAGCGCTGTAAATTCATAATCATAATCATTTCTATTCAAT
The DNA here is from genome assembly GCA_947562085.1 of Eudonia lacustrata. NCBI lineage: Eukaryota > Metazoa > Arthropoda > Insecta > Lepidoptera > Crambidae > Eudonia > Eudonia lacustrata. The sequence continues at coordinate 17,672,816 of OX387342.1, read as the reverse complement.
AAGATGCAATTTAATAATGTCGACCTATGTATTTATGACTCTTCTTTATTATAAATTACAACTAAGTAGCCTACTGTAATAATAATAGTGATCCAGCCAACAACTGTCATTCCCTCGTGTGCGTAAATCGATGAAGCTGTAAGCGATCTATTTAGCCAAATACCATCTGGCTGCTTTGGACTCGATTGAAAAACGAGCTAAGAGACTCATTGGTGACCCTGCCCTAATAAACGCCAAGCTGCAAAATCTAGAACATCGGCGTAGGGTGGCTCGTCTGTCGGTCTTCTACAGGATTCATTTCGGGGAGTGCGCGAAGGAGTTGCACGGCCTAATCCCACCATCCATTTTCTGCTATCGGAGCGCGAGGTGCGAGTTCCATCCCTATGTTGTAGATATGTCATCCTGTCGCACGAGCCGGTTCGGTTCAACTTTCTTAGTGCGTACAGCTAGGGACTGGAACGCGCTGCCTGCGAGTGTGTTCCCTGAAAGGTATAATGTGGACCTCTTCAAGGCCAGAGTGAATTGGCTATTTCTAGGCCGGCATGTTCCATCCTCGACCGCACCGTCACTTAACATCAGGTGAGGTGTGGTGAAATGCATGCCTATAACCAATAAAAAAAAATTAAAAAAATATGGACAAGAAAGTCCGTCGTCTGCGCAATCCCTTACGGATCACACCGAGAATTATTTGCTAGACCACTATTATTACATTAGTAGCCTACCTTCTTTGTAACTTATATTACAATGGTCATAAGATCGACATTATTAAAAAAATTATATCACATCTACAAGAATTGTAACTTTAAGGCACCTCAAAATCCATGAGCAAAATCGTACACGCAAAGCCACCGAATTGAGTGTAAAGCAACAATAATAAAATACAAGAACACAACGTTTTACACTGTTCCAAGTCGGGTTAACACGTCGATTTCAATCAGACCACAGATGGCGCTGGCGTGGTTTACGCGGAAATTGCATGCGCGACACATTAGTGCCGCCCCCACGAGTAACGAGCGCAATCTTGGCTGCGTACAATCAAGAACGGACACATTTAAACCCGTTTGACATTTTATGCGCCGTATTCACCTCTTTATAAGACTCAAAACTGGGTAAAGAGCACACACACTTTTCTGTAGCGACTGTACCACTTTACCTTTTGTAGGCTACATTTGGGGCGCATTTAAAAAAGGTAGAAATGTACAATCGAATAACTTAATAATATGTGTGTAAAATTGGAAGCGTTTATCGAAATCGTTTATTTTTGTAACAAAAGTTTTTTTGTTTGTGTTCTAGATACTCGTAGTAGAGGATTAATAAATTATTATAAGAATCTCCACAAAGAGGTTATCAAATTAGGATAACAATAAAATTTACAATTTTTGTCATTCTTGGATACCGGTCGGATACCAAAGGTTAAGCAAGGCTAAATAACCGAAAAATATCTTAACATTTCGATTTCCAAATATTTCGCTACCGACCCTGCCGTCTTTCCCATACTCTCACTCTCGTGTTATAAAGTGTTTCGTTTTAATGTTCAAAAATAACGGTACAGTCATTCTTTACACTACTTTAACCACTTCAGTAAAATCAGCTTCAGTCGGGTTTCTTCGATTTTTTATTTAGAAAGATATTGCTGTTCCTATGGCTTTTACATCTTAACCGAACGTTTTGTGAGCGTCGAGAAATTTCAAGGGTCTCTCAAGCCTTGTGATCTAAACATCATCATCAATATCATCATCAGCCTATACTAGTCCAGTGCTGGACATAGACCTCTCCAAGTGCACGCGACTGAGCCACGTTTCGCGGCTACTCTCATCCAGCTCTTGCCAGCCAGCTTGCGAAGATCGTCGCACTCAAAGGGAATAGCATCAAGCAACCGTGTCACCATTCCCTACTAGATTCTCCGAGGAGTTCGAATCGGACCCCCCAGCCCGATCCTCTAAATGCCACTATACATTTACAGAATACACTAAACATGCACACTAGTTTAAGCCCAAGAGGCCGTACTCGTAGAACAAGGGTACGACGAACCGGTTAACACGCGCTCTATACCAGGTACAGACATGTCCCTGGGCGCTATTCTCTCCACCACCACGGGTCCGAGCCTTTAGAGGCGCCCTCGGGTTGTTCCGCTTCCCGATCCGATTCGAACCCTTCGGAGAATTTAGTAGGGCACGAGGACACGCACTAGTGCGTGATGCCATTCCCTCTAGAAAATCTTCGAAGGTGATTCGTTTCACACGGCTTGAGGAACCCTTTAAGTTTCTCGCTGTCCCCAAACAAGCCCAGTGAAGCTGAAAATGCCTTTTGAGACAATCAGCAAACTCTCTCTCCAAAAAAGAAAAAAGTTCGAATCGGATCGAAAGCGGAACGACTGAGTGCGCCTAAAGTAGGCTGCTAGCCTTGCGTGTAGCCATGCATCGGCTCAGGTTGAACGGGTTTTTCTGTGATACAGCCGCTCTACTTACTTGTATCAGTTGTGTCCCGGATCTCTGTGGTCACACGACAACGCAGCAGTGAAAGGATTTAAATAAACAAATAAATAAATGTTTCCCACACTCACACCAATTAACTAGTCCCAAGAAAAGCTTCCTTAAGAAACTCGAGAAATGGTTAACTAGACAACGGATAAACATACTTAATATACTTAAATAGGTACATACTTATTATACATAGGAAACACCCAGACCCGAAACAATTTAGAAAAACAGGTATTTCTAAATTGATCCGACCGGGGATCGAACCCGGGACCTTAGAGATGGCGACTCCATGAAAACCGGTGTGCAAGCCACTCGACCAAGGAGGTCGTCAATTTGTGCCTGTTCTGCTGTGTTAACCACCGTGTGCGTATGGAAATTGGCAACACATGCGGTGTGTTGCCAATTTCCATTAAATTTTATATGATTTTTAAAGGACAGTATTATAATAATATGTATGTACACTTCCTTGATCACACACATTAAAAAAACGGTTACACATAATCATTCTTCACAGAAAGTCTCGTTCAAAATGGTTTTTTTTAATAACTCAGCATAACAGTATGTTTTATTTATTCTGAAATCATTTCATGTTGTAATAATAATATTTTATTGAATGCATGTATTTCATAATAATTCATCTGAACAATAATATTATATACCTACTTTATTAAAAAATAATGATATATTATAATATATTTAATGTAATCATGTAGAGTTGTGATGTCTGATATCTGTTGTGATTTGGTAGCATTTCTACCGAGTGTTTTTTTTTTCTCTTTTTTGTTTTTACCATACTATAATGATTATAATAATACTGTCATATTTTCATAGAAAGTGCTGTACGCTCCTATAAAAGTATATATTCACTAGTTTTAACTTTATCTTACAAACTGAATTGTGAATTGTTCATTGGTCCGTCCTAACAAAATAAATAGATAAACTAAATAACTCTTAATATCTGACGCCCCGCAGGTTCACACGTGAATTTATAACAATTGGTTTTCAATTGCGTCTGGTTTTACGGTGCCTGACTGAATTATTGTTAGAAAGAAGAAACTGTAGTGTTTTCCACTTTTGTTGTCGTTTAAAATTGCACCTACCATGTCATTGCTGCACCACCATAAGGTTGACTGGTAGAAAATGTCTCAGGCATTAAGTCCGTCATGTAATATTTTTGTTGCAATAGTTTAGACTTTCCTATAGTATTTGTTAACTAAAAGTGAGCTTACATTTGAGCGTTAAAATTTTGGTTCAATTTATGCTTTAGGTCGTGCCTCAATATGTCATTGATTGGACCGTCGAATAACAGGTGAGGCACGTCTTCACTCTTATTGGTACCGCAGGCACACAGCGGGATATCCTTGCACTTAAACCTGTGCAGGTTATCTCTCTATCAATCGCTCATATGCGGCGACCACTAATCAGTGCCCTAAACAATTAAAATTATATTGTGTCTGTATTCAAAGCAGACGCCGGATTAAAACATTAACTATTTTTTTGTTTATCCTAAGCATGAATTTCTGTAACTTAAAAAGTTAGTAATAAGCATTCGATTAACGGTACCCAATTTATAGTGACGATATTATTTCCAATCCCATACAATTTCTATTGAAAACAATCGTTTTGACCTGTTTTGACAGATGCTAAAAAAACGACGGGTTGCACTCCGGGAGTGCCGGTAGAAGTGAAAACTTGAATATTAACGTTGTGCATTTTTGATATTTTGGAATGGTTAGGGAATAATTTTGCACGAATTGCTTCAATGTATGTTGTATAAAAGTACTATCATTTATGTGGTAGAATACAATATTTATTTACTGCGTTATCATACACAAACATGACAATTTATATTACATTAAAAAGCACTTGAACATTCGCGCAAGCGCCCTGCGCCGCCTAAACGAAACAGCAGACATACATTTTCGCCGCGCCGTAGAAAGAGAGGGGGATACTTCCTCTCCTACGCCGCGCCGGCTGTCATCCGTCTTACGAATTTTCGATCAGGCCACGTGTCCTGACGGTCACGTGTCCTGACGCGAATTTAACATTTTTTACCCATTACAAAAAAAGTGTACAACGCCGCTAAAGAAGTTTTCACTTCAAAAAATCTCTATTGACTAACCGTGCAAAGTCTGTATTTGAACCGCCTTACAAATAAACAAAGAATAAGGTCCAAACAGTTATTCCGTGTTTTGTTCATGTCATGTAAACGTCATTTCAAATTAGAGTAAAAGAGACAAAACACGGAATAACTAATCGGACCTTATTCTTTGTTTATTTGTAAGGGGGTAGTATTTAAAACTAGTATTCACCTACATATAATACTAAAAACAACAAAGACCACAGTTTTCACCGAAATCTGGTGACACCATCAAGGTAACAATCACCGAATATATTCACTGAAAAGCCCAATTTATTTTCAATACAAACTGGGATTCAAATTAACTCGCTCGCTTATCAACTGATGATCAATCCGTCTGATAGATTTGGCATTTTCGATAACGTGGACCGATGCGTCTGATTTTGTTTTAATGGGAAACTTTGGCAAAATGTTTAAACCAATTAAATGTGATGGTTGAAAATTCAGGTCGAAAATAGTTTCGATGACATGTGGGTTGGATTTAAACATTTTGCTACGATATCTTTAACCGATTATGTCCATATACTACATAGGAAATATAAGACGTGGGCTTTGGCCGACATAGGCTTTTTACTTTGTAGGTATTGACCGCCGGACCCATACAAAGGGAGATTACGAATCACAATATATATAAATAATTTTTCACATTGAATGAACTGTGTTCGCATCTAACTTGTTAAAAAAGAAGTATTTTACAAGGTAATTTTAAATTGATCATATTTGAAAATTACCTATCGATTTAGATAACCTATTTTGATATTACTCTCGATTTGTGTGAAGTAGAGAAAACATTAAAATTAACAAACACAGACTTTGAAGAAAATTACTATTCTCTTGAAATCGTTTTTTTATCGTATCTAATTTAATAAACGTTATGAAAATCTAATAGATACGGTTTCTAACGAGTGTGCTTCATCGTATGAGTTTTTTATTAAAAACTAAATCAACACAACCTTATTTCCTATCGATTAATAAAGTGTTATAGAGTAAAAATATTTATTGTTGCTGTTTACTTCTATTTTCTTTTTATTACGGTCTTTTTTGAGGCTTGGTTGTTACTTATCTACATTAATTAACTTTATCCGAATTTTGCTTAACACATTTACAGTGCCAAGTCAACACATCAATCCTAATAAATATTTTAGTATCTATTCTATATTTCTTATCATGACATTAACAATAGTAGTTATACACAAATTACATTCTACGTACTTATACATTCCTTAATCTTAGCAAATCGGTTAAGCAATTTAGCAAAACTATACCTTGCAAGCTAGTAAAACCCCCCTACGATTCAAATAAAAATAATGTTAGTCTAAAATTTGCCATTGTCAGGAAAGGATATGAAATCCCGAAGTACCTATCATATGAATTCAACGGGGATATAAAGTTTTATCACTCAAGAAATACCAAAAGTTCTTCAAGCAAGGAAAACGCGATAGTAGCAAAATTTATGCCCTCCGATTTAAGCATGTGAATGTGAAAAATAAAGAAATACTTTGGACTTTACTATTCGTCTGCGAGTTATGATTCTATTAATAAACCTTACTACCCATTCATCTGCTAAAGTGCCGTTTCTGAAAATGTTCGAAAATGAAATAACATAAAACATTCAAGATTAAAGGTAAATTATTTAAGCCAATTAATAAAACCAATCTTGTACGCCCCGAAGGAATGCCACAACAACTACGAGTATTTAATCAAACAACTACATTAATAAATTGAAATGAAATCAAAACTCCGAGCAGAACATCTCATTTATAATTGATAACTGAAACAGGTAGCGATGTATGATTGGTTATCTGAAAAATGAAGTGCTGCACATATTAAATTCAATACTGGACACCAATTTAGTTCTGAATACTTTTAACGGAACGTTCAGTTTCAATTGTGCCAATGGAATTTTACCTTTTTAAAAGCACGAGCTGAATTTGTCAGTAAGCCTCGATGACATGGAAAACCCATTTCGGATAGGATAAAGTGGACGAGCCTATTCATACTGCAGTCAGACGAGTATTATTAGATAGGAACAGTTATAGAGTTCTGTTGTTGAACATGTCCCAACATTACATAATTGGGTATTGACCAAACATTACGCATTCATTTTATACAATGTTATGTAACACATAATATTCATCAGTCGTAGGCATCTTTCTGAACTCCATATCCATATGAACTTAGACTATGCCAAATCTTTACACTTCTTTGTGCGCGCAATGTGCTCATTAAGGGATACAACGTTTATTTTTTCACGCATTTATATATAGATTATTGACTTTAAAGGGTTAATGAGGAATTTTAGCTTCGACATTAAAATGGTATAAGCCACAGGTATAAGCCACAAAATAGATAGAAACACAAAATATGGCATGCTGTGATTCAGATGACACGTGAAGTCTTTGATCACGGTTGTCGTTAAAATGTGTGGACCAGCGGGGTGGATCTTATCGTCTCAAGTGCTATAATACTGTTTTTATGATAATATCTGAACCTAGTTGCGGAACTTTAATAGGCATAATAGGCATTGTGAGGATACACATGGACAGTATTATTATTTCAAAGCGTCTACTTATCATTTCCATAGCAAACCTCGTCGAGGTAAGCTACCTATCGTCAGCTTAAGGCGACGCATTGGTAATTTACGTGGCGTGGATCTTGATTTTTCCCAACAATTACAAAACATATGATAGTGATATTTGATGACATGATTTTTCATTTAATTGACTTCATTTTAATAGTTGCAGAAACACGATTTGTCAACTTTTATAACAGAGAAAAAAATATCAAAGTAACCTCTTTTAAAACATAGATTCGCATTTTACAGGCTAACCAGACCGATTTAAGCATCTAAATTTTCTTAGTAGATTAGTCTTAACACACACTTCATAATTGTAGTTCATTTTTTTTAAATAATTTGTAGTTTTAATTTGAAGGAAAAAAAACAGTTTTTCTTATGGTACGGGGCGCAATCGCTCGTATCAAAACGTATGAGATTTATTGTTTAGCGATGCGTCGCCTTAATGTTTTGCGTCAGTGACATTGCGTCTGGCGTGGTTGCCATGGTAATCGGAAAATTGTTATTACTCTGTCTCCTTTGCATGCACGCGTGCCTTTCGCTTAAAACACACTCGACTTAAGCAATTATTTCCGGATTGCATTTTTCTCTCTCTTTCTATTTCAAGCGATTTTAACGTTGCCTTTCTCTTTCTATGACGAGTAGGCGCGAATAAAAGTGACATGCGAGTGATAACATTGCGAAATTAAAAAACTAAGAGTGAATAGAACATCGCGACTTAGACGTTTTTACTTAGTTGTATAATTATGTTCGGCTTGTTTCGGAAAGCATTATGTCGTAAGAGAAGCGGTCCGAAATTATTTCTTAGTACGTGTCGGCATTATCTCGTACTTAAGTGTTTGGGAAGTGATTAGTTTTTTGCAAAATTGTGAATTAGTGAGTAAGAATCTATACTTTTCGCCGGTTTTTGTTTAATTTACTGTTTATCCTATATATTTGTTCATTGCGGTAACTTTTATTTGCCATAATGGCTTTAATTCATATCGAGTGTTGTTCAACTGACTACTTGCTTAACGGAGAAACTTTGTTTTTCAAACTTAGTTATGAAAACAAAAGGCATGTTATTCAATTAGGCCGTACTCTTCCAATCATGACTATTAATTGCAAGAGGCGAGATGGATTTTTTAAACATTTTCATACATCTTTGTACGATAAATATACGTGAATGACAGGCAGTTGCAAACTGAATAAAATGTTTTGTTTTCCATGTTTACTATTCTCTGATTCCAACTCGGTGTGGAGTAGCACAGGCTTTACGGATGTTAATAATTTATGTAATTCAGCCAAAAAAACACATTCAGACAGAAAAACATATTCGCAGATGCCTGTTACATCACGAATTCGGGAATAGCAGAATCGAGACATTTTTTTCAAACACTGTCTTTTAATGTTTATAATAGAAAAGATGATCGAAATCGCGAGTTAATGAAACGTTTTATTGATAAAGTCATTCTTTTGGGGAAACAAGAATTACCATTTCGTGGTCACGACGAAAGACTGGAATCGGATAATCGCGCCAATTATGTTGAAACGTTAGAGTTTTTAAGCAAGTAAGATTTCGTTCTTGATGCACATTTCGAACTGTGTTCCTCTTCTCAAAATTCAGTCTTTTCTGGGCTTTCAAGTGGTATACAAAATGAGTAAATTAACTGCATCGCTTCTGCTATGCGCGATGAGATTAAGCCTGAAAATTTATAACGCTAAATTTGTTGCAGCTATGATTGACGAAACGCCGGACGTCAGTCATAGAGAGCAATTAACTGCCATAGTACGGTATTTGTCCAGCAGTGGAATAGAAGAGTATTTTTTGGGCTTCTTTGATTAAGTGGTAGTCGAAACGCCGACGTTTTGTCCACCATGTTACTTCAAATTCTTGATGAATATCAATGCAAAGATAAATTAATTGGTCAGTCTTACGATGGCGCCGCTGTAATGTCTGGAGAGCACAGGGGCGTACAAACCAAAATTCGTAATACCTATCCCATGACGGTTTTTATTCCATGCTATGCGCATATTTTAAACTTAGTGTTATTATTATTATTATGTTCTTTATTCATTTTTTTCCTTAAAACTAGATTTTTACAATATTTTAATATAAAGGCAATAAAACATTATAAAAACCTAATCCTAGAGTACCGCCAGCAGCGAGGCAGGGCCCAAACTACCGGTGGTCAGGGCTGCAGAGTGAGGAACCTCCTGACAATACGTGCCGTGTCAAGGATTACTGCCTTTTGCATCTGACCCTTGACCCAACCTTTCAGCGAGAGCCTCTCAAGGTGTTGATCGAGGCTCTTGGCTAAAAGACCGTTTGCCGAAACGACTATCGGTACAATAATGGTTGAATCCACATCCCACATGGCGGTAACCTCGTGAGCCAAGTCAAGGTACTTACTGAGCTTGTCCTTCTCGGCTTTCACGAGGTTCTCATCATGAGGTATGGTGATATCAACCAGTATTGCCCGGCGCTGGGATCGGTCGACCACCACGATATCAGGCTTATTGGCGACAATAGTCCTGTCCGTAATGATAGAGCGATCCCAGTAGAGCGTTGCATGACCATTTTCGAGTACTGGCGCAGGTGCGTACTTATAGTACGGCACCTCCGATTCAACAAGGCTACATCCAAGAGCAAGTTGCTGGTGAATTATTCTGGCTACTTGGTTGTGTCTGTGCAAATACTCTCCGTTAGCAAGATGAGAACAACCAGAAATAATATGTCGGAGTGATTCTCCAGGACGGCGGCATGCCCGACAGATGTCGACCGTACCGTCCCTCATAATATATTTCCGGTAGTTATTCGTCTTAATAACTTCATCTTCAATGGCACAGACAAAACCTTCAGTTTCCCCAAAGAGGTCACCGAAACGTAGCCAGTATTATTAATGTAATTTTCAATTGCACATGATCGAAACATCGAATTTCATTTTCGATTCACCTGAATCATGGGACAGCAAATCGATTTCTATGTCTGAATGCTTGGTGCACAAACTGGAAGACATGCAATTTTTTTTTGTTACATGTTTTCTCAAGGATTTTCGAAAAAACTGACGTACCAAAATAAGCAAGTAGACATTGAACTGGCAAAGCGCGAGATTGAATGTTTTAAACATTGGATTTCGGAAGAATTTATTGCTTCGTTTGATACAATTTTGAAAGCATTGAACAAATTATGTGACCACCGCAGCAACGCCCGCCGCCGTCTGAACGCGAACACGGATCTCAAAACGACGAATAACCGCATTTTTACTGCGATTATAGACAAAATAAAAGATCAGATTACTCAAAGATACATATGTTTTGCTCAGCTTGACTTTATTGATTTACTTGATAAATCAAAGTATCCTCAATACAAATAATCATTGCCAACCGAAAAAGTTTCCTCATTTTGACAAACTTCCCGGGAATGTTACTAACAAGCACGCATGTGAGGATTTTGCGCACGTCTCAAAAGGCTTTTTTCAAAGCCACTTTTATCATACTTCAAAGACGCTGTCACCATTCTATCAGTGCTTTTTTGTATGGTTAAAGTGGGCCTTAACTTCTGCAGAAACGCTTGGACCTTGCATCACGAGGTGACTTTTTTTTTTGGTCTGGCTTACCTTTGCCATATTTTGACCCCTCGCCACTGATAGGCTGCTAATGATGATGATGATGATGATGATGAAAGTGATAATTATAAGGATGATGGCGATGTAGGTTTAAATTGTTAATATAATTGTGTTGTATAAGTCTATTATGACGTTATTGTAATTACAATAATGGAAATAGGAGTAACACGCTGATTGACAATAGTACCTGTACATAATATACATTTTTTTAAAAGATAAAAAATATCCTAACGAAAATGAAAAGTAACAAAGCATAGCAAAGATGTTCAAAAATTATAAGTACGAGTATAATAGTTTTGAAGTTTGAAATTGTGTTTAATCCTTTTTTCGAATTAAAAAAAAAGTCCAGGTTTTTTTTGAAATTGTTATAATACTAATACCGTTCGTTATATATATTTAATTTTGTTTTCAGAAACTGCGTTCAAATTGATTGATTGACCTCAGAACCTCAGTTTTGAAGTATAGTAACAACATCATTGACAAATAAATTGAACAAGAGGGGACCGAGATGGGACCCCTGGGGCACTCCCGAGGAATCTAAAAACACAACTCTACAAGAACACGTCCTGAATGGGTAGTAGGTAAAAAAATGTTTGGACATGTTTTTTCAAAAGTTTATTTGAATAAAACATATTTGACTTATATTATATTACTTCATCATCATCGGCCTATATCAGTCCACTGCTGGACATAGGCCTCCCCTAATGAGCGCCATAGCGCCCTGTCTTCGGCTTGACGCATCCAGCATCTGCCTGCAGTCTTTCGCAGGTCATCATCCCACCTGGCCGGAGGGCGCCCTACACTACGTTTACCGAGTCGTGGTCTCCACTCAAGAACACGTTTACCCCATCGGTTGTCGGTTCTTCGCCAGATATGGCCGGCCCACTGCCACTTCAACTTGCTAATTCTTAGAGCTATGTCAATGACTTTGTTTACTGTCGAATGTATTCGTTACGAATCCTATCCTTCAGAGAAACTCCGAGCATAGCTCTTTCCATAGCTCGCTGAGCGACTTTAACTACTTATATTACTTATATTTGAATTATATTCAAAAATTATAAGTACAAGTATAATAGTTTTGAAGTTTAAAATTGTGTTTAATCCTTTTTTCGAATTAAAAAAAATGCCAAGTTTTTTTGGAATTGTTATAATACTAATACCGTTCGTTATATATATTAAATTTTGTTTTCAGAACCTGCGTTCAAATTGATTGATTGACTTCAGAACGCACCTTATAATGAAATTCACTCTTACGACACGCGTTATCATTTTTCACAGACTTCCATTATTTTTCATGACTGGCTATCTATCATGTTAGCCCATCGTTTATCATAACTTTAAAGGTTAATTGAAATTTTATAAAATTTTATAAATAATTTTTTAAGGTTTTGTTAAAACTGTTTTAAAAGTGGACAGATATGACAGACATTGGAAAAACTTAAAAAAATGATATCAAATTGAACACAAAGCCCTAAGAGACTTTACAGACCGCTTTAAAATATTTTTTTTTGTAATTTTATTTAGCCAGCAGATTCGCATACTTATTTATTATAAATAAATATAAAATAATTAAATAAATTAGTTGTGGGACACCTAAATGAAAAACGGCTTTTACTAACACTGTCAGTCATAGTTTAGTTACAATAAAAACACAGAGCTGATTTTCATTATTCTTACCTAAATGTAGGCAAAAAGTTCAAAATTGTATATAACTACATACTTCAACCATTAATAAAAAAATTAAAAATGCCCCAAATAAAAATTTTACTAAACTAAAAACTCGCTCTAAAGCATAGTAGGCAAATCTGGTAGTGTTTTTCCTCTATAGTTTCCCGACATATTAGTATCATATCAGTTGTATACAGTGTTGTATCTGCATTCTGATCTGCATCGTGTTTGGAAAATCACACCTTAGCGAATACAACGCAATGAACAAAGGTGATAAAACTTGATAAAAAAATTAAATATGCAAAAGCCGTAAAAATTCTCGGCACAGCTCCCGCCGCATGGCTTTTATGCCCCTCAGCCGCAGCGACTAGATTTCTGCTTATATATAAATAAATTTCGACGTGCACACGATCGTCTCCTACTATCGGTACAATGAAGTGACTTACTAAATATGAAAAAGTGAGCAAGAAATTAATTAAATGGCATAATGTAATGACATTCATTTCATATGTGTAGCCTAAACTGAATAAAATGTTTTTTTTTTTTAATTTAATAAAGTGAAAACAGGACTTATAGGCAGGGAATTTTTTTCTGTAATAAATGTTGTTTTCAATAAAAAAATATATCTAAACTAAAAAGTTCAGAATTGTCACTAACCTTTAGGTAAGATGTATTACGATCCGTCTTGTGCGTGGGGTTTTCAATATATTCGATTAATCATACCACATTCTCCAAGACGTTCAAATTGCCAAGAAAAAATATTTAGGTAAATGAGGAACTGACATAGGGTTGCAGAAACCGTTAGATGTCGAAAAGTTTGAAGACGTGTTTACCAGAGACATTATATGATAATAATAATAATTATATTATTATATCATTACGGACAGGACTATTGTCGTCAATAAGCCTGATATCGTGGTGGTCGGCCGATCCCAGCGTCGGGCAATACTGGTTGATATCACCATACCTCATGATGAGAACCTCGTGAAAGCCGAGAAGAACAAGCTCAGTAAGTACCTTGACTTGGCTCACGAGGTTACCGCCATGTGGGATGTGGATTCAACCATTATTGTACCGATAGTCGTTTCGGCAAACGGTTTTTCAACTAAGAGCCTCGATCAACACCTAGAGATGCTCTCGCTAAAAGGTTGGGTCAAGGGTCAGATGCAAAAAACAGTACTCCTTGACACGGCACGTATTGTCAGGAGGTTCCTCACTCTGCAGCCCTAACCACCGATAGCTTGGGTCTATCCCCGCTGCCGATGGCAACCTAGGTTAAGTTTTTTATAATATTTTATATTGTAAATATGTTTTTATATAAAATATTGTAAAAACAATTTTTCAAGAGAATAATAATAATAATGATGATAGGTAATTGAGAGTTTTAGCTACTACTTACGTTATAAATTCGAAAGTTTCAATAGTAGTCAACACATAAAATTTTCGTTGGATAACATTTTTACATTCATCAGCGACGTCAGTACGGGCTCCATTCATATTTCATGACGTCTGTTGTAAATAAAAACTTTTATTCAGCATTTGGTAGCACAAGAGTGCACTTCCATTTTTCATTATAATATCCCAAAAACAAACTAATAAGCCTGTAGTAGCACGTTCTCGAAAAGTAACGAAGAATGATAAAAAAGCGATGCGCGATTGTTTTGCCGCCTACAAGGATCTTGTTGCTATATCTGCAGAATTCAATTTGGAACGTAAAGTCTGCTGCAGAAACGTGCTTTTCAATAGCAAAACTACGACGCCAGAATTTGTAGTGCTCATTACTGTGACAATATCAGACAAGTGTGTGTATTTACGAGAGGGGAACAAGTGGATATTATTATACTATCTTGTTTCCTATTGTGCTCGTTGAATGTCAAAAAGTAAGAGTTGATGCAATCCATCTATTGTTACTTACATACTTAAGGATGAAGTTGGTTTTAATGTTTATAAAGTATTGTTTATTGTTGTTTTTTTAAGGCGTGGCGTTGCCAGCGCGAGTTATAGGCCGATCTCCTTACAGTGATAATTATTTATTTGTAAATTTACCACACTTTTCCGTGGACGATTAAAGTTTGGTGATTCCGAGGTTAAACTGACAGTATGGCAAAGTGTGTTTTAAATTTTTCGATGTATTCGTAGGCCGGGTTAGTGATGACGATTAGTGAAGATCAGTTCATATTTTACAAGGCCTATACCTATTAATTGTAGCGATGACGTTTTGATTTCAATGACGGAGGTGGAGGCATTTGCCAGTATTGGGACGGTATGTAGCACAATATAATCGTTAATACTTACAAGTTTATTTCACTTCCTGCTTTATTACAGAACTAGTCCCAATGCGATAGTAAAAACAATTTTGTTAGTATAATATCTTAAGCGGATGATGATGATGAATGACATCAGTTTTACACACCATGAAAGTTAGCGCGTTGTCCCTTAAAGTCCCTCAAAGAGGGTGACAGTACTTAGGCATAGAAACAAATTTTTGTATGGAACCAACTCTAAAATCATTAAAATAAAATCAGCTGTTCCATACATTTTGGGTAAGTAGGTTTTATTGTAATGTATGGAACAGTTGATTTTTAATATAAGATTTCGGAGTTGGGACAGTACAAAAACTTCTTCCTAATCATATGTTTTCCATTCAACAAGATAAAAATCACAACATCCGCGAAATTATCATAGATGACCACAGGTCTCAAAAAAAGTTGTAGAACGAAAAGAACTTATCGCTTTAAATATTACACAAGAAAAACTGCAGTTGACAAAAGCCACTATTTAAAGTATAACAATTTGTTAAAGAAATGCACAAATTGTGCAAAGAGACTCACAAATAGGAAACATGTATTAGGTAGTAAAAATATATGTAAAGCAAAGTGGAATATTATATAAAGCGAAAAAGAGGGCTATAAATATGCGACTTACTTGAATGAGATTGTTCATGATGGGACTGAACTACATGATCCTTCTAGAATTGCCTCTATTATGAACGACTTTTACCTTAACATAAGTGGAATCGAAAAAAGCTATATTACTGCTTGTTCAAAAACGTTAAGTAATTCTATTTATCTGAGCCTGATCGATGAACGCGACACTAAGAAAATAATAATGTCGTTAAATAATACGCCTGCAGAAGGATATGCCTCAGTTTGTACGAAAGTTAACAAAAAATGTGTGACACCATTGACTAGAGTTTTAACATTTCTAATAAATTTATCATTAGAATCCGGCATTTCCGGAAAAATTAAAAATATCTAAAATTAAACCTTTATATAAAAAAGGGAGTAATAAGGAAATCTCAAATTATCGTCCAATCACACTAGTGTCAATATTCTCAAAATTTTTTGAAAAGGCTTTTCATAATGAACTTTCGTCAGTTTTAACAGAGTACAACGTGTCACACAAAAATCAGTATGGATTTCAAAAACATAAGTCTACAACCCACGCTATGTTTAACGTGGTCAATGACATTTTAATAAATGTTTACGAAGGTAAGTATACCTCAGTATTATTTCTCGACCTGTCAAAAGCCTTTGATTTCGTGTCACACGGCAAATTACTAACAAAACTTGAGAAAAATGGCATTAGAGGACCAGCACCACAAGGTAGCGTCCTTGGACCATTGCTATTTTTGTTGTACGTCAACGATTTTCCTGAAGTCACGAACCATAAGATGACTCTGTTTGCTGATGATGTGAGTGTTGTGGTGACATCGGATAAAAAAATTTCATTGCAACACCATAAAGTAGATATTACAAATACACTGACATCGTTAATTGATTGGTTATCTAATAATAATTTACAGATAAATTTAAATAAAACTCTTTTAATGAATTTCAATAATTATAAGAATAAAACAGTTGACATTAATTATAATAATGATATTATAATACATAATCAAGATAGTGTGACATTTTTAGGTTTAAGGATAGAATCTGTATTGATGTGGAAAAGACATAATTATAGAACAAGTTTGTGCTAAAATATATGGATTTGCGTACGCTCTATTTAAATTTATAAAAATATAAATTATAAATAAATATTTAATAAAATACCAGACCAAATTAAACAACTGCCTATAGGTAAATTTAAAACTGCATTACGTAAGTGGTTGATTGAGAATACCTTTTATTCCATTGATGAGTTCATGAGACACGATAAATAAATAAATCGATTTACAGTTTTATTTGTAATATTTTAATAAATAACTTATGAAAAAGTAGTAATAGGTAATTAGATTAATGTATTTGTAAGCTAATTAATCTAAATTAATAAAAATTGATATTTGTATAATTTAAATTGACTAATATAATTTGTGATAGGTACTTATTGAGAATGATAATGCTAATGAAATGTAATAATTAATAATTTATAATGTCTTAAACTTACTAAAATGTTTGCATGCTATGGTTATATAGTTAAATAGGCATAAGATACTTTATAATTGTTTTTACCATCTGTAACTATTGATACCCTATTTAAAAGCAATTAAATATTATGATTATGATTATGATTATTGCCAGCTTAAAAGAAAACAACCACTAAATGTTCACGTTGAATATGTATGTTGACGGACGTTGTTGTTTAATCTAGCAACCCTATTAAACAGAGCTCGGCCTCGACAAAACACCTTAAATCCTTCTAATCTCATTAGATCCATCGCTAAAGCTGTTCCTAATTATTTCGTCCCTTTATCGAAGTAATGGATTGAAATTATTTCGAATTTTAACTCTAATGTTGATAAATAACAACTTTTGTTTGTTCATCTTTCTAGAAACAATGGTGTCGATCCACCCAAAGCAATGGGTAATAGTTAAGTTAAAGATGCAGTATATGAACTACTATACCTAATTAAAAATTGTTTAAGACTGGACAAACTCATAATTCAATCTTTAAAGAAATAACATTACTAAGTACCTTTTACTAGATAATTATAAAAACTATGACCTAACAATTTCCTACAAGAAAATAATAATAGACTATTAATAATAACGAACAGAAGTAGTTGGTTAGTAACAATATCATCATCATCATCATCAGCTCATTTTTATGTCCCCACTGCTGGGGCACGAGCCTTCCCTATGGATGGATAGGGAGAACGGGCCATTAACCACCACGCGGGCCCAGTGCGGATTGGTGGTTGTTAACGACTGCTAGTACAGCCGGGACCAACGGCTTTACGTGCCTTCCGAAGCACGGAGAAGCTCGAGATGATAAATTTTTGGTCACCCATCCAATGACCGGCCTTTGCGAAAGTTGATTAACCTCAGCACTCGCAGACCAGGCGCGTTAACCACTGCGCCATCGAGCTCCTCTAACAATAGTAGTAACAATATAATAAAGACAATCAAAATATATTTATCTAATTGTCGAACTTCTTAATTTGCTTCGCCGATGAAGTGCCAAGCGCTCGGCCCCATATACGAAGGTCCTGGGTTTAATTCCCAGGACGAGTAAAGGTGTTTCGGCTTTTTCGATGACCAGTGGCGGTAGCCAAAGTAACATTAAGAAAACGATAGCGAAGTTCGAAAAGAATAAAATGTATGGGATTGACATAAGCCGCGCTAAATCACGTGGTCAATCTTATGTTAATCCCATACATTTTATTCTTATATCCAATTTGCTTTGGCAAGAGCGTGGTGATGATTAAGTTTTTACCAAATAGTAACGATGACTTGTTTGATTAGTAATACGGTTTGTCTACGTCTGGCTAACTACACGTCCCACAGTAAACATTACTGTTGGAAACATAGTTGTTTCAAAGATAACCTGTTAAAGAGTAGTTAAGGCCTCCAGGTAATTCCATGATGACAGCACGAAATCCATACTTACGATGTGAGTGAAAGGCCAAGCACTTCTCCTATGATGTAAAAGGAAGAAATATTTTTAATGAACAAACATTGTTTAAAAAAAAAGCTAATTAAGGGCTAGTTGCACCATCCAACTTTATCGTCAAATCCTCCGTCAAATCAATCGTTTTACGAAAAATTTGTTGCACCATGTAAGAATCATTAAGATTACAATGTTAGACGTCATATTTAATAATCATAATAACAAAAACTTTAAAGGAGATGCAAAAGGCAGTACTCCTTGACACGGCACGTATTGTCAGGAGGTTCCTCACTCTGCAGCCCTAACCACTGATAGCTTGGGTCTATCCCCGCTGCCAGGCAGTGGCAACCTAGGTTAAATTTTTTATAATATTTTATATTGTAAATATGTTTCTATATAAAATATTGTAATAATTTCTTTTCTTAAGATATATATTTAATACAGTGAATAATAATAAAAACTTTTATTCTCTCTTCACAATAATAAATTACAAAAGGCTAAGAATATATTACGATACACCGTATCCTATCATTGTGAAAGACTGGTGCCTGAAGTAGGTTTCGTAAGAAACCTGCAAATACAGGTCACTAGGACCTTCTCGCATATACACAGTATACAATTTTAGTAAGTAAAGAAACCATAACTGCTACATTTAGGCTGGTTAAAGCTTATAAAGGCCACATTAAAAAACTTTTCTTTTCCTTGCTTTGGGGACTAATGTATCTCATTTGACTAGCACGTCTTTTAACTTTAACGTTAGCAAAGTATTGTATGGTGCAACGCATTGTACTAGGCCTCTGTTATTGGGGATCGTCAATGTTAATGTTATCTTTGACTGTTACGTTAACCAGAGTTTTGGTGCAAACCCCCCTAAGTTACTCTACTGTCAGCGTATCAAGCGTAATTATCCTTTTGTCTCTGTTTGAGGATTCATTCGTGTGAAAGGAATTATTCCGGTAAATCTCTTTCATTTAAATTCATAGCAAGGTGTCTCCCCAGTCCCTTTATTTGTCGGCGTCCAGGGAATCCGCAAACTAATCTTGCAACAATACGCTGTGAGCCCTCGGAACACGCTCACGAAATGCTTTATGATTTTAAATTTTAAAACAGTGTTGCTTGAATTTTAATTTTGCTAACCATACCTAAGTACCTATTTTTTATGTAAGCGATTTCGCGAGACTTTGCATTATGCAAGCGTGTAAAGCGGCTTTTTGTCGGATGTTCTTTTTTGTACTCTCACGTATGTAAAACGCGTTTGTTTTTCTCTCACAGCAACAAAGAGACAGTGATCTTTCGCACATACGAGTACATGTATAGTAGGAACGCCTTTCAGTTTTCAAGAAAAACGCCAAAAGACATTTCTATTAAAAGTAAATTATAGCACTTTCGGAATTCAAAGGAGCCGAAACAGAGAGGCCGCAATGCCTTCACCGCTTACACGTGTCCGTAGTTTCATTTAAAGGAGTAAACAGTGTATTGAATCATAAATTGCAATAATATAATGCCTCTCGGTCTCTGCATTTGGAAGAGCGGGGGTAGATGATTTTCTATGATATTGAATTTAGTAACTAATTATTAACTTAGGGATCGAATTATTTTTAATATAAGTAACATATTAAAACTTATTTTTTGTAACGATCTATTAACAACCACTGGTCGAATGGTAGAGAGTGCCTCAGGGCATCCGTCTCTTGCTGATTTTTTGAAACAATGAATAAATAAATAAATAGACCAATGGCTTTACTTCTGCACGGAGAAGCACCAGATATTTTGAACACCCACCCGATGATTTCATTTAACCCTTAATTGGTCGCGTGGGGGTGTCACACACCCAACGCATGTACGCATGCTCATAACTTCTTAAAGGAGGAGCTCGATGGCGCAGTGGTTAACGCGCCCGGTCTGCGAGTGCTGATGTTAAGCAACTTTTGCAAAGGCCGGTCATCGGATGGGTGACTAAAAAATTTATCATCTTGAGCTTCTCCGTGCTTCGGAAGGCACGTAAAGCCGTTGGTCCCGGCTGCATTAGCAGTCGTTAACAACCATCAGTCTGCACTGGGCCCTAGTGGTGGTTTATGGCCCGTTCTCCATCCATAGGGAAGACTCGTACCCCAGCAGTGGGGACATAAAAATTAGCTGATGATGATGAACTTCTTAAAAATTTAATTTAGCGCGTTGTTTTCCTGGTAGCTTCACAAACGCGTGTAACAGTCATTATTAATTCGCGAACAGCGCTCAGTTGTGGACGGCTTGGCCTGGAGAGCGTGTTTGGGGTGCACGACACCCCAGGTGACTGTTTGTGTGGTCTGAATTCCAGGTCAGTCGTTAATTGCTATTTTTATTATTTTTACTTTAAAATATTGTAATTTGACAAAAAATAAGTTTCATTGATATTGAACAAGTTTAATTTTAATATTTTGATATATTTGAGGTTATGTTGTGTTTTTTTGTTTTAGGTTAGCTAAGTCAAGACCAGAAATCTGTTTCTGAAGCAGGCCGATCGCCTTCATACAAAAGTTGCTTTATATGTCCGAGATCCAAGGACAGAAAAACATAAACTGAATGCCATGAACATGTGTGCAATGATCATATGATTATAGTCTGCCAAAATTGTGTAGTGGAAAATTAGTGTTCAAAAACAATTATTGTTCTTTATTAATTACAATTAAAGTTTGATTAATATGTGTAAAATGTTTTTGTTTTGTTTATATAATTTTTGACGCAAATTTTGTTGCGAACAAATTACAAAAACACAAATGTTGAAGGATCAAATCCTGCTCGTGGAATTTTTTTCAACATTTGTGTTTTTGTAATATATGTAAGTTCAAAATAATGTTCTCATCAACAAAATTCCAATTTTGCATGTATTTCGTATTTTATTTTAACTAACTAGTTCGGGGTGCTACTACACACCCCACGCGACCACTTACGTAAAATTTTAAGTGCGCCCAATTAAGAGTTAAAACAGTTTTTAAGCATCGGATGGTGTGGACTTGAATCCAGAGAGTTTCATAATTTAGATATTAAACTGATTATTTGGGACAAATTGCCGTAAGACTGGCCTATTAATAAACTTAGCTGTTTTTGAGTAAATCATCATAGGTAAACATAAATTAATCATATTTTTATTTTTGCATCCACAACCCACTTCTTGACCTTCCTGAGTCTGTGTGATTTTTTCTAGTGAAATTTTATCTTGTAAATGAATCATTTCAACATTTCTCATACAACTTCAAACGCTGATAGAACTGAGTATAACTACCTACCTTTCTATTTGATCTCGATGGCATGTTTTCTCCACAATGCCCTGGAAATTGTTTCTGCAATTGTATGGGCTCTCCATTCCAACAAATGGCTTCGTAAAGCACAATAGCCATAGCGATCTGAGAAATTTGAACTACAGACAGAGGTGGGAAACAATTGAAATGTTTTTTTCGTACCGTTGATTGTGGCGTAATAACGCCTTGTCAATCGTATTTTTTGTTTCAGGAAGTTTTCCAAATGGTTTTTCTGAAAATCCTTCATTTACAATTCGTCGCATTAGTGGTTTGTAAACCAAAGTTGGTGATGACGTAACTAATGTCGACATAATTGATTAAAGATCATGCTTATGTCGAACAGAAAGCGTTGATTACTACTTACTAGGTACTTAACATAGAGAAGAGATTAGGATACGAAAAAAGTATTTAAGTAACGTAACAAATTTGAATTTTTTAAGTAAATATTTTTGTTTTACGTGATATTTCCGAAAAATGTCAAATTCAGAAAAAAATAAGTAAGAGTAGGTAATTAATGAGTTATACCTGATACCTATATACTTCAATCTACTTTTAAAATTCTTTTATTTCTTAAACCGCCTATCGGTAATAGCGCTGCTTTGAAAGGTTCTATGAAAACTATAACAAATATAATAATAGAATAAAAACTCTGACCTTTATGTTGCACCGTGTCCAATGGGGGCTCCCTGCTTCTTGCATCTTGATGACGACGCACACTGTAGCACACGTTATTTACGTGTTTATTGATTGACCCGTTTTATACATAACATATGTAACATAAGAAACAAATTATTACGCACAACCGAATGACAACCATGAAAAATAAGCGATTAAACAAGCCTTCGTAGCGCGCACCGACCGACGGCCATTAGAACACAGGAGAACTTAACTCCGATTAAAATACTACCCTCTAATAAAATAAAAATTTCTACCTTCTGTTCTTTCACCAAACAGGAAGGCTTATTTTACTCAAAATCCTATCAGCCCAACCTACCCGACACATTATAGTCATTTCTAACGCTTCGCGTATGGCATGCCCACGTGGAATTCGGTCTATCGTGAATTCCCTAAAGAATGAGATGTTTTTCCGAGATAAAATGTATTACCTGTAATATTCGAGGAGAGTGGAGCTTTTTATCAGTTATAGATTTTTTAGAATGCCTTCATAAATGAGCAAGCGACGGTATATTGAATGCAAGAAATCGTGATTCGTTCCAAATAGATCTGTTTTTTTTTATTAAGTAATCTGATAAAATTCTAAGTAATACAATTTATTTATTTATTTATTTAGATGTACAATACAAATTACAATCAAGTAAATGTTACATTAAAAACAATGAATAAATCTGGATTGCAATTCAATAGGATGTACATACAATTGTTTAAATAGTACAACATAAACTTTTACGTTTTCCCGTGTACTATGATTCGTCTAAGAAAACAAAAACAAATACCTATAGCATTATGTCCTGAGGCTGGGGCCTAGTTGGCTACACTTTGTCTTCTGTTTTCGATTTTCATTGTGAATGTACTTTTGTTTATTTAATAGATATTTTTTACATGTACTTCATTAATTTTAGTTGTAATTGTGTGCCAATAAATGTATTCCTTTCTTTCTAAATAAGAATAATACAGATATCAAAACACGTTGAATAACATTAGCATTAATGTATGTGTAGTGTTCCCTGTGTGGTGCCGGGGATAAAGAATTGCACCACCCCATCTCTTCCCGTGGGTGTCGTAAAAACCGACTAAGGGACCATTCCAGAGGATGGGCAGCAGCATCTCTCTGAGGTTAAGTCTCAACTTACTGCGATCGCCAACCCGCCTGCCAAGCGTGGCGATTACGGCAAATACCCCTCATATCCTTGGGGGAGGCCTTTGTCCAACAGTGGACGTCTTTTGGCTGAGATGATGAGATAATGATAGGGTGTGTGTGTTTGTGTGTGTATTATTGTGTTGTGTTGTGTGAAAGTGCGTATCACTGGTATTACTGCGTATCGTTAGACTACTGACATGGACTCCCTGCTTATACACGCCTAATAGCTTTCTAGAGGAAGTAACCTATTATTAAAATTGTGTTAATAATAATTTTGAAAAGTGTTGAATAAAAGTCGTTTGTTTCTACTAGCGGAAATCGAACCTGCACCCTCTGACATACCAGCCAAGGTGCACTTCCAATTATGATATCTAATATCGTGTCACAATCTACTTCCATTTCACTTTCAAATAGAAGCTAAGTTGAAGTGAAAGTGAAGTTGAAGGTATGACAAAGGGTGCGGGTTCAAATCCCACTAGTGGACTTTCCTAAATTGTAATTTGTTCGCAACATGCATAAAATAATAATTTATAACAACAATTTTAAAAAATAAAAATGAATTGCGTAAAATAATATTTTTTACGCAATTCTTTTTTATTACCTCTTATACCTCTTTTTACCCGACTGCAGTAAAAAGAAGACGAGACGGGGACAATCATCAACCAAGCGGCTGTGGTTAGCTCAATTAAATCCGCACTCTCTTTGGTTGGTTGGTGATTGTCCCCGCTTGCGACAACTATCATTATTCAATGTATTTATAAATACTCATTTATTATAGATTTTATTATTAAGGTATAGGTATCGTAGATTTTATTAATAAGGTATAGGTATAGGTATCGGACAAGAAAATATTTCACGTTGCATTGAACATTGCTCAAATTGAATTCTGAGATCGCAGAGCTTGTTTTTTTCTTATCAGTTTTTTTTCTTTGCAGTACTTTTTTATGTTAGTCCGGTTTTTACGAGTATATAATTGTTTTTATATAGATGTTTTAGCAGTCGGGTTTTTTGTTTTATTTTATTATTATTATGAAAGGTGAAGATCGAATCCGCCATTTTTGTTTTACCGCCTTCCGTGAGTCATCTTTCCCGCTCTGTCAGTGTATGCTTCCGGCGGCGGCGGCGGCGGCGGGAATATGACAATGTTTAAAGCTCCTTTCCATAATCGAATAAACCGAGCGCCCCTAGATTGCCGGGGAGACAGTCTGCATCGCGCAGTTTTTAAATTTCCTTCAACTTTTTAATGCAAAAATAAACGGCCGCTATTCTTGTAGGTACTTGCCGTTATCTCAATAAAATAAAGCTTATCTTATAAACGTTAACCAATTGGTTAGTATTTTTATTATATTGAATTCTGCATTCACAATGCTATTATAGTTACAAGATAAAATTTTACTGGGAAAGATTAACCAGCAAAGACTAACAAATGGAAAAAAAAACAACCAGCCTCGAGTGGGAATCGAACCCACGACCTTTATATAACCGGTCCAATACTCTGACCGCTGAGCTCCTCGGTATTGGACCGGTTTTGTTAGTTTTTGTATTCTCGATAGTTGCGTTGTGACTCTACTATGTCATCGGGTACTAATCAGCCGTTTATTGTATCGTCATTATTAGCAGCCTATAAGTTTCCCATGTCGTCAGTGATACTTGAAAATCGCGTAAGTAATATTAGTGAATGTCGTGTAAGTGTCAAACATCATTTTTTTAGGAAGAAGGAGGAAGGAAAACTGAGGAAGGTACATGGTTTTACATTTCAATTAGAAGATAGCAATTGTTTCAGCTCCTGCATATAATAATGAAGTTCTTATCTATAAAAAAAACGTCAATCACATTGCAAAAGTACTTACGCTGTTTTGCTTTATCCATCTTTATAATAGGTTGTGGGGTATTCACCAATATTACTTCCGCGCTTTTGATATATCCCCGATGATATAAGTCACTTAGCAGATAACCGTTGGGGGTAAACGAGTAGGCGAGCGAAGACTGCTGCGACAAACATAGGGTAGGACGCCCTCAGACTAGGTGGAGTGACGATCTTCGCAAGGTGGCTGGCAAGAGCTGGATGAGAGTAGCTGCGGATCGTGCTCAGTGGCGTCCAGCAGTGGACTATTGTAGGTTGAAGATATAAGTAAAGTAAAGTAAATAGCCTATACTGTCGCACTGCTGGGCAAAGGCCTCCATCTTTAAAATCAAATCATCACTACAATTGATGGTGGGTTTGGTGATCACAAACCCGGGTTACCCATCGAAAAATCCGTAACACACTTTGCTTCACCTGGGAATTGAACCCGTAGCGGGCCGAGCGCTTTGCCACTCGACCACCGAGGCATTTGATGATGATGATGATGATAAGTCTTGGGAAGATGATGCACTGCTGGCATTAGACCGCATGAACAATCTAGCATAGGCGTTCGGGCCATAACCCACTACGCTGCAGCATCTTGGTCCAATGCTGGTTGGTGGGTTTGAACGACAGCGATCTCACAAAACCGGGGCCAACGGCATAACTTATCTTCTAGAAGGACCTCGAGATTTTAGTCACCCATTCGGTATGCTGACATTGCAAAAATTGCTTAACCTGCAAGATCGAAACTCGACTAGCCGCTGCGCTATTTACTGCCAT
Organism: Eudonia lacustrata; assembly: GCA_947562085.1. Taxonomy (NCBI): domain Eukaryota; kingdom Metazoa; phylum Arthropoda; class Insecta; order Lepidoptera; family Crambidae; genus Eudonia; species Eudonia lacustrata. The sequence goes on along the minus strand of OX387342.1, from coordinate 17,646,790 downwards.
TTTTAATATCGGAGAAATAGAACTAAGATTAAGATACTTAAACGACCTAACCTAGAGCTTTAATAAAAAATATTTTTGCTATTGAACTCCTCAACCTATACAGGCAAGTTGATTGATTGTTTCGTTAGAGTTGACAGTATTAGATTTAGTATCCTCCTCATTCTTCAGGTACACAATATATGACTATCGATAACGTTTCTATTAGAAATTCTTGTGACCTTGCTATTATGTTACAAGCAACAATGTATTAAAAAGGTGCAACAGCATACGCATCATCCACAATGATAATAATGAGTTATTCCGGTCTGATCCCCAAAACCGATCCACTGCCAATTATTGTTATTTTTTAATTCCGATCTGATCCACTGTAAATTTTACCATTCCCGTCCGATCCCCTTCCTTTTTTAATGGATAAGTACAGTCAATTGAAAAACAGTTGTCATTGTAATAATATTTTTTTGGCTGTTAGCAACATAGAAACACCGTAACCAAAGGCTTAACGTGCCTTCCAAATTACGCAGGAGCTAGAGATGTTCTTAATTTCCATATTCGAAATTTGTATAACTTCCTAGATTGCAACAAACGCGCTACTCACTACGCTATCAAGCTAGACAAAAGAAATAGGAGGGTGTTATTTTTAATGACTGCAACAACGTCTGTATTGGTTAACCTTTATAGCTAGACTGTTGGTCCGTTCACGATATTAATAAAACCATTGTACTTTTAGATACACGTCTTTATTCCTCTAAGACGCCGACGCCGGTGAGTGAGAGAGATAATGATATCAGCATAGTCGCCAGTAAAATACGTGACAAAATAATCAATATACCTTTATTCATATTGGTTGGCATATACGCCTCGATGGTCGGGTGACTGGCGCTCAGCCCGCTATCAGGAAATCCTGAGTTCAACTCCCAAGTCGAGAAAAGTGTGTAATCAGATTTTTCAATGCACAACCCAGGTTCATTATCACCAACCCTCATTTGGCAAGCGTGGTGATTTAGCCAATACCCATCAATTGTATTGTATCAATTGTAATATAAGATATTTACTTAATGTTGGTGGGCAATATCCAATAATGACCCATCCAACGAATGTTATAGAAGAAATCGCGTAATTTTCTCAAAGAAAAGCGGGAATCGTGCTAGAATAATAAACTTGATAAGCAACTTTTCTCACATCTCGCATAATTGCCGGCGAGATTTGATTGCGCGTTGAATTGAGCAGCATTATGTCAAGAACTTGTTCCATTGGAATTCATAATTCTGAACTGGTGCAGAATTAAAATATGGAATGGAAGATCTCGTTTAAAAATGTTTTCATTATCCAAATGAGCAATTATTTTGTAGGTGCATATTTGCGATTCATCCATTTTATTGTAAATAAAATGGCAGCAAAAAAAGTTGTAGGTATCTTGATGATAATATTTCTAGTAATTTCTAATATGATTTGTTCGTTAATTGTTATCTAAAGTTCTCGAACTCTAGACATTTAATAAACAAGTTTTACGGAGATCCGTAAAATCCGAGTAGATACTCGCGTTTATTTTACTCGCAATCTCCCTTTGAACACAGACCCTGCAAAGGGTTCAAAACGTCAGGATAAAATAATCTAAATCAATGTGTAAAATAAACGCAAGTAGATCCGTAAAAGTTGTTTTATTTAATTTTTTTTGGTTTAACTAATGTTAAATGAAAAATTTCTAATTGTTTTTTCGTAACTCATACATTAAATACAATACTGTGGATAAATAAATGGATAAACGTTAAAACCAAAAGGCTTGTTAGGCAGAACGAAAACTATCAACTCTGCAATTTTGATACGACTAGTGACAACAGACTGTCTAAATTTCCAACGCCTGAAACTCATGAAGGTGAAGCTCCTTCATGCTGACTCTGATTTTCCTAACAGTTCATAAGTCAAAACAGTTATAAAATACAAAGTTTGTAGATGTTTTAAAATAGCAAAATAGAAAGAAAGCATTTAGAAAGCATTTAGCAAGCAAGAAAAAAATTTCGAAATTCAGTTTTTAGAAAGGCTGATTACTGAATGTAGTCAAATTCAAATAATAAAACAAATACTAAGGTACTGTTAGTAAGACCTTATCTACTTCTTATTATATAATCTTAATAATTCTTAATTCTTTAATATCTGTTTTGAAACAGGCTATTATTTACAACTTCTTGTTCAATATAAACTTTATAGTTTTAAATGTTTATATAATTTTTAACGCAAATTTTGTTGCGTTGTTTGTTTTTTTTTTATAGTTTTAAGCAAATAAGAGCGAGGGGAAAGCTGTCCAGGCAGCTACTTTGCTTCTATATGAATACCTATATGAGCGTAAACTATTGTAACCTAGTTTACTAAGAAGCGGACGTCCCGCTTCCCCCAATTTTCTGCATCGCATCGCTCAGACATTTTTGAGTTCCGTACCTTGTTAATTTGAAACGTACGTTGACGGAACGGCGTTTACAATAGTACATTGTTAATCAAATTTCATTCTTAAGTAAATTTAATTTAAAGTGCAAAATCTTTAAATGATTTTCTAAATAGGTAGGTACTTATAAAGATTTAGAAACCTATTTTTACGCCTAATTACGCTCGGGAACAACACAATAATTTTTTTATTGTTTGACAGTCACCGAAACTACCAAGGCGCTCTTAAAAAAGGGAAACGCTAGTTTTAGAAGCTCGTGAGACAGCTTGCAATAAAACAGAATAATAATACAAAACACGGTTTAACAAGTTATCTGCTACAGTAAGTACTAATTAAACGTTTAATATTAAAACTATATAACAAATTAACACTCCAGCTTTGTTTGAAAATACTCGTAACCGCATTTGATCACGCTCCGTCGTCCTCATCTCCGCACAAAACGCTTAATGAGAGTTCTGGCATTTTATTTTTCTTCACAAAACTCTTTTAATATCTTCATCACAAAAGTTAAATGACTGGGGAATGAAGAGTTGAACCCATTCACGCAACTTTTAACGATTCTCATTTTCCTATTTCTTTTAGCCGGCACGTTTAAATGTTTTCTTAAGCCCCTCATTCATGGCGGAAAAATGAAAAGCACTAGCTTACATAATACCCGTGACTTAGCGGGAATATGGGCCGTGGGGGAGTCATTCAAAAATTTAATGTCTTATTTCAATCTCATGAAAAGTGCTGAGCTGAAAGGTACAACTTTCGGTTTTTTACGATGTCTAAATTTAGAAGCGGCTTATTTAAAATTTTGTAATTGAAATTAAACCTTTACATGGATATACTCGCGTTTACATTTTAACCCTGTATCCATATTTTACATTACCGTGTCATCATTAACATTTAGAATAAAGAAAAAGGTCACATCACCACATCACCAGCTCATTTTATGTTCCCACTGTTGGGGCAAAAGCCTTCCCTATGGATGGATAGGGAGAACAGGCCATATACCACCACGCGGGCCCAGTGCGGATTGGTGGTTGTTAACGACTGCTAAAGAAGCCGGGACTGACGGCTTTACGTCTCTCCCGAAGCACGGGGAAGCTCGAGGTGAAACATTTTTGGTCACCCATCCGATGACCAGCCTTTGCGAAAGTTGCTTAACCTTAGCAATCGCAGACAGACGGTTCGAGTCACCGTGTAAGTCACATGGTAATATAAAAATAATTCCGAGTAGAACTGTATAAAGTGTTTCGTTTAATTTAGGCAATATTTATTGTGTTTACGAAACATTTTCTAAGTTATCTGATACCTTTTTGTAAGAGGCCAAGTTGCTAGGGTGCAAGGTTAGAAACCTCCTTTTACGCCATTGTCATGCTGTTCCAATTTGTCTGCCGTGAATGGTAAAGGGCCCGCCTCCACCGACACAATAGCTGACAAATTGATGCATCCTGTACATCGGCAGTTGTCAACGCTTTGAAGTTCATTGATGGCCGACAGCCGATATCCGGCAGGGTTCTAGGACTAAGGAACACTATGAGCGCTGCGAGAGTGGTGGAACTCTCCTCCTCCAATTGCGTTGTCCGACAGGGTCCATAATTTGTACTTTTGATATGTAAAATAACATCTTTATTTATTTATTTAAAGGACAACCAACAAGACAAACACAAATACAAGCGGCTGCACTGACCGCTATGCTACCGGGAAGGCTGACGTAAGCGCTGAATTTTGTCACTGCTTTTTTTTAAAATGCTTGATTTTATAAATTTTATAAATATTTAATTTAGCTTCAGTGCAGCAATTAGCAATTGAACAAAAAAAAGTAAAAATTTACAGCGTTGTGTTATCAAATTCGTGGTATTTCATCTGCAAAGATGAATCTGCATAACCATCGATTGCAATTACCGTTGGATAGATGGCGCACTGTGCCGCAATTAGCATTCAAAAAATTAAAAAAAAAGCAGTGACAAAATTCAGCGCTTACGTCAGCCCGGATTGCGGAAGACCCAGGTTCGATTCCTGGCTGGGTCGGGTAGGCGTTTAATTTTTTCACTGTATTTCATAAATTTTATAAATATTTAATTTTGCAGCAATTAGCACTTGAAAATAAAAAAAAGTAAAAATTTACAAATACAAGCAATAACTACGTAGAACACATTGTAGACTTGAAGCTAGGTTGCTGCCACAGCATGCAATTTATTAGACCCTGTTAACTTATGGTTGCCATAAATATTTAGTACACTTCCCGTGGCTTTGTCCACGTGGATTTCGTATTTTTCGTTGCAAGGAATGTAGCATTCTATATCAGTGAAGATTCTTTGGAATTGGACCAGCTGTTTCTGAGATTACCTACCCTTTTCAAACCAACAAATTCACAAACATTAGATAGATAGATAGTAAACAGCCTATAATGGTCCCACAGCTGGGCAAAGGCCTCCATCATTGAAATCAAGTCATCGCTACAATCGATGGGTAATGGCTTAATCACCACGCTTGCCAAATGCGGGTTGGTGATCACAAACCCGGGCTATGCATCGAAAAATCCGAAATACATTTTGCCCGACCTGGGAATTGAACCCGGGACCTTCGGGTATCGGGCCGAGCGCCCTGCCACTCGGCCACCGAGGCGTCACAAACTTTACTTTCCTCTGATAGTTTGAGTAACTTTGTAGAAAAACATGGTGAAGATGATCGTATTCTCATTTTTATGTGCTGTCACTACCTACATACCATTGAATAAGCTTACATCGGTCTCATGTCTTTCTCTCCGTATGAGCAATAAATGATTGAATTGAACGAAAGAAAGATATTAATAGCTGTATAAAAATAATGAATTATTAATTTTTAACACTGATAAAAATAATATAATTAATACTACTTTTTTTGCAGCAAGTTGATTTTACGCATACATATTAATGCGAATGAGAATTTGTACAACATTTAATTAACCCTAAAAGGTTCTACGTAAATACAATTGCTTTAAAAAGTAAATAGGACCCAAGACGCACCTTTGTTAACCTAAACGTTGCGTTTGACCTTAAAAAAATCTGACTTGGAACAATAGAATTAAATAAACCTCTGAGGTTAAGGGAGGGACCTCTTTTTTCTTTAATATGGCTTTTAAGGACCAACAATATTGGGACAAGGCTAAATACACTCAGCTACGTCGAGTATTTCTTTAATCCGATTTTAACTGTGTCAATTATAAAAGCTACATTGTTTCGAAACTGTTTAAGCCATCCAGCCAGCCAATGAAACATTAATAGACCGGTCACTGTGCAGTTTTGAGTCTTCGGTGACATGAGCATAGACTTTAAATTCCTTAGATCAATTAAATTCGCATAAACATAATGACAGTCAGCATATTGTTTTCTATAGACATGGATTATTATGCATTACTTACTAGTGTTCCGCTTGCGACTTCGTCCGCTTAAGAACACCTGTATCCCATGATGGACCCCTATAGCAGCGCCACCTACCGGGTCCAATTGTAAATCTAAACCATTCTCGAATCCACTAGAACACACACAAAAAATTTCATCCAAATTGGTCCAGCCGTTTAAAAGGAGTTCAATTACATACACATGCACAGAAGATTTATAATATAACTTGCGACCCACCCCGGCTTCGCACGGGTGCAATGCTGATATACATATAAACCTTCCTCTTGAATCACTCTATCTGTTAAAAAAACCGCATCAAAATCCGTTGCGTAGTTTTAAAGATCTAAGCATACATACATAGGGACAGACAGACAGCGGGAAGCGACTTTGTTTTATACTATGTACTGACTAGCGACCCGCCCCGGCTTCGCACGGGTGCAATGCTGATATAGAAACCTTCGTCTTGAATCACTCTATTTTTTAAAAAAAACCGCATCAATATTAGTTGCTTAGTTTTAAAGATCTAAGCATATATATAGGGACAGACAGACAGTGGGAAGCAATTTTGTTTTATACTATGTAGTGTAAATTTGTCCATGCTCAAGCTAACGCGAATACTTACATTTTAATAAAACAACTTTGACGGCTCAACTCTCGTTTATTTTACACTTAAATCTATATTATTTTATCCTGACTAAAATTTCTTCAAAATCTGTTGAAGAAATTTTACAGTTAGTGGAAGTCTGATGTGTTGACATGTCCTTAACACGAAGCCACCATGTACATACACCTATTGTTCTACAAAATTTAACTTCTATACATTCATTCCCAAGAGCTCCAATGATTTTCATAATAAAATAATAAATACAACCACATTTAACAATTTCATTCCTTACAGCTCCAAAACATTATCTAAGTACTTTGAGATATGGGTACCAGCAGCTCCAAGAAAAAAGTCAATACTTCAACATAAAAATTGTTTAACATTTAAGTAACTTAGCTTATGAAAGATTGTGATGACTAAAACTGATTTTTCGAATTATTTGTTACTATTTTTTAGAATTTTACTAGTATTTTACTTTTTACGAAGAATTCCTTTTGATTTTTAAGTACATTTAATATGTACGAATAACTGCAACTGAAAACTTATGTCGATCATCGACACTCACAACTAGAGTTGCTATGTCTGCGCAGTTGCTTTAAGTTATACGTAAACAGCTAGTTGCGAGTTGCCTATTGCCGCAATATCAGTTGCTCTGTCTGCATAGCGCCTAAGACTGATTGTGATAATCGAAACTGTGATTTTCAAATTGATTCCTTTTAAATTAAGTTTACCATAATATTGATTGTGATGACATAAACTGTGATTATTTCAATAGCTAAAATTATGTGAATAATTCATTCCAATTTCCCTTTATTCTTGGAATGTGACAAAAAAATGTTACCAAATTCACATTCAAATTGGTACCCTCATAATTTTAAGCCAATATTCATGCAAACCATGTTCAAAATAACTAAATAAAAAACTAATATTATAGTAGGTATAACATGTTAGGCCTAAGCTCCCGCCATCAGAATATGTCGTCTTTATATCGTCATGTATGGGTTTATAAAAATGGTAATAAAAATGTCAATCATTCTGTAAATGTTTTAATTCTGTTAACCGTACAGTTTATTTTGGAACCGTCGGGAACATACTAGTAAATAGGTCTAGTTAATATTGTAATATAATTTGGAGCTCCTGGGAATCAATGTATGGAGATCAGGGGTTTTGAAGAAATATATTTGCATACGCTTTTGGAGCTCTTGGGAACGATTTTACAAATTAATATTGATATATAATTTTACTCTTGGAGCGCTTGGGAATAAAATTTTGGAGCGGTCGGGAATACCTAAGCCGTCTAATATGCAGGTGTACTGTTGGGACTGGGGTGAACGGAAACAATAAATATCACTTAAATTGTGTATTTGCTCAGACAACGAATTACCAATCCAGCTTTGATTGTTAAGGCGACGCATTGGAAATTTACGCGGCGGGGATCTTGATTTTTCCCAACAATTAAAGTGATATTTGATGACTTGATTTTTCATTTAATTGACTTCATTTTGCTAGTAGCAGAAACACGATTTGTCAACTTTTATAACAGAGAAAAAAAAACCAAAGTAATCTCTTTTAAAACATAGATTTGCATTTTACAGGCAAACCAGACCGATTTAAGCATCTAAATTTCCTTAGTAGATTAGTCTTAACACACACTTCAATCTGCTAGTTCATTTTTTTAAAATAAATTGTAGTTTTAATTTGAAGGAAAAAAAAACAGTTTTTCTTATGGTACGGGGCGCAAACGCTCCGTATTAGATTAATTGTTTAGCGATGCGTCGCAGCTTTAGCTTCTCGGCCGGCTGTCACCGAATCAATAATCATCTTCATTTGTTTCCTTCTAGATTCTTCCATATCTGTTTCCCAGGTCACGTCGTGTGCCATAGAGCTGCCCGAGCAAGGAGAACCGATCACTACAGTACATTCAAATCTTGTAATAACATACAAGTAAGCGAAGAAGTCACTTAATGAGATTGGATTCGTAAATGAGCAACTCTTTAGAATCACAACGCTGCTGTACTGGTTTATATCCAGTGTTGATTCCCGGCGGCCATTATTCAACATCTACCAAATGAACCGTGAAAAACAGGGGGGGCGAATCTCACAGCACATTTGGTCTGTTTGCTCCTTCGCGCCTCAAGATCCCGCCAACTAATTAATTAAACTGTCAATGTAGATGGGAGATGCTTACTATTCGGCTTAACTTTTACCAAGCAACAATGGGATTGGCGCTTTATGACCCGAAAATGATATACTTTGGTAACTTTGGTGGATAGCGTAGTGTTGGTGTTGTGATTAGGAAAAGCAACTTTTGCGATGCTAGGTCACCGGATGGGTGACCATGTTAAAATGTGTCAAGATCTTCCGTTTTTTGAAAGGCATGTCAAGCCGTTGGTCCCGGAAGACAACCAGTCTTTCTGATCAAAATTTATAATTATTTTTCAATTATTTAAAGGGTTGAATTGAACTATCGCCATATTCATAGCAGAAGTTATACTGTTTATTATATATTAATAAAAAAAAGTTAAGTTGCTATTTGGTATAAAAATCTATTATGAGTTAAAATAATACGAAAAAAAATGTTCCTAAAAATTTATATAGGTACTTACCTACGAACTTAACAACTTGCAGTATTTAGGTTGGAATTCCCTACCGGCGTCTGTGTTCCCGAGTGCATATAACCCTAAAGTTTTTAAAGCCCGAGTGAATAGGCTATTTCTGGGCAAGCTTGTTCCATCGTCGGCCTCTTCTTAGCCCTAGGGATTAGAATGAGGCCAAGAGCAAGCCCATCTCTCAATAAAAATAAAAAAAAAATAAAAAAAAAGGTACCAGCTTCACAATTATCTTTAAATATAAAGTAAACTAACATAGGACTTTCGAGGTTTAAAACTAGCTCCAACATTAAGTGGTGCTCCGCTGAACACTCAAATGAACACACTTGCTTCATTTACCGACAAAAAGTTAAAACGCAAAGAGTTCTTGCTTCAAGTTACTCGCGTACTACGCTTAATACTTACTTGTACGAAGGAACATAATAATTGCCACTTATGTTTCAAGAAGTACAATCACAAGCACTAACATGTAAACAACCTAACTCTTTACACGATGGAATAACTAGTCGAAAGTGCGTACATGACAATGATCTTGATTGTACATTTGTTACATTTGGGCTTAGCATAAGTATATAGGGTCTAACAATATCAATAAGCGAACGTTTCAGGGGAGCATCTATACATCACACTGAGCATGATCACCAAATTTGGTCCAAAACTACAGGCTCGTTACCGAGATAATCAACAATACATTATCATAATTCACCAAAAAATACACCCTTTCCAAACCCTTACAGCTGCACTACACGCACACAAAGATAGCCGAACATGCCAATTGTGTGCGTGTATCTGTACACTATCTTTTTATTGACGCCTGCGTGCGTATTAGTAAAGATACAGCATGTTTCATGATGTGCATTATTTTAATTGATTTAGTTTGTTAGAAAACATATCTTTGTAAAATTACTATAAAACTGGAGCCCATTTTTGTCATTGTATTCAGAATGATGTATAGATACCGCCCTTAAACGTTCGCTTATTGATTTTGTTGGACCCTGTATAATCACATAGGCACATATCGAAGTCGACATCGCGTTTGGATTGCGATCTTACATATTAAGCAGGTCCAGGTCGAATTCGTAAAAAGGCAGTATTAAGCCCGGGCTCTCTATATATGCTATTGTTCAAATGGGCCTGAGCACAGCAGTGGGATTTTTTTTATGTAAAAGGTGGCAAACGAACCAGCGTATCATCTGATGGAAGGTGACAACTGCCAGCCAGGGACACCCTCACCACCAGAGAAATTGCAGATGCATTGCCTGCCTTTGAAGGAACAGCTATCTCGTTTTTTGAAGTCGTAACCTAGGGTCCGGAAATATCGCCTCTGTTGCTGGTTCCATTGAACCATCCACCACCAACCACCAAGATCACGGTCGATTCCATAGTCGACCGTGATCTTTTAATAGAAGGCATAAACCCTCCAGAGTCAACGACTACTGTTGAGATTAAACTATCCTTAAACTGAGATAAGGTGGATTTCTTGGCGGGAAAGTAAAGAGTCATGTCTGCGGTTTTGTTTTATTTTCTAAAATTTAATTATGTTGAATATTAATGTGAAATAATGGTGGATTATTAACCGTTAAATGTTTGTGAACTTGCATGATTGTTGGTTTGGTTGGGTTGGCGTCACTTTTTAAATTCTTTCAAAAAGTCCGCGTGAAGTCTTAGTAAAGCCCCACATCTTTACTGACATCACAGACCATAAAGACTGAGATACTCAAGGGGTTGTTGGGTATATCATTTCTCGCTTACTACTATCATTAATCATCATCATCATATTAACATAGATATGTTTCTATTTATGTAACTTGTAAGAAAATTACTTTGACGCTAGCTCAATGTGCTGAACGCACGAAGCCATCAACCAAAAGAAAAAAAAACTTTGGCAAAACATGGTCGCGCGTAACGAACCATGTTTTGTCAAAGTTTTTTTTTATTGACTGTCCCAACTGTGAAGGAATTCAACAGCGGGGTTTAAACTGTACAATTCCGTACATATGATATTAATACGCGCGTTTATAGACTGATTATGAATAATATGCGAAAATATTTTAGATAACAAGCTCCACGGCGCAGCGCCTAACGTTTTTGGGTGGCAATCGGGTAAGATATCAAACTTTCGCAATGGCCGATCCCTCGATGTTATCTTTAATTATTTTGAGACCCTCCGTGCTTTGGAACACATACAATGTCGCTGCTTTGGGCTGTTGTCGGAAGGGCTATATATTTGTAACACAGGATCATTTACATAAAATATATTAAGAAGAATTAAGAAAAATCATTTATTGTAACACAACAAGAGACAATAGGAAATAGAAGAAGTTAACAAAAAAGAAAAGAAACAATTGAATGTAAAAATAAAAACATAAAAAATATAATCATTGTTAACATTTATTAAGGTTCTCTATTTATTCCGTTCCGAACAAATTGTCTCTTAACACAGTCATTTAAAAATATTACAAAAACATTCTAACGAAACCTTGCGTTGGACGCTTTATTTACAATGAAAACTTGGTATCTTTCATCACATAAGTTTATTAGAGAAAGTTCTTTAGTTCACGGCCTGAGCAAAATATCATTTTTCAAATTACCCTAAACTTGTAAAAATGGGTAAAATATCTTTAATAAAAAATAAATATTATAAAATGCAACGTCCACATTGACTTGCAAGTCCAATTATAATATTTAAGCGAAATAAGATCAGTCAACATAGCTCTAAAAGTCAACAATACATTATCTTAAATATCACCTAAAATCATCATCATCTTAAATATCACTAAAACATCGATTCAGTTAAACCAGCCATGCCACTTCACAAAAGAAGTATTAAGCATAAAAATCAGTTCCTATTTCAATGGACTTCCGAAATCGCTCGTTTATTGCTGGAAATATGAAAAGTGGACCCGCTCTTATTTCAATGGAAGTTAGTCGTATTCACAGCCAGAAATTCGTTGCACAATTCACGGCTGCATGGATTTATAGCAGCGAGTTATTTAAGCAGTCTGCAGCTTACACGGAAACGAAGTCTACGTGTGCTACATGAAAGTTGTTCGTGTGTTTATATTAAAAACGAGTAAATACGAGTATGGCGACAGTTGAAGCAATGTAAGAAATCCGAGTCGTCACTTGTTTTTTTTATATAATAAATATAATAAAAAACACAAATTAAATAATTAAATGCCTACCCGACCCAGCCAGAAATCGAGAAACAAAAAAATACAAAAACGTGCCACTGAGGTGACTAAATAGGCCGTAGAAATATAGAACAAGTTGATGAATTACTCGAGGCATAGCATAGCGCTCGATCCGACATCCAGAGATCGGCCAAAGTGTGTTTCGGACTTTTCAATTCATATTCTGGGTTTGTTTTAATTGTTACCAATTAAAACAAACCCAGAATATGAATTGAAAAGTACAATACTGTTACCAGTATTGTTGTGTTCCGCATAGATATTCAGTTTCTCAGTCTTTAAATCTAAAACGATTTAAGGTTATGGATTTACCCTTTATTTGGGTATAAAGAACTGTATCTTCATACAAATAAAATTCAAGCGGATGCTGAAATATAGAATTATTATATGGATCTGGATTTCAAAGCATCAAAAGTACTGACGGAAAACTATAAAAACAGATCATCTGAACAGAAGTGCCGTGTGATGGTCTTGACCTCTCAGTAAAGGACCAACTTGAATAAAAGACAAAGGTTTAATAATCTAATAAAATCTTTACCTCCTAGGAAAATGCCGAATGCCGAACAAATTCTAAACCATTTTTATTCGCATATTCTTTATTCATATTCGTCCAAGCTTTCAATGCGCCTTTGCCAGCGTAATGATAATGTATTAATGACATCCAGTATCACAAAACGACTACGTACTCCATAAGTAAGGACTTACCATTTTTTTAGTTTAATTAATCGAAGTATTCGCCGTTGCTTTCAATGCATCTTTGGCAGTGTAGTGACAATTAATAAATGGCCTATTTGTAAAAGTCGGTAGTAGATGGGAGGCAGAAAAGTCTTCAATGGTATTTTGAACTGACTTTCTGGTAGGTATTGAATCTTTTTTTTCGTCAGGAATTTGTTTCATAACTGGCGTAAGAAGAAAATAGTTTCTTTTTTATTTTCTCTTTATTTTGGCAACGTACAATCATTACTGTAGAATACTCCTGCTCTCGCCAATGGCTCGCGGCGTTATGACGTGCGCCCCGCCACACCGTGAGCTACTACGCGATAGTGCATATAGCTATAGTCATAGTCACAAACACTACATCCCTTTCTTATCAAAAACTTTATTAATTTTTGGTTGGTGCTAGGGCTTGTTAGTCCGCCTGGCTAGCTACCACCATCTTATCTAAATATGTCACCATAACATCGATGTTTGTAGCATTGTTGTGTTCCGGCAGCTAGAGATAAGATAGCCAGTGCCTCACTAGTCGAGGTTCCCGGGTGAAGTGCGCTTCCATCATTGGCCTTATCATCACTTTACATCAGGTGACATCAAGGCACTGTGCTTACCCGTAAAATAAAAAATAAAAAATTAATCATTTGATACAATATATCAACAATCAAATCACACAGCTATTAGATGCAAAACTCTTAATAATCTATTTCAGGGCTTTCAATGCCCTCTTCTTGATTGCCTTGAACTGTTTTCCATTGCCCTTCTATTCTTTTTCAAATGTAATATATTCCGCCTTAATGTTTTTCCAGTTTCTTCATTTCTGACTGTTACATCACCGCCTTTGGTCTTCTCTACAATCATCATCATTTAGAATCATCTCAGTCTCCAAATTAGTTGTGTCTCTAATGACGTAATTATGTAACCGGGTAATCGTACCTTTTAAATATCCACGTTCGGCGATTAACTCCTTCAGCTCCATTTTCTTACAAATATTTATTACTTTAAACCCAATAACTATTAAAAAAAAACCACTTAAAAATGTAAACTAGCGATCTCATAAAACGAAACTACAATGAAAAATATCGCGAGCTACTAATGCGTGTGCGCAGTGCATGGGATACGAATGAATGCAGATCTTCTCGCCGCTCGGTCTTGCTTGCCTGGCCGTAGGTATGCTGCACTGCAGTTCGTGAAGTACATTCGCTGCGGTCCCCGTGTGACGGCTCCCCCGCGCGTCTCGCGTGCCCCTGCACGGTCTCGCCCGGCGCCTCTCGGGCTCGGCGTATTTTCGTAGTTTTAGGTATGCAGATATGATGATGTGGAATGTGGATGTAACTAATTGTTGCGCTGCGCGGTTTTATATAAATATGATGCGCCTTGCCGGCAATAGATTTGCGCACTGCGTAGGTAGGTACCTTACGTACGGAGCTGTTCTTCTGTTCTCTGCTGTTGCTACCATGTGGCGCAGTAGGTTTCTTCTCAAGACCTTTTAGCGCGGTAGGTTTCTTCTCAGCCAAAATACCATCTGCTCTTCTTACCTCTCGAAGGACCATGTGGCGCGGTAGGCTGCGCTCGGGGTTGTAGTGGCTGTTCCACGTTGAAATAATAATGCTGATTGAAATAGTGAGCAAATGAGATTTATTACTTTACACATTAATATTACAGAGAAAACAGGACCGTCTTTGCGTGCGTTGCCGGTAAGAGAGAGGGCAGACAAGCCGGCGCCCAAAGCTTAAATAGACCGTTGTAGGTATAGCGCGCGGCTAGTGTTGTCTTTGTACATTACTAGTGTTGGGTAACATTCCAACAGTTATTTTTGATTTGTTTTTTTTTAATTGTACAACAAATTGTGCAGTCAAGTTTTTGAACTGATAAATTGCAGATGGCAAAGCTTCTAGATCCACGGAAGCTAATCCTACTAACAAGACGTAAAACGTCCAACTTATTAAAAGTAGTCTAAGTGGCTGTAGCAGAGATCCACTCTAAGAAATCACGGGATTTGAAACTTTTACGAAACACCTAATTTGTTAATTTATTAAGACGGCCTTACTGAACAACTTTTTGTTAATGTATAACTTTTTTTGAGATTCCTTCTTAAGTCTTAAGTCTTAGTCTTGGCATTGGTATTTTTTTCATTCAACCATTGACTACATAATTTGTTAGACCGTGATTCTTTTTATATATTTATTTATAAAAAAATAACCTAGAGGCCGAAGTCCCAAATGCTGGTCTGACCAAATATCTAGTGAACTAGAAATACCTATCAGCGACGCTAATGCATCGCTAATAGGTATTTCTAATTTAGTTTATAGGTAATGCGGTTGCGCTCCGTCGCTTGGCGTAATAACCTAGCAACGGAGCGCAACCGATGGAGGCAACTAGTTGACAGAGTCTCGATAAATAAATACTTTTAAATATAACATACACGAGAAGAGTTAATTTTTGCCTTAAAATTTTCGTTTTCGTAAACGTGATCGAATGAATACTGATAGTATACAAAATTTACACAAGGCACTCTGAGCCGGTCACGTCATTCAAATGCCCGATGATTCTTCGGACAAGAGATTCGCAGAATAGCTGCATTCAAACTGAAATCTGTGACGTCACCAACCAGGGGGAAAAATGGTGCGACGAATTAGCCTACAATACTAAGTGGAACCGTAGGTATGGTTGATTATCAGCAGAACTGAAAGCGGGTGAAAGAGGCTTTCGCGAAACTTTGCTCTTTGTAAATCTCTCTTTCTTTGTAGTCGTTGACTCACTGCTGAGTATCGTGACTCAGGAGTCAAAGTCAAAATTACTTCTCGTGTATGTAATATTTAAAAGTATTTATTTATCGACAGATTATGTATTGTGATTAACAAGCTTTTAAATGTATTTAAAAGCTTTTATGTTTTTGGCACTCCTTGTCTGTAATCTGTGTAATATCACTTTACGTTATTATTATTGTGATGACTGTTTGTGCCAAAATATTTTTTTTTTAAATGTCGCCTGGTGGCGCTGCTTCATTCAATGCCATACCATAATTTTCGTTTTCGTAAACATGATCAAATGTCAAATGAAACTCATTATAAGCACTATGTACTGCTACAATACCGCCCTGCAGCTAATGTGGGTTAGTAATTTCAACCTAGATAGAAGAGAGAAAGTAATTTTAAAAATCTAAATAAATTTATTTTATTTTGAGATAAATACCTTTAAAGGTAAGGTACCTTTAAAGGTAAACTACCTAAAACATTGTGAATGCAAATAATAAAATAATTAAAATACACATGTTTAATTTTTAACTCTTATTTAAAATAATTGTGGCTAGTAATGTCGCGTTAACAATATACGTACCCTTTGATTATATAAGTCAATGATACGTACCTACCTATGTATGTCTGTTTCTTTGGCACGCCCAAGCCCTACCAAACGGCATGATAGATTTTAACATACCTAATGAGGTGTCGTTAGATTTTTTTTGACTGTGGGAGTGATATAGGCTATAAAAAAAAAGTAAAAACATTGGCCGGGTTAGCTATTAGTAGTCTAGACCCCAAAAAACTGTTAAATCGACCACACGATCAATATTCTTCAAACGAACTACAACGTCTACGTAATTTAAAGGATATGACCAATTTTTCAATGGACGAATTTACGATATCGTCGGTCTAGATGTGATAGCTCGTATGTGCAAACTGTCAAACTTAACAGGAGAGACAAAAAACTTCTTTTAAAACTAACTGTAATACATTTTTTATTTTTTTTAAAGATTGTGGCTTAAAATATTATAGGAAATATAATTATTATAAAAGTTAACTACATCAATACCGATTTCTTAGAGAAAATGCACATACGTGGTTTCACTACTATATCTTTTAATATTGGATTTAACTTACGAGGTATTTTCATACCTGGCTTAGAAGGTAATAGGTACTTATATCTAAATAAAAAAACTAAATTAACACGTAATTATAATAAAAAAATCATATTTATTTTTTGAATAATTATTGCACTTGACACTTAAATCACAATAGTATATTTGACATATAAAGTAATAGGCAGTGTAGGCACTTAATGACAATGTCATTTAAAACTTTTTAAGACTAATATCTTTCGACCTTCTAATCTTAGCTTAATAGAAAATAGATACAAAAATAGGTAAGCAAACTTTTAGCTGTCAAATTAAACGTACAAAACTTTGATTGACATTTAAGGTCTTCACACACGGCACTTCACATAAGGCGCTGCGCAAACGTAGACACTTTTGTGTCTTGTGTGGAACACAAGCTACCAGTGAATATGAAATCAGCCCTCCCTGCGCAGACGTAGACACTTTTTGTGTCCAGTTACTTCCACCTGACACTGATACAGCAACTCGGTTTCCTTGTATAGTGTGCCGTGTCGGTAACAAAAAGTGTCTACGTTTGCGCAGCGCCTAATGTAAAGATGTATATTATAGCACGATACATCTCACTACATCTTTCCATAGAAATTGTTAGGAGACCACACACGACAGCTATAATGTATATTTTTACATCTTCGTATCTTGTACAGAGCGATATGAAAATATACATTTACATCTCGGTATATCTTTATACATTTCCGTATATTACGTTACATCTCATTTTGTAGGGTGTTCGATTTGGTTCGATTATTGAAGTCACATACCTATGATACATACATACATATATATACACAAACATACATACATATGAGTTCAAAAAACGTTGATCTTGACTCTCGGAAATAATCACAAAATTTTCCGTCTGATTATTCGTTACATAATTTAAACTCTCCGCTTATTTCCTTATACTTTATGTGATCTTCAAACAACTTTGTTCTGTTTTTGACACATGTGGCAATCATCATCATCATCATCATCGGCCTATCTTAGTCCACTGCTGGTCATAGGCCTCCCCTAATGAGCGCCATAGCGCCCTGTCCTCAGCTTGACGCATCCAGCATCTGCCTGCAGTCTTTCGCAGGTCATCATCCCACCTGGCCGGAGGGCGTCCTACACTACGTTTACCGAGTCGTGGTCTCCACTCAAGAACACGTTTACCCCAGCGGTTGTCGGTTCTTCGCCAGATATGGCCGGCCCACTGCCACTTCAACTTGTTAATTCTTAGAGCTATGTCGATGACTTTGGTTCTCTGTCGGATGTATTCGTTACGAATCCTATCCTTCAGAGAAACTCCGAGCATAGCTCTTTCCATAGCTCGCTGAGCGACTTTAAATTGGTGGACCAGCCCTACCGTGAGTGTCCACGGCTCAGCTCCGTAGGTTATGACGGGTAGGACGCACTGATTGAAAACTTTCGTTTTCAAGCATTGCGGTATGGATGACGAGAATACTCGACGTAGTTTCCCAAACGTGTGGCATGTATTTTCCATCTGGCAATACTCGTATCAAATTCGCAATCCAAGCCATCTTCTGATGAACTATCCAGTAAATCTAGTAATAAGTAACTCGACATATCGTATCCATAATATTAAGGTATTAAAAATAAGAACACTCTGTATAAGACCTTAGTAGCTGGAAAGTGCGTCCATCAAGACATAGACTTAAGGAATGAAGGGAAATATACATTACATTACCTGCTGTGTGTGTGATACTTTAAGTTAATATAAAGCTGTACATCCCAAGATGTAATGTACATTAATATACATTATAGCTGCCGTGTGTGATGGCCTTTACTGTAAACAAGCTGGTGACGTCACTCCAGATTCAGCGTCATCCCGTGCGTTTTTGATCACGTGGTCAATAATAAAAAATTTAATATGTTTTTAATGATTTTTTATAAAAATCATACTTATTTTAAAATTATGTGCTGGCTAAATTCGTTTAAAAACATGTTTACTATTAAGTTAACAACAGTTTAATCAATATTTTTATTGTAGTCAAATACCCCATTGTGTCATTTACGTGATCCCACCATAAAAAAATTGTTTCGTGCCAGATACTAGATGTCACTAGTTGATGTTACGAGGTTACACCAGTTGAATTAGTAACAGTGCTTGTTACAAGATGTCACTAAAAGTCGTTTTTGCCGTCAAAATCACGAGTCTATGCTCAAGACATTTACGGGTTATCACCAGAAATACTATTTGAAGCTTTCTGAATCAAAATCTTATTTTACCAAAAATTGTTAGTTACGAGCTATCACATCTAGACCGACGATATGAAACAATTTTTATGGTTTTTTTTCGGGCATATTAGCAAATTTTATTCCCCATGTTCAAAAAACTCAAAGAACTTGTCAGTCAAAAGTACTAGACGTCAAGAGTTTCGTTTTTACGCCTTAATCAGATTATTGACAATTGGTGTATGCGCTATGACTTTGCTATTTAAATTAGTAAGGCGTTTTTATATAATTATTTTATGTAGGCAGGTTTTGAAATGCTATGCTTGGTTATTTACTTTACAAAACTTAAAAGTTTAAAACAACCCAAATTATTATAAAACAAAACCCGACTGTTAAAACAACTATATGAAAAACAATTACATACTCGTAAAAACCGGACTAACATAAAAAATAACTGCAAAGATAAAAAACTGAAAAGAAAAAAACAAGCTCTACGATCCCAGAATTCAATTTGAGCAATGTTGAATGCAACGTGAAATATTTCCTTGTCCGATACCTATACTTAAATAATAAAATCTATAATAAATGAGTATTCAATGAAAGTGCGGATTTAATTGAGCTAGCCACGGCCGCTTGGTTGATGATTGTCCCCATCTGCAACAACTATCAATATTCAATGTATTTATAAATACGAAGAGTGAATCGCAGTCATAAATCCAAGCAGCTGTGCGCTCTGAAGCGCGAAACTCTAGTCGTGAACACAATTCATTCAACTTCAATGGAAATAAGAGAGATAACAAAACGACGGACGCGACGCGACGCGCTCCATTTTTCTGGCGCAAACGAAACTTTCGGATGTTTCGCAATATTCCACCGGTATTTATGGTGACTGTACCTACATAGTGTACATAATCCTACTAATATTATAAACGCGAAAGTTTGTAAGTATTGATGTTTGTTACTCTTTCACGTAAAAACTATTGAATGGATTTGGATGAAATTCGGCATACAGATAGTTTATAACCGGCAATAACACATAGGATACTTTTTATTCAGATATTCCCACGGGAACGGGAACCACGCGGGTGAAACCGCGAGCGGCCACTAGTGCATACATAAAGTGTTTTTTTTTATAATTCAATAGTCTTGCATTTGACTACTATCTCACCTAATGCTAAGTGATTATGTAGTCTACGATGAAACATGCTTGCCTAGAAGGTACCGATCATCATTCGCGCCGATGTTCTAAGCTCCGCAGCTTGGTGTGAAACAGTTCGTCATCGTCAATGAGTTTTCTGGCTCTCCTGTCAATCGATTCCAGTGCTCCAAGTTGGTATTTGGCGGAACCATCCCAAAAGTGAGAGCAATACTCCATACACGACCGGACTTGTGCTTGATATAGAGTAAGCAGCTGTCCCGGTGTGAAGTACCTTCTCACCTTTGAGAGGATACTCTCTCTAATTCAGAACACGTTCCATAGTCTTACAGAGAATGGAAGTGATTGATATTGGCCTGTAGTTGGCGGGTTCGGCACGACTACTATTTTCGGGCACTGGTTAAACGTTAGCCGACTTCCATGTTTTCGCCACTATACCAGTCTTCAAGGAAAGACGAAAGAGGCGTGTCAGAATTAGTGCCAGCTCCGGCGCACATGTCCTCAGAACTATAGCTGGAATCCCATCCGGTCCGCTAGCTTTGTTCACGTCAAGATTGCGTAGTGTATTACGTACCTCCATCTGGCGTATGCGGATTTCCGACATGGTCGTTTCGCAAGCCGCTGCGCTTAGGGGTACGGCACCATCAGCATTAAGGCGCGAAGATTCCGCAAAAAGAGTGGCAAATAAATTGGCCTTCTCAGTAGAGCGGTGTGAGCCAGCAGCCCATCTGGTTTCAGCAGTGGAGGAAGTGATGGCCGACACAAGTTCGCTTCGACCGACTAAGCCAGGTACTAGAACGCTTTGCTGCCGGAGGGATATGGAGCCCAGTATGTTCCCAATTCGGCTAATATCATCGAAACGAGCCTTCTTTTGCGCTTTTTTGCTTGACTTAGCGGCTCGGTTAAAGGCTTTCTTCTTTTCACGGACGTCCACGGTCTTGCGAATTCGAGCGTCAGCCCAAGCTAGATATGCTTCATGCTTCAGCGCTTCCGCACTTCTACATTTGGCTCCAAACCATGGGCAAGCTTTACTGTACAGAGAAACATCAGAGAACGGAATATAGTATTCCATTCCTTGACGCAAAACTTCTGCCATAGCTACTTCATAAGTCGAAGGACCGCTAGAAGAAAAGCAGGCCTGCCGCCAAGGGTAGGATGCAAAGAAAAAACGCATCTCATCGCAATCAGCTGACCCGTATCGCCATACCCGTCTTGTGCCTCCTTGATTAGGTTCGGGAGGGAAGTTATCTGATACAGCTTTTACCAGACAGTGATCAGAGCTACCTAAAGGAGAAGAAACTGACTCTGAGTAGCTGTCTGGATCCGTTGTCAGCAGAATGTCCAAGCAATTGGGTGTGTGGCTATCAACGTCGGGTATCCTTGTTGCCTCTTGGACCAGTTGGGTGAGGTTGAGGGTCAAGGCAAGCTTACGCGTTTCTCTTTCAGCGTGGTCAGTGCTCTGGTATGGGTATAGCCACTCTTGGTGGTAAGCATTAAAATCCCCCAGAATTACGAGCTGGGCTGTGGGATACTTTTGTTGAGCCACATCTGCTTTCTCACTGAGGTGGTTCATGAGCCAAGTCGTCTCTTCGTCTCCGCTGTGCGGTCTGTAGACTATTGCATATAGGATTTAGTCCATACTGATATCTACAAGAATTTTACAAGAACCTACAACGTTGAGAAATTAAGGTCTTCAAGGTGACTGAGACGCCGATGGCAGATGTCACCATGAGCATACAAGCACACGCCTACACGAGCCCTGAAGTGGTGCTTTAGGATGAAGCCTGGCTACGCTAGATAAGCAGCATCAGTTGGACATCTAATCTGCGTCTCGGTGAGGAATAGAAGGTGCGGCTTAGAAGCCTCAAGGTGGTGGTGGACTGAGACGATATTTGAGTGCAGTCCTCGGATATTTGAGAGGTGCACTTGGAGCAGGAGGACGCATCCGCTGTGGAACCGTTTTTCTATTTTTAAACCTCATGTGTAGAGTTAGAAAGGAGGTAGGTAAAGGGTCGCGGCGCCACTATCCGTCCCAAAGATGCAAAACACAACACTACTTAAAGAGAAGGGCCAAACTGGATACCTCGGGCTCCCGTCCGTGCGCCATACGGCACGATAGCGCGCTCCTGGGATTTTTCGCTAGATGGCGGGGCAGCCTTTCATAAGTGGCTAGGTCACTACTTGGGCCTCCAACTGTTTGCGGTCGGCCAGCGGAGAACCGTCCCTCGGATCCCGCTGCTCTCCAAGTTTGGCCATCCGAAGCAGTGCCGATGAGTACATCTTAGACCGGACGTCATGTAAGTGCAACAAAAACCCGGCCTTTACCCTGGTACGGCTTGTCCGGACATCATGATGGAACGCGAACCGCTTGGCACCATGCCTTTGTCTGGAGGGTGGTGATTGAGCCGGAGGCTAAAGCCTATCACCTATTGAAACTGCACGGTTAGACGGCTCCTACGTCATGCTATCCGGCGGAAGTAGAGAATTGTATTCTGACCCGTCCTTACACGGGTAAAATTGTTAATGACGAGTAGTATTATTTTCCGATAGCTGGGGATAAGACAACCATTTCCTCAGTAGTGGACGATTCCGAGTCACTTACCACTTAGGTATCATTATTTTACAGTTTTCCAAACGATTTTTAGATGTGTTGCAAATAAACAGGCATTTATTTTTGTTGGAAATAAAATTTTGATTTGCATTATGGACGGA
This sequence comes from Eudonia lacustrata, assembly GCA_947562085.1. Taxonomy (NCBI): domain Eukaryota; kingdom Metazoa; phylum Arthropoda; class Insecta; order Lepidoptera; family Crambidae; genus Eudonia; species Eudonia lacustrata. The sequence goes on along the minus strand of OX387342.1, from coordinate 17,623,929 downwards.
TCGATTTGGGAATCGATTATCGATATTCAATTTATTTAGTGGCATAATGGCCCCATCACTAATTGTTCTTTTTTTTTGGTACTTGTTTCGGGAAAACAACAGGGCTGGTTTAATCGTGTGTTGATAATTAAATAGATTTTAAGTAGTAATAAGGGCATTTGGAGCCGTATTATTCAAATTAAGTGTATTGTGCAATCTGTGTCTTGTGTGTGTGTAAGTCATAAGCGAATCGCATCGGGAGTACAATTCGCCATCCCATGGTTGGATGTCGGCGTCTTCGCTGCTGGAGAAAACAGGTATTTCCTCGGGGGAAAGTGCACTTCGGGGTAGCCGTCGGGTGTGATTAGGGAACCCGAGAAGACCCGGACTCGGATTCAGGCCCCATCAGACCATATGGATCCCGTTCTGGACGGCGGGAGCGGCATGGAACTGTGAGTGGATTTTGTGGATTTTAAGGTGTAACCTAATTTTAAACGGTAGCAGATAGTGTGAATAGTGGGTTCCGCAACATTCTGGTAGCAGAGCGTGGTTACTACCGGACCTCTAGGTTAATCGGTGTAATTTTGTGTATTTTGTTAGTTCGTAATAGGTTAAGCTCATTTCGTGTAAAATCGCACTTCCGGGACAGGTGCGGTTGAATTGTAAGGTTGGTAGTACCGTTGTATTTGGGCTGGGACATTTCTCGGAACGTTAATTGTTATTCAATTTCTTTCAATTGAAAGCATCGAGTCGATTCGGGATAATCGATTCCGTGTTTTCGTTGACTCGTTTTAATTTTGTGTTTAGGTTTATTTAGTTTAAGTTATTTATAATGACAGCGTCACGGCAGGAGTTGGCTCAGCAGCTCCGGTGGTTCACCGGGCTGCTTGCATTAATAGATCGGCCTAACCGGGAGGACGCCTTGGAGACGCGTTCGAAAGAAATGCAGGGTCGTTTCTTGTTGGCCGAGCGGTCGGTAACCGCTTTATTGTCAACCGACCCGGTCGGGGAGAAAGAGCTGGCCCTCCACGCCCAATATGTCAAGGATCTGGAGCACATCCAAGACATCTACGATGAGGTCCTTCAGCGGGTGAAGGACATCGAGCGACTGCGGGAGGGGAAGCCTGTTGCACGCCCCGCTTCGCTCCACACCCCTGGACCCAGCGCCATGGGAAGATTGGGTGCCCTGGAGGTCCCGCATTTCACCGGATGTATGCGGGACTGGGCTGGATTCCGGAACATGTTTTTGGCCTTGGTGGATACTCGGAAGGATTTCACCAAGGCCGAAAAGCTGGCATATCTCCATTCCTTCCTAGACGGAGAACCCAGACAGCTCGTACAGCATCTGGAGCTGCAGGATGCGAGCTACGACACCGCCATGCAGCTGCTGGAGAAGCGGTACGAGAAGCCGCGTCTTCAGGCAGACGCGCACGTGACCCATCTGCTGGGATTGCCGAGGGTCAACCATAGGGCTCAGCTGAGGGCGCAGCTGATCACCCCGCTCACCGTGTCCTTAAACGGGTTAAGGACGCTCGGACTGCCCGTCGACCAGTGGTCCTTCCTTCTTCTGCACATCGTTCTGGCCAAGTTGTCGCAGGAGATGAGGGACAAGTTCGAGCGGAATCGACTGGTCCACAAGGATCTCGGCAGCGTTCTGCCCTCGATAGGGGAACTTCTGGAGTTCCTGGAAGAGGAGGCTGGCCTGCTGGAAAACCAGCTAGCCTCCCAGGAGGCTCCGACAAGTGCGCCGGCCCGCACTTCCGGAGTCTACGGCGCCCAGCCGCCACGCAACCCAGTGAAGGGTCGCGGCAGGCTGGTGGCTGCGGCCGCCATCAACCCCGGTTCTGGATGCCGGGTTTGCGGACAGCAGCACTTGGAACAGCTATGTCCAGCAATTCTCGGGCTGCCCACAAAAGAGCGCCGAAACCTCGTTCGGACACGAGGATTATATATATATGCCTGCCTGGGAGGACATAGGTATAATGAGTGTCCCCAGGCGAGGCCTTGCGATGTGTGCGGCGGACCGCACCATCGCTTACTGTGCATCCGTAGTGCTGAGGGCTCAGCACCGGTTCGGGAGAGGGGATCTCCCACGGGTGGCGGTTTGGGGCCGGGGTCAACTCCGCCTCCGGAAAGACGGAGTCCGCCACGGCCGCCACACTACAACCCCTCGTACAACCCGGCTCAGGTGAGTTGGGGACCGCCGGAACGGAGCCAGGTTCTGGCTACAACCCGGCACCCGGCGCGACCAACACCAGGAGTTGGTGCCTCTAAGGGCCACTGGGTACAGGGAGCCCCACCTCCGGACCCAACACCCGGATACTCGTACGCGTATCCTCCGCCGCCGTTACCGGAACAACAACGACATGAGAACCGTCAACAGTTCTCACCGGTACTGCACGAGTACCCGAGGTTGGAATACCACCCACCCTATCACCGGTATGGTAGGGCAGCTGGATACGCACCACCCCGGATGGTGGCCTGCACGCGTCCGACTTACTGGCCGAGTCATCACGGTTCGACAGGGTCGGCTGCTGGCTCTGACGCGTGACTAGCCTGTGGTCGGGCTACGTCGGAACCGAGAACGGTTCTTTTGCCCATCGCGCAGGTACGCGTTTGGGGACCTAGGGGGGACTTCGTCCGGATACGAGCCCTCCTAGACACTGGGGCACAGGGCTGCTTAATTACTACGAGGGTAGCGAGGCGCCTACGTCTGGAGTGCGGGCCTCCCTCAGTTCCGATTCGGGGAGTCGGAGATACAGAAGTGGGGGGTCTGTCCGGTCAGACCCACATTTTCTTCTCTCCTGTGCATTCCGCTTCGATACGGATTGCGGCGGTCGTGATCGTACTCGACAATCTGCTGGGTTGGCATCCACCGACAGACATTCCGCGGGACGCAATGTCTGACACATCAGGTCTCATGCTGGCAGACCCTCATTTCGAGGAGCCGGCTCCGGTGGACCTCATATTGGGAGCGGATGTACTGGGCTGGATCCTTTTAGGGCCTCAGCGGATTCTGGGCCGCTCTTCGTTGGTAGCTATACCTACCATCTTTGGACACGTTTTAATGGGACCGGTTTTCGACCAGGAGACGCGGGATGTCTCACCTGTCGTCGCTACTACCTCCATCGCTAGGACGATGCAAAAATTCTGGGAACTGGAAGAGCCTCCCATGGTCTCCCGTCTGGATCCGGAGCATGTGGAGTGCGAAACCTTTTATAAGGATCACACACGCCGGATGGCGTCGGGTAGGATCGAAACTCGACTGCCCTTTATCGACTGTCCCCCTATCTTGGGAAAATCGAGGGCGTTGGCAGAGAAACGACTCTTGTCCATGGAGCGTCGTATGTCTCGCGATCCGGTACTTCGGGAAAAGTATATCGAGTTCATGCGAGAATACGAGGCCTTGGGGCATATGTCGCGGGTGACTGTCGACTGTACAACGACAGATCATTTTTTCTTGCCTCACCACGCGGTGTTGAAGGCCTCATCTGGAAAACTACGGACTGTTTTTGACGGATCGGCACCGTCGTCGACTGGAGTTTCATTGAACCAATGTCTCCATTCTGGTCCGAAGTTACATCGGGACATTGTCGACATCATTTTAAATTTCCGAAGACACCAGGTGGTGATCGGTGCGGACATCCGGATGATGTTCCGCCAAACAGTAATACATCCTGCGGACAGGAGGTTTCAGTTAATACTCTGGAGGGAACATTCGGAGGATCCCATCACCGTCTACGAGCTCAACACCAACACGTACGGCCTGAAGTCGAGTCCCTTCATTGCCATCCGGTCACTGCTGGAACTGGCGGAGCAGGAACGGGCTCGCTTTCCCCGGGCAGCCGCTGTACTGACACGTGACGTGTTCGTAGATGATATCTGCACAGGGGCAGCCTCTCTGGAGGAGGCGCTCATCATCAGGAATGAGCTGATCGGACTCCTCGCGGCTGGTGGTAATGAGTTGAGAAAATGGTTATCCAACGAGCCACAGCTTCTGGTTGGGATTCCGGAAGATCACCAACAGAATCCTCAGCTATTCGAGGATGCAGGGGACCCGAACTCTATCGCCGTTTTGGGAATTAAATATCGGCCGGTTCACGATATTTTCACATTCCGGGTAGAACTGGAAACTACATGAGTTTGGTCGAAAAGGACGATCCTTTCCACCATCGCTCGAATGTTTGATCCAAATGGATGGATCAGCCCGTGCATTTTTATGGCGAAGTGTTTATTGCAAACACTGTGGACACTCGGAGTGATGTGACTCGTGGGATGAGCCACTGGTAGGGCTCTCACTCGACACTTGGCTCGCTCTGATCTCTACGATCGAGGCGATCAATCAGGTGGCGTTGCCGCGGCGGATCTTGCCGCGGGGCAAACACAGGGCAAGCCTACATGGCTTCTGCGATGCGTCAGAACGAGGGTATGCCGCAGTGGTGTATCTGCGAACGGTTGACTCGAAGGGTCGAGTCGCCGTCTCCTTGCTTCTGGCTAAAAGCAAGGTGGCTCCCCTCAAAACTAGGCTGACAATCCCGAAGCTGGAGCTTTGCGGGGCGCATCTATTGGCCAAACTGTTGTGCCACGTGCACAAGGAACTGACGTCTACGGTGGACATCCGGAATGTCTACGCCTGGTCTGACAGTCAGGTAGCTCTGGCATGGCTACGCGGGGCACCCCACGTATTGGAAACGTTTGTGGCCAATCGGGTATCTCAGGTACAGAACTTGGGCATCGAAATTTGTTGGAGGCACGTTCCCGGCCCCTGGAATCCTGCCGATTGTGCCTCTTGGGGCTGCACCGCGCCGGAATTGGTGCAGCATGCCCTCTGGTGGGGTCCAGAGTGGTTAAAGGAGGGTGAGTCATCATGGCCGGTCACCATGATCGATGGCTCTCTAGGAATGCTCCCTGGAATAAAAGTTTTGGTGACAACAAACGAGTCAAGGCCAGATCCGAATTGGTTGACGGCTCGATACAGCAAACTGGACAAATTGCTAGGTGTAACTTGCTGGATTCGGAGATTTCTACATAACTGCCGCCATCCAGACAAGAGGCAGTTATCACCCGTGGCGGGTGCTGAGGAACGCAGGAGTTCACTGTTGGCCCTGATACGGCTGGTTCAAGCTGACCGGTTCGAGGACGAACTGAAGATTTTGCGCGTCGGTCGCGCAAAGCTCAAAGGAGCGATCTCTCGGCTCAACCCATTTCTGGATGCGGATGGACTGTTACGCGTTGGAGGTCGCCTCAAAAATGCCGACCTGCCCTTCGGTAGCCGTCATCTTCTGCTACTCCCCAAAGGAGGACCTTTGGTAGAACTGGTGGTCTCGGATAGACACCTGAAAAACGCTCACGCGGGGTGTAATGCGTTAATGGCGATATTACAGAGGGAGTTCTGGATTTTGTCCTCTCGGAGAGTGTTTCGCAGCGTGTTATTTAAGTGTGTGGCTTGTTATCGGGTGAAGGCCTCCACTATGCAGCCACAGATGGGGAACTCCCTTCTGACCGGGTTTGTCAGACTACTAGGCCGTTCGACGGGGTCGGTACGGATTTTGCTGGACCGTTTCTGGTGAGAACCACAGCCTATCGTAACACTAGGGTCACGAAAGCATACCTGTGCGTTTTTGTCTGCCTGGCCACTAAGGCCGTCCACCTGGAAGTGGTTTCGGCTCTGTCTACGGAAGCCTTTGTCGCCACGCTGGATCGTTTTGTTTCGCGACGGGGTTTACCTTCTCTCATTCGGTCCGACAACGGTACCAACTACAGAGGCACTGCCAACTACTTAAAAGATGTGAACGATTTTCTGGATAAAAATTGTAATAGCATAAGTCAAGCTCTCGCACAGCGGGGAATCACATGGCGATTTAGTGTGCCAGCCTGTCCCCACTGGGGCAGGATATTTGAAGCCGCGGTAAAATCGGCAAAAACCCACTTGCGCCGGGTAGTCGGGGAAACTACCCTCACGTATGAGGAACTTACAACTGCGTTTTGTAAGGTTGAGGCGGTTCTCAACTCGCGTCCGCTTTGTCCACTCTCCTCTGACGCAAATGACATGGAAGTCCTGACCCCTGGTCATTTTTTGGTCGGTCAGCCACTCACTGCCCTGCCTGAGTATCCCTGGAAGGATGAACGCAGACACCGGATGTCTCGTTTTCAAATGATACAACAAATGAGTCAGGACTTGTGGCGTCGTTGGTCACTGGAGTATCTGCATTTATTGCAGCAGCGTGTAAAGTGGACAGACCGGACGTCGCCCCCTTCGGAGGGGGATCTGGTTTTATTAAAAGAGGCTAATTTGCCATCGTTATTTTGGAGACGAGGTCGCATTTTAAAGTTAATCTGGGGCGCGGACAGGACTCCGCGTGTGGCGTAAGTGTTGGTTGATGGATCGGTGCTAAATCGCGCAGTCGCGACCTTAGCTCGATTACCGGTTGACTAGTTTAAGATTTCAGGCTAGAAAGCGGTACGTCCGCTTTGGGTGGCGGGATGTTGCAAATAAACAGGCATTTATTTTTGTTGGAAATAAAACTTTGATTTGCATTATGGACGGATCGATTTGGGAATCGATTATCGATATTCAATTTATTTAGTGGCATAATGGCCCCATCACTAATTGTTCTTTTTTATTTGGTACTTGTTTCGGGAAAACAACAGGGCTGGTTTATAGGTTATCGTGTGTTGATAATTAAATAAATTTTAAGCAGTAATAAGGGCATTTGGAGCCGTATTATTCAAATTAAGTGTATTGTGCAATCTGTGTCTTGTGTGTGTGTAAGTCGTAAGCGAATCGCATCGGGAGTACAATTCGCCATCCCATGGTTTGATGTCGGCGTCTTCGCTGCTGGAGAAAACAGGTATTTCCTCGGGGGAAAGTGCACTTCGGGGTAGCCGTTGGGTGTGATTAGGGAACCCGAGAAGACCCGGACTCGGATTCAGGCCCCATCAGACCATATGGATCCCGTTCTGGACGGCGGGAGCGGCATGGAACTGTGAGTGGATTTTGTGGATTTTAAGGTGTTACCTAATTTTAAACGGTAGCAGATAGTGTGAATAGTGGTTTCAGCAACAAGATGTTTTTATGAAAAAAAAAAGTTTATTCATTCATTCAATACATTCAATTAATTGCCGATTTAATAAATTCTAAGCATTGAAACATAAAAATAGAGTTTTCATTACAATCGGCTTTTGAGTTTGAGAATATTATACTTTTAAGTCAGTATGTGATGCCGAAATTTAAAAAATCTACATTTTGTCAGAGCATTGGACTTGGACCGGTTCTCCAAAGGTCGTGGGTTCGATTCCCACTCGCGCTTCCTGAGATTGGTTGATTTTTTCTTGTAAAAATATGTTAGGTTCACTATGTCATATAGTTACTTTCTATTATTTACACAATACATTATATCTCGAGTGTGTCATGTATTCAAATAATACTGCAAATGCCTTAACATGAAACGGTCTAATAACCCGGAGCCATTAATTTATCATGCAGACCATATTTCACAAGTGTTTCAACCCCCTGTTTATCTTCTATGTTTTGCACAAGAGTTCTGTGTTCCAAACATGTTAGACATGTCACGATTAGAATGTTATATGGAGATAGCACTTGAGCACGATTACTGTATCGCTGTGTTCACAATGTAAGTACTTACTTAGTAAATCTGCAAAGAGGCTGTTGTTCTAAAAAGTTTGATTATGTTTTAATGTGCTAACATGGAATCGGGTCTACGATTCTGCTGAGTTTCTTTGCCGGTTCTTCTTAGACCGGATCAATATAAAGTTTCTACTACTCAATTTTACTTTGGTAGAAGTAGATAGTCTTATAGATAGATAGTAATTTTACCAATGTAAAATTGAGTAAATGAAAACTTTTTTGGGAAATGTATTTATGAGCTTGTGTTCGTAAATATATTTCTTTCTAAATAAAAATAAAAACTTCCAGAAATATACTAATTATATTACTTAAAAAAATAACAATCATTTTATGAGTTTCAACAAAGAAAAACACAGCCATTTTATTTCACATCATTGTACTCGTATGTTAAAACAAAAAACGTTGGAAGCAACATAAATATCTTACGTTGATTCGAGTTATATCTAAAGTGAGTTAAATTATTGATAGCAAAGCTGGTTCAGCGCCCGATTTGGGTCGTATGGCAGATCCATCCCCCGAAGTACCTATTGCCATGAAGTTGTAGATATATCTACAGCTTCATGCCTATTGCTTCTTTATTCGGCGTGTTCTGATCTGGCGTTATGACCTGACGTAGATGGTCCCTTGCGCTTGCGTAAGGATGTCTGACACCTACTTTGTAACCGCATAGGTTGGTAGGAGGTGTCAGTATAAACTTTAAAGTAGTGTATAGCGGGTTGCTTCTTCATCTGAATGCTAGGTAATGTAACAACAATTAAGAAGAATTAATTTAATTCCCATAAACTAATTATGTAACAAGAATTAATTTATGGGAATATCACGGACATCCTTCTGCAACAAATGAAGTACAACCTCTACCAATATTTTTAGGAGACTTTCATTACTAGTTACTTATCTACTTAAAATACAATTGCCCTCAAGAAAGTATTTGTCAAAGCTATTTGTATACAACCGATGGTGTTGATTTTAAAATTATATTTTAAAAAGGTAATAAAAAAATTCGAAGATAATCTATACTGTCACTTGACAATGACAATTAATCATATATTTTTCTTCATGAATATTACTGAATGAACTTCGTAATTCTATTGGAAGTGGAAATATTATGTTACTGTTTTTTTTGTAATAGATACAACTATGTCGACATATAGTAAAAAATACGCAATGAACAGTCGTGTTCCTCAAACGCGTTCGGAGAACAGGCATATCAATTTCTGCACAGACTTCGATAAGTCAATCGTTGTAAATAACTTTGTGAGAAGGGGCTGGAAACAAGTGACACCGAACGAGGATTGGAACATATATTGGGCCAACACAATCAACTGCCGAAACTTGTTTAACATTGACACCGGGTGCCGGCTCAACGACAACCAACTGATTAATCACTTCCCAAATCACTACGAGCTGGTTCGTAAAGACTTACTCGTGAAAAACATAAAGCGGTATAGGAGAGAGCTAGAAAAAGAACGCAGACCGGTCGCGGCCAAAACTGAAGTCAAACTACCGAACGGACAAAGCATGAATCGTTATTTGTACCTCGATTTCATACCTGTTACCTACGTGCTGCCGTCGGATTACAAAATGTTAGTCGAGGAATTCCGAAGATTCCCCCAAAGTACGTGGATCTTGAAACCGTGCGGCAAATCCCAGGGCGCCGGCATTTTCCTCATAAACAAGCTGTCAAAACTCAAGAAATGGTCCCGTGAATCGAAAAAATATTTGCACCATCAACTCACTAGCAAAGATACGTACGTTATATCACGCTACATAGATAATCCCCTTTTGATCGGAGGGAAGAAATTCGATTTGAGGATTTACGTCCTTGTTACGTCTTTCCGACCTTTAAAGGCTTATATGTTTGAGAACGGGTTTTGCAGGTTTTGCACAATGAAGTACGACACGAGCGTCACCGAGCTCGACAACATGTATGTTCATCTGACGAACGTTAGCGTACAAAAACACGGCGGGGATTACAACAGCCAACACGGTGGAAAGTTGGGCATCAATAATTTAAAGCTGTATTTGGAAGGGACGCGGGGCCGTACGGTAACTGAACGGCTTTTCAAAGAAATACATTGGCTGATTGTGCATTCGCTAAAAGCCGTGGTTTTAGTGATGTCCAACGACCGTCATTGTTTCGAGTGCTACGGTTATGATATTATCATTGACAATAACCTTAAACCGTGGTTAATAGAGGTAAATGCGTCCCCTTCGATGACAGCAACGACAGCCAACGACCGAATACTAAAAGACAAGCTCGTAGACAATTTGTTATCGGTCGTTTTGCCTCCAGATGGGATGCCGGATGCACATTGGAGCAAAACACCCTCTGCCGAGGCTTTAGGAGACTTCCAATTACTGATCGATGAAGAATGTATGCACAAGGAAGACTGGGAACTTCAACAGAAAGAAAATAAAATATGTAACCGATTCAAAACGAAGTGATCGTTTGAAGTATGCTTTGTTTGATTATTGTTTGTTTTACATTATTATTTTAATGTTGTCTACTTGTAAAAAGTGTGTAATCATTGTTGTTTCTCTATATAAACTAATTATTTAAAGAGATGAAACATATTTATTTGTATGTAGAACCGATGCAACAATACGCTATCCCCGGTTAAATTTATTTGTCCCGGGGCAAACGATAAACCGATAAATACTTTTGACAGATCAAGCGTGCGAAGCCGTGGGCGAAAGCAAGCAAGACAAAGTTTCAAACATAGGCCTTTTACATATAATTTTAGGAAGGATGACTAGTACTATATTTTAAGTTTTTTTTTATATATATAATTGACATGACCTGGTTAACCTCGCCTCGGTGGCCGAGTGGCAAAGCTCTCGGCCCCATACCCGAAGGTCCAGGGTCAATTCCCAGGTCGGAAAAAATGTTTCAGAATTTTTATGCATGGCCCAGGTTTGTGAAATTATAATCACTAACACGCATTTGGCAAGCGTGGTGGTTAAAAGCCAATACCCATCAATTGTAGCGATGACTTGATTTCAATGATTGGGGCCTTTGCCTTTAAAAAACATTGCCAGTGGGACTGTATTTAGGCTATAAAATATACAATACTTAGTATGCCTGATTTCACTATTGACCCCTAGTTTTAGGTGACCCCTAAGCCATGTTAGGTGACAGTTGTTTGAGCAAAACAGTCGCCTAAAATGGCTTAGGGGTCACCTAAAACTTAGGGGTCAATGGTAAAAATGGGCACTACTTACCTATCTTGTTACAAGCGATATCTTACTTTGGGCAAAACGCTTGGACAATTAATATTCAATTTATGTTATACATACCTAAAGTTAAACAAAAACTTGATAGTTAACTTTATTTATCAATAAAAAAATTACATAGAAAAATGTATAAATACATAGCATATTTTTATACAACTACTACCTAAAACGGTGAAATTTGTTATACCGAGAATTAGCATCTTCTCTCTCGATAAGTTCTTCGTCAATGAGAAGTTCGAAGTCACCAAGAGAATCCGTTGAAGGAATCTTATTCCATCTCGCATCAGGAAAACCATCTGGCGGGACCACTACAGACACTATGTTGTCTATCAATTTGTACTTTAATATTCTGTCATTATGCGTTGTAGACTGTAGAGATGGTGATGCGTTTACTTCCACCAGCCATGGTTTCAGACTATCGTCAATAATTATATCGTAGCCGTAGCATTCAAAACAATGTCTATCATTAGCCATAACCGGTGCTACAGCTTTCAATGAATGCACAATAAGCCATTGCATTTCAGCAAACAATTTATCAGTCACCGCGCGATCGCGAGTGCCCTCCAAATACAATCGGAAATTCTGAATACTCATTTTGCCTCCATGCAAACTGTTATAGTCCCCACCATGTTTCTGTACGCTCACATTAGTCAAATGTACGTACATGTTATCCAACTCTGTAACACTTGTATCGTATTTCACAGTACAGAATCTACAAAAGCCGTGTTGAAATAAATACGCTTTTAATGGTCTGAACGACGTCACTAGAACGTACAATCGTAGATCAAATTTTTTGCCGCCTATCAAGAGGGGGTTGTCGATGTAACGCGATATTACATAACTTTCTTTACTGCCGAGTTGAGGGTGGAGAGGAGCTTTTGCTTCGCGGGACCACTTTTTCAGTTTGGAAAGTTTATTTATTAAGAAAATTCCTGCACCTTGCGATTTTCCACAGGGCTTCATTATCCAGGTACTCTGCGGGGACTTTCGGTACTCCTCCACAAACATATTGTAGTCAGCCGGCAGCACGTAAGTCACGGGAATAAAGTCGAGATGTAAATAACGAGTCACTAATTGCCCGTTAGGGAGTGTCACTTCAACTTTTTCCGACAAGGGACTGCCTTCCTTTTCCAACTCCTTCCTATATCTCTTGATGTTTTTAACCAATAAATCTTTGCGAGACAGCTCGTAGTGGTTCGGGAAGTGATTTATCATTTGGTTATCGTTCATCCTGTACCCGCTCTCGATGCTAAATATATTTCGGCAGTTTGTCGTGAAGGACCAGTAAAAGTTCCACTCATCCTCGGGACCTACTTGGGTCCAGCCCCGTCTCTCGAAGTTGCTCATAATGACAGATTTCTCAAGGTCCGTGCAATAAGTAACTTTGCTTTTTTCCATAGTTGATGATGACACTTTGCCGTGTATAATTGGTGATGCTTTTTTAACGTCCTGGGACATGTTGACTTTAAAATTATCCTAAAACATAAAAAAAAAAATAAGAAATAAATTATACCAAATGTAGCAATGTTGTTGATGATGACAGGAAACGCCTGACACATATCCTGTCAGTATATTTTTTACTTTTTACAAATACTTAACATGCCATTGACATAAATAATTAGGTTCCATACTTGATTTTAGTTGTTGCTTCGATGAACTTGATGCTTAACTTGATGTGTTGCTAATAGAGCATTAAAAATGCCGATGTACGATGTTTTATTATTACAACGCTTCTCACATTTTCAACCAAACGAAAATTTTTACGCAAAATTCTATAGATTAATTTTATTGAAGAAACCAACAGAAATGCTAGTCTATTTATTAATTACTAGAAAAGGCTTACCAACTAAATACATACAGAATACGTATATATGTATATACTATTTAAAATAAAGGTAAAAAAAAAAATGAAAAAAAAATAAAATGTGTAACTGAAAGAAGGACACTAAAAATAAAAATAAACATCAAAAAAGACTTTTTAGTTGTAGTATTTTTATCTTTCTTAGTTGTCATAATAGCAAACGTTTGACCGTTGACCTTCGATCTATAGGTATTTCATAAAGAAAATTGTATATTGAAGGTTCTGATTGCAAGCGGTCACCGTATTCTATAGACAAGTGCAAGTAACTACTCTTTAGACACGTGCAAGCACCATGGCCCCATGGCCCCTGTGTGGTGCCGGGGATAAAGAATTGCACCACCCCCTCTCGTCCCGTGGGTGTCGTAAAAGCCGACTAAGGGACTATTCCAGAGGATGGGCAGCAGCATCTCTCTGAGGTTACCCTCAACCTACTGCGATCGCCAACCCGCCTGCCAAGCGTGGCGATTACGGCAAATACCCCTCATATCCTTGGGGGAGGCCTTTGTCCAGCAGTGGACGTCTTTTGGCTGAGATGATGATGATGATGATGAAGCACCATGGATCTTACTGACCGATAAAGGACGACTACCTGTATAGTCACGAGCATGTAAACAACTTCACACTCTTGTTGTTTTTCTTTGGTACTCTTTTTGTTTATTTTGTTTTGTTTGTTTTGTCTGCCTCGTCTTTTTGTATTTATGTAGTAGGTATGTTGTTAATAAATGTTAATCTATTCTATTCTAAACAATGCAACTCTTAATACAATGGAATAAGAGTCAAAACTATTCAAAAGTGTATACATGTTAATGCGCTTGACTGTGCACGGCAAAAGGCGATTTTTGGCGCCCGCCGCATGCTTCTCTGTTCATTGCGTATTTTCTAATAACATTTAGGAAAGCCTCTTCAGAATAACGCGTAGCGATTGAAATAGGTATAAGCAGCACTAGACGAATAGTGTGCGGCAACCTTACTTACGGCTCAATAGATTTTTTTTTCTTTAGTTGATGGCTTCTTGCGATTAGCACATTTAGCCAGTGTTAAAATATTTTTTCTTACAAGTAATACATAAATAAACAATATTTCCTTCCAGTAGGTATGATGATGATGATGAATGTTATAGAAATGAGAAGTGAGAAATGAGAAATGATATACCCCCCAACCGCTCGAGTATCTCAGTAAAGATGTGGGGCTTTACAAGTCCTCACGCGGACATCTTGAGAGAATTTAAAAAGTGACGTTGCAGTTGCACTGTTTTGTTTAATTTGCCAACACTCATGCACACTCGCGAACACTTAACGGTTAATAATCCACCATTATTTCACATTAATACTCGACATACTATCACAAAATTTAGAAAATAAAACAAAACCGCAGACATGACTCTACACTTTCCCGCCAAGTAGTCCGGCTCAATAGATTGTCTGTAACAACCTACCACTTCAAAGAAACAAGTAGTCAAATAGGGTAGTGGCGCCAGTGTTCGACATGAACCAGTGGTCGACATGTTTGTCTTTTAATCATTAGAAATAGGGGTCAGCAACTGAGTATAGTCTTTAACAACAATTTGGGTTCGTGGGTTAGGCCCCCGGTGTGTGATGACCCCGTGGTGGAGGCACCCGCTTTTCAATTAGGTTATAACAGCCAATTTTGTCGTAATAAAACTCATTTGTACCAGATACAGTCGGCGACATAGTGTTTCTGAACTAAATAAGTAATTTAATTTAACGGTGAAATTTCATGTTTATGATTATTATGAGTATGATGCATTAGTACAGGTATAATTATCTGATAATGTAGGTATTTTTAACTAACAAATTATTAGACATTATTTTTAGGTTGTTGTTACAGTTATTTCCTTAATATACATAATTGTACCTTTTCCAAACGAGCCGTCCGACTAAACCGGTTTTAGACAAAATCCAGATCGCTTTCTTCACTATCTCTTTCGCGCAAAGGATTGAAAACAATAGAGTTCAGGTGTTGTGAACTTTTTGAATGATTTTTTATTTTTTCGTTATTTGATTTGTTTTTGACATTGTAGAAATTAGAATAATAATGTCATGTCAAAAAAATATATATTAAAAATACGTTATATTATTGAAAAATAAAGAGTTTTCTTTATAAGTGGCGACCGTGACTAATTAAATAATAAGATGGATCGCGCAAGGCAAGAGCGTAGAATTGTGCGCCGCTTATTTACCTTGTGCGCTAATGAATTGGAGGCGGAAATTGAATCAAATGATAAAGTAAAAGTTGCAGCTCTATTTGAAAAGTTGTCTAAACACCATGATGAGATGCTAATAATAAATGAAAAGATCATCTCATTTTGGTTAGATATGGACGACAAAGAGCCAGAATCAGCAATGGATGCTGATATAGATACTACAGATACTTATGAAAAAAGATGGTTTATTTTGCGCCAGAAGACTATCCATATACTGAACCATAGTTCGACTGTTAAAAGTGATTGTGACGGCACAAAGCCGTTGGGAGGTGAGTCCGATAAATTATCTTATCCAGTTCTGAAGCTGCCTAGAGTTGAGCTGCCTACTTTTGATGGTCAAATTAAAAATTGGATTGGATTTAGGGCGCAGTTTAAAAAGATTCACAATGACATAGGCAGATTAAGTGACGATGATAAGATGCACTATTTATTGCAAGCAATGGAGAGAGGCTCACCCGCGAGGGAATTAGTTGAAAGTTTTCCACCCTGCGGCGCCAATTATAGTAAAGCCGTCGCGCAACTGCAGCAAAGGTTTGCAAGAGATGAACTCATAATTGATCATTATGTACGTGAGTTATTGCAGCTGGTGATTACAAAAAATGTATCAAACTTGTCAACGAGAGCTCTATATGATCGTTTAATGACACAGATTTTAGCTTTGGAATCACTCGGCCTAGCACAAGATAAATATGCTTCTTTTTTGTACCCTCTTGTTGAATCGGCATTACCGGACGAAATTTTGAGAGCCTGGAATAGATCTCATTTTTATAAAGAGCAAAAGGAAAAGTCACTCTCACGATTGCTAGAATTTATACAATATGAAGAAGAGTCGGAAGAAAAAATTAGAGTGGCTCATTTCAATTCGGGTGAAATATTGTCAAAACAAAATTTACGAACAACAGCTTCTTGTTTAACTACGTCTTGCAAGGATGACGGTAAAGATGTCGCTAGAAAAGATATTATGTGCATTTGGTGTGGAAAAAGTTTTCACACGAGTTCAGAATGCACGATCGCTCTCAAAATGACTATAGACGAGAGAAAAGAATTTCTTAAAAAAAATCGGGCGTGCATGATTTGTTTACTAAAAGGCCATATATCTAAAACATGCCGTAAGTATCCAAAATGTATTGTATGCGGTAGAAGACACTACACTATTATGTGCGGCGATGTACCTAAGTCTAGTTATTTTGGCAATAAAAAGGAATCCCCAGGAATGAGTGGACAGTCTGTTTTAGTGCAATCCATGTCAAAGAAAACCGTTTTACTGCAAACTCTGAAGGTAACTGTTTCACACGATAGTCAAGTATTTCCTATTCGAGCCTTGTTGGATTCTGGAGCACAAAGAACATTTGTCAAATCAGATGTAATTAAGAGATTAAAGCTGAATCCGATCGGGGAACAATCACTCAGTCAAAACTTATTTGGAGGGACTGTTACTAAGAAAAGAGATTATAAGATGTATAGTCTCAACATTTCGAGTATGGATAAAAGTTTTGACTGCGTATTGAAAGCTCTAGAGCAGCCTGTTCTCTGTGGTTATTTGCCTAAACTGAGACATGAAGAGATTGTGGAAGATATGAAAAGGAAGGGTATATTTTTAACAGATTGTTTAGATGACCTAACAGATATTGGTTTATTAATTGGTTGTGATATTTTAGGTACGCTCCTGACTGGCCGATTAGAACGTGTAAACGATAGTCTCGTTGCTATGGAAACCAAACTAGGTTGGACGATACAAGGACCGGCAGTGGGTGTATATTGCGTAGGCGATGACGACGTAAACACTTTACACGCTTTTTGTGGTCCTGAAAGTGTTGAGGATTTCTGGAGGTTAGAAACATTAGGAATTAGGGATGAGGCCGAAATAAAAAATAATAAAGCAATAGAATCGGAGGTGCACAACTTTTTCGAAAACACGATTATTGTTAATGAACACGGCAGATATGAAGTTAAACTTCCATGGAAAAATAAAATGTTAGAAAGTAATTATGATTTAGCTGTTAAGCGATTATATTCTACAACATCCAGACTGACACGATTAGGGATTGTAAATGATTATGATGCAATTTTTAAATAGTGGTTAGAGTGCGGCATTATAGAGAAGCTAGTCATTGACGAAAAGGGAACCGGTCATTATATGCCGCATCATGCAGTGATTCGAGCAGGGAGTGCTACCACGAAAATAAGGCCAGTGTTTGACGCTTCTGCACTTGATAAGAATGGGTATTCGTTAAACGCATGCTTGGAAAAAGGAATTAATTTAATAGAATTGATACCACCATTACTTATTCAATTTAGAAAAAATCAAATAGGCATAACTGCTGATATAAAAAAGGCATTTTTACAAATCTCTTTATGTCCTAAAGATCGTAATTATTTAAAGTTTCTTTGGTGGCGTAATACGCAAGAGACTCCTAGAGTATTGCAAACGTTTTGTCATAACCGCGTCGTTTTTGGAGTAACTACAAGCCCTTATTTGCTATCTGCCACTATTTTATATCATTTACAAAAATATGAGAGTAAGACAGCTAATATGTTGCGCAAATGTTTTTATGTAGATAATTGTGTTTTAAGTGTTAAAAATGAGAAAGAAATGCATAATTTTATAAAAGAGGCCAAGAACATAATGGGTGACGGTAAATTCGAGTTGCGGTGTTGGGTCACAGGGCCGATAGTCGTAGACGAAGAAGTTGTGTCCACGTCTGTGTTAGGTTTGACTTGGGATCCGCGTCGTGATGAGTTAAAGTGTAAGATACCTTTTCATACGTCAAAAATGATAACTAAGAGGTATGTTTTATCAATGGCTCAAAGTATTTTTGACCCACTGGGCTTTCTTTGTCCCGCAACTATAGTGCCAAAAATTATAATACAAAAATGTTGGCAGTTAAATGTGGATTGGGACCAACAGTTACCAGCTGATTTAGAAAAGAATTTTACTGATTGGTTGCAGCGAATCAGTAGCTTAGATTTATGTACGTTACCTCGTAGAATCAGTCAGTTTGATTTGGATGAGAGTGATAACAGTCTTCACGTTTTCTGTGATGGCAGTCAGTCTGCTTATGCTTGTTGCATTTTTTTGCGCTCGGTGTGTAAAGGTAAGGTGTCTGTAGAGTTCGTACTAGCAAAGACTAGAGTTGCACCAACAAAACGTGTCACCATTCCTAGAATAGAACTTTTAGCTGCTCTTATGGCATCACGGTTGACTATCGAAGCTAAAGACAGTTTAGAATTATCTTGTAAGCAGTATTTCTGGACTGATTCTAGGATAGTCTTAGCATGGATCAAAAAGCAAACTGGCTTTAATATATTTGTTCAGAACCGAATAACTGAAATCGTTCGCAAGACGAAGGTGGAAGATTGGCGTCATGTACCAGGTGATTGTAATCCAGCTGATTTACCTTCGCGAGGCTGTAACCCACACGAATTATTAAAAAGTCAGTGGTGGAAAGGTCCAAATTGGTTATACGGTTCGCTGTGGCCAATATCGGAAAATGAGTCGTTAGATGTAGTTGAAGAATTTTTAGGTACTTATTGTAATATGTCGTTGGCGCATACTGATTTATTTTCTGTTCGGTTGGAGTACTTTGGTAATTATAATAAGATTGTAAGGATGATGGGCTGGTGTTTACGTTTTATTTCAAACAGTCGTAATTATGCTAATAAATTACGGGGTAATTTATCCTCCGTAGAGTATAGGTACGCAGAACGTCGGCTATTTAAAGTGATTCAGTTAGAAAATTTCAACGAAGGCGAGGTACGAGAACAGTTCAGGCTAGAAACAATTAAAAGCGATGATAATCTTTTATTAGTTAAAACGCGTTTGACTCTGAGCGATTATTGAACGACTGGTTATGCAGAAGCATAAAGAGTTTTGCCATGCAGGTTCTCAAACTTTGTTATCAAAATTACGAGAAACATTGTGGATAATTGGAGCAAGGAAACTTGTTAAGAGAACTGTTAGGTGTTGCGTAGTGTGCCAGCGCTACAGTTCTAAGGCCTATATAGGTCCCGAACCACCTTTACCTACTGATCGTGTCCAGTGTGGTTCTACATTTCAGGTAACAGGCGTAGATTTCGCAGGCCCTTTAATTTTACGGTCTGGGCAAAAGTCTTGGATCGCATTATTCACCTGTGCTGTATATCGGGCGGTACATTTAGAGTTATGCATTTCACTGTCTACCGAAGAGTTTTTACTTGCACTTCGTAGGTTTTTAGCAAGGCGAGGTGGAGTTCAAATCATCTACAGTGACAATGGGACTAACTTTCACGGTACAGACAATGTGTTTAAAAATCTTGAATGGGACAAAATCGAGCAAAAGGTAAACAAAATCACATGGCGGTTCATTCCCCCTGCCGCGCCTTGGTGGGGAGGGTTTTGGGAGAGAATGGTGAGAACAGTAAAGGGAATGTTACGAAAGGTATTAGGTAGAGCAGCTTTAGATTATCAAGAGTTGGTTACGGTACTTTGTGAGGTAGAGTCAATAGTCAATTCGCGTCCACTTACGTACATAGCCGACACTACTGAAAACCTCACACCTCTTACTCCAGCCTCATTTTTAAATCTCTCAAATCCCAACAGTAGTAACATTGATATTGAACTTATTAATGGCCGTATTTTATCGTCGCGTTGGAAATATGTTATAAAAGTGTGCGCAGACCTAAAACAGCGTTTTAGGAATGAATATTTAAGTTTATTAAAACATAAGTTAATCAGTAAACCTAATGTAGAATTGAAAAAGGGCGATATAGTTCTTGTTGAAGCAGACAAGAAGCGTGTAGAGTGGCCTCTGGGACTAGTTGTAGACACCTTTCGAGGTGCAGATGGGATATCGCGTGTAGATCGCGTAAAGACTAACGCAGGCGAGCGAATAAGGGCTTTGCAGAGCCTGTATCCGCTGGAGGTGTCTGAGGAACGGGAACGTAACTATATTACACGTTCTGGTCGGCAAGTCACAGCACCAGATCGGTTTACTTTTTGATGTTAATTTTTTTAAATATTGTTTTGTTAAGTATGCGTGTGCGCAGCTCCGCGGTTGGGAGTGTTGTGAACTTTTTGAATGATTTTTTATTTTTTCGTTATTTGATTTGTTTTTGACATTGTAGAAATTAGAATAATAATGTCATGTCAAAAAAATATATATATAAATACGTTATATTATTGAAAAATAAAGAGTTTTCTTTATATCAGGTAAACGGACATATTGACAATAGTGAATATAGCGAAGGACACAACACTTTTATAATAGGTTACACTTTGCTATCTGACTGTACTTTTGATAAAAATATTCAACTAACAAATTTTGTCGCACTAAAACGAATTCGGGTGCTTCCACCACGGGGGCGTCACACACCGGGGGCGTAACCCATGAACCCAACAATTTAATACCAACCACCTGCTTCCTTGCTGGCATCATCATCATCAGTGAGGACTTAACATGGGGACCATGAGTAACATGAGGATGTTGGGGGGGAGAGGGGGGGTTTTGTGCGTGAAGAGGCACCTTGTGGGCCGACAGAGTGAGGGTAACTGATGCTGCGTTGCGTTTTCACGCTGCACCAGTTGTCGTCGCATCTGGACTCCATATTCACTTTACATCAGGTAAAATGAAATCATTTGCCGTGCTAATTATAAACAAGTGCGTAACGGACTCGCGCACGAAGGGTTCCGTACCATTATCTATAAAAATATTTCAAGTGTCTACCTTTTCTTTTCAATTGTACCTTCTATTGTTTGACGTAATCTAATAGATGGGTACCATAGTGGGACTTTTTTGTAGTCATTTTGCGAGGGTGCCATAGCGGAACCATACCATAGCGGAACTAACCGCTGTTATCTTTATTAGGACTAAAAAAATTGAATGATTGAATTTTAATTATTTATTTTTAAAGTGAATAATATAACTCAATATTCTGTGAATATTTCAAGCGTCTACCTGTTGCCGTTATCAATATCGAGCAAACACGAGAGAAAAAAAATCACGTTTGTTCTATGGGAGCCCCCCTTAAATATTTATTTTATTCTGTATTTAGTATTTGTTGTTATAGCAGCAACAGAAATACATCATCTGTGAAAATGTCAACTGTCTAACTATCACGGTTCATGAGATACAGCCTGGTGACAGACGGACAGACAGACAAGACGGACGGACAGCGGAGTCTTAGTAATAGGGTCTCGTTTCCCCTAAAAAAATGTTATTTTTTGGTGACGAAAACTTGGTCGAACATTGAGCTTAAAGTGTCGAACACTGGCGCCATTACTCTAAGTAAAAAAACTTAAGTAAATTCTAGGAAGGTTCGTGTCAAATAGTGAATAGAGAGTAGGGTGTAGACATTTGGTCGGAAAGAATTTGAAAATTTCCCTGGGGTTATCCCCAGCCGCTTATGCGGCCGCTAGTGATTTTATATATTTTAGTAGGTACATAGTGAAACATAATTAATTTGATATCCTGGTAGCAAATCAATTATGGCAACATAATTAATTTGACTTTGGGACTGAGACGTGGTCGCTCACTATGGGCCTCATAAAAAGGCTCAAGGTCACTCAAAGAGCAATGGAGAGGGCTATGCTCGGGATTTCTCTGCGTGATCGAATCAGAAATGAGGAGATCCGCAGAAGAACTAAGGTAACCGACATAGCCCGAAGAGTTGCTAAGCTCAAGTGGCAGTGGGAAGGGCACATTGCTCGCAGGACTGATGGCCGCTGGGGCGGAATAGTCCTTGAGTGGCGACCGCGTACTGGAAGGCGCAGTGTGGGCAGGCCTCCAACAAGGTGGACCGACGATCTAGTGAAGGTCGCGGCTGCCGCTGGATGCGAGCAGCACAAAACCGGTCGTTGTGGAGATCCTTGGGGGAGGCCTTTGTCCAGCAGTGGACGTCTTTTGGCTGAGATGATGATGATGATGATGATGATAATTAATTTGATGATGATTAATATTGATGATTATGTTGTGAAATATTTACAACATAAACATACCAGCTACTAAAATAAGAAAAAATTGTAACTTGTAAAATTGTTAAATGGTATAAATCCTCGAGGAGCTCGATGGCGCAGTGGTTAACGCGCCTGGTCTGCGAGTGCTGAGGTTAAGCAACTTTCGCAAAGGCCGGTCATCGGATGGGTGACCAAAAGTTTATCATCTCGAGCTCCTCCGTGCTTCGGAAGGCACGCAAAGCCGTTAGTCCTGGCTGCATTAGCCGTCGTTAACAACCACCAACCCGCACTGGGCCTGCGTGGTGGTTTATGGCCCGTTCTCCCTATCCATCCATAGGTAAGGCTCGTGCTCCAGCAGTGGGGACATAAAATGAGCTGATGATGATGATAAGTCCTCAGTTTTGAGGATTCCGGGTGAAGTGCGCTTCCACCTACGGCCTTATCATCACTTAACATCAGGTGAGATGAAGGCTAAGTGCTTACCCGTTTAAAATTAAACAAATAATAATCTATATAAACAGAAATGAATCGCTAAATGTGTTGCTAATCGCAAAACTCCAGAACGGCTGAACCGATTTGGCTGATTTCTTTTTTGTTGTGTTTGATGAAGTCAGAGGAAGGTTCTTATGGAGAGAAAAAACGTAAAAAACACGAGGAAAATAGTAAAAACAACAATTTTCTTTTCTCATACAAACCACTCTGTCCCCAGCTGTCAAACATTTGACGTCAATCAAAACAAAACAAAGACGCGTTAGGATTATCTTTGGTATGCCTTCAAGTTGAATAAAGGTAAGATTTATTTATTTACACGCCAAGTAACAAATGATATCGTGTACCTTAGGGCATTACAATAAAAATATCATCACATTAGATTTCACTAATGTCTTTCAATATTATTTTATTTCTATTAGACTGCGACAGGCCAATAACTTGAACTTGAACGAAATCTGTCGGGGCTGCTATTAACATAAAAGAATCAATGTAACTTTGTTTTAGAGAAATAGGGCAGAACAAGGTCTGCCGGGACAGCTAGTAATTCATAAAAATAAGGTGGGTACACAAAATGTGATAACGAAAATTACATATCTTTACTATATATTAATGTCCACAAAATACATATACATGTAGATTTTTCGAAACTTTTTCTTTAAATAAAAAAATCCTAATCACCACTTTCAAAATTCGCTTACGGTTTACAATCGAATATAACATAATACGCAACAGCTCCTATACACCTCATGTTACAGAATTATTTATGATCAATAAGTAGGCATAAAAGAAATACCTTTTAAAAATCACAATGGCCTGTAAGAAAGTTGATTTACAACCCTAATCGCGAACGGAACTTTCACGAGGCAATTTTGTATAATCCTATAAAACGTGCAGGTGAAATATGAAAACAGAATATGCTTCACGCTTTCAAAAGCAAATTACACAAATAGATCTTGATTGATGGTCATGCGATGAAAAAGGATTTTTTATAGGCGTCCGCGGCAAAGGTAAAAAGAATAAAACCCATCGTGTCTTCAGTTCACCATCCAATTTTAGTGGAGGAGACTTCAATCCCCTGAGGAAATTTCGTTAAATATTTTCCCCCTGTCCTTTCGTTTGTTTGTATCATTTTCTCTAAACTACGCTCCGATCAAGCGGCGTTTCAGCTTTTTTAGGCTTTGAGTTTTTTTATAATGTCAACGAAAAACATTGCCAAGGTTTTTGTATTTTTTGAATATGGAATTATTTTGGTGGAAATGGAATGGATGGATTAATGCTACGGAACATCTGGCTACTCTTACCATACTGGGCCAATATAATTATGACATTGTCTTTCCTGTATCTCTGTCAAATGGGAAGGCTTATGCCCAACGGTAGATCGCTTTTGTCAGTTTAAAAAAATAATTATGTAGAAACATAGACCAAAGTACATTTTCATCTTATACATATGAAAACATAACTTTAATGATGTTGACCTAAAAAGCATTCGTTATTTTTAATTTCTAAGTAGCCATTCCTGCATGTCCCATTCATCTCGTTACGGAAATAAAATTTAAAAGCCGGCTTAATTAAACCTGTGGACTAATAATAAAATTATAATAAGCATTATATCATTTAATGTGTTTGCTATTATCAAACTGCTGAAATATTGTACGAACTTCATCATCATCGTCAACATCATTATCAGCATATAAAGGATCCATTGGTAGGCTCAGGTCTTCATACATTATCCGTAGCTCATTTAGTTAATTATTTATTGAAACCAACGGCTAATTAAAACGAATACTATTACACTAATATTATAAATGCGATAGTTTGTGTGTATGTATGTGTGTATATTTGTTGCTTCTTCACACTGCAACGGATGGATGGATTTGGGTGAAATTCGGCATGCAAATAATTTATAACCTGGATTAAAACATAGGAAACTTTATACTCCGATACTCCCACTAGAACGGGAACCACGTGGGTGAAACCGCGAGCGGTCGCTAGTTTATAATAAGCTTAAGATTACGACATATTAAGGCCCTAACCCACCACACTGGTTGTAACGACAGTCTTTTTTAACCTTTGCAAAATTTATATAACTTGCAAGACCGCTAGCGTTTGCTCAAGTCAAGTTTGGTCAAGCTCTTCCTCTGAAAAACGATGGCATGGTCATAAAAAGTATTTTTATTCAGTTAATTTATTCTGCATCAACGTTACATACTTCGTCTATTACATTATTATGAATATTCTTGTTTTGTCAATATTATTAGTATTTAAGGGTGCGCCGTCCATAAGTGACAAGTGTCATATGTTTTATTTGAAATGTCGTCGTCCATATTTATTTGATTCCGCGCGGCCATACTAATTTTGTATGGGGAATTTAAGGTGCTTAATAAAAAATAATTATTTAAATAACCACTTGATGAATCGAAAATATAGTCTAGCAATTTGTAGTTTATCCATTGATGATTGTTTAGACAAAATCAGAGGTACAATAATTTAGATAAACTATAAGAAATCTACTTAACGCCGCCACTCGTTTTCATGATTTTTGCCCAACTTTAAATGATATTGTAGAAAAAACTATAGCGTGTTATTAATAGTGTTAATTTATGGTTCTGACAAATTGTAAACACGTTCCCTATGATACTAAATATATATTTTGTTCATTTAATACGATAGTATTTTCAATTATATCTACTTAACCGTAACTGCATTTATGGCATTTTTTTTGTCGGCGCACCCTTAAAAAAATGCGTCTACTATTATAATAACACAAATTACATATTATTTAATTTTATATCTATCGTAAGCACCTCTTACTTCGCGCGGCCTTCCTATACTTTACTATGTCCTGTCTGAACTCACATAAGGCTCGAAGACCTTTGAACCAATCTTACTTAAGGTAATGAATTAAATTTTTCTGATTCCATACGATCCAACGCCAACAATTTCAGCAAATCCATTAGTGTTAATTACTACCACTAAAAAAAAGTGTTATGCAAATATAACCTTTATTTAGTATAGCAAGTGAACCATTAGATAGTTCCCGAGAGATTACAGTGTAAGTCTCCTCCATTCTTGAGTAAAAGCACAAAATATGGAGAAAGCAGAAGGTAAGCTATTCTGGACGTTTTAGGATATGACGTTGTGAAACACTAGACTTTTTAGTAAGTGGACCTTTTGACACTGGACGTTTTAGGACATGACGTTGTGAAACACTAGACTTTTTAGTAAGTGGACCTTTTGACACTGGACATTTTAGGACATGACGTTGTGAAACACTAGACTTTTTAGTAAGTGGACCTTTTGACACTGGACATTTTAGGACATGACGTTGTGAAACACTAGACTTTTTAGTAAGTGGACCTTTTGATACTGGACGTTTTAGGACACTGGGCATTGTGAGACTGGACGTAGTAGGACACTGGACTCTTTAGCATATTAGACTTTGTAGGAGACTAGACATTGTCAGCCAGAGCGCTCTCACAGACACGGAATCACGCAACAACTGTTCCGAGATCCGTGCCCGTGCAAGGGACACGGATCTCAAACACGCGCTGGTGTTCCAAGCCCGTACTCCGGCAAAGTGCGTCTGCCGGCCACCAACCTCGTGCCGGTTACGACTGCTCGCCCGCCTGCCACCCACGCGTCGTCAGCCGCTGTCGCTGTTGAAAGGTTTCTTACCCACCTCATTTGAACTGATCACCTAGTTGTTCATATCACCGTTCCTCGCAGTTCAAACCTCTCCTATCGTAGTGTAGCGAAAACAAAAAAAATATACAGTCCAATAGATAGCATAACATCGCCCGCGCCGCCATTTTTGTCTTTCTCGCCCATCCATTTGGCCATCCATGTGTGATTTACTCGAGCGCGGTATGTCCTTCTGGGTCCTCCTTATTTTGTGGTAAAAGTCTCTTGAAATTGGGGTTCTGTTTAATGGGTCGTGGAAACCGGGTTCCCCGTGATTGCTAGAGCAAATGGAGTGTTGCTGATTCGCTTGTCAGCACTTTTTTATAATAACATGCAAATCATCGGAATAGACGTTTTTTATGGCCAATGTGTACTTATGTTGGCTTATTGTTGGTCGTTCCGTTTCACAAAATGGTTTTGAAATTTATTTTATTTACTAGCTGACCCGGCGGACTTCGTACCGCTTTGGCAGTTTCCATAACAACAAAACAAACAAATAATTTTGTATTGGAAAAATAAAATTGTCGTTTTTAGTATTTTTAGTTACTTATTATTTATGTTTCTCACCGTTTAAACCTTCCCTGAACAACCACAAATATTTCAAAATCAAAATTAGCCAAATCGGTCAAGCCATTCTCGAGTTTTAGGGAGGCAAACGGACAGCAATTGATTTATATATATATATAGTTAAGAAGAATAAAGAAAAATAGAGATAGAGAAGCCCTTGGCTTTAATTTAATGTTAAGTGACGATAGATCTAAGATGGAAATGTACTGTAAGGAGGTTATATGCAGCTCATAGTAAAAGTTAGTTTATTGTATTTGTATGTAAGCCACTTTAGTCTGGATGAATATTTGAATCCTCGAACATGTAAAACTAAAAACCTCTTCCTCCTTACAGTACGTATCGTAGTGGGTCCAGTGTTCGACACAGATTTCGTCGCCAAAAAATAACATAGAAATTCATTGACATTTTACAGGATAACAGCTAGGAAACAGATTGCCTGTATTCAATTTTTTTTGCTAAAGACTAAAACCAGTTGCTGACACCTATTTTATTAAAAACCAGTGATTGACAGTTTTTCGCTTAATCATTAGATTAAGGGAAAAACTGTCGATCACTGGTTCCTGTCTAGCACTGGTGCCACTATATACCCTATGCGTCAACTGAAATTCTAAATAATTCAGGGACTTCTTGGCGGGAAAGTGAGGAGTCATGTCTGCGGTTTTGTTTTATTTTCTAAAATTTGTGTTATGTCGAATATTCATGTGAAATAATGGTGGATTATTAACCGTTAAGTGTTCGTAAGTGCGCATGAGTGTTGGCAAATGTAACAAAACAGTGCAACTTCACTTTTCAAATTCTCTCAAGAAGTCCGCCCGAGTACTTAGTAAAGCCCCACATCTTTACTGAGATACTCGAGGGGCTGGAGGGTATATTATTTCTCACTTATCATTTCTATTATCATTCATCATCATCTATACAAGAAGGAAATATTGTTTATTTATATATTACTTGTAAGAAAAATTACTTTGACACTGGCTAAATGTGCTAATCGCACGGAGCCATCAATTAAAGGAAGAAAAACAAATTGAAAAACTGACAACTTTTTCTCTACCTAACTGATGGAACGTAACAATGCTACTAATATTAATGTTATGGCGACAGATAACAATAAGTTTGGTTTGGTTAAATTGGTGTTTTAAAGCCGATGACTTTTCGGATGTCCTTTTGTTATTGGAATAATAACAATATTCCCTTAAAGAACACACACACTTTAGCACAAGCACAAGCTGGCAGAATAATAACGTCTACTGCTAACACAGTAGGCATTAGGCAGTAGGCCGCCCAGAGTAGACTTACGAACCGATGACATAGCGACATTCACAAGAGCTACTTGTAGCCTAAACTGAATAAATGATTTTTTAATTTGAATTTGAATTGAATTTGCCGAGTCGAGAGTGATTTGCTGCTGTGGCACATACTTCAAACTACTCAGTTGTTCTTAAACTAGACACAATAGAAATTAAATTGTTCTATGGCACTGTGGTTACATTGGGTATCTACGCACCAAACAGAAGTAAATAATTATTTTTGAGTTGTTATTTCTGTTTATTTAATTCTGTTTGTGTTAATATTTATTTTCTTTATTGTAATTTTCAATTTAGTCGCTCTTTATACATGAACCTATTTGTGTGAGCTTAAGTACCTAGTAGATAAATAAATGTCTATGTCTATAGCTGAGCTATAGCTATCTAGTATATTGTGCAAAACAATTATAAAAAATCATCGTAATTCACAATCACGGATAACAGACAGCAAAATCTCAGTGACAGTCAAACTTTTAGCAGATTTTCCCTCCGAAACAAAGCACCTCCCATTAAATGGATTCATCATAATTGAGAGTGGAACTGCGCCAGACATCAAGGAAATATAATGAGCCGCAATACGAGTTGAAATTTCATAGAAAGAACTTATTTTTTAATGGTGGAAGTAATAGTAATAATATAAAATATGCATAAAAAACAGATACAGATTAGTTGATACAGACACAGAGTACAAAATAGGCTGATAAGTAATCTTTTCCACAGCAACTTTGGTGATAAAAAAATATATTAAAAGTAAAAAGATAAAAATTACTGTAAGTAAAAGAAACTATAAAATAATAATAATATCAAATAGAAAACATATAACAAGAAAAGAAGTAATTTAGAATGAGGCCACTGAGTAAAGCCTATATTATTCTTTACCTATTAAATTAAATTGGTTATTAATTAAATTTAATTATTTATTAATTAATAAAAATTAATTATTAATTAAATTAAGTCAGCTACAACCGATACGCATATCACCACGCTAGTCAGATGCTACTGGTGGATAAATCCGGGTTATGCATAAAAAATCCAAAACACACAACTTTTTCGATATTTAAATTATTGGACTGCTTTCTCAAAAACTAAATTAAAGAACAACTTTCTCAACAATTCTTCTCAACTCTTCAACTCTTAATTGTAAAAAAAATATCTTGTTACATACAGTATACATATATAGATATAATATCTAAAAGAAATCTCTTCCACCACCCAAACTTAGGTGGAAAGCGAGCAACAAAATTTAAACAAATTTTGTATTTACATAACATTTTATATAGGCACATTGTCGAAATTAAAGCTTTTCATCACCCGAAGTGTTTATAATTAAGGAACTAGTTGTGTTAAAACCAAATACGTTGAAGGGCGGCAACACACGGTCAGCTTGAAGCAGTCAAGATGCTACTGCTTCAAGCTGCGACTGCATAGTGAACTACAGTTTTCTATTTACAAACATACATGGCACCACTCAATCAGTTGCGTAGTTCACTATTCAGTTGCAGCTTGAAGTCGATCTCGATCCAGCAGCGCTATTCTCTAAGCAAAACAGCATCGAACTCGACATTGAACTCGCCTATAACTTGCAAACGAATGTAGACTTTATTACTACTAATAAGTAGGTTGAAATTCAGTTTTAAGTTATGAGTGAGTTCAACATCGAGTTCGACGCTCTTTTGCTTAGAGAATAGCGTTACTGACTGCTATAAGCGGTTTGTGTATGTATGACCACACACGGGCTGCTCGAGCAGTCAGCCAGTGATCAAACACGGACCGCTTGAGCAGTCGTAGTAAGCTACCATTTCACTAATCTGCTGACCGCTCGGAGCAACCCTGCTATACACGACTTAAAGTTTATACTTACTGACATCCCCTACCAACCGTTAGGTTACTAAAAGGTGTGAGACGACCTTGCGCAAGCAAATTTACTCGCACAAGGGACTATCAGAGTCAGGTCATAACGCCAGATCCGGAACTCTTAAGAGCGTTTACGCCGCACACTAGCGCCCCCAATGAAAAAAAAAACATATTTAATAATTAGAGATAGAAAATCAAATTATGCTCAACAAACTATCTGAATGAAGTAATTTAGCATTTTTACGTCACCTAATGAACACCTGACATGTTATGGTTTAGTTAAATATGGCGTTATAGTTAAAAGTGGCCGTAACGTCTTATTTAACTAAACCATAACATGTGAGGTGTTCATTAGGTGACGTAAAAATGCTAAATTACTTCATTCAAATAGTTTGTTGAGCATAATTTGATTGTCTATCTCTAATTACTAGATATGTTTTTTTTTTTCATTAGTGGCGCTAGTGTGCGGCGTAAACGCTCTTAAGACTAGTGTCTTAAGCGAGTTGCCCCGTGGACACGTATTGTCTACTACCTACCACTAACCGCCCAGAGCAGTCGCAACTGCTTGAGTCGTGTATGCTTGTAAATAGAAGACTGTAGTTCACTATGCAGTCGCAGCTTGAAGCAGTCCGTGTATGGCCTCCCTTAAACTCACCGCACCGACTCCGTGTTTGTTAATTAAAATAATAACGACAGTTAACTGGCGGTTGTGTCGAGTTAGCGTGCAACACACACCGCAAACTCAGTTAGTTATATCTGAAAAAGAGACTGAGAAGATACAGACCTGTAGCGGAAATTGATCTTATCTGGGTGCCTAGTACAAGTTTCATTCGCCACTCGATCACGTTAACAAAAACGAGATGGCAAAATTTTTACTCAAAATTTAAAAAAAAAACAAAATTGAAAATCATTTATTCAGTTTAGGCTACAAATAGCTCTTATGAACGTCATTGTGCTATCGGTTCGTAAGTCTACTCTGGGCGGGAGATCTTGTACTGAGAAGAAACGGCAAGATACTCAGCAAGTGTCGAGCTCTTTTCTCCCTTACAGCGTCAAAAATATTGGAAAATGCCCTATCATAAAAGGACACTTTCCATCACAAATAAAAACACAAAACATAAAGGACAATAACACATGTTAAAAAAAACAAAAGAAAATATAAAAAAACACAAATGTTGAAAAAAATTTCCACGAGCAGGATTTGAACCTGCACCCTTCTGACATACCGGGTCAGGTGCTCTTCGAATTCTGATTTCTGGTTCTGGTGATTCTGCTCGTGTAAATTATTTCAACATTTATGTTTTGTAATTTGTTCGCAACATAATTTGCGTTAAAAATTATATAAACAAATCAAAAACATTTTAAAAGAAAATATAATAATATCTAAGTTTGCAAATTTACATGAGTTACCAGTTAAAATTTTCACAGTGTCATACAGTAAGAATAAAGGTCAATAATTGCCTAAGAAAAAAAAACAAAGTTAAACTATAGATAATAATAATCAAATTAATAGTATGCGAGAGCTCAGACCAGCCTCCTCTCTCGTATGTCGCTAGGAGGAGCTGCTTCAATGCCATACTAATTTTCGTTTTCGTAAATGTAGGTAAGCAATCGAATGAATACTGCTAGTAAACAAAACTCACACAAAATGTTGCCATGCAAATTCTCATTTTCGTTAACGTGATCGAATGGCGTATTAAACTCGCACTAGACAGACGACCTCCTTGGTCGAGTGGTTTGTACACCGGTTTTCATGGTGTCGCTATCTCTGAGGTCCCGGGTTCGATCCCCGGTCGGGTCAATTTAGAAATTATTGTTTTTCTAAATTGACTCGGGTCTGGGTGTTTTCTGTGTATAATAAGTATGTATTTAAGTATTTTAAGTATGTTCATCCGTTGTCTAGTAACCATTTAACGAGTTTCATAATGAAGCTTCTCTTGGGCTAGATAATTGTTGTGAGTGTAGGAAAGTTTATTTATTTATTTATTTATTTATTTACTAGACACCCTGT
This sequence comes from Eudonia lacustrata, assembly GCA_947562085.1. Classification (NCBI taxonomy): domain Eukaryota; kingdom Metazoa; phylum Arthropoda; class Insecta; order Lepidoptera; family Crambidae; genus Eudonia; species Eudonia lacustrata. The sequence goes on along the minus strand of OX387342.1, from coordinate 17,592,143 downwards.
GGTAGATAGAGTATTTTTTGTATTATTTTTAATTTTATGTAAGAGTTAATTTTTTTGTGTAGATGTAGCAGCAGTAGTTGTAAGTAGCATTTATACTATTCTACTGCAGGGCAAAGGACTTCATTATTGACATCAAGTCATCGAGGCCTAGTGCAAGACTTATTTGCCAATCTATCACGTTATCGAAAACGAGACTATATATGGCAACATTTTAATTCCGTCACAAGGACTTGCACTAAAAAGCAAAAAATAATTGCGTAGATTAGGTTGTTCAATTTACTTGCAATTAACCTTTATTATACCCAATCTTATATTCTTAATAATTATTAATAACTGTGCCTAAGCATCAAACGCAGACCGAGCAACTAGACCACTGCACCATCCAGCTCCTCATCTCCTATTTATCGTAATGTAATTAGTGTCGCCCCATTTTCCTCTATTACCCCCCATTGTTAAAGTTGCGTACGTGACGAACGGAAAGTTTCAAAACCGCTGGGTACGTAATGACAATAGGAAGTTCGGTACCCTACCGAAATACTTCTTGTGATACACGCAGTACGTATATAGGTACAACTTGTGCCATTTTACGGCTATAAAAGATATGAGAATTGTTTAACGACCGCTCTGTATTACTATTAGAGTTCCGTTTAATTGATTTAATGATTATTTACACAGGTGATTTTACATTTTTTGGTCGCTGCGTAGAATTTGCTTTGCATTAATTGAAACTAACTTTAAACTCATTAGTTAACTCGGGTTTTTTTTTTAGAGAGAGATTGCTGATTGCCTCAAACGGCATTTTCAGCTTCACCTGGCTTTTTTGGGGGCGGCGAGAAACTTAAAGGGTTCCTCAAACCGTGTGAAACGAATCACCTTCGAAGGTTTTCTAGAGGGAACGGCATCACGCACTTAAAAGTGCGTGTCCCCGTGCCCTACTAGATTCTCCGAAGGGTTTGGATCGGATCGGGAAATTAACTCGATAGTAAATTAATAGATACTTATGGAAAAGTTTTTTATGTTCTAACACTCGTTTTCGAAAGCGTATGCGAGTTGATTATCATGATGATGATGAAAAGCATTTTAGAGGCACGCAAAAGCTGATGCGTGTTTGTTCATAGTGGTAAAGATTGAAATCATAGGTACCGACATGCGCCATTTAAACCAATCGTAACTCGCAGACACGTGGCAATGTCTCCAATTGAGTGCAATTTCCGTCAACTCCGCCGCCTCGCTCATGGGGGAATGGCGGAATGGCAGAATATGTAGGAATTTTATACGCCACGCCACGCCACTCCGCCGCCGTACAGCCAGAAAATGTACGTTGCAATTTGACTCTCACATATTTAGTTAGCCGCTTTAAATTTTTCCACTGATGCCGACGTCGTCGGCGCGCCAGAAAGTAGCGTTTCATTTGAATTTTCCCTTCTAATTTTCACTTAAGTTAGAAGGAGCTCGTTTGCGAATCATTTGACACCTTCGCTTGTTCGCGTTTCCTGGAGAGGCAAAACCCCACGTAGGCACCAAGTACTTTAGAATAACAAAAGTGAATAAAAAAAATATGAAGGTCTCATGAACCCTAACGTAACACTGCCGACCCTCGTCCTAACCGGAACATAACAATACCAACGAGTACTCGAGGAGACATAGATAAGAGGGTTTGGGCCTACGTAGCAGAGTGTTCCGGTGAATGTAAAGACTCACTTAACAAGTCACATATTTCTATATTATTATTATACAAATTTTTTTAAAGCTTAGTTAGCTCGTGACCACAGCCGGTGCAACTCAGTCGAAATGTCGAGTATTTAATAGAAAACAAAACAAAAACAAGAGTAAATTTATTCGCTAAACTAGTAGGTACTAAACTTAAAACACTCTGAAATAAAAAAAAAACTACTAAAATATTGGTTTCACTCATAACAACTTGGACCTTGCTGACTGTTGCGAATGTGAACAAAACCAAACAAATTATTCGTACTTATTGGATGAACTTAAAAACTATTTACATTATTATTTATAACATGTTGAAGCTTAATTTATTATCGCTTACACTAAGTCTACTCCCACAACATAGGAATTAAACAAATACTAAAAGTCTATAATTTTAGTAACGGAAAAGTGAACATCATTAAGTTTGTGACGATACGAGGTTATGATGTATAAAGGTAGACCCGTACCTTTACTATATAAATTGCGTTAATCCCCGTTAAAAAACTTTGATTATATAACGAAAATATATATAGTAACTTGGAGAGAGGTCAAAGTCAAAGTCAAAGTCAATTTTTTTTATTCAAATAAACTTACGAAAAGTGCTTTTGAATCGTCCATACATTTTTTACCTACTACCCGTTCAGGACGTCTATTTTTTAGGTGAGGAGAAGAAAGGGCGCAAGAAACCCCACAGCTTTAAAAGAAGTAACGACATTTACAAAAAAAATGTGTCGTTGCCAAACAATTAAAAACTTTCAAGCGCCCGCTTATACAAATAATGCTTACATTTACTTAACATTACTTTTTTTTATTTTAACGGGTAAGCACAGTGCCTTGATCTCACCTGATGTTAAGTGATGATAAGGCCAATGATGGGAGCGCACTTCACCCCCAACTAGTGAGGCACTGGCTATCTTATCTCTAGCTGCCGAAACACAATATTGCTACAAACATTGATGTTATGGCGACATATTTAGATAAGATGGTGGTAGCTAGCCAGGCGGACATACAAGCCCTACCACCAACCATTAGACTTTATTCTAAAAAAATACGTACTTGGGCAGTATATACATGTACTAATTCAAAACTATAGAATGACGCCTTATACCTAAGTATAAAGTGTGCGAGAATTGGAGGAACCAGTTCCATGCATTCTTATCATGAACATAATCATTTACATTAATTATTATAATTATTTTTTATTTTTTTATTTTTTTTCATTAGCCCTTCTTTAAAAGTGTTTCCTTAACGTGTGTCTTAAATTTCTCAAAGGACAAAGTTAAAACATCATTCGGGATTTTATTGCAATAAGTGACACCTTGTCCCATGAATGATCCATAGACTTTCTGCAGTCGAAGTTTAGGTATTTCAAGTTTATTTTTATTTCTAGTATTAAGATTGTGTATATCACATAGTTTTCTGTAAAAAAAATGTTTTGGCGTACATAAAGAATACAAAAACACAAAAGTTGAAAAAATTTCCACAAGCAGGATTTGAACCCGCACCCTTGCAGTCAAAGTTTAGGTATTTCAAGTTTATTTTTATTTCTAGTATTAAGATTGTGTATATCACATAGTTTTCTGTAAAAAGAAATGTTTTGGCGTACATAAAGAATACAAAAACACAAAAGTTGAAAAAATTTCCACAAGCAGGATTTGAACCCGCACCCTTCTGACATACCGGGTCAGATGTTTTTTCAACTTTTGTGTTTTTATAATTTGTTCGCAACAAAATTTGCGTTAAAATTATATAAACATTCTATAAAGAATACAGTTAAAAATAAACTGTGACGCAACCGTTAGAATACTAATTTAATTAAACAACTCCTTAAGAGACACACGTGCTCCTATGTTATATATATATAGACCTTACTGCTCTTTTCTGTGAAATAAAAATGGTTTCTATGTCTGCAGCTTTACCCCACTAAAGGATTCCATAAAACATAACGCGCCCGGTCTGCGAGTGCTGAGATTAAGCAACTTTCACAAAGGCCGGTCATCGGATGGGTGACCAAAAATGTATCATCTGGAGCTCCTCCGTGCTTCGGAAGGCACGTAAAGCCTTTGGTCCCGGCTGCATTAGCAGTCGTTAACAAGCACCAATCCGCACTGGGCCCGCGTGGTGGTTTATGGCCGGTTCTCTCTATCCATCCATAGGGAAGGCTCGTGCCCCAGCAGTGGGGACATAAAATGAGCTGATGATGATACTATTTTTTTACAAGCTCCAATTCGTGGCTGAACGACATTCACATTGAACGACAGTGACATTTGGTCGGTCACATTTTTTTTATCGTAAACCCCCGGGAACATTTCACATGGATAAAAAGTAAGAGATCTATCGCACTTTCGGACTCTCCAACCATCTCTGTGCAAAAAACGCGTTGATCCGATCCTCCTAAGTGCGAATTCTGTTCATTTCTATGACAAAATTGCTACTCACCTCATTTGCCACCGCCTGTTTCAATGCAATGCAAATTTTCTTTCATCGTCACCGTCATTTCAGCCCGTGAGCACCCACTGCTGGGTATAAAAAAGCCTCCCCTTTAACACGCCAAGTTAGCCGGTCCTGTGCGAGCCTCATCCATATCCTTCTCTTTATTTCAATGAATTACAAAATTAAGTAAAAACAAATGAAATAATAGTTTCGGATTTCTCCATGTCGAGCCATTCTTAGATTAATCACCGTGTTCACGGTGCTATCTGTTCAAAATTTAATAAATTACGCGTCTAATTCCACCTTCCGTGATTAATCACGCTGTATAGAGCGGGGCAATAATATGTGAATTTTTTAATCGATCTTTGTGGAAACCAAATCCGACAATTCGTACTAGCATGTTCCGTTATATAAATAAAAAATGCTTTATAGGTATAAACATACTTTTATATTTTCTTTAAATATAAAGTTGTGACGGCTGAACGACGAAGCATTGCATAATGCATACAGGCGAAATCCAATTTGGTCAGTTTAGGGAGTCGAAACTATCAGACACTAGCTGACCCGGTGGACTTCTTGACAGTTTCTATGACAACAAAACAAACAAAATGTTAAATGGTTTACGCGTGAAAGCGTATCAAACAACAAACATACAAACAAACTCACTTTTTATTTTAATAATAAATATCCTGTCTTGAGAATAATGTATACAAAATGTCTTATTTTTTATTTTATTTTATTTTATTTGAACTGAATTGGTGGTTTGCGCAGTGGCACGCGTCTTTTTTTTTTCATCAAAGGTATCTGCAGAATACCAGTGCCGTGCCAACACGCATTGTCACGATTCAAACTGAGCAGAGGCCTATTTGGTGTAACTACATTTGATGTTTATTATTTTAGTTTTATTTTTTAGTTTAATTTCATTGTTTTAATTTAATTTTTTGTTTTTTTTTCTGTTTGTACTGATACCCAATAAACGTTTATTCTATTCTATTCTATTCTATTTTATTTTCTATTTTATTTTGGAAACGATCAATTATACAAAATCATATAATGTCATGATGATCAACAAACACCAACAAACAACAACAAACAAACTCACTATCGCATTTATAATATTGGTTAAGCTAAGGAAAATTTTAACGGTATATTTGTCGATTGTCTCTTGTAGTGATGACTTGGTTTCAATGAGCCTTTGCCCAGAAGAGGGACAGTTATAGGCTATTTACTACTTACTACTACTATTTATATTCTGGAAATATCTAGCTTTATTAAGAACTAGCGGCCGCTCGCGGTTTCACCCGCGTGGTTCCCGTTCCCGTGGGAATATCTGGATAAAACGTATCCTATGTTTTAATCCAGGTTATAAACTATCTGTATGCCGAATTTCATCCAAACCCATCCATCAATTGCAGCGTGAAGAAGCAACAAATATACACACAAACTTTCGCAATTATAATATTAGTGTGATAATATGAAGTATTTTAAAAATAAAGTGTCTGATCGTCCAAATGTTCGTAGCAGATATGTATACCAATGATCAATAACAATTATGTATTACAAAAGTGCATTTGTTACAGGAATAAATGTTTTTAATCATCTACTCTTAGGACTGAAAGCATCAAACTCCAAATTGTTTAAAATTAAATTTAAAACCTGGTTGATGGGAAAAGCCTTTTATAATTTCACAGAATATTTTGACCCATATTTCATGTAATGTTTAGACTTTTCATAATTTCAATTGTTAATGTTAAATAAGTAAATTGCAATACCTGAAAGGGTTAATTAAGTTTATAAGCCACCTACATTTTACCTAGAATAAGATCTTTATGTACACCTAATATGCAATAAATATATTTGTATTTGTATTTGTACTACTACTACCATTAGTTGTCGTTGAAGTTTAGTAAAACTGCGTTTAGGAAATTAAAAATCTCTCATACAAAACCGGCCTTTTTAAGAAACTCTACCTATTATAGTGTTGGACTTCCCTATACCACCATACCGAGCCAATCTGTTCAAAAGTTAATAAATTAAGCGTCTAATTCCACCCTCCATGATTATTCACGCTCTATACGTAGTGCGGGATATAATTTGTGAATTTTTCAATCGAACTTTGTGGTAACCAAGTCCGCTTATTCTTACTAGCACGATTGTAAAATTAGGTAAAATTATTTAAAATGCATTGCAAACTGCATTAAAAATATTCGAAAATACACATACAAAACTGGTTATCGAATCCAGTTTTTAGAACAACCCCATTTATTATTTTGTCCGATTTCGCCATACCGAGCCAATCTGTTCAAAAGTTGATAAATTAAGCGTCTAATTCCACCCTCCGTGATTAATCACGCTCTATAGGTAGTGCGGGGAAAATAATTTGTGAATTTTTCAATCGAGCTTCGTGGAAACCGCTGATTCGTAATGGTCCTTAGTCGCCAAAAGCGTACTAGCATGTGCCGTTGTCTTAAAAATAGATAGATTTACCGATAAATATAGTGTATTATTTAAAGTTATGTGGCTTTAGCATTTTTTGATGCAAAGGAACAGACTAGCGATACCAATTGAATAAATTGGAAGTCATAAGAGAATTATGGTTTGTGTTATCATTATAGTTGTAGTTGAAGTTTAGTTAGTAGTTTTGAACCGCCTCTGTGGTCTAGTGGCTAAGACCACCGGTTTAGAACCAGGGGTCCCGAGTTCGATTCCCAGCGGAGGTACATGTTTGTGTACTCGGTTTGGTTGGTGGTAGGGCTTGTTAGTCCGCCTGGCTAGCTATCACCATCTTATCTAAATAAGTCGCCATAACATCAATGTTTGTAGTATTGTTGTGTTCCGGCAGCTAGAGATAAGATAGCCAGTGCCTCACTAGTTGAGGATCTCGGGTGTAATGCGCTTCCATCATTGGCCTTATCATCACTTAACATCAGGTGACATCAAAGCACTGTGCTTACCCGTAATATATAAAAAAACGACGGGTTGCACTCCGGGAGTGCCGGCAGAAGTGAAAACTTGAATATTAACGTTGTGCATTTTTGATATTTTGGAATGGTTAGGGAATAATTTTGCACGTATTGCTTCAATTATCAGTATAAAATTACTATCATTCATGTGGTAGAATACAATATTTATTTATTGCGCTATCGTACACAAACATGACAGAGAAAGTAGCCGTAGAAAGAGAGGGGGATACTTCCTTTCCTACGCCGCGCCGGCTGTCTACTCTCCATCCGTCTTACGAATTTTCGATCAGGTCACGTGTCCTGACGCGAATTTAACATTTTTTACCCATTACAAAAAAAGTGTACAACGCCGCTAAAGAAGTTTTCACTTCAAAAAGTAAAGCTGCATTCAATTTAAACTTTTAATTTAATAAGACCTCCAGTGTACCCTAATCAAATGCAAATGAATGATATTCCATTCTATTCTATTCTATTCTATTCATCCCCATCATTTAGTGCCATCTTTATACTGAAGTTTGGAGATCAGTACACAAAACTTCCTCCGATCCCATGTAGCATATTTTAACTGTCGACAGCCAAGACTTATCCAATGCACTGTTTGATGTCGTCCAGCTATCTACGTCTCAGACGGCCCTGACCACTCTTTCCCGGAATTCCGCCTTCCTCGATGCATTTGTCGTATAGAAAAAGGCGATCTTGCATTTTATGACTACTTAAAAAAAACAATGACTCGTGTAAAAACGGGAATGGAACCCGGTTCTTGCCACTACAACTAGCTCCTATAGTTTCTGATTTCTCCATTCTGAGCTATTTTAGATAATTCACTATAATCTCTTCACTAAATAATAAATTAAGCATCTAATTCCATCCTTCGGTGATTAATCGCGCTATTCTTGTATAGGCGGGGCAATAATTTGTAAATTTTCCAATCGAACTTCATGGCAACCAACCTCGCCGATACTATACTATCACGAATATAGAGAGAGTTAGAGAGTTAGAGGTAAAACTGCATTAAAAATATCCAAAAACTTTCATACAAAACCGGTTATCGATTCTGGTTTTTAGAACAAAACCCTATCTATTATAGTATCGGATTCTCCAGAAAAGAAAATAGAAAGAAAGAAAAACATTAAATTAACAACACATACATAGGTGCATAATAATAAACAAAAAATAAGATAAATCTAAAAGAGTAATAAATGAGAAAACAAAGAGTGTGAAGTTAAGTTAGATAAGTTAACTTGATACCGAGTCATTTCGTTCAAAAGTTAATAAATTAAGCGTCTAATTCCACCCTCTCCGTGATTAACCACGCTCTATAGGTAGTGCGGGGAAAATAATTTGTGAATTTTTCAATCGAATTTCGTGGAAACCAGCCCCGTCGATTCGTACTAGCTCGTGCCGTTGTATTATTCACAGCATTTCACGGGTAGCCGTCGGGTCGGATCGATTCAATCGGCTAGCGGCAGATTTTTCGTTAAAAAAAGCTTCAACGGAAAAAAAACAATAAAAGAATACGGGTAAGGTAGTGGAATCGATATTCGACAATTTGAGACCAGTGTTTGACATATTTAATCACCTAAAAATAATATTGGTCTTCATTGAAATTTTACGAGATGGCAGCTAAAAAGCAGGTAGATGAATTATTAGCTAATTTATTAGAATGTTTTTGTTTTGTCTATATAATTTTTAACGCAAATTTTGTTGCGAACAAATTACAAAAACACAAATGTTGAAAAAAATTCCACGAGCAGGATTTGAACCTGCACCCTTCTGACATACCGGGTCAGGTGCTCTCCCAGTTGAGCTATCGTAGTTCTAACCAGCCCGCCGAAATTATTCAACACTATTTACTTTTTACTTTGAAAGCTAAAGGCGCCCATCAATGTCAACAACTACCGTCATTAACATCCGATCATAATATTTTTACAAATGCTAAAGATCAGTTAAGTAGTAGGCAAGCTATTTATAAAGTCAAGTTTATGTCAGAAGGGTGCAGGTTCAAATCCTGCTCGTGGAAATTTTTTCAACATTTGTGTTTTTCTAATTTATTAGCTTATATTAGTATACTGTATGACATTGCAATAATTGAAATTGGTACCTGATATAATTTTTGCAAACTTAGATATTTTTGTGTGTGTTGTGATTGTCCTTTATTTTTTGTGTGTTTATTTCTGATGGAAAGTGTCCTTTTATGATAGGGCATTTTCCAATATTTATAACGCTGTAAAGGAGAATAATATAACAATTGAATTTCTATTGTGTCTGGTTTTATGGATAACGAGAGGTTTACCTAAATACAGTCTACTACAATTACGAGTATATGTGGGGTTTTATTATTAAGCACCAGCGAACCCTACAGGAGGGAAAGTGTGCAAAATATCCATAATTCTTCTTTGAACGTATTACAAAACGTTCTCAATGAAGCTGATTGATGATAATAGCCATTGGCGTATATCATATAAAATGTAAGTAAGCACCAAGTAAAGTTACCAAATGAACAAAATGCTGCACAATTAAAGCTAAGTTTTAACACTCCTCGCCTCGGTGGTCGAATGGCAGAGCGCTCAGCCCGATACTCGAAGCTCCGGGTTCAATTCCCAGGTCGGGCAAAATGTATTTCGGATTTTTCGATGCAAAGCCCGGGTTTGTGATGACCAACCCGCATTTGGCAAGCGTGGTGATTAAGCCAATACCCATCAGTTGTAACGATGATTTAATTTCAATGATGGAGGCCTTGCCCAGCAGTGGGACAGTTATAAGCTGTTTACTTACTTACTTTGACACTGGCCCAAAATGGGCGTGGCGTAGTTAAGCCCTGGTGCAATGTCCGTCTTTCTCATTTTCTTTTTCTTTTACCTATTTATTTATTTATTTACTTTAGCGTAAAAAATATGAGGATTTTCTTTCAGTGATATGTTTATACACTGGTGATGATAAAATAAAAAATAATTTAAGTAAAAGCGTATAATGGTTAATATTGGTTACCTGAAGGTATCAAGTTCTCGTTACATTATTCATGTACCATTCGTTTAGACATGATTCTAGGTAACGTACGACTTAGTTCGATTTCTCAAGTTCCGCCATACTCCGAATGTCGGCAAATTATGGAATTCTTTGCTCGTAACCGTAGCAGATAAAACTTTTGCAACGTTTAATCGGCCGAAGTTTCCGTTCGGCATACAAAAATTGTACCCGCGTGTATACATTTCCTATGTAACTGCAGATAAAATTCGTTTGAACCCAATTCAGGAGTCGTTTAGCTGGTGATACGGTTTCTGAATAGGGCCGTCTTGTTGGCTAACACCTTGATACCAATTTCTGCGGTCGAATTTATATATATAGAGTGTTTTTTAAATGTGACCACCAAATTTTATAAATGTGACCACACTTCCCATCAATGGCGGCGGCGCCAATGGCAATGGTGCTATCTACCGAAGTGCCGACAAAAGTATTGCCATGTAAGTTTTGTCATTTAACAACATTTTTATCGTGGTAAATTTTTTTCACTTAATAATAATAATTACGTAAATAGAACTGAGTCTCGATACCTAATAACACTTTACGGATCGGACAGGGTTTTTGTTACATATTGTATATGTACGACGACCTGGTAAAGATCGCGGGAAGCCGCTGGATGCGAGCAGCACGAAACCGGTCGTTATGGAGTTCCTTGGAGGAGGCATTTGTCCAGCTGTGGCCGTCTGTTGGCTGAGATATTGATGATGATGATGTTCTATGTAGTTGAAAGTAATTTACTGGTTATAGAGAGAGGTATAATCAGGGCCAAAACGAGTGAGTTAAATTCACGGTGTGGCAAACTGGCAAGAGTCTAGGTTGCTATGATCGCTTCGCATTAAGCTAACAGAAAACTTGTTTGTCATCGTAAAAAATACAATTTGCAATCTATTGTTCAAATCATATATATCATATTTTATGTTGCTTATAGTATCGCTATTGTGTTACCTAAAATACAGTTTTAACAAAAGTAGAAAGAATAGATTAATAAGAAAAACGCAATAAAGAAGGTTTTTATTTACTGTATAGTTAGCGTACAAGTATGGTATGATAATATTGCCATTGTGGCAATTAAACAATATATTTTTGTTATTTCTTAAGCTGTTATAGCGTTATCGTATCTTGTAAAAACTGTATAAAACTAACAAGAAGGTTATAAGATCTAAGAAATGGTAAAGCCTTACTACTCTTACAGATGCGTGGGGGAATCATTTGCCCAGCAGTGGAAGTCTTTTGGGCTTAGATGATAATGATGAATTATTACAAATATGTTAAAAATCGCATTTAATTTTCATTAATAATACTTATACAAGATTAATGTTATTTACATAAAATTTAAAATGGTCCTGCTGGTTTCCAAATAAGCTAAATCTATAGTATGGATTGGTTACTCGTTGTTTAGTCACTAAACGGTCGATGTTAGACTCGGGTGAGGCTAGGATTAGCCACGATGGACTACTGTCGTGAATTGGGAGTAGGTTCGTCAAGGGTAAAGATGTTATAGGACTATTAGTCTTTTAGCATTTTATTTACTGCTAGTATGTATATAGAGTGGGACTGTTATGGCAGTTATGTATAGTATGTAGTACGCATGATAATATACATATATTTATATCATATACCTACACAATGTATAAACCCACCCCTTGCTATGGAATTGTACCCCAGGAAACCGGTGATTTGAAACATCGCCGCATTCGACACGTCATTGGGAGCCGGTGTCGTGCACAGTACTGGAATAAATTTGCCAAATGCGCCGAAAATTTTATTTATCCTTCTCTCGTGTTCAATACAACTCAAGGGGTAGACGAGGAAGCCTTATAAATCAGTTAGCTCATCTCATAACCATTTCCAAAAAGACAATATCTAGCATCATTACAAGAATACTACAAGAAAACTTTTTTTTACAAGTAACGATATCCGGGACCACCTTAGTAGCAGTAGTCGAAACTTCGTTTTTTTCCGCCATCTTGTTACCGTGGCAAGGGTGTATGTAATTTAAAAAAACATTGCGTCTTTCTCCGTTTCGTTCGTTTTGCGTCCCATATGAAAAATATGGCTGAAGCTAAGTGCAAAAAAACGAGATAAACCGAGCTACATCATCATGAAATATCCCACGCTGATAAAACTCGCAAGTTTACAGATTAGCATACAAAATGGCCGCGGTTGTTATTTTTCCACGGCGGCAAACATTAAAATGCAAATAGCGGCATGTGCACAAGCCAAGCCTTCCTTTGATGCACTTCGGAGCGACGCTCTCATGAGCTTTTTCGAATACGACTAAGGGGTACCTGTTTGGACCAATGTAAAAAATGCCTTGTCTTTTCGTACGCCAAAATTCCTTTTAACACCAATGTACCTTTGTAAGTGATGTATAAATTCTATAAATCTATTTAGAATGTTTTATAAGAACTGCTCTCATCGGTACCCGAAAGGATGCGATTGAGGTTCTTGGCGGGAAAGAGAAGAGTCATGTCTGCGGTTTTGTTTTTTTTTCTAAAATTAGTGTTATGTTTGACGAATGTAAATGTGAAATAATGGTGGACTATAACCGTTAAGTATACGTGAACGTGCATGAGTGTTGGCAAATAAAACAAAACAGTGCAACGTCACTTTTCAAATTATCGCAAGAAGCCCGCGTGAGGTCTTGAGGGTTTGAGATACTCAAGGGGTTGGGGGGTATATCATTTCTCACTTCTCATTACTATTATCATTCATCATCATATATAATATATTATACAACAACAGAAATATTATCTATTTAAATAACTTGTAAGAAAATAACTTTAACATTGGCTAAATGTGCTAACCGCACGAAGCTATCAACTAAAAGGAAAATAAATGGATGCGATTTCTAGCTAAAGTGTTCGATTTGTATCAGAACTTTTTTATTTTTACTCCAATGGCACGATTGCGTGCCGTAATTGTGTACCGTATTACCACATAGTTATAATTAAATTGGTATTTGCTGATATAGAATACGCTGAAGTGTGTACCTACCTAGATGTCACTCAGGAAAAATTTAAGCCATACGCTTTTACATTGTAAGTAAAAAATAAGTTACGGTGTGAATCTCAAACGTGCCATAAAAAGTCGGACTACTTTTGAGGGCTTCAAGTAAAACATTTTACCTATTAAAATAAAAATCTTTTTATGTAGCTACTTTAAAAGACCTTAAAACTTACTTTTATTTATTTTTTAAGATTAGTACCTTAGACTGTAACTATAGTAAAACGAAAACATCTATTTAACCCTTCGATCAATTATTTAATCTCATTAGCAGAGACTCATGCTAATTTAGTACGCTCAATTGTTTTTACAAATAATATTAGCTAGGCATTTATTTGTAAATGAACAGATATGAACAATAGAGTTAATATACAAAAAATAGTTTTCTTCATTTTTATCACGTCGTCAATTCTTTCGCTTTCCGTTCCGGCTGCCTGGGGTCGGCTCATCTTTCTCCAAAAGTTCTTCATCGATCAACAAATCGAAACTGCCCAACGCCTCCGCATTCGGCAATTTGTTCCAACGCACATCTGGCACGCCGTCCGGCGGAAGCACCAGCGATAAAATATTATCGATCAACTTATACTTCAAGATCCTATCGTTCACTGTCGTGGATGTCAAAGACGGCGAAGCGTTCACTTCAACGAGCCACGGCTTCAGTTGATTATCAATAATAATGTCGTAGCCGTAACATTCGAAACAATGCCTGTCGTTTGCCATCACCGAGGCGACAGCTTTCAGCGAGTGAACGATCAGCCACTGCATTGCAGCAAACAGTTTTTCTGTGACCGCCCTTCCCCTACTTCCCTCTAAGTACAGTCGTAAATTCTGCACGCTCATTTTCCCGCCGTGAATGTTGTTATAGTCACCTCCGTGCTTCTGTACGCTCACATTAGTGAGGTGTACGTACATGTTGTCCAACTCGGTTACGCTCGTATCGTATTTCACAGTGCAAAACCTGCAAAAGCCGAGTTGGAACAAATAAGCCTTTAGGGGTCGAAAAGAAGTTACCAACACGTATAGTCTGAGATCGAACTTTTTGCCTCCTATTAGTAGAGGATTGTCTATGTAACGGGAAATCACGTAGCTTTCTTTGCTCAGTTGCGGGTGAAAAGGAGTTTTCGCCTCGCGGGACCATTTCTTCAGCTTCGACAGTTTGTTTATAAGGAATATTCCGGTGCCCTGTGATTTTCCACACGGCTTCATAATCCAAGTGCTCTGAGGCGATTTCCGATACTCCTCTACGAACATGTTATAGTCCGCTGGGAGGACAAAGGTGACGGGTACGAAATCGAGGTGCACATACCGAGAGACAACTTGGCCTCCGTGTAAAGCCACCTCGGCTTTCTCAGCCAAAGGGTTGCCTTCACGTTCCAACTCCTTTCTGTACCTCTTAATGTTTTTGACGAGCAAATCCTTTCTCGACAACTCGTAATGGTTCGGGAAGTGATTAATCATTTGGTTGTCGTTCATCCGATAACCGCTTTCGACGCTGAAAAGGTTCCTGCACGTCTGCGTCGACGCCCAATAGAAGTTCCACTCGTCGTCGGGCCCAACTTGATTCCAGCCGCGTCTCTCGAAATTGCTCATCAGTACGGACTTCTCCAAGTCGGTGCAAAAGTTTACGCGACATCTCTCCACGGCGGGCGCGGTGACTCTCCCGTAAATACTGTTCGATACTTTCTTCGTGTCCTGATTCATCGCGGCCCGTTTATGTGAAAAGTTTCACATATTGACCAAATATTTGCCGGCCAGGTGCGCCGGTTGTCATGACGTTCGGCAAATACCGCCCGCCATTGGCCGATATCCAATCTCGCCCGTTTCGCTATGACTACGTGTAAACATTGTGCGTATTGATTTTTTTAACAAGTTTTAACTGATATGCGGTGGTAAATACAAACTTTCCGATTCAATTTCCGTACGGTAAACGTTTGTTTTGTAAGGTGAAAATGAAAATTATCTGTACGAGTAAATGTCGTAGGGTGTATGCGCTGCGATGTTCTAAACAGCGTTATAAGTACACATAGCATTGTAATCATCTTGTATTATAACTTTTATAATAATACTTATTTATGTATCAGTACTTTAATATATTATTTTAAACTAAATTAGTTTGTTCTAGTACTTATAATGTCGTTCTTGATTAGACAAACTATAAAATACTTAAACAATTATAATAAATTCTTAAAGTTTTTTCATACTTTATAAAAGAGCAAAACAAGTATTCAACTTATTTTAACATATATTTATTTAAAACGGGTGTGTTACTTCGTGTGGCTTAGTTACATCTCTTTTATCAACCTAAACATTGTATTATCCTATGTAATTAACAGTATTAAATCCATACTTCAACTACATCAATATTTTTTAAGTTTAGCCAGGTACCTACGTTGCAGTAGATATAATATAGTGTAATACTCATCGTCACAAACAATTCCTTTTCCGATACAAAAGAAAAATCTATTTCGTACCCACTCCCTTCTATCACACTATTTTATAGTCTAGAAAAAATAAATCATCGGTTCGGAAAAAAAACCAATTTAGCAGATAAGAAAAAGTGTCACGTTATCTCGTTCTGGGTGAGTACAAAAATAAACAAGGCACAAACACTGGTTGTTATTAAGTAAAGTACACACATGTGCTGATTCGTTGTCTTGCAGACAGGGTAAACAACACTATTACTCGGAATTGGACGTTCCTTATAAAACAAAGGCTTACATAAGAGAACAAAATCTTTAACATAAAACTTTCATTTGCTAATAACATTTTATTTCAACTTGCTAGCAGACTGCGTAACAACGTTTAGACGTCATTATAGATAGAATTTAAACACTTTATCGCATAGTCATAGAAGGAAAAATTGTTATTCATTCTTCAATTTCAATTTATTTTGCATTTCAAAATGTTACATAAGTAGTTGGTAAGTACTACTCTCTTCTAAACCCTAGTTTAGAAGAGAGTATGACGTCATTTATAGATAAAATCTAGCTTTATTAATGTTTTTTTTTTAGTTGATGGCTTCGTGCGATTAGCACATTTAGCCAGTGTCAATGTAATTTTTCTTACAAGTGATACTTATTTAAACAATATTTCCTTCCTGTATGATGATGATGAATGATAATAGAAATGAGAAGTGAGAAATGATATACCCCCCCACCCTCGAGTATCTCAGTAAAGATGTGGGGCTTTACTAAGTCCTCGGGCGTATTTCTTGAGAGAATTTGAAAAAAGACGTTGCACTGTTTTGTTTCATTTGCCAACACTCATGCACACTTACGAACACTTAACTTATTTTTTTATTTTTGGCGCTCATTAGGGGAGGCCTATGTCCAGCAGTGGACTAATATAGGCCGATGATGATGATGATGATGATGATGTTGATGATGATGATGATTTCACATTAATATTTGACATAACAAAAATTTTAGAAAATAAAACAAAACCGCAGACATGACTCTTCACTTTCCCACCAAGAAGTTCTATTAATGTTTTGTCTATAGTATAGTATTGTTATTTTTTTTATTAATCTAGTTCGGGCTAAGGCGATCTTATACAAAGTGTCCCTATTATTTATGGGTATAAGTCAAAGTCAAAGTCAATTTTTTTTATTTAAATAAACTTACGAAAAGTGCTTTTGAATCGTTCATATTTTTTTTACCTACTAGGTACCCATTCAGGACGTCTAGAAACTCCATAGCTTTAATAAAAGTAACGACATTCACAAAAAAAGAGTATGTTGTTACTAAATCATACAATATTTTATTTAATACATTACAATTAAAAACTTCCAAGAACCCGTAATTACAAATAACGCTTGCCTCTATACCTACATTTACTAAAGATTATATTATTAGTATGTATAAGAAAGCCTGGATCTATTTATTGAAGTTAAAATTTGTCTGACACAGATAGTCTGACCACTAGCCCTTTCTGTACGGAAGGCATCATAGGATGCCAAGAGCAAAGTAGATAATGATAGTAGATACCTTAATGTGATACTTTTAAAGTTTCATCTACAACCACACATAAACGCCTGGTCGGTTTAAAAGGGTTAGATACCAGATACTCGGCTAAGTTCGTTTGTGTTTTGTTCGATTTTATGTACCTACAATGAAATAAGATTGACTTTTGAAATCCAATCCTATGCCTAGGTGGTAGGATACAAAATGAATCAATAGGTACACTGAGTCGACTGGACACAGCTCTAATTGGTAGACGTCCAAGTGAAAACGAATCGAGTCAGACGTGCCTGCTGTTGACAATACTGAAAATGTTAAGGCAAACATTTTTCGTTCCCCTTGCATTCTGTGAACACCGCACATAAACAGAAAATGGGGATGTTGACCATAACAAATGTTGAAATTTAATGTGATTTCAAACAAGAATGTGCTGCCATCTATTAAGATGTGTAACCTCAGTAAACTTACTCATAAATGATTATATCCTCTCTATGGTGCGCACTCGCTCCCATATTGTCACCGTCACCGCTCAAGCAAAGCCGTGTTTTATTTTAATAACAACATTTAGTACTAAAGTATTACCGTCCTGTAGTCTAGCCGTTAGACCAAATTCAAATTAAAAATTCATAACGTTTATTTGCAGAGAATAGATTTACAAATTTGTTACAAAGTTTCTTAAAGTTAAGTACATTAGTACAATTCGTTTGTTTGTTTGACGACCTCTTTGGTCGAGTGGCTTGCACACCGGTTTTCACTGGCGTCGCCATCTCTGAGGTCCCGGGTTCGATCCCCGGTTGGATCAATTTAGAAATACCTGTTTTTTTAAATTGTTTCGGGTCTTTGTGTTTCCTATGTATAATTAGTATGTATTTAAGTATATTAAGTATTTTTTTTTATGGTAAAAGGAAGCAAACGTGCAGGCGGGTCACCTGATGGAAAGCAATCACCGCCGCCCATGGACACCCCGCAAAACCAAAGTTATCGCAGATGCGTTGCCGACCCTGAGGAAGCAGTTGGATCTTGAGGAGGGAGTAGGAATTGGGAGGGGGGAGGGGTGAGAGATGGGCCTCCGGTACTTTCACGCACCGGACGAAACACAACAGCAACGAGTGCCGTTGTTTCACGCCGATATTCTGTGAGAGGGTGGTATTACGCCGGGCGAGCCGGCCCATTTCGTGCTGCAACGCAGCGTGGCTCTACCACTCAGACAGTGTTACTCATTTAGCACCACCCAGGGGTCACGTGTAGGGTCTCAAGGGTAAACCTATGGACGCGAGTAACTTATGTAGACTTATGCGAGTAGTATATTTATCCGTTGTCTAGTTAACCATTTCTCGAGTTTCTCAAGGAAGCTTTTCTTGGGGCTAGATAATTGGTGCGAGTGTGGGAAACATTTATTTATTTATTATTTATTTACAGTACTACATACTGTCAATAAATAATAAATAAATAAATGTTTCATTAATTAACATACAAAATTTGAGTCTACAGTCCATGGTCTCAGACTCGGAGATTCCGGGTTTGATTCCGGTGCTTGGTTTGTTAGGTGACTTATTTTAGATCCGCCTTTCTAGCTACTGCCACTAATCTCTCCCCACTTGTTTCCTGTGAACACCGCACTCTGAAAATGGGGATGTTGACCATGGCAACAATTGGTTTGTATCGCCTTTGTGGTCTAGCGACAACTCCACCGATCTCTGACCCGGGTATCGAGGGTTCGATTCCCAGCAGTCCCAAGTTTATTGCTTACGTTCTATGCTTACATACAGAGATGTTGACAGCTACTAGAAAAAATTAAAAAAAACTTTTATAACACTATGAATTCTCAAATTGCTTGAAACCAATTTAAAACAAACGTTGTTTTTCAATGTTTTGAAATGGCTTTACCTTTAAAGATTTCTTGCTCTCTTTCTTTGGCGCTTAAGTTATTATTACCCGTTATTGGCTTTAGTCTGCTTCAACAAAGCTGGCTGGATATTAAAAAAACATATGCTTACTGCGGCACTCAAGTGCTAAGTAACCATTAATGTTAATCTGTCTCTGAGAGCGGCAGTTAGACTGATTACGTATAAAATATTTAGAATGATCGATCGTTATTCTATAAACTAAACAGCCTTTTAGAATAAGCCATTCTTTAATGAGGTAAAGCAATAGAGCACATAAAAAATAAACATTAGAGATGCCGGATCGTTAAAAATGTATATTCCCGGATACGGATACGGTTAGCGACTAAATCTGCGGATACGGATACGATAACTTTTTTAGTCCGTGCCCAAAGTGCTAACGCTATGTGACGCTATGTTAAGGCTTTGCCAAATAGAACGCGTACTTAGCGCCGCGTTAAAGCGTCAATAGCGTCGCGTTTTAACGTCGCGCTCTTTGATGTCACACCTACGCAACGTACCCATACACCAGAGCGCAATTCAAGCGCAGTGCAGATCGCTCAGTCTTTAAAAAGTTTATTCGGAAAGAATTATTTGGAAAGAAAAAAGTATGGGTTTACAACATCAGTAAAAAGAGAAAGGAATTAGGAAAATATCATCGTTTTTTTATGATTTCTTTATTACTATGTTTTTATAAGAAGTATCCTTTACAATATATAAGCAGGGGTGTTTTCGAACCATTTCCATCAGTTTTTCAGACATATTTTCAGTCATAATGCATTATTTCAGTCGGACACTAAAATAAATTCTGTAAAAAAATGCAACGCCTGGCGTCAGAGCGTCCTAGCGCCGCGACAGAGCGTTGCGTACTGCTAGCGCCGGTGCTCTGTTTGACAGCGTCTACCGCCATAGTACATTACAATTCGACGCTATGGCGCGGCGTCAGTCTAGCGCTCTGACGCCGCGCTATAGTATAGCGCATTCTGTTTGGCGAAGCCTTTAATGCTACGGAACATCTGGCTCTTACCATACTGGGCCAATATAATTATAACATTGTCTTTCCTGTATCTCTGTCAAATGGGGAGTCTTATGCCCAACGGTAGATCGCTTTTGTCGGATTGTTCGGATATCTGCGGATACAGATACGAAAAGCCGGCGCATCACTAATAAGCCTATCAAAAATAATTTACTAAAATCTGTTAATACAATAAAAGGCCAAGCAGAATTATCAGCAGCGAGCACAGTTTGCAAGCACGCAATATTAATTACAATTACTTGAAAATCCTTTACAACGTATGGGAATTAACGTGTCGGGCTTGGCTTAATAGCACACCGCAAGTGACTTTTGCGGTGGTAACGCCCAACATTTGTTATTTTAATTATATCTGCACCTCAATTGTGTTGACCCTCGTAATGAAGGTCCGCATCACCACCTGCGTCTGTATAAAATAATGGTGTAATAAACAGTAATAACCAGTAGAGTAGGTTCACAACGCGTACAATGTGCTTTTAGATAATATGACATGTCTTTGGAAGGTTTATGATATATTTGTTAAATTACCGCCTCTGTGGTCTTGGATGGTGTTCTTTCTGGAGTTCTTCCATCCAAAAGATGTAACATAATATATTACCATGGTTAGTGACTATAGTAGCTTTAATATGTTTATGTTAATCTTCCATTATAAATCTTCAGGATGGATTTTCAGTATTTTCTGGCTAAGAAACTCCACCTTATTGTTTTCGAATTTTATCGAAAAGTATAAAAAGATAATATACCTATTATTCTTTCATAAATCAATTAAACTAAATAACATATTAAAACTAAAACCGTAACTATACACTTACATTTTTTATTGAATTTAAAAACGACCTATTAAAAAACTAACACTGCATTACTTTCCAAATAAAAATATCCTATTAATATTACGCGAAAGTGAACGCGAAAGTTTGTAAGTATGGATGGATGTTTGTTACTCTTTCACGTAAAAACTACTAAATAGATTTGGATCAAATTCGGCATACAGATAGTTTATAACCTGGAATAACACATAGGATACTTTTTATCCAGATAATTCGACGGGAACGGGAACCACGCGGGTGAAACCGAGAGCGGCCGCTAGTTTAAAATACGAGGAAAACTAATTGCAATTCAGTGCCAAAGTTTCACAACATACAATAAATGACGACGGCAAAAAAGCGTATAATATTTACCCTGAAGTCCCGGTTCGATTCCCAGCACTAAGATGGCGGCAGGGCTGTTTCTGGCTTGGCTAGCCACCACTATCTTTTAGTTTGTCGCCACAACAGCTATATTGTATCATTATTAAGTTATTACAGAATATAATACAAAATAACAGTCTTAGTTACTACACTGTGTATACTCGTATATCTTTATTCTCTTGTCACGTAAAAGTGGCACTGTTACTCCGGTTATTAAGCACACAGACTTCATATAAAAGCTTTGCCCAACATAAACCACTAGAATGTCAGTTGGGTAGATGTATAAACGAAAGTTGTAGGTGAGTTAATAGCCACATATTAATCTCACGAAGAAATGGAGCGCAAAAACAAGTAACATACTACCGTTGTGCGGTTCAAAGGACGGCAATTTCAGCCAGACACGAACAGCTGTGGAATAACAATGATGTGTCACTGTGCAGTGCAGCATTTTGTATGGAGTAATTGTATTAACGTATTGTATTAACGGATTATTAGTTTAATTCGTTTTCAAATTTGCAATTGAAATTGTTGTACTGATAATGAAGGTTCGTCACCTAACAAGTTAAATAATTCAGGACACAATACAACAATTTGAACACGAATTAATTTAAAGTTTTATCAAATTGAAATTTATTTTTCTAAGAAACAACTCGCGTTAATCGTGGCCTTTCTAACGTCACATGGAAATCTGGCTCCACAGCCTTTTAGAGAACAATACTTACGATTTATCACATTCTTAAAACAATGAGCGGGGAGCCAATTGATAGAAGTAGTTCCTTTATACAAAAATTTTGAACACATTTAAAAAAAAAAACAATTTACAGGGTGGAAAAAATAGACCGTGGTTGGAGAAAAACTACCCTTAATATTATTAATGGAATCAGGCGTTATTTTGCGGAAATCCATAGTACAAAAAAATGTAATTTAAATAATATGTAGTGTTAATTCCGCTAACTCACTCGTTTATACAGCTTGGATGCAGTACGCATGCACCGCCCTCCCGCCCGCAAAAAGTATGCACATGCAGGAGAAACAATGCGTGCAAGCGAAAATGCACACCAACACCGATACCCGACACGTGTTTCGCCCCTCCACGGGGCATCCTCAGGAGCTGTTGACTGGTCGAGAGCTGCGCACCGACTGTTACGGCTACGCAGCTCCCGGCCGCTTTTATAAAGCGCCATCGTTTGACATTTGTGACGTACTACCCGCGACAATACGTAATAATGGGGATGGAACTAAATTTGTTTGGTCATTCAACAGCGCATGACTGTCATTATTATGTTTCATTATTTCTAATTGCTCCAACACACACAACCGAAAACTTTTATTACAAACATGCAAAATATTATAGCTGTTATTGTCGCACAAAGAATGGCCGGTATCAATTAGATGTTTTATGTTCCACGATATGTTCCATGGAACATATTGCCGCGTATAGGAATGGCCATCCAGATAAATCACATTTCGCAAAACATCTAATTGATACCGGCCATTCTTTGTGCGACAATAACAGCTATAATATTTTGCATGTTTGTAATAAAAGTTTTCGGTTGTGTGTGTTGGAGCAATTAGAAATAATGAAACATAATAATGACAGTCATGCGCTGTTGAATGACCAAACAAATTTAGTTCCATCCCCATTATTACGTATTGTCGCGGGTAGTACGTCACAAATGTCAAACGATGGCGCTTTATAAAAGCGGCCGGGAGCTGCGTAGCCGTAACAGTCGGTGCGCAGCTCTCGACCAGTCAACAGCTCCTGAGGATGCCCCGTGGAGGGGCGAAACACGTGTCGGGTATCGGTGTTGGTGTGCATTTTCGCTTGCACGCATTGTTTCTCCTGCATGTGCATACTTTTTGCGGGCGGGAGGGCGGTGCATGCGTACTGCATCCAAGCTGTATAAACGAGTGAGTTAGCGGAATTAACACTACATATTATTTAAATTACATTTTTTTTACCCTTAATATTGATGATGGCAAATTTTACTGAAGGGAAACATTCTTTTATCTTTAAAAATAATTAAAACTGCATTTAAAGATTTTTAAAAATCACCTGCCTGAGCCGGGAATCGAACCAGTGAAATGTGAAATAAAAGACATACTGTATTTTATGATACCAACTGAAAGAGTCAGAGAGATTCATAAGGATCAATGCCTTTTAAACAACATAGTATCTTAAATTAAAGAAAGACCAAGAAAATTTTTTTTTATTGTAAAGCTTACTCACTGTCTAAAGAAAATAGTTCACTTAACTTTTGATTTATCAAAAATCTCTAAATGCAGTTTTAATTATTTTTTTAAAATAAAGGAATGTTTCCTTTCAGTAAAATTTGCCATCATCGATATTAAGGGTACCTTTCCTTCAACCACGATTTTTTTTCCACCCTGTATATCTTACGGTTAAGCACTTGGCCTTCATTTAACCGGATATTAATGATGATAACGCAGAAGGTTCCACCTTGCGCACTTCACCCGGAATCCTCAACTACTGAGGCACTGGCTATTTTATATCTAGCTGCCGGAACACAACAATGCTACAAACATTGATGGTAAGGTAGGCAGCCACGCGGGCAAACAAGCCCTACCACCAACCAAACCGAGTACACATAATTATATGTATAGTCGACCATGAAATTGCTTTATCACTTTTGACAAAAACTTCCATTACAATAAAATTTCGCTAAGGCTCATTGTCAATAATGACAACGTATCTGTCACTTGGTCATTTAAACAAAAATAGAACTTGCTGTTTTATTAAATGCATACAAAATTCACTTCTAAGGTGGTAAAGCAATTTCATTGTCGACTATACTTACCCCAAACTAAGAATTGAACCCCGGCCGACCTCTGGGTCTAAACCGGTGTCTTAACCTTAACCACTAGACCTCAGAGGCAGTTAAAACATTATGGCAATGCAATATAATTTATATCCAATATTATTTTTTAATTAAGTATCTGTGGTTAACGGATTTAGTGATACATTTAAGCTACCTTATTAAGTAAAATTGCTGTATATTTGTATTTTTCCATTGATTGTTTACCCAAATAAAAAAATGCAATACTTGGTAGTGTCACCTGTAGCGGTAATGTGGCGTACCATCGCTTTGAAGACCGTTCCGCGCACCGTGTTCGCTGTCGCGGCGTTCGATGTCGCAATTTTCGAGTTTATGTATGTATGTATGATTCGATAAAAATGTTGAATGAATCCCGAAAGCTACTTATTCAACACATACATGTATAATCTATAAGAACACTTACAATAACTTTTTGGCGCAAATAACATCCCACTTGAATTTCACTAATGGAGTCATAATAGTGGATAAGAAACGCCTCGTTCTGGTACTAAAAGCCTTTCCTAATTCGGGTAACGAATGCGCCGGCCTCGGCTCGACCCAGGTATAAATGTTTGTAGGAAATTGCCGGTGTGGCAAGCCAGTAATATTTCATATGAATTACGGCGAGAAACCCGCAAAGGACTATTTGGTCGCGGGAATGTAACTAAATGCGTAATAAATTGTTTGCGTAAAAACTGTGGAATATATTAAATACTTTCATACGTTATCACATATAGGGTATATATCGGGTCGGTTGTACTTCTAATTAGCAATGGCACACAAACGGTTAGCTTAAATTTTTTACGCATAATTTCACTCTTCATAATCGTGTTTGGTCTAATTTCACTTCGCCTAACTTTTTATCGCCATATCGTTATTTACCAAATGCGACATTTAGCGGAACAATTCGTGTTCCCTAAAGTTTGCAATTACTAAATATTATTTCACACAAAATTAAAATCACAAAGCTATAAAAAAATATATTTTTGAATGGTGCTAGATTTCTGTACTCTAATAAAAAAATCGATCTACAGGAGTAGGGCAGCTAGTATTTTTGAAACTGAACAATAATAATGATTGTGTATTTGAGCAAGCAAATTCAAAATAAAGACATGAATTTACCTTTAACAACATTTCAGATTCGTAAGTCATATTATAGTCTTAAACAATATATTACAATACCTATATACAGAAATAAAAAAAATATATACTAGAACAATGAAACTTTAACTAAAAAACCTTAAAAAAATATATAAAAACTAAAATATATTATTAAAAGGAGTCCCTTTAGGCAAGGTTCCGAAGATACTGGGAGCCCCCTTTGAATAGCTAGACTAATTCTTTGCCAGCTCTTCGGTCTCCTGTGATGTCGACTAACCTTTTTGCTAATATTATTATTGTGTCACATTTTATATACTTTGGCACATTTAATATTAGATATGCTAAAATTCGAGCTTTTATATATTAAGCGAAATCGTCGTAATGCCAAAATAAAGTTGAGCCAATATATTTTAGGGTATTTTACATTATAGATCCTAAAATTAGGGCTTTCAATTCTTAGACCAAATTATAATGGTGGCAAAACAATTTTTAGGCGAAACAATAATTGTTCGCTTTAAGTATAGGCCAATACGGTTTGGCCATGTAATATTAGGACTAAAATTTTTAGGCGAACCGAAGGGCACCCTATCAGATATCTTGGGAATGCACTTATACATAGGACTGTGTTTCCAAAGATGTTAAAGAATTATCATTTATCATGACAAGGAAAGGGTTAACATGGACTTTAAATGTGAAAAATCGGTTCATAAACGACGAAGTTATCCGAGAACACACATAAAAAAAATATATGAGTCGAATTGAGAAACCTCCTCCTTTTTAGAAGTCGGTTAAAAAGAGCATACAATATAATTTTAACTAACAATCCGTTAACAAATGCTAACTATGTTTGATTAAATAAAGAGTTTTGCAGAACGTTTTTCGCAAAAGTAAACTTATATAAGTTCAGTTATAGCCCATTATAAACTGTCCCACCGCTGGGCAAGGCAAAGGCCTCCGTCATTGAAATGAAAGTCATCGCTGTTGATAGTGTTTAGCTTGACCGTGCTTGCCAAATAGGTGTTGATTATCACTGATTAGTTATGCACCTATTAAAATAACGCTGTAAATGACGCCTGAGGCCAACACCAAACTTTCTCCTTATTGGTCGATTTTCCAAAAAAAATTAATAATAAAAAATTCTCTTGGTTAGTTCAAAGAATGAATACAAGTTGTCATGTATGTTTTGTTCTGTCTTTGTGGAAACCTACTGATATACGAGTAACTCTGTGCTTTATAATCCACATATTAATTATTTTAACAATCATAAATCAAGAATAACAATAACAAATCAAGCTAACGCTTTACTATGCGTGATATTCCAGCGTATGATGTGTTTATGCGAGTGTGAGTGACGTGGCGGAAAGTACCCAATAACAGACGCATGTTATACCTAAATAAACATTTTGTTGTTTTTTGAAAATGAAGTCATAACTTTATTAAAAATTAACCAATTTTGTAAATTGATTCACGATGTTGTCGTTAATCGCAGTCGCATGTGCTATTGCTTAAGATGTGGTCGATCTAGGATTTTAATCTTCAATCTTATAGGATTAATTTTAAAATTTATAATTTATAGGCTACCCTAGTACGTTAGTGGAACCAAGCTTTAGATGGATAGATAGATAATACTTTTATTGCAACACTATATAATACAAACATGAGCAAAAGAAAAAATAATAATTACGAAGTTACAATTTGGCGGTCTTATCGCTTTCAAGCGATTTCTTCCCGACAACCAGTCAGATGGGGTCTTTAGCTTAGCTCAGCTGGTTTAAGTTTGTAGATATATTTTTGTGACATGCATTATGTCTATTCATTTTTGAGATTACGGTTACGATAGAGCGGACATCATAACCTCTATCAGATAAAAGCTTTAGAATAAATAAAGTCTTATAAAAAAAGATATTTTTTTTTAAACAAAGAATCTCCACTTACCCTGCAATAGTATTTATTTATTTTGTTTATAACAAACAAACACATTTTATAACAGTACAGAGGTAATAACGTTAGACGACCTCCTTGGTCGAGTGGTTTGTACACCGGTTTTCATGGTGTCGCCATCTCTGAGGTCCCGGGTTCGATCCCCGGTCGGGTCAATTTAGAAATTATTGTTTTTCTAAATTGTCTCGGGTCTGGGTGTTTTCTATGTATAATAAGTATATATTTCAGTATTTTAAGTATGTTTATCCGTTGTCTAGTAACCATTTTAACGAGTTTGATAACGGAGCTTCACTTGGGCTAGATAAATGGTGTGAGTGTAGGAAAGTTTATTTATTTATTTTTTTATTTAAAAAAAACTTAATATATATGTTTTTCATTTGCCACAGTTTCCATATAAAATTATTATAACTACTCCGTTAAATACATACTTACTAAAAATATTACTTAGATAAATATAATTAAATAACAAAATCATATTCCCTATACCATAAATAATATCGAAACGGAACACACTTTTTTGTAACCGAAATATCTGCATAAGGGAATGCCAGCAATAAATTTGCACGCTTCATGAAGCAAATCGGATGAGGCAAAATAACTCCGTAGTAGGTAAAGTAATATATATATAGCAGATAAGGTTTCACAACGTTACATAAAGATGTAATGTTGTGAACGTCTAGATTTCTTTTTGTTAAATCAATGGCCTACATTGACAAAAAGAAACCTAGATAATATTCAGAAAAAAAAGTGCGGGAATTCAGTCAGTACCTTTGTTTACTTTGTAAGCGAAAGTGAGACCTATACTATGTTAAGCTCAACGTCATCTAGTCACCCTGTCATTATGTATACGCTGGCGTAGTTTTCGCGCATACTGCGACCTTCTATCTGTACTTACCCCTTTACTAAACCCTCCAAAACCGTTTGATGCGTGGTGCCACGGGTTACGTGGTACTATCGTAATCTAAATCTCCACCGTGATCTTGATCTTCCCACTATCAAAGATTTTATTAAGGACGTTTCCATACGTTACTTTGATAACGCCTCCCACCACCCTAACCGGCTTGTTGTGGTGGCCGCCAACTATAATGTTGGAAGCCTTCTAGACGTCCTAGAAACGTCCTAGATGACCCCGACGATCCTATAACAGTTGCGAACGAACCCCCGCCCAAACCTCTAAATGCCACTACACATTTACAGAATACAATAAACATGCACACTAGTTTAGGTCCAAGATACTGTACTCGTAGAACAAAGGGTACGATGAGCCGATTCACACGCGCTCAATACCAGGTACAGACATGTACCTGGGCGCTTCTCCCAACCGCCACGGCACGGTCAACCCGAGCCGAGATCCGAGCCTTTAGAGGCGCCCTCGGGTTGTTCCGCACCCCGATCCAATCCGAACCCCATCTATAATTTTATCTGATTCTAGCCTTTTTTACAAATAATTTGAAGAATCAGTTAAGGCTAGATAATCTTTATTCACAAATCTGTTTAAACTTTAGAAAACAAAATTGCGTTAATATCTTAACGTTTACATAAATTTTCACTGAAATTATTTATTAACTAGCTGACCCGGCGGACTTCGTACCGCTTTGACAGTTTCCATGACAACAAAAGAAACATTTTTTATTGGAAATTAATTTTTTTTTCACTAATTTCCGTTACTTATTATTTATGTTTCTCACCGTTTAAACCTTCCCTAAACTTCCACAAATATTTCAAAATCAAAATTAGCCAAATCGGTCCAGCCATTCTCGAGTTTTAGCCACTCAAACGAACAGCAATTGATTTTTATATAAATAGATGATACTAACACTTATTCTAAATAGCTGTTGCCCGCGACTTCGTCCGCGTGAGCTAAAGGCTGTAGTCTGTACAGTTTAATTTTTATGTAGGTATCTATTTAAGCTTATTAGGGTATAATAAAATTATATGCATCGGAAATTTAGAAAATTGACATCTACTCACTCTTAATATCCTTTCAGCTGGGAATGCTGAGATAGACAAAGACAATCGATCTCCATTTAGTGTGGTTCTGGCATCCTTCATGTGCCTCCTTTACGTTCATCATTATTTTCATACATTATCTCTTATTCTTTCGACTATCATCTCTGCCATGTACATACATATATTCAGTTTGAAGCACAGAATCGTCCCGTTCATACAGATTCTCACTCAGTTTCCCGTTTCAATTATCCCTCCACATACATTCAGTATACAACACCGTTTCTCGGTGGGTTGCGCGTATTTGCTACGTCATACAAACCTGAAATGGGTTTACTGACGCTCAATTATATGTAATAAAATTGGTATTTTACAGCTCAGGTACTCGTCCGGAGTCGTCCTAGGCACTGGTGTATCTTAGCTAAGATGTGTCTACTTTTATACTGTCCAACCACGGACTTCAAAATTTTTTTTGCCTTGTCCACCGAAGCTGGATTCGGTCCAGGATTATTGGTTGTCGGCCATAAGGCACAAAAAACTATTTACCAACTATGTTCTTATTCGTAAATACAAAATATCAATAAATTGAGAACTGTAATGAATTATATTATTGTCTAATAAGTAATACAGTATAGTATTTTATGTTACAAACTTGCGATAAATTTAGGTTTAAAGATATTTATTCCCATAAAAACAATAAAGTTCATTTACAATTCTTTTTTTTCTGCTGAGTAACTTACTGCGAACGGACGTCTCCAGATTAGTTTCATTTATATTTGATTTTATTTTCGGGTTTTAAAAGTGACTCAGGGCTTCGCCCCGCCGTACAGTGACTTCGTTGAGTTTGTTCTGGAGCTCCAACGAAAAAAACACTTTTTGAGTTGTGCGCGCGCTGCGGGATTTGAACTCGTTCTCGCTGGGTGAGTGCCGGCGGAGCCGACGAGTTATCCGCTAGACCACAGGCACTGGGCGCATTGCGGCCGAAATTAGCGGACCGTATCTACGCTCGGCTGACGTCACCGGGGCGCACTGTTGGAGGGTGGAACGCGTGAGTGAGAAACAATACTAAACTTGCAGTTGCTGTCCCTTTTGCGCTACGCTGGTGCTTGCCGCGAACTGTCATCGAGCTTTTTATCCCTGCTTCAACTTTATACATTGCGGAGCATAATGAATTGCAACGCTTGTAATAATAAAGTGTTGAATATAAAGGAGTCTATGAAATGTCGACTATGTCTCGGTAAATTTCACTATCAATGTCTAAGTATAGAAAAAAAAACATTTATTGCATTTACTAAGGAACAATTGTCGTTTTGGATTTGCCCAACATGCAGTAACGTCACACGGCGTGCAAAATCGAACGATAATACTCCTGTACGACGGAGCAATTTGATACCGAGTAACGACGACCTTTTGAATATGTCATGCGACGTAGCAGACCAAAGCACGTCCGCTTCTCTTCCGTCCCCCCCTCAGGTTGTTGAGTCGCTTTCAGCTAATTTTACTACTAATCAAGAGGTAACTATGGATAAAATCAGCGCTCTTCTAGATCAGAAGCTTAGCTCCACTTTGACGGTTCTCATGGAGAACTTCCGTAAAGCACTAAGAGATGACGTCAAAGAAATGGTTGAGAACGAAATAGGAGGTGCGATTAAAAATGTCAAGGATGACTTTACCGTTACTACGGACTTTATCTGCGCTGAACAGAAGGACTTGCGGTTGGACATTGACAAAAGTGCCAACACCATAAAAAACCTCGAGAGCGAGAAAGCTAGACTTCAAGCTGAAATAGATAGACTCAACACTCGTCTTGCTGGTATAGAAAAAATATCACGTAATTGTAATATAGAATTACAAGCTGTACCTGAACGTAAAAATGAAAATGTTCTGTTGATGCTCAAGAAGCTTTGTGATGTGGTGAAGGTCCCTATGGAGGACGGGAATATCAATGCATGCCGTAGAGTGGCAAAGCTTAACACGGCCTCTGGCCGACCACGTAACATTGTGGTTACTTTCACTACTCCGCGTATTAGAGACTTGGTGTTATCTGCGACTCACCGATATAATAAAGCACACTCCGGTCGTGGACTGAGCTCTTCAGACTTGGACGTTTCAGGCGAACCGTGTAGAATTTATGTCACGGAGCATTTGTCCCCGGAACAAAAAACGTTACATGCGGCGGCGAGGAGGGCGGCTAAGGAGCGTGGATTCAAGTATGTGTGGATAAAGTATGGACAGATATATATGCGCAAGGATGAAGGGGCTGGTGCTATACTGATTAAGAACTTGGATTTTCTTGATAAGATACAATAGTGACAGTTATAGATTATTATTATTTTTAATTATTATTATTTCTTATCTACATTCAGTTTTATATATTTGGTTAGTTTTTTTTTTAAATTAATAATGTTTAGTATTTTTTATCAAAATTTAGGTAGAGCTAGATCGAAAACTAAAGATATATATTTAAACCTGTTAAACACTAATTATGACATTGTTTGTTTGACTGAGACAAATTTTGATAGTAGTGTTTTCGATAAAGAATCGATCGATAACCGATACAATGTTTATAGACGGGACCGCGAAAACACATGCTCTAAAAAACAAGGAGGGGGAGGTGTTCTTATAGCTGTTAAAAATTATGTTAATGTTCTACGTCAGTCATCTTGGGAGAGCAGGGTTGAGGATGTGTGGCTTACTATCTTATCCAGTAAGTATGGTGAGCCGTCTTTACATATTTGCCTTTGTTATTTACTACCTGACTTGCCAATGGAGGATCTCGTGACTTTCCATCGTAATACTCAAAGGGTAATACTTAACTCTGGCTTTGGAGATCATTTTCTTGTACTTGGAGATTTTAATACTGCGAATGTGTCCTGGGTCAAACAGGGAGAGTCAGTCTTCTTCACACCAATGAATCCTCAGGATGGCAAAGCTGTTTTGCTCTTGGAGACGATGCATACCTGTAACCTGGTTCAGTATAATACCATTCCCAATAAAAATAACCGGTATCTAGATCTTGTCCTTTCTACTCTGCCTTGTGGCTCAGCCAATGTACTGGAAACTGAACCTTTATGTCGTTTGGATGGTCACCATCTGGCATATCGCGTGGAAGTTGCTAAGTATAATTCAGATAAACTATTAAAACCTAAGTTTAAAAACCGTTACAACTTCAACCGGTGCAATTATGACATTCTGAAATCTGAATTGCAACTTGCTAACTGGGAGGAGCTGCTTTCATCAGACGATATTAATGAATGTGTAGACGTATTTTATGATAAAATAAATCAGATTATTTCGAAGAACACGCCACTTACAAGAAACACGTCTAATAAATACCCCATTTGGTACAGTCGGGCTTTAATTCGCTGTATAAATGAAAAAAATAAATATCATAAGCGCTTCAAAAAATTTTCCAACCCCCGAGACTATGATACCTTCTCTTTGCTGCGGAGTAGATGCAAATCTCTAATTGCAAATTGTTATAAAACTTTTCTGTCTTCAGTAGAAGAGTCCTTGTGCGATGATCCTAAAGTGTTCTGGCGGTATGTCAATGACAGGAAAGGTGGTTCTGCTATACCACACACTATGACTTTTAATAATAAAACTTACTCAGATGGTCAAAGCGTTTGCGAACTTTTTTCTGAATACTTTGGATCAGTTTTTGATCTGCCTTCTAGCCCACAATCTCTCAAGCTGAGCAATATGCCCCGAGCTAGTAACCAGTCTTTACACAACATTAAAATAAGTCAACGTGAAATTTACCTTAAAATAAAACGGTTAGACGTGCGGAAGGGTCCAGGTCCTGACGAGATCCCACCGAAATTTATAAAAAATTGCTCAGAAGAGCTATCTATCCCGTTAGCTATCCTGTTCAACAAGTCTTTAGCGTCCGGCATTTTTCCTTTGCGTTGGAAGATTGCTCATATTATCCCGATATTCAAATCTGGGGACAAAGCATCATGTACTAACTATCGGCCAATTAGTATTTTATCTTGTATCGCTAAGCTATTTGAATCTCTTACTTATACTTCACTTTATCATCACTTAAGTAGGTTTATATCAGACAAGCAACACGGATTCGTCAGAAAAAGATCTACGTTAAGTAACCTTTTAGAGTTTAAAAACTACCTGTGTCAAGTATTTGCTGCTGGAGGTCAGGTCGATGCAATTTATCTGGACTTCAGTAAGGCTTTTGACAAGGTCAATCATTGTCTGCTCAGTCTTAAACTTGAACACTATGGCATTCATGGGTGTCTGCTTAGGTGGATTATTTCTTATTTGAGTAAACGGACTCAGCTTGTTACAGTCAAGGGTTTTTCATCGTCGTCTGTTCATGTTTATTCAGGCGTTCCGCAGGGGTCCCATCTTGGTCCACTTCTGTTTGTCGTTTTTATAAATGACTTGGTCAGCCGCTTATCCTGTACCTCTCTTCTGTACGCAGACGATCTCAAAGTTTTTGCTGATGTCAAGAACTTAGCTCAGCGCTTGGCACTTCAAAATGACCTAAGAATTATTTCTGACTGGTGCTTAGCCAACAAAATGAGTCTTAATGTGCAAAAGTGCTGTGTTATCTCATTTACAAGAAAGAAAAATAGGCTACACAACGAATACTATATGTAGGGTCAATTGTTGAACAGAAAGGACATAGTAAGAGATCTAGGAGTTCTTTTTGATGAGCAATTAAGTTTTCGTCCTCATTACTTGTACATCACAAAGAAGGCTAATAAACTCTTGGGATTTATAATCAGATCAACTAAAGATTTTAAGAAACCTTACAGTATATTGTGCCTTTTCTTTAGTTTAGTCAGAAGTGTACTAGAATATTGCTGTCCGATTTGGTCCCCTTACTTTAATATTCACGTTAATGCGATAGAGGGAGTGCAAAGACGCTGCTTGAAATATGTCACGCGTAAATATAATTTTGGTCGATCGCTTAATAGCTACCGTGACAGGCTGTCTAAATTTAGTATGATTTCATTGCAAGTTCGCCGGAAAAGATACGATCTCATTTGTCTTCACAAAGTTCTGCATTCTTTCATTGATTCACCTGGTTTGCTCTCCTTGATTGACATTAACACCAGGCATAGGTCACGTTGTCCGAATGCTTTCTTGATTCAGGCTTTTAAAAACAATACGTCCTTTTATAATCCTATTGTAAGAATGTGCCGCACTTATAACGAATTAGTTCGTGTTCATAACGATATAGACGTATTTAACAATGGATTCTCACAGTACAAAAGGGTAATTTCAGCCATATTTAATGACGAAACATCCTCAACCCCGCTTATTACATAAATATCCGTATAAATAAATAAAAAATTGTTAATGAATATTGTATAAGTTAAGTTAAGTTATACAAAATTGTTCTGTAAGTTTAAATGATTGCATGCTGTGTACACTCAATTTAGATTATTGTCTTGTCTTATTATGTGGAAAATGTTTTTATGTTTTTGTAATGACATTAATCTGTCAGTGTACCGTTCATAAATAAATAAATAAATAAATAAACAATGAGATTAACAAAAAAGCTTAATATTAACTTATTTAATCTACGCGCAGCGCAACTGCATTCTTAAAATTAAACGTAAACATGAATAGGCCAACAGTCACAAATCAGCTGTGTTCCGAACGGATCACAGGACAGCACACTTTTTTTGCAACAATCATTATTTATTACCTACTACGCACGAAACCGGTCTTGGGTCCGCAGCAAGCACTCGGCACGGCGCACACAATAGACGCAGCCGAGACAACTACTAAGGGATGCATTGAGTCGCCCGATTGACGTTATACGTTATTTATTTTTACTTTGTAATTTTAATGTTTTTTATTTTTTTTTTTTATTGTGTAACTATTATTCATATTTATTCTTACATGTTTAATTATTTTGGCTATGATTTTAGGTAACTTAAAGGTAATAATTTGTTTTTTTTTTTTGATTTACTTGTTAGTACAGAATAATACTGAATAGTACTGAATTTTATAAAATTGCCCATATATATTTTTTTTTAATTTTATTTCCTGTGATTTACTCTATTATATTTTTGCCATTAGTTTAAATTTAAATTTAACTAATTTTTCTTTTATTTTTTTTTTTTCATTTAGGTGTTTTAACAATTCTCTAATGAAGTGTGCTTTGAGTTTTTTTTTATATGTGTATATACTTTTGCATTCTTTGATTTCCTCGGGTAATTTGTTATAAAACTGTACTCCCTCATAGATGATATTCTTTTTTCCGTAGTTAAGGGTTCTGGGTAATGGAAGGTATAGTTTGTTCTTATTTCTTAAGTTATGCGTGTATTGTCTATTAGCTATGGTAGTATTACAGTGGATTGCATTTGATGTTATCTTTTTTATTAAAATACATGTACTATATTTGTATAATTGGGAAATATTAAATAATTTAGTATTTTTATATACAGTTTCTGTAGGGGTAAGTATATTTAAATGAAATAAAACTTTTATTATTTTATTTTGAATGACCTGCAAGTCGTTAAGAGTAGTTCCAGAAGCTGATCCCCAAATCTCGATTAAATATTGGAGGTGTGATTTAACTAATGCATCATACAACATAATGCGAAATTTGTGGGGTATACAATTAGATGCCTTGCGCAAAGAACCCAAAACTGGCTGCAACTTATTCCTAATATGCTCAACATGCACTTTCCATGTAAGCTTGTCGTCCAACCATAAGCCTAGATATTTTTCTTGGGTGGACCAGTGTATTATTGTGTTATTAATGGTCAAAGGTGGGTGATCTGATAGTTTTTTGTTTTTTGCGGCAAATATAATGAATGAAGTTTTAGAGACGTTTATCGTTAGTAAATTATGTAAAAACCACATGTTGAGCAGATCAAGATCATTTTGAGCTTCGGTAATTATATCGTTTAGAGAATGGCCAAAATAAAAAAGACAAGTGTCGTCAGCATACATAGTCAAGTGACCAGTCAAACCTACATTAGTGATGTTGTTTACATAGATAAGAAACAACAAAGGTCCCATTATAGAGCCTTGCGGTATACCAAAGTTAATTCTTTGAGGATTACTTTTTGAGACTCCTATTTTAACAACTTGTTGTCTATTATCGAGATACGATTTTAATATTTTTAAGGCTAGTCAAGATATATCTATGTTATTTAACTTTTGTAATAATTTTGAATGGCTTAGCGAATCGAAAGCTTTTTTAAATCAATAAATATACCTAATGCAATGTGTTTCTTATCAATATTTGTTTTTATTTTAGTTATTAAGTCTGTAGTGGCCGAAAGTGTATTAGACTTTGGTCGAAATCCATATTGTTGTTTATTTAGAAATTCTTTTTGATTGAGGTAAGCAAATAGTCTATTATAGAGGATGCGTTCAAATATTTTAGATATAACCGGAAGAACCGAGATAGGCCTATAATTGCTGGGGTCTGTTTTAGATCCGGATTTGTAAATAGGACTTAATTTAGCAATTTTTAACGAGTCAGGAAAGTTGCCTTCTAGTAAAGATTTGTTAATGGAGTTAGACAAACCCTCGGATATACTTTCTTTTAGGCATTTAATCGCCTTTGTGCTAATACCATCTATCCCGGTACTCGAGCAATTGTCTAAGCCGTCGATTATTTTTATGACCTCATCCCTATTACTAGGTTCGAATTGAGACAATGTCACAGTGTGTGTATAGTCATTTCTATACATTAGAGTATGCATGGAGCTTACATGATATTTATAGGGTATTTTATTTGCCAAGTCACTGCCTACTGTAGAGAAGAAGACATTAAAACTCTCACAAACTTTACTACCATCAGTTATCGGGATTGAGTCTATTACTAGCTTAGGAACAATGCAGGTATCTTGTATTTTATTTCTTGCCAAAGTATTAATTAGATCCCAAATCTTTTTTGAATTATTTTGACAATTATAAAAATATTTTTTCTTAACTGTTTTTATTTGTAGTTTAACTTTAGTCTGTTGCTCTTGAAATTTTTGTAAAAGGTCTTTATTACCTTCATCTGTCTTCGAGTTCTGCCATAAATGATTTCTTTTATTTATATTATCTAGTATATTGCTATTGACCCAGTCTTCTTGCGGAGCATTTAAAATTTTCGTCTTTGATACTTTATTCTTATTTATGCAGTGATTTATACTTTGTTCTAGACACTTAAAATTATTGTTATTCTTTTCAAAATCTGTTATTAATCCATCACTGTGTAACCCTTCATAGTCTATAGCTTCGTATTGTAAGCGTCTATTTGTATGTGGCTCCATTTTAGAAATTTGAAAGAATATTTGTTTGTGGTCTGAGAGCGGTGTATCTAGTAAAGAAAAGTTGAAAGTATGTTTGGTTATATTAGTACACACGTGATCCAAGATTGTATTCGTCGTGCTGGTTACGCGTGTGGCATATTCCTTGGTTATTTTGTTTAATATGACATAGCCCAATACATTTATAGTATGTAGATATTTCTTATATGTATTATCCTTGCTCAGCAAATCTATATTAAAATCTCCGAAAACTATACATCTTTTCCTCTTCTCCAGTTGAGAACAATATATATCTAAAAAATTGTTTGTGTTGGTGTCTGGTGGCTTGTAGATAAGTCCAATATTAAGCGATAGCTTGTCTATTTTTAACCATAAATAGTGATTTCCATTTTCGACTAAGTCGTCAGTCACCTCATATTTAATTGTGTACGAAAGATAGATGGAGACTCCACCCCCTGCGCTGTGCGGTCTGTAGTTAAAAATATGTTTATAACCGGGTAGATTGTATAATTGGGCATCATGATCTAATTTTATCCAGGTCTCGGTTAACACTA
Organism: Eudonia lacustrata; assembly: GCA_947562085.1. Taxonomy (NCBI): domain Eukaryota; kingdom Metazoa; phylum Arthropoda; class Insecta; order Lepidoptera; family Crambidae; genus Eudonia; species Eudonia lacustrata. Next base: position 17,554,322 of record OX387342.1, on the reverse strand, counting down.
TTATGTGCGTAGTGGTAGGTATTGCTTTCAGGATGCATTTTAATTCGTCGTACTTTCCCTGAGATCGAATACTGCGAATATTAGCGTAGAAAAATCTTAATGATGACGGGACAGCCAGAATGGTCTTACAATTATTAGAAGTGAAATAACTTGTACACGTATTTGATTTATTACTATTTTTTATACAATTGTGCTGCGTAATTAGTTTTTTTGTTTTTTTATAATTTTGGGCTTATTTTTAATATATTTAATCGAAAGGTCATGTTCTCCACTGTTTTCTCGTTCTTTTAGTTCATCCTTCAATGACTGCAAGTAGTTTTTCTGGGCTGGTGTTTGATCCGAGTATATCAAGATATTATCTGGCAGTTTGGATTTATTACGCAACAGTTGTTTCGGTGTATAATTGTTATCAAAACATACCTTCACGGGGCGATTTTTTTCGGGGTTATACTTCCCTAATCTCATAAGGTTAATTGGTTTCGAGCAGTTTTCATACACCATTGTGGTAATTTTTGTCACCATGTCATCATCGTATTTTCGTCTTATCGCAAAATTTTTATCATTTGTTTCTTTTATACCCACAATAATTATATTTTTCTCGCGGTCACTCCGGTCTTTGAGTTCTGAGATGATGTCTTCGTCATTTGAGAACGGTAATTTCAATGCTGGATTGCCGGGGGATGGAGAGCTGGATTGTTGTTTTTTTATTATTAGATTGATGTCACTTTCAATTATTGCAATTCGATCTTGTGTTTTTGTATTTTCAGACTGGATCGCTTGAATTTCACAGCAAATTTTGTTCATGTTATCTGTCAAGTTGTTTGTTACAGATTTCACTATTTTAATTTCTTCTTTTACCTCGGTAATTTCCTGTCGTATTTGATTCAAGTGTTCTATCTGGGTTTTGCCAAATTCTTGCAAAAAATTCATGATTTCCGAACGAAACTCCAACAAGTCTTTCTTGTAGTCATGTTCGTGGCTACGGTCTTTTCGCTTTCTGGAGATCGTATTGATATTTACTTCCTCATTTTCTTGATCGTAGTTAAATGTAGATAAGTTGGGAACCGAGCCGCCCACGCTCCCGCTTCCGCTTATCACTGAAGTATTAGGCGGTGTCCTTTGCATGTTGATTGGTAACGCCATACGCACACAGTCTCAGGACGCTACCGCAATCAGTAAGAGCGAGCGAGACAATTATCAGCTATCTCAATTGTCAGGTTGGTCTCCGCAGAGTTAAGTTGACTTAAGTAGAAGCAGTAGAACTGTTAAACTGAGTCTTATTCTTTCACTGTAAGTTACACTTTTGATTGACGAGTAAACACCAATTTTCGATAATATTTTAGTAAATTACTGCACACGTCCGTTCGCTGCAGTGCGCGCGCGCGATCTATTGTTTTCACATACTTTTATTTATTTTAGAAGGTGTTCGAAGTGACCACCGTTTTTTTCAATACAATATTCAACACGTTTAGGTAACGATTTTACAATTACAAAACCAGCAAAGAGGTACAAACAACCATAGAGACAATTTTACATGCCTGAACTTATTGAATGTAACGGTGGTCAATTCGAACACCTACTAAAATAAACAAAAGTACGTGAAAACAATGCATTTTATTCATTTTAGACATCATGTTTCAAAGAGCTATTTACTGCTTAAGACCTACACAATCGATATCTAAATAGAAATACTATAAGTTTATTTTTTTCAAAACAACCGGGTTCGATTCCCGAGCTGAGTACAGGTTTTCTTTAAATGTATGAATGCAGTTTTTCTTCTTATTAAAATCGATGACATGGTTCCTAAGGACAGATCTTCGTATGTCTTATAGTTTCAGACTTTCCCATACTGACCGATTTAAATGAGACACCCTGTATTTTCGAGTCATTATGTAGCCTATATGTTTCTCCGGATTTTTCTTAGCATTTTGGTGAAAACCGGATCAAAATCCGTTCAGTAGTTCTCGAGTTTATCGACTTCAAACAAACAAACAAACAAACAAACAATTTTTTTTTAAACTATTCTATCATGTTCCGTAAGTGATTTTAAGGCAACCTGTGTAATTTTTTTTTATATATTGCATTTACAGATTTTTTTATCCCTACGTTCTTATTATATGTATAGATACTAATACATACTACTAATGACCGATTTTTAATTGAAAAACCATGATAATATCTTTTTATCTTTTATTTATTTATTTATTCTAAGGTACACTAAGAGTTAAAAATCAATGATATTGGCCTATCATAGACGTTCTCCATGAGGGCACCCACCTGAATTACCACCGTCTGTGGATTAAATTATTGGTTTAATAAAATTATCCAATCGATAATTATTATTATCGATTATTATTATTGTTGTGTTCCGGCAGCTAGAGATAAGATAGCCAGTACCTCACTAGTTGAGGATCTCGGGTGAAGTGCGCTTCCATTATTGGCCTTATTATCACTTAACATCAGGTGAGATCAAGGCACTGTGCTTATCCGTCAATATAAAATATATATTCACATACCTATCCTGTTTGGTACATTAATGCTCTTATAAAATTAATTAAGGAAAAGGCAAAATTTCATAGGCTTTGGAAGAAATATGGTAATCAGGATGACTATAGTACATTCTCGATATTACGTGCGCGGTTGAAAAAAATGGAGCCGAAATGTTACTCATCTTATGTTAGTTTTTCTGAAGAAAAAATAAAATTGGCACCTAAACTTTTTTGGAAATATGTAAAATCTAAAAGGAAAAATCAATCTAGCTATCCTAATCTAATGCAATATAATAATAGTTCTCTAAATAATCAACATGATATTTGTAACGCCTTCAATGATTATTTCTGTAGAAATTTTAGCCAACCTTTACATAATTATACTGAATTTTCTGAGAATTGCGCCCCATGCTATGACGTCATTAGTGACATAGATATCTCGGCAGCAGACATGAGTAAATTACTTGGAAATCTTGATTGCTCAAAAGGGGCTGGTTGCGATGAGATTCCTGCTTATTTCTTTTATAAATGTTCGAATTCACTAGCGGGCCCTATCACTATATTATTTAATAGATGTTTTAATGAAGGATACTTTCCTAAAATCTGGAAAACGGCTAACATTGTGCCAGTTCATAAAAAGGGAACCAAAACTGCTATCGAGAACTATAGGCCAATATCAATCCTCAATGTGCTCAGTAAGTTGATGGAGAGAGTGGTTCACCTTCGCATATATCCGTTTATCATTCGACACATTCCTTTGCAGCAACATGGTTTTGTGCGTGGCCGCTCGACGAACACAAATCTATCAATTTTTGTTAATGATGTACTCTGCGGGATGGATAGTGGCTATCAAATAGACGTCATATACACTGATTTTGAAAAGGCGTTTGACCGCGTAGATCATATTATCCTTCTACGTAAGCTCCAAGAGTTGGGAATTCGTGGAAGTCTTCTTCGTTGGGTTGAATCGTATCTACGGAATCGTTCACAAGCTGTAGTTGTGGCTGGACATCGCTCTGACTTCGTGCAAGTCCCGTCTGGAGTCCCTCAGGGCTCAATCTTGGGGCCTTTGTTGTACGCATCGTATTTATATGATGTGGGAAACTGTTTTCGATTTGCTAAATTCCTGATGTATGCGGATGATACAAAGATTTATGCACATATAAAAACTATTGAAGATGCTATGAAGCTTCAAGGTGATCTAAATCAGTTGTGCAAATATTATCATGATAATCGTATCGGAGTGAACGTTGCTAAATGTTTTCAGATTAGTTTCACACGTAAAAGAAACATACTAACTCACCAGTACAGTCTTGATAACGTGCCTTTAAAACGCACTAACGTCACTAAAGATCTAGGGGTCATTTTTGACTCCAAAATGTTGATGTCAGATCACATAAATGCTATGGTCACCAAAGCGTACAAGAATTTGGGTTTTGTCTTGCGTGTCAGTCGTCCCTTTTCGGATGCTGATTGCATTAAGGTCTTATACTTTTCATACGTCCGCAGTATTTTAGAATACTGCAGTAACGTGTGGAACCCTAATTACATGATATATATCGAATCAATTGAACGTTTACAATGTAGGTTTATAAAAGCATTAAATTATCGGACTCAGCACAAGGAAATCAACTACGAGGAATCGTGTACGTTTCATAAGATAATGCAGCTCAAAGATCGCCGTACTCTCCTTGAGATGTTGTACTTACACGATGTCTGTAATGATAAGATTGATTGTTCTGAGTTATTATCTCTCTTTCTGCAAATTAGAACACCGACAAAGCGCACTAGACATACCCCTCTTTTTCATGTACCACTTAGCCACTCTAACTACGCTCAAAATTCAATTATTTACCGTTCACTTAATAGTTATAACAAAACTTTCTCGTATGTCGATATTTTTCACCTTAGTAAACCATCTTTTAAAAAACAAATTTCAACTATATTAGTAAATTCATAGGCTCACACTACACACCTACAATTCACACTAAGACTTCTGAATTGCCCCTGCCTGTCGGGCAGATGATAAAGAGCACCCACAAGCATATTATACGCACATCCATGCACTCTCATGCACCACATCTAATATAAATTTTTAAAACACACACACACACACACACACACACACACACACACACACACACACACACACACACACACACACACACACACACACATACACACACACACATACACACACACACACACACACATACCACATACTGCTCGGTGCGTACCACTGTTTGCTGTTAAATTTAAATTTAAACTAATTAATTTATTTGTTTTGTAAATTGTTTTTGCTTTTTCTAAATTATTGTGTTATCTGTCTGTTTTGCTTTCACTTTCGCTTAAGCGACATATTAAATATATTGTGTTACAAAGTAAGAATCTGTAATTGGCAGTAGGTTAAGTATACTATGTAATAATTTAGTTTATAAAGTGCTGTTGATTCTATGTTCATAAATAAAAAAAAAAAAAAAAAAAAAAAAAATATATATATATATATTTTTTTTTTATATTTTTTGCCTATATTTTTTGCGTTCAGCGCATTTAATCAGTTTCAATATTTTACGTAGGCAAGAGTAAATAAGCCGTTGGCAATAACGTTATTATTTTTCCTCTAATACAATTCTTGTTCTGTTTAAATAGAACATGAACGAAGCACCAGTGCCAGAGTCATATTCCTGTGTTTGAACTTGTTATTAAATTTACCCTATTTAGTTTAATAACGTTAATACAGCCCATTGTCGGTAAACTCTGAACGGACTATGGAATAATTATTATGCTATGTCAATACATGTTTTGACTTTGAATTTTAAGAAGTACGGAAACCATAAAGAAAACGGCAAATGTAAAAATATTGTTCTGAATATGAACTGTGACGATGCACTATAGAATGACTACTATGCTTTGTGAAATAAAAATGCTTTTAATTTAAATTATAAGGAGAGTATACAACCGGGTATATAAACTGCAGTTTTTTTTCTAGTATTTCCAAAGTCTATTTTACAGGACAGGATATGACGCCGCGGGACAAAGCATGACGTCTTTTCATATTGTGCTTACCATAACATTGAGAACTGTGTTTACTCATTTAAAATTCGAATTGAGTGTAATATCTCATTTGGAAAGTTTCCCTAACTAATGGTAGCAAAGCCGTGAAATGTTAAATGAAGACTCTGATAAAACTTCTCTTTGAAAACGTCCAATTGGCACTGCGCAGACGAAGCGGTGAGTAAGAGAGAATTTATAAAATTTAATTAAATCGCGAAGCTTACTTCGATGGAATTCGTTAGAGCTACCATAGTGGTACTACTAAGCTCACCCGTAGAAGGAAAAGTATAACTACAGCTCTACAGCTCTCTTAGCAAACTAATTCCAGAAGAGGAAACAATTTCTGAAATAAAACACCATACGGATCTGCCCACTTTTATTTTACATTTTATTAAAGTCTATCTAGTTTTGGACAACTCGCAAACCACTAGAAAGAGACAAAGCGACTGTGCGGCCAATACCTGTCTTTATGTAGGTACATTGAAGAATAATTCATCCGCTATCCGCAACTTGCTAGCCTGTGTCGGACCTGAGCCAATCATATTCCATAAAGAACCGACCGCTTCATCTCTCTCACCAATCGGCCATGACCTAAATTCAAAATTCAAAATCATTTATTCAGTTTAGGCTACAAGTAGCTCTTGTGAATGTCACTATGCCATGACCTAACCGATGACTAAGACTTCTGTAATAAGACATGCAATAAACTAAATATTATTTTCCTGCCGCGTTACAAGATGGTTGTTGCATTGTATAAACTGAAAATCTGTCTTCCTTGCCCATATCCGCATTAACGGATAACGGGCCCATTGACTGATGTAAATCATCAAAGCGAAGATGAGCAGAGATGTGTCGTTACCAACCAATAAGCGGTTAAGAGATTGGTAAAAACTACAGATTATATTATTTTTGAATTTTGGATTTGCACACTACTATATATTTTTTCTAGTAAAATTTTATCTTAAAAACCAAGGATCTGTCCTCCCTGCCCAATGCCCATCTTTGGTGCACAGCGAGCCTTATTGGTTGATGACGTAGGTACGACTAACACATGGAAACAGGATTAATAGACCACGGTATCCGTCGCACAACGGCTTCCCCTTATGATCGTGTGTTGCCAACTTTTAATTTATCGGCTGGAGCGACCGATTTATCGCTTTGTCTTGCTCAGAAAGTTGTTGGGTGCGCGCCAGGTCTCAGCGTCGCGCGCGGCAACTTAGCCGAAACTTCATGTATTAATCCTGAAAGGAGGTTCAAAACAACAGGTTACATTGTTCGGTGAGGGCAAATATGAAGGAGTAGTTTTTGTTTGCTTTGCGCAGAAGTCGTGTACGACTGATAGTGTTTTCGTCGCTGGCACGACTGAGCTTGGTGAATAATATGGTAGCGGCAAATATTATTTTTATCTTATTGTCTTTACCTTGCCTGTGTCGGTCCTTGTCCTTAGTAAACAACGAATGTTATACGTAAGCTTGTGGTTTGTGAGAATGAATAACCTAGTTTCTATTATTATTATAGCCTCTATACCATCGTTGGACCTATTTAGTTCCCTCAATACAAATAGTTTGGTTTTATTAGAATAAAATAAATTTAGTATATTTATTTGATAAAACTCATTCTGTTGACACAGCCAATAACAATATCGCTAACAATACAAAACAAAAGCAAAAAGAAATAGTAGTAGTTTTAATTATTTATTACAGGTTGGTAATTTACCTTCGCCTGCGGTTTAGTGGTCAGATGGACCTTAGACCCAATTGTTCTAAAGAGTCCCATAGAGTATGTTGTACCTACTTGATTTGGTTGTAGACAGGACCCGTTTTAGATCTGCCTTCCTATCTACCACCATCCACCACCAGAGACGGACAGTAAGAGCTACTACGCAGTTCCTTGGTAGTTGCCAGGTCTGGGTGAAGAGCGTTTGCACATTCTGACACAATATTTAAATATTCTTTATTGCACAAAAAAACAATATTATTATATGTATATAAATTAGGTACTTCTCCGCTATAGGATATTAAAAACAAAGTATTTTACATAAAAACACACACATTTCATAAAATATGCAGTTTCGGAAACGCACATTTTTATGTTATTGACGCTCGACGAGAATCACTTGATCTTCCATCAATCGGCCTGGTGTGGTCAATAGACGCTTGCTACACAAAGGGTCACTCACGCGTTGCCTACAACTTATACTTACTTACTAGTGGTCGCCCAGTGGTTGAAATTCGACCGTAATTTTATTAAGGCTGCACGGATTGTATCCTTAGCAATAAAAAATTATAAGATACAATATGAGTTTGGATTGGCATTGACAGATTTCGGCCGCTCCTCTTCCATTTTTGAAAGTTTTGAAAAGAGTTTAAATACGTGTGTGTCAAATACATGGTAGTGTGTGTAATTTTTATTTTATTGATTTAATGTATTTTTTATGCATAATTTAAAAAATTAACATTCTACTCCTTCTCTACAGACTGTCTTATTTAAATCGGTCAGTATGCGAAAGTCTGAAACTATAAGACATAAGAAGATCTGTTCTTAGGAACCATATCATCTATTTTAATAAGAAGAAAAACTGCATTCATACATTTAAAAAAAACCTGTACTCAGCTCGGGAATCGAATCCGGTTGTTTTGAAAAAAATAAACTTACACTATTTCTATTTAGATATCGATTGTGTAGGTCTTAAGCAGTAAATGGCTCTATGAAACATGATGTCTAATATTTTAATTTATTTTAGTAGGTGTTCGAAGTGACCGATCGATCCGATGACCGGACCTTGCGAAAGTTGCTTAACCTCAGCATTCGCAAACCGGGCGCGGTAATCACTGCGCCATCGAGCTCGTCTCAAACCAGAATACAGAACAAACGCTGCTTGGCAACTATAATAAATTCACGTGATACGGACACAGGACTGCCGTAAAAAGCCAATCTCAACTGGTGTAGTTATTGCAAAATCTTAATTTACACAACACAGAGTACACAATTTGTCTCTTTGCCTCAGTAAAGAAAAGCTGCTGGCGTCGCGCCAACACCTGGACACATGTGCTAACTTAGCCCACAACGTATATATTACTAACACAGAATTGTTATAACCGACAACAGGTTATTTCTGTCCGTCTGAAAATATAAGTATAATAAGTATAGAATAAGATACATTATAGATATTTATACAAAACAACGTGGCATACTTTGTAAACTGAAATTTAGAAATAAAGTATCTTATAGGTACTGATTGTCAATATACACAACATATACATAGAATTATAGCAAGTATACCACCACCGTGAGTAACATACGATTTGCCAATGTATACGTAAGTATATAACAAATAAACAAGTTCTATTATTAAACATCCCCTGTGTGGTGCCGGGGATAAAGAATTGCACCACCCCATCTCTTCCCGTGGGTGTCGTAAAAGCCGACTAAGGGACCATTCCAGAGGATGGGCAGCAGCATCTCTCTGAAGTTACCCTCAACCTACTGCGATCGCCAACCCGCCTGCCAAGCGTGGCGATTACGGCAAATACCCCTCATATCCTTGGGGGAGGCCTTTGTCCAGCAGTGGACGTCTTTTGGCTGAGATGATGGTGATGATGATTATTAAACAGGCTGACTGATCCTATAAATACTCGTATAGAAATCGTAAGACGACCTCTTATTAGGACGAAATCTATAAAAACTATAACCAACAAATGAAAACAGTGATTTAAATTATTATTTTATTTGTTTTCTTTATTTAAGGACCACTAAAAGATTTTTTTTTTTTTGAGAGAGATTGTTTATTGTCTAACGGCATTTTCAGCGTCACCGGGGTTTTTGGGGGCGGCGAGGTACGTAAAGGGTACCTCAAGCCGTGTTGAAACGAATCATCTTCGGAGGATTTCTAGAGGGAACGGCATCGCACACTTAAAAGTGCGCGTCCCCGTGCCCTACTAGAGTCTCCGGAGGGTTCGGATCGGATCGCCACTAAAAGTTGTTACATCAAATCTTAATATGATACACACAACATTATTTAAACAAGGATAAATGCTCAACTAACTAAAGTAGCCACAACATACAAATTATTTCAACGACTTATTTACTACAAATTTTGGTAATACATAATTATGTATTTTTTGAAGTGAAAACTTCTTTAGCGGCGTTGTACACTTTTTTTGTAATGGGTAAAAAATGTTAAATTCGCGTCAGGACACGTGACCGTCAGGACACGTGGCCTGATCGAAAATTTGTAAGATGGATGACAGCCGGCGCGGCGTAGGAGAGGAAGTATCCCCCTCTCTTTCTACGGTGCGGCGAAAATGTATGCCTGCTGTTTCGTTTAGGCGGCGCAGGGCGCTTGCGCGAATGTTTGAGTGCTTTTTAATGTAATATAAATTGTCATGTTTGTGTACGATAGCGCAATAAATGAAATGAAAAAAAATGAAAATGAAAAATATTTTTATTCAATTTACATTGGTTTTCAATTTTACAAGTGGTTTGGACCAACCTGTTAAGTATACAAGATACTTGTATCAGGAAGCCCCGCTCTTCCTTAGCTAACTAATATAATGTATAATTGAGTTTATTACAAAAAGAGATTAATAATTCATAATATTTACTAAAATAATCTTTTAGTAAATATGCTTAATTAATTATTTAATTGACATTATTAAGTTTTTGCGTGTATGTGTGTGTGTGTGTGTGTGTGTGTGTGTGTGTGTGTGTGTGTGTGTGTGTGTGTGTGTGTGTGTGTGTGTGTGTGTGAGGGTGTGTGTGTGTGTGTGTGTGATGGTGTGTGTGAGGGCGATAGTTGATAACCAAAATGTGCATAAAATATTTGTAATTGTTTTAATATTTATTATTTATAATTATTGTTATTAGATACTAATTAAGTAACTTTAATCAGAACATGTGTTGCAAAATTTTTTCTGTTTCATCGTAAGATTTTGTTAAAAGCCACCCTGATATTACTTCTTTACATTTGCGTAAGTTTAATTCGTGAATTTTTAGGTTTTTGTTTAATTTATTGTAAATGTATGCTGATTGCCTGGTGTATTGTCGTTTGGCGAAAACGGTTTCAGATCTTTGTGTATTAGCTACCTTATCTTGTCTCCTCTTACTCACCACATTCGCATTATACGGCAGGGATTTATGTAATCTTAAAGTTGCAGATAGGATGTACAACCTTCTGACCGAGAGGAGCTCACAGAAATTATACAGTTCCTTCGTAGAGAATCTAAATGGTTAAAAATGCATTACTTTGAGTAGACATCGCTGACTTCTCTCTATTTCAATAAATTTTGTCTTAGTTGCACCTCCCCATATCGAAATGCAATATCCTATTACAGATTGACCTAAAGCAATATAAATTTGATTGATGAGTTTTTTAGTAGTGACATATCTCAATTTCCTAAAAATCCACGTTAACTTTCTCACTCTGCTACTCATTGATTCAATATGTGAATGCCAATTTAAGTGTCTATCCAAAATAACACCCAAGTATTTAGTAGATGGAACACGATCAATAACAGTACATGCACAGTTAGGAGTATCAGTTTTCTCGCATCGATGTATTTTCAAAGCTAGTTCACTACTCGGTTGCGTTCTGTTACTGATGGTGAAACATATATAATTTGTTTTCGCCGTATTTAGTGTTAAAAGGTTAGCCTGGAGCCAATTTGTCACCTTCTCGAGTCCATATTCTGCACTTTTAAAAACAGAGTTCCAATTAGGGCCTGTAAAGACTAATGCGGTGTCATCAGCGTAGGAGAGTACTTGTCCATTTTTAATAGTAAGATTAGTCAAATCGTTTATGTATATAAGAAATAAGGTAGGACCTAGCACGCTGCCTTGGGGGACACCAAAAGAGACCATTGAGTCTTTACTCAGGCATTTATCTATCTTTATTCGCTGCTTTCTGTCTCGCAGATAGTCCTTCAAAAGATCAAGCGGAACGCCTCTTATGCCAATGGAATCTAGTTTTTGCACAAGGGTGGGTAGAGAAACAGTGTCAAATGCCTTTTTGAGATCAAGAAAAACAGTCAAGCATTTTTTCCCTTCATCTAAGCAATTAGTTATTGTCGACGTTAACGCTAAGACTGCATCTTCAGTGGATTTTCCGCGCCTAAAACCGAATTGGTTGTTCGACAGAATGTTAAAATGGTCAAGATAGTTAATAAGACGATTATTAATTAACTTCTCAATAATTTTGGATATGACAGGCAATACAGAAATAGGCCTATAATTGTTGACATCGCTTCTGTCCCCGCCCTTGTACACCGGTGTAATCAAAGATTTTTTAAGAGGTGAAGGAAAAATGCCCTTTTGAAAGCAAAGATTTGCCAGATGACTGATCACAGGAACCACGAGAGATCGTGTCAACTTGAGGAAACTAGTTGGAATATTGTCCCAGCCAGGCGCGCTTTCAGACTTAAGACTTGATAGAATGTTGTCCACTTCATACGGGTCAGTCTCCAAAAGGACAAAAGATGATAGCTGTGACCCCGACTGAGGTAATTGTTTGTTAACGCAAGAAGTGGCATTTTTTGTAAGGATGTCTTCAGCTAGTTTCTTACCAATGTCTGCAAAGTAATCGCTTATAAAGTTGACCGAATCAGTTTGAGTAGCCCTAATATTTAGTAGATCGGAATTTGGTGTATTATTAGAATTAAGATTAGTTATTGTTTTAATTGTCTTCCAGAGTACTTTTGAGTTTTTTACGGAGTTAGCTAATTGTTGTCTATGATGTTTTCTCTTTAATTTTTTTAATAGTTTATTGCAAAAATTGCGATATCTCTTATAAGTTATTTTTAGGATTTCATTTAGTGGGTCAGATCGTAGTTTAAATTGCATTTTATTTCTATTTTTAATACAGCGTAGAATACCCGGGGTGATCCACGGCTTGATATTTCGCTGACATTTAGGTAGATTTTTTATTACTTTACTTTCTTCCAGAGAATCAGTTAGTTTTTTGATCAGTTGTTCAGCTACTATGTCAGGATCTTCACAATAAAGCAAAGAAGAGATATTTTTTTCTAATAGTTTGGCGCATGCCTTATCATATTCAACATATTCTATAGTCTTTAGGCAGTTTACATTTTGTTTTAATTTGGACAATTTCATAAATATAGTATAATGATCAGTGGTAGTTGTATTTAAGACTGCTATGTGTGAAATCAACTTCTTTTGTTCCAACTTCAACATGCAGTGGTCTAAACAGCTACCTTCTCTCGTCGGAAGAGAGTGCCCAGGAAGAATACCGTGTGTGGACAACATGCTTAAATATTGGCTCCTGTTGTTGATGTCATTTGACACATCGGTTGCTTTCGGAATTAGGTTTATGTTTATATCTCCCATTATGATTATGTTACGCTGGGACTTAATGGTTTCCAAGTAGGTGTTGAGAGAATTAATGAAATTTATAGCATTCGAATTTGAAGGCGAGCGGTAGATACATAAAATAGTGTGATCGAATATGTTTAGTTGAATACAGGTTGCATGCGCCAATTTAACTTCTTTCATTTTTGCATTAAGACTTTTTTTAACATACGTTACAACACCATCATTTTGGTTTACATTAAATTTTGTTGCAAACGATGTATAATTCGGCAGACTAGGTATCGGTTTGTCAAGGCTAAGCCAACACTCGGACAGTATTAAGGCATCCGTATTAAAGCAAATTTCTCAAATTCAAAATCTCAAAATTGAGAGAGTTGCCTGTAAGTCGTCAAAATTGTGATATATACTTCGTATATTTTGAGAGATTAGGGTTAAGTCATTTTTGTAAATATTTATGTATTTGTTTAGATCATTTATATCACATTTTAAGGAATTTGCAATTTTAGCTTCGTCGATTTCATTTAAAGTTGATTGTGTATTATTATTCATAATTGTGGATCCAGTGGTAGAAAATGCAGTAACTAATTTGTGGTTGAGTTTGGTTATTTATTAAATTGGTTATCATTGTAAGCGGATGTTGTATGCGATTAGAATGTGTGTATATAATAATTGTGTAGATGAAAGGTGATTTTTCATAAATGTTTATGAGTTTTTGTTTGTTAATAAAGTAAATCAAGTAAATTAGAGCAAAGAGCAATAAATAGACAAAAAATACCTCTTTTAAAACTAATGTGTGTAAATATAAATGTGTGTAGATATATTTTTCGTTAATGAAAGTAGAGTTTTGATATACGTTTGTGAGTGTTTGATTGTTTGTGTATTTGAAATAGTCTGTACCAAATAACAATACAAATAAAAAAGTTATCTCCTTCAAAACTAAGCCTAGTCATTTTCCGTTTATAATTTGTTGAATCTGAGCTTCACTTTTAATTAAAATAATTTTGGAATTTTCCTCTTTTCTTATGTAGACCTTTCCATACGCTGTCCAGCAAAATTTGTATGAGTGTGATTTAATTAGATCACGCGCAAGAAAATAAAGACGGGAAGCCTTTGCTGTCAGCTGTTCCGAGACAAAGATAGGGGTGTCTTCAGCGCTTCGTAAGCCTAGGTGTTTAGCGCAGAGCTTGGATTTAAACTTAGTATTAAATACTTTGCACATCTTCAGAAAGTCATTTTTTAGAAGAGTTGAAGAAGTCTCCACAATTATTGGCGTATTTCGAATTTCCTCTCTCTTTCCACGAACTCTATATATATCTTTTATGTCGGATTTTACAATTTGGCATCCTATATTATTTGACAGGGTAATTACCATGTTGATAAGGTCGTCCTTTGCTTCATTTGACTTTCTTGGTACATTTTTTATTTCCATGTTTGCTTTGCGTCTGTCCTTTTGTATATCTTCAATCTTTTCTTCAAGAATTGCTATATATTTTCGATCTTCCTTGGCCGGTCCTTCTAACTTCTCTATCTTTTTCTGAAATTCTTTATTTTGTTCAGTTAAGAAGGCAATAGAACTTTCTATGTTGTTATTTGTTTTTTGAATTTCTTTGAGGGTGTTCGCATTTTTTTGAAATTCAAGTTGTTGGGCTTTTAGTAATGATGAAAACATATCTTTTATTTCATCCCTTAATTCCGCAACGTGATCATCTTCCCTCTTTCTCTTATTTCGAGTCGCTATAAACATAGGTGGAGTTTGATTTGATAACGGCCGCGACACTTCACATTCCGAATCTGACAGTGATTTGTTCATTTCTGTATCCATTATACTAGGAGATCAAAATTCGCAGGGAGATTATCTTAGCACTGTAGTAAGTTTGTAGGTTTCAAAATGTTACCACAGGCAATATTACCAGTAAGATAAATCAAACTCTGGTACTGGGATATAATAAGAATTTAGGAGTTCGTCACTGCATCCAGTCGCCACCCCACTTTTAGGTATTAGATTAAATATGTACCTTGTTGTAGCTCGAAAGTACCAGGGCGACAGGAACTCAGCGGAGATTTCGTATGATGCAGGTGCCGTAGTAAGTGGTGGGCTCTGTAGCGAAGTTCGTAGCGTGCTGTTACGACCGATGTCCTCTTATTGCTACGACTAGTTGCGGTTGTATACAGCTTAACTTCCTCGTTGTAGCTCGAAAGTACCAGGGCGACAGGAACTCAGCGGAAGTTTCGACGATGCAGGTGCCGTAGTAAGTGATGGGCTCCGTAGCGAAGTTCGTAGCGTGCTGTTACGACCGATATGCTATGTCTTCTTACTGCTACGACTAGTTGCGGTTGTATGCAGCGCAACCTCCTATACAGCTATGCACTCCTATTTTATCGGCCGAATTTAATTGCTTCAAAATTATAATATTTATTAACTTCTTTTAATTTAAATTAGAGATATACGGATTTATTGTACGCGTGCACTCAGTGAGCGGTCCGGGGGGGAAGAGGAATAAATATAAATATAATAAATAAATATTGTATTCTACCACATAAATGATAGTACTTTTATACTGATAATTGAAGCAATTCGTGCAAAATTATTCCCTAACCATTCCAAAATATCAAAAATGCACAACGTTAATATTCAAGTTTTCACTTCTGCCGGCACTCCCAGAGTGCAACCCGTCGTTTTTTTTATTTTAATTTAATAACTAGTAAAATGCGAAAACTGTGGACTAGTAGTTATAATTATAAAGCTAACGTTTCTATAATTGGTGTATTATTAGTCCTACGCATGAACAAAACGTAGCGTAATTGGCATAGTTTCTAAAAAAACACGCTAAAGACAATATAAAGTGAATTGCCAAAAGAAGACAGTTTTGTTGCGCTGCGAAATATATTTTTTGCAAATAAACTGTCCAAAAATTGTGTCTATAGAAAATTAAACAAAACTATTTATTTAATATTAATTATTATTATTAATAATAATGATGGTCACATGCTTTAGAGTAATTATTAACAGGATTCTTACCATGTTTATTATTTTTATATTGGATACTCAAAAATAAAATTACAATTAGGTACTTAAGATTGAAAAATCAAGAAGTGTCAATTAATGTTTATAACTTACCTACCATTTATTTATTTTGATATGACACTTTAATAAGTATGGTTGCTTCATTCTAGCAACCTGCATTAGGTTAGCGAGGTGGGTTATGGCCTATTCTCCCTGAGCATGGTCATAGTACGATTATAAGCTGAAGGCTAACACAGGATGAGTTTTCTTACTGTGAGATTTAACTATAACATAGCAAATATTTAGAACTATCGAAAATAAAAATAAATCACCAGCGGGTTCTCAACTAGCACCCTTATCTAGCATACCAGATCAATTGCACTATCAATTATGCTATCGTGACTCTTTCCGACATGTGCAAATTTATCAACATTCTAGTCTTACTATATAAGCCAAAGTAGCCTTAGTCAATAACTTAGGTATACGAATATTTTAATTTGTTCGCAACAAAATTTGCCTTAAATCTATACTTATCCGATTTATAAATACGGCGTACCTAAATAGTTACGCAAAATTAAATGGGACGAAACGCAGAATTAATCATCATCATCATCATCATCAGCTCATTTATATGCCACTGCTGGGGCACGAGCCTTCCCTATGGATGGATAGGGAGCGGACCGTAAACCACCACGCGGGCCCAGTGCGGATTGGTGGTTGTTAACGACTGCTAATGCAGCCGGGACCAACGGCTTTACGTGCCTTCCGAAGCACGGAGGAGCTCAAGATGATGGCCGATGGCCGGCCTTTGCGAAAGTTGCTTAACCTCAGCAAACACAGACCGGGCGCGTAAACCACTGCGCCATCGCATCGACCTCCTCTCAAACCAAAATACAGAACAGAATTAATAGTAATATATTTTTGATATTCAGTTTTTCATCCCATTTTGACGAAAGAGCCATGGAACGAAACACTGAACGACTCCCTACTATTACACTATCTTATAGGGTCATTGGACTGTTCCTATATATGCAGTTATCCAAGCTTCTACTGTTCCAAGCAATTTAGTTGCTCAACGGGTTAAACACTTGAGCAATGAACAATTGCATTAAACGTTCCCTTTATTTCATTGTAAATATAAGCTCAAAGGCAATCGTTTTGGGTAACTTTTGCAAAGTTGGCGAAGTTAAGTAATTTCTGCATAAGCTGGTGTCTAGACTCATTTAGTCTTGTAAAACCACACCAATTATAGAAATAGTAAAAAAAAGGCCTTTAACGGGCTCATGTTTAATTAAAAGTCAATGTCTTTAGAAATAGACTTATTGATAATTATAATAATAAATAATCCAGGTCACTCTCTAATAGCCTTTAATTAGCTTTCTAGGTGAAAACTAATACGCTTGTGTTAGCTATGCGTTCTGTCAGTCTTACGGGAGTTGAACCGCGATTTGTCGCATCAACCCTAGCATCTATCCGTTCGGCTACCAAAGCTTAAATATCAACGCACATAATAATATCAATATGCTGTCAACTTAACCTTATAAAGAGTTAAGCCAGTCGTACTTTAAACCCGATTTCGTACGAATTTAAGTCGAGCGAGCACGTACGAGCCTCGTGCAAGTTTTCTTTACTATTCCGTTCAAGTTAATGTTAAGTACAGTTCATATAGATTGTCAACGTTCATTAAAATTTGTATGGGATCGAAACAGCGCCATCTAGTAACGACCTTGTGGAACTAACTTTTTCTATTCCATATGGATAAGCACTTGGCTTTCATCTCATCCGGAATCCTCAACCACTAGAAATAACAGGTTATCATGTATCTAACTGTCTGAACACAACAATGCCACTAATCTTGTTATGGCGACACATTTAGATAAGATGGTGGTAGCTAGCCAGGCAGACTAACAAGCCCTACCACCAACCAAACCGAGTACACAAACATGTACCCCCGCTGGGAATCGAACCTGGGACCTCTGTATCCGAGACCGGTAACCACTATACCAAAGAGGCGGTATCTACCATATTCATATACATATCATACCAGTCTTGCTATGATTAAATTCATCGAGTTCATCTCTTATTAAATACATTTAGACGTTTGCCACCGCAGCGCAGTCTCCAAATTGGTATTGAATTATCTAGAAGATACAGATTATTCATTGCGCATCAAAGAGAAGCTCACAAATGCGACATCACCGGAATACTGCCTTTTCGCCGCAGTGAAATGTTACCAGTATAAGCACTCAATTCGTACTTTGTCGTATTTTATACAAGCTGTCCCAATTCAATACCATAACAGAGTATACCTTAGAATAATAACTAAAGCTAGTTAATGTTTTGAGTGGTACGTGTATACTGGCAGGAATTTTACTGACATCTTATTATTCCACGTTCGGTTAAGAGACAAACCAACAACAACTGCTAATTATGTCCATAAAATTATAATAAATTTGTAATTATATGTTTATATTTCAGGCATCGATAACATATTTAAACACAAACCCCCTTACTTATAAACTTTGCTAAGCATTTGCTTAGATTTCATCCGTCATTTAATTTCTGCGCACCGTGAAATACTAGTGCGCGTTACTGACTCACGTCAAACTGTTTTAAATTTGAGAGTGGCTTATATGTAGGAGGGTAGATCAATAAAATGTTAACGTGATCGAATTACTTCTAAAACTTGCAGACACCGAACAGTGGAACTTTTACAAGTAACTTCGATCAATAATATTACTAGAATATGATAAACGCTTCAAAAACAGTCCGCAAAATTAAACACAGTTAATACTGTTTTGTGGTTTTATTTCAAACTAGTGGACCCGGCGGACTTCGTACCGCTTTGACAGTTTCCATCAGTAATTAAATTCTCTTTGGTTTCCATGACAACAAAACAAACAAATCATTTTGTATTGGAAAATTCAGTTGTCGTTTTTAGTATATTTATAGTGTGATTCCCGTGGGAATATCGGAATAAAAACTACCCTATGTGTTAATCCAGGTTATAAACTATTTGTATGCCAAATTTGATCCAAATCCATCTATCCGTTGCAGCGTGAAGAAGGAACAAATATACAGACATACACACAAACTTTCGCATTTATAATATTAGTGTGATAAGGAAGGTTGATTACTGTAATAAGTTTAAATATTTGACAAACTTATTTGACCTTCTTGTTCTCTTAATAAAAGGTTCATAAGTTGTTACTGCTATAAAACCTCTTTGGCATTATGTAATAAGATATTTTAGATGTTTAAGTGAGCAAAATGGTGGCCCAATGTAGGTACATGAAGTAGGTAGGTAGGTGAAGTAGGTACCTCACCTATTTGTTCATAGCACTAACATTTACCTACATCGGGGTTCAAACCCGCGACCGTGGGTGTATAATTAAGGCTCCTCAGGCATTTGAATGCTAAGTAAAGTAACTTTCTTAACGTCCGGCCTCCGGATGGCTAACTTAATTTAATTGTCTCGAGCTTCTCCGTGCTCCATTTGAACGCAGCGTTTTTTTTTTATTTTTTTTTTATTTAGGACAATAAACAACTACACAATAACATATTATGTCATACATAGTTATAACCAAATGGAATCATTGTGCAACCAGCGACATGGTCTATAATAGAGATAAAAAAACACAACTACAATTAAGACAGACATTAAAATGCAACATGAAAAGACTTGCATAAAAAATGCTACTAATATTATAAATGCGAAAGTTTGTGTGTATGTATGTTCGTATATTTGTTTGCTACTTCACGCTGCAACGGATGGATGGATTTGGATGAAATTCGGCATACTGATAGTTTATAACCTGGAATAACACATAGGATACTTTTTATCCAGACATTCGCTCGGAAACGGAAACCACGCGGGTGAAACCGCAAGCGGCCGCTAGTATAAAATAAATCTACAATACTATTATATTGGTGACATTTAAAATGTGCTTTGTATAAAGAATTGTATATAAACAGTACGAATTTGTATATGATTAAAACTACTTAAGTAAAACTATTCAACAAGTGCCTGTAAGGTGTGCTTTAACTGACTAGGGGTGAGAAGAAAAATGTCCAAATCATTTATATTGTCGTTGCATGAGTGTACAATACGCGAAAGAGGGATGCGCTACCCTGCATTAGATTTGGAAAAGTGTGGCATAAAAAGACGATGAGGTCAGTCTTGTATTTATAACAATAGAAAATCTATTGTTACAAATCAAAGGTCTATTTAAAGGTATATTGTTTTACGATGAAAAGTGTTTTTCTATTGTAGAGAGAGCGTTCTCTTATACGAGCATTGAAACGCTGTAAAAGAAATGGAAAACACTGGAAAACAGAAACGAAATTACTTTTGTTAACTTACAGAGTAAAATTAAGACAAGATTTTCACTGAGTTCCTATAGCTTAAAATGTCGCCATAACATCAATGTTTGTAGCATTGTTGTGTTCCGGCAACCAGAGATAGCCAGTGCCTCACTTTTTGCAGATCCAGGGTGATGTGCGCTACCACCAATTGGCCTTATCATCACTTAACATCAGGTGAGAACAGAACTGTACTGTGCTTACACGTAAATATTTAAAAAAAACATACAGTTCCGTAAATAAATACATAAACATTATAGTGGACCACATGCCTATATTTAATCTACCCGCAAGTTATGTGGGGCTCTCCCCCCTACTCCATGCCCAACTCCGAGAAATTCGACAGGGCACTGGGGGGAAGGGGGGAGGGTACCTACTAAAAAACGCAGTACCATCTATTTGCTTGCTTAACTTATTTTTATTATTATCACTTTATTTCTCTTTTTTCTTAGCCTAGGTTTGTTATAATATTAATATAAAAGTAAAATACAAAAGCACATACAAAACATAAAAATATTATAAAAAACCTAGCCTAGGGTGCCGCCGGCAACGGGGCAGGGCATTATTATTATTATTATACTCGTTTATTTTAACTTTGTTTTTCTTAGACAATTTTCGACTTATATTAGTACTGTGCGGATCGTGCTCAGTGGCGTGCACTTGGAGAGGCCTATGTCCAGCAGTGGACGTGTGTAGGCTGATGATGATGATGATGATAATTAGTACTGTATGACATTGTGAAAATTGAAATTGGTACGTCTGATGTAATTTTTGCATACTTAGACATTTTTTTATTTTGTTTGTTTTTTTGTGTGTTGTGATTGCCCTTTGTTTTGTGTGTTTGTTTGTGATGGAAAGTGACCTTTTATGTGTTAGGGCAACTTTCTAATATTTTTGACGCTGTAAGGGAGAAAAGAGATGGACACTTGCTTGATTTTTTATTAAACAATCAAAAAACATGTTTTCATTTTAAAATTGTCAATCAAACCAAACCAATCAACAAAATCAATATGTTTTATTTATTTATTTATCTAAACTAATGTTGTAACATTCTACTTATGTTTCCAATACTTGACTTATAATTACTACTGTTATAGCGCAGACAACAAAACACTCAATTTAAGCAATTTCACATGATGGTATAATATCCACATCGATATCGTAAAATCTCATTATAACATCAATAAAACGCGACCAATTAACCTGGCGAGCCTTATGTCAAAATCCTCATACAAGTTGTATAATATTTTGATATAAGGCTGGCTTTTGAAAACAGTTGGGTTATACGTGAAAACTTCGTCGAAACTACTAAACTTACATACACAAAACTCTTTGGTAAGATCTTGTGCCAATTAAATAAAAAAAGAACAGCGCGCGCTCGCTCCTGATTGGCCCTGCGCGCGCAGCTGTGCTCTCATAGGTTAGATTTTAATGGCGGCAAGTTCACTGTGACAATACACGTACGCGTGAATTTAATGTTTCGCAATATGTTTTGTTTTTAAAATACAAATTAAAACTTAAAAATGGACAGCGACGATGATATTTGTACGCCTCCGGATATTCTAGAATTGGCAACAAAAGTAACTCACAATCTTTTGCCAGAAAAATCTAGAAAGTTATATGAAAAAGAATATAATAACTTTTTGGCATGGAAGATCGAAAAGAAAACTACATCATTTTCTGAAAATGTCATTCTTGTGTATCTCAAAGACCTCTCCGACAAATTCAAGCCATCTTCTATGTGGGCTAAATATTCTATGCTCAAGTCCACACTGAGTATCTACAACAATATTGATATCACGAAGTATTCAAAGTCATAGCGTTCCTGAAACGCAGTTCAGAAGGACACAAGGAAAAAAAGTCCTTGACGTTTACATCAGGTCAAATAAAGATGTTCCTGAAAGATTCACCAGATATTTTGTATCTTTTTGAAAAGGTAAGTGTATTTTAGTTCTGTTATTTAATCTACCTAGTACCTACTTACGTAATACACACGCAAGTTATCTAGACACTCCGTTTAAGCGCTTTGTGTATAAATTAGGTAGTAGGTACCTACACTTTACTACTTCATAAATCATAGTTTTTGCCTTGGCTATGTACCTCAAGCTTATTATATCGTTTATTGTTACAGGTTGCACTAATCTTCGGCATAATGGGGGCATGCCGAAGGCAAGAGCTATACAACATCCAGTTCGATGAAGTCTCTAACATAGACTAATTAATTAATAAGACATAATTAATTAAATAAATAAATAAATAAATAAATAGACGACAGGACAATCATGGTGAAAGTTTCGAAAACAAAAACGAAAATAGATCGTTCTTTCGATGTGACGGGCAACTGCTATGCCGTATGTAAAAAATACATGGAACTTCGACCCACCCCCTGTCGAAACCCTGCCTTTTTCTTGAGCTATAGATCGGGGAAGTGCGTCGATCAAAGAACTGGTATTAATAAATTTGGTGCTCTGGGAAAAACTATCGCAAGTTTTTTGAATCTGCCTAACCCAGCGTTGTACACGGGGCATTGCTTCCGGCGCACCTCGACGACCCTTCTCATAGATAGCGGTGGTGATTTGACCGCACTGAAACGACACGGGGGGTGGAAGTCTTCTACTGTGGCTGAAAGCTACATTGATGAGTCTTTAATGAATAAAATTCAAATCTCAAATACGATCTTGAACAGTATAGAAAACAAGACGAATGAAGCAATTATAAATATTCCAACTCCGTCTACGAGCTCTACTGCTTGCCCCGCGACCGCTACAGCTGCTGGATCAATAATTAACATTAACTTTCAAAATTGTACCATCCAAAATTTGAACAATTATTATAAATAAACTATTGTCAGCTTTTACTCTTGTTGTTTGACTAATTGCATTAGTGAAGATAAAGTAGTGTATGCAACTGCATATAACACGGGTATTAAAACACTCGTTACTATTATGAAACTCGCTGCGCTCGTTTCATAAACTCACACTCGTGTTTTAATACCCTTCTTTATATGACTGTTGCATAAACTACTATTATATATTTATTTGCTTGTTGGAAGATTTACAGTCAAATATTAACTATTACTAGACAATGTGAGTTAACCAATGCCATTTGCACTGTCTTGTAATTTTGAACGAAGTTTTTGAACAAAAAGTTGTCAATTCCTCAATCAGTAAACGTCAAAATGTCAAAATTTTAATGTAAATATTGCAAAAAATATTAAAACTTTAAAGGCTTATATCTAAAAATCTTAGAGTTTCCTGAAAAAATGAAAATGTGCATTAGAATCTCTGATTTTTTTATAACAAAGTGGAATACTCGTTTTATACAAATTCGTGCACCATTATTGTAGATCCAAGCCGTTTTTTTATGTTTTGTACCGTGATGTCACTATTGTGTACAGCAGAATACCAGTGCAGCAGGCCTCACTTGCTGCTTATACTGAGCTGTGCACAGTGTTGCCATCACAGAACAGGGCGCAATGTAAAATTGATATTATTTTTTATTCTTTTTGTTGTATGTTAAATGTTGTGTTTTGTAATGTGATTCCAATAAACGTTTTTCCTTCTTCTTCTTAAAAAATGTTGTTGCAAATAAACAGGCATTTATTTTTGTTGGAAATAAAACTTTGATTTGTATTTTGGACGGATCGATTTGGGAGTCGATTGTCGATGTTCAATTTATTTAGTGGCATAATGGCCCCCTCACTAGTTGTTCTTTTTTCTTTGTTGGTACACTTGTCTCGGGAAGGCAACAATGGCTGGTTTATAGGTTATCGTGTGTTGATAATTAAATAGATTTTAAGTAGTAATAAGGGCATTTGGAGCCGTATTACTCTAATTAAGTGTATTGTGCAACCTGTGTTTTGTGTGTGTGTACGTCGTAAGCGAATCGCATCGGGAGTACAATTCGCCATCCGTGTTTGGATGTCGCCGTCACCGCTGCTGGAGAAAGCAGGTATTTCCTCGGGGGAAAAGTGCACTTGGGATAGTCGTTGGGTGTGATTAGGGAACCCGAGAAGACCCGGACTCGGATTCCGGCCCCATCAGACCATATGGATCCCGTTCTGGACGGCGGGAGCGGCATGGAACTGTGAGTGGATTTTGTAGATTTTAAGGTGTAACCTAATTTTAAACAGTAGCATAGTGTGTGTTGTGGGTTTCCGCAACAAATGTATATCCATTATATACATTATCTGTGAAATCACCACATTTATCCCTATCGCGGCTATTATCAAGTATGTACGTGTGCAAGTAGTCTTTGCTCCGAGCCATTTAGCTGCCCGACTCGTTGCGCAGACGAGTTATAGCGCTTGGAGGCACTGAAACAAACACTAAAGGCGAAATGTAGGAACACTAATTGGGCTTAATTTAAGTGCATTCAGTGTACAATGTTTAAAACCAGTAGTCGGTCTATGAGTATTTTGGGAGTGGACAGTTCACAGAGAACTGTCCACTCCCAAAATTATGAAAAAATATACGGATGCCCACTGATAAAATACTCTGTCTTAGTTATCATCAAACAACTAAATAAAATTAACTGTCAATACAAAATACTTATTAAATTATACTAAACTAACTCCTTTAATTTTGTCGTACACACAGGGTAGTACTTAGCACACAGTGCTTTGACTTTTCGAAATTTTATATAACATGTACCTAAATACTTGTTAAAAAAGAATTCATCATTTTCATTTTATCTTTCAATGTAATCATTGAAAGATAAAATGACAGCACATCATAGGTCCTGGATTAGAAGAAAAGAAGAAAAGATATTTATTGACACACACACACGCACACAAAATACAATACAAAAAAAAAACAATTAAAAGAAAAATTAAACAAAAAGCAGTGTGTGAGGCCAACAAGAACCCTGTCTCAGCATAATACCCCCACGACACTCAAAGATTGGCCAAGTACCGTAGGATAGCTGTTATTTTGACAGGGCCGCAGGAGGGAGACGATTACACTAGTCTTTGTGTGGACATGATATGCTTAAAATTGTTTCTAGAAAGACAGTTTACCATTCAGTTCATCAGGATCAATATGTGATATATAAATGATACTTAAAGGGGGAACGCTGCCAGTATCTTTGGAACGTTGCCTAAAGGGACTCCTTTTAATAATATTTTAGTTATTATATTATATTTTTTTAAGGTTTTTAGTTATAGGTTCATTGTTCTAGTATATATTTTTTTATTTCTGTTTATAGGTATTGTAATATATTTTATAAATAAAAAAATACTTTACAATTTACAAACTATAAGTACAATGATATTTTGACCTTCACAATATATTAATAACTAAAAATCTTATAGATATGGAAAGTATGAATACGTTCGTTTGAATACAAAATGTCAGTGCATTGTCGCGCCGCTCGCTGCTGCTACCACCCACCGCCGTAACGTCCGTCGTATCGTAGTCGTAGCCCGTAGCAGCCCCCGTAGCAGGCATATTGCTACGACGTTTTAGTTTTTAGTACGAGCGACGTTTTGCTACCGACGACGGGACGCGACGACGTTCAAATGTTCGTAGTGAAGGTTGTATATTATGTCCATAGAGCAACACGAGCTTCCGGCGGACCGGAGGGGAGTAGCCATACGCAGGCGTTCCCCTCTGTCAAAGTACAATAAAACTAGTTGCAGCCGCACAGCTCACTTGACTGAATCTAGTTGCGCGGTTAAAACGACGTCCTAGAAAAATGCCGAATTGTTCAGTTTTTTGCTGCAAAAAGAGATCTGCCACGTCAAATTTACAAAAAGATGGCGTTACCTTTCATATGTAATTAATTTAGATCACATTATTACTATGTATTTCCCTTTATTCAAAAAAATACAATAATAAGCGGCCGTGTTGTTTCGGATTTGTTTACCAACTGAGGCCGCTTGCCCTCGTACAATATGTGGATTGGTCAAACGACTGATCCGAGTCTGTATCCAAGTTCACGCTGTCACTGAGCGATAGTGTTGTTATCATTTTCATCGATAAAAATGACAAAGGTAAAGTCTATACAGCCACGTCTCTCATGCATCATTTTTAGATTAGGTAATGTTAATATAGTGAAATATATTTTAATATAGTATAATAATGATACGTATCTGTTAAAATTAATTCAAGTTAAATATAAAACTAATTAAATATTTTTTTCTAAAGTTTTCGCAAACACTACACGTTGAAATGAAACAACTTTTACGGATCTACTCGCGTTTATTTTACGCGTTTTTTTTTCGCGTTTTTTTTGTTTTGTGGAATGACATTTACTACCTGCAAGTAGAGGGTGTTGCCATGTTGATATCTTTATGGAAGACTTCGAGGAGAGTGCCCTGAGCACAGCACCGGTAACCCCTAGGTTCTACAAGCGGTACGTAGATGACACTCACTATCCTACCAACTGATAAAGTTTCTGCTTTTCTAGATAATCTTAACTCCATACATCCAAAAATACAATTCACAATGGAGTCAGAGGCAGATAGTAAGCTAGCTTTCTTGGATATTTTAATCATCAAAAATCCGGACCATAGTTTGAGTCACACTGTGTATTGTAAAGTAACCCATACAGATAGATACCTCAATGGTGATTCTCACCACCATCCTAGTTGGCTACTGTAGGGAAATCTTTGTTTGAGAGAGCACGCGGCATCTGTGACACCCAACACCTGGCTGCTGAGCTTCAGCATGTCAAGCACGTACTACAGGATAATAAACTGAAAGTACCACGGCTTTGTCACGGAAAACGCAATAAACCAACTACAGTCGAGCGCCAACCTGCTGTACTTCCATATATGAAAGGTGTCACTGACAAGATTGGACATATCTTAAAGCGAGCTTCAATCAACACTTACTTCAAGCCGCCGAATAAGATCAACCATTTTTTACGACCTGTCAAGTGCAACATACCAGTTCAAGATGCAGGCGTGTACAAACTGGACTGCGACTGTGGGCTTTCTTATATCGGGCAAAAAAAGAGAAGTGTAGGAACCCGCGTTAAAGAATATATTATAGCCGACGTCAAGCATAGGCGCGAAAATAAGTCTGCAGTATGCAAACATTCCCTAGAGGGGCCCAACCATTACATCAGATTTGATAAACCACAAATACTCGTTAGAGAACAACGATTCATCCCTAGGATGATACGCGAGGCTATTGAAATTAAAAAACATCCTAATTTTATTAGAGAAGATGGTTGGAATCTATCACCAGCCTGGGATCCCATCATACAAAATATTAAATCCAAGCCCCAACACCACACTGCCAGACCAAAAGATACTGTAAGCTCTTTCTGCGTAAAACGCAACGCACCTGATTAAATTTAAATAAGGGTATACAAGCTACCAACTAATTATGAGATGACAAACACCTCAGTCTCCCTGTGACCACGTCAGGATAAACATTGAATAAGTAATGTGTAAAATAAACGCTAGTAGATCCGTAAAAGTTGTTCCTAATTAAAAATATTACTAAATGACGACCTCCGTGGCCCAGTGGTGTACATAGTGGACTACTGACCTCGGGGTTGTGGATTCGATTCCCACAGAAGACAAAAATTTATTTGATGAACTTACCTAAGTTCATCACATAAATGTTGTTTGTCTTCGGTCTAAGTGTGTTTGTTTGTATGTATTATAAGTTTGTTTACAAAAAATGTATAAGTATATGTATTTAATATCCGTCGTCTAGTATCCATAGCACAAGCTTTGCTTAGTTTGGAACTAGATGACGCTGTATGTAGTGTCTAAAGATTTTATTATATAAGTATGTTGCAGGGCTCCGTGGTTAAATAATAACACAACTGGTTAATGTATCGGAGTATAATTTCTGACTAGTTTTAATAACTAAAAATACAAGTATATATATTAATCTATAAACAAAGAAATTGGCGGGGCAGATTAGTTGACTGTAGAATGTCACGAAACAGGAACAAATAAGTTTTGCTTAATTTACATAAAATGTCTCTATATTAAATCACGTTATTAATTATCTCTATTAAATATCACGAACATTACGTGCTATGAATATTGTGCTGACGGCACATTACTTCCCCCTTTAGAAAAAAAAAATAATAATAATAATAAATTACAAAATAACATTAATAAAAACAATGCAAAGAACCCTAATTAAAATTACGAACAATAACTTAGTGGTAACATAGTAATAGTAATTTCAACCTTGCAGACTGCGCGTAAATGAATAATGCTGATTCCGCGTCTTGTTCTGTTCGCTAGCGCCGATAATACTTCTTTATTCTGAACGCAAATGTGTGACATAATATGATAGGTGCGACTTATAACACTCTCGGGAACGTGATTATAAAGCGAATCTTACAGGCTGTCGAGAGATACGACCAGCTCGTGTGACAACGTTCTTATCTGGTCGTGTGCTTACTATCTGCTTTGTCAGTGGTTCTTGATCGGCTTTCAGTACGAACGCTGGTTTGATTCTGTCTATAGAGATTCTTACGCGTTTGTCGCCTTGCAATATTACGAAATTTTTATTACTTCTGTCAATGACTTGATACGGACCATCGTATGGAGGACTGAGACTAGGACGCAAACGATCACATCTCACGTACACATGTGAACATTTTGACAAGTGAGGATGAACGAAAGTATTGTTATTCGAGCTCTCTCTTTTGGGAATAGATATTGCTTTTGTAATATTTTCTCTCAGATTGGTAACGAAATCGTTAAACATTTCCTGTTGTTCGCAACCGAAAAATTCTCCTGGTAGTTTAATCGTGGCGCCATATACCAATTCGGCGGCACTGAAACCAGTATCTTGACGAAAACAAGCACGAAGTCCCAATAAAACGGTTGGTAACTCTTCCATCCAGTTGGTTGTATTACCTCTTGCGATCAATGCTGTCTTTAGCGTTCGATGTAAACGTTCCACCATGCCATTCGCCTTGGGATTATATGGAGTAGTCCGTATCTTATGAATACCCATTAGCTTGGCTAATTCTTTGAAAAGGTTTGACTCAAACTGTCTCCCCTGATCGGTTGTGATCATCTCAGGACATCCAAATCGCGATATCCATCCTCCGTAAACAAGGCGTGCGACTGATTCGGCTGTAATGTCTTCAACTGGAAAAACTTCGGGCCATGAAGTGCATCGGTCAATCATCGTGATTAAATATCTTTTATTCTGAGATACAGATAACGGTCCTACAATGTCTAAATGAACGTGAGCAAAACGTTGAGCAGGCATAAACTTTCCGAGTGGCGAATTTGTATGTCTAAGCACCTTTGAGCGTTGACATTGTAAACATGACTCACACCATTTGTTTATATCCGTATTCATGTTAGGCCAAATGAACTTTGTATTAATCATTTTTCTCGATGTATTTTTTCCGGGATGGTTTAAACAATGTATGCCCTCAAATGCGGTCTTTCTGAATTCCTGAGGTAAGAACGGTCTTGTTTTTCCCGTAGAAACGTCGCAATACACCGGTATTCCGTGTTTATTTGATGTGGCCAAAATCATTTTTAATCTCGGATTTTTAATAAGTTCTTGGAGTTCGGGATCTAACTTTTGTTTAATAGACAACTCTTTGTAATCTATGTTGGACGGTATAGTTATTTCATCAACTGTCCTTGAGAGTGCATCTGCAACTACGTTGTCGTGACCGCTAATGTGACGTATATCGGTAGAGAATTGCGAAATGTATTCCAAGTATCTCACTCTACGTGGTGTGTCATTTAGTGACGGCTTTTTTGAAAATGAATGAACCAACGGTTTATGATCCGTGTAAATAATAAATTGCCGACCTTCTAGTAGTCGTTGAAAATATCGGACTGCTGCAAAAATTCCTAGCAGCTCCCAGGTCAGCCAGCCAGCAGGTCGTAGGTTGAATACTTCATCTGAGCTGTAGTAAATGCTTTTGAGTAAAATCCTAGCGGCTTCCAACCTTGTTTACATTTTTGATGGAGCACGGCGCCCATACATTTTAAACTCGCATCAGTCAATAAGGCAAGTTCAGCTGTTGGAGAAGGGTGCGTCAAAATTGCGGCATCCAGAATGTTTTGTTTGCAACTCGAAAATGCCGATTCCGCTTCCTTCGTCCATTGAATAATAGAATTGTCATTTTTCTTTGTTTGCTTTAAATAGTTGTTGAGAGGAAATTGATGTTGAGCAGCTAAACGTAGGCTTCCTCGATAAAAATTGACCATGCCCAAAAATCTTCTAAGCTCCTTAATGGTTTTAGGTTTAGGAAAATCTTTGATCGCATGCACTTTCTCACTTGTGGGGCTGATACCATTGCTTGAAATGTGGTAGCCCAAAAAATCCAATTCTTTCTTCCAAAATTCGCACTTTTCCAAGTTTATTGTAATGCTGTTCTCTTGAAGTCGCTTAAATATAATCTCCAAGTGTTCCTCATGCGTTGATTCTGTAGAACAGATCAGTAAATCATCTACGTAAGCAAACACGAAGTCTAAGTCGCCAAATATTGAATTCATAAACCTTTGAAATGTCTGTGCAGCATTACATAGACCAAACGGCATTCTGGGAAACTCAAATAGTCCAAATGGAGTAATTATCGCTGTTTTTTCTACGTCTGCAACCTCAATGCAATGGAAAGCTTTTTTGATATAAATTTTGCTAAATAAACACTTTCCTTGTGCGACGTACGTGAAATCTGTTAACCTTGGCAATGGATATCTGTCTGGAACTGTGGCTTTATTAAGCATGCGATAATCACCGCACGGTCGCCAGTCGCCATTCTTTTTCTTTACTATATGCAGAGGACTGGCCCAGGGGCTATTGGATGGTCTACATATTCCCATCTCCATCATTGTTTGAAATTCTTTCTTGGCCACCCGGTATTTATCCGGGGGTAGAGGTCGCGCACGAGCATATACTGGAGGGCCTTCCGTTACAATATGATGTTGCACTCCATGCTTTGGTTTGCACTTAAATGCTGTC
The DNA here is from genome assembly GCA_947562085.1 of Eudonia lacustrata. Taxonomy (NCBI): domain Eukaryota; kingdom Metazoa; phylum Arthropoda; class Insecta; order Lepidoptera; family Crambidae; genus Eudonia; species Eudonia lacustrata. The sequence goes on along the minus strand of OX387342.1, from coordinate 17,523,177 downwards.
GGGCGGGTCACGTCTGCGTACTTCTCAATGATCCGCCTAACGCTATCCGGAAGGCGGGAGTTAATAGTAGTGACGCTGCTATATCCTTCCGCTCGAGAAACAGTGGCTGGAGTTGATAATTGTGTTAGCTTATCAATCAATTTCATGCCATGAATATCTACCAAAAGTTTGTGATGTTCCAAAAAATCTGCGCCCAATATTGACATATTTACGTCTGCGATAATAAAAGTCCAGCGGTAGGGGCGTCGTAACCCTATGTTGAGTGAAAGCGTCTTTTCACCGTATGTCTTGATAGGGGTGCCATTAGCTGCGTATAAATTATAACTGTCAACTTGCTCTGTAATATTATGTGGTCTCTTGATAACCGAAATATTTGCTCCTGTATCAACCAAAAACCTTATGTCATTATCAGTATCTCTGACGGTAAGGCGGTTTGAAGGATTAACAGTACAGATTTCCGCCGGTGTCCGTACTGTAGTTAGTTTTCCGACTGCTTGCCAGCTTCCCAGGCGCACGGTTGTATGCACTTATGCGCGCGGTTTTTAAAATGCCGATGATAAAAACATACTTCATTCGATGCGGACCTTGACAATGACTGGCCTCGTGACCTAGATCGCGGTCGGTCGTAGCGTCTACGCTGAAATGAGCTACGTCGGCTGTGCTCGCTACGCAAACTTGCAATTTCCAACTGCATTTGAGCTATTTGCGATGTTAATTGCGTAACGATGTCTACTTGTGACGACCTTGAACTTGAGTTAAGCCTAGAGTTCTCTAGAATTTTGTCAGCCATCTCGCTCATCTTATCCAGTGAAAGGTTTTCTGTGACGGCTAAAACTGTGGTTACTGACAAAGGTAATTGACGTAACCAAAACAGTCGAATTGTGTCATCATTCATTTTCCCGCTGCTTATTTGTTTCATTCGGCGTAACAACTGAGACGGCCGTTGGTCGCCGAGATCCATTTCGGCAAGAAGCTTCTGGAATTGCCTCTGCTCTGTTTCTTCGTAACAATTTATTAGGCGTTGTTTAATGCCATCGTACTTTTGTTCTGCCGGTGGATTAATGAGTAAATCGCTAACTTGCTGTATCTCGTTTTTCCCCAATTTCGCGATGACCAAGTTGTACTTGTAATCGTCGCCTTGTTTCTGAGGTGCGACGATCGCTTCCAACTGGGTGAACCATAGCCGTGGTGAGTCTGTCCAAAAATCGGGAATGCGGTCACCAATGGAAATTGCTGCTATCTCCGGTGTCTCTGTGAGAAGACTGCTCCTGATGCACGTTGGTAGTGTGGGAGCCATTGTGGAAAATGAGCCAGAAATGTTATTTAATTCGTACCAGTGTGATGTAGTTGTTCTTCTTCCGGGCGTGACTATGTCGGGCGATTCTTCCGGGCGTGGCTGTCGTTGGGCGATTCTTCCAGGCGTAACTTTTGTCGGGGTCACCAATTGTTGCAGGGCTCCGTGGTTAAATAATAACACAACTGGTTAATGTATCGGAGTATAATTTCTGACTAGTTTTAATAACTAAAAATACAAGTATATATATTAATCTATAAACAAAGAAATTGGCGGGGGAGATTAGTTGACTGTAGAATGTCACGAAACAGGAACTAATAAGTTTTGCTTAATTCACATAAAATGTCTCTATATTAAATCACGTTATTAATTATCTCTATTAAATATCATGAACATTACGTGCTATGAGTATTGTGCTGACGGCACAAAGTAGTTTATGTTATTATTGTTTTGATACATTATATAATTATTACATTATATTATAAAAAGTCAGTTTACATGAGAAATTCAGCAGAAATGAAAATCAATTAATTTGTGCATAGTTTTGTTTTATTAAAATCGGATTCTAGGTAAAACATCAACATTCGATAATCCTTTCATATTTTTTTATTTAATAACTTTTGTAACTTACTCATGTAAACTGACTTTTTGAACAGATTCTGAATAATATCGTAATAAATAAATCCTTTTTATAACATCTCACCTGTGTCCCACTTTTAAACCATTATCCTAACCGAGTTCTCGAACTTATCGATACATGCATATCGACAATGTCGCAGCCACGGCAGTCGCAACTTGTCAATGTAGCTGCCTCACCCCCCGCAAAAAATGACAGACAAATCTGTATCGGGAATAAACGCTATGGCTACTCCCCTCCGGTCCGCCGGAGGCCCGTGTTGCTCTATGATTATGTCATAACTTTGCATTTAGTATTATTTATATGCTCAGTACCGCTCCGTGGCAACCCAGAGGATTATTTTTTTCGTTTTCAAGGTCACGTACCTCAAAATGAAGAGACGGAACCCTTATAGGATCACTTTATTGTCTGTCGGTCCGTCTATCTGTCTGTCTGTCTGTCAAGACCCTTTATCTCGGAAACGCGTGGAGGTATCGAGTTGAAATTAAAATCATATACTCAGGTCTGCGATCCCTTAAAGCTGTGAAAAAATCAAAATTCTAAGTTAACGAAAAAAACAAATACGGCCGTTTATGTCGCAAAAAACGTAATTTTGACACTCTCAAGGGAATTAAAATTCAAAAGGTACTTGTCGTTGACCTAGAACTATGAAATTAAGCAAGTAATTTCGTCTTATACTACAAGTACAGGGAAAAATTTGAAGACTATACATATTTAATTATATCACAAAAAAACAGGGTATTTAGGTATGCAAGGAACGGGGGTTCAAATTTTAATGTAAGTTAACTGTGTCATGTGGGGTTTCGTATGAAAGGGCTTCATTTGCACAAGCTTAAACAGATTTTTAATTATTTTTATGATGTACCTATAGTTTTCGATTTATGACGAAGAATAAAAAAAAGCAATACCTTGGAAACTGAATTTCAGGAAAAGTTCGAGACTCGATTCCTGAACTATATAATATGTACCCATAAATTTGAACGAAACCCTCGGTGGGCGAGTCCGGCTCGCACTGGTCAGGTTTTTTTGATATTAGAAGGTCTAGCTGGTAGTGCAAAGTGAGTTTCGGATTTATTGATGCATTGCCCAACTCGCAACCCGCAATTGGCACGCGCGGTGGTTAAGACAATACCCGTCAATTGTATCAAAATTACTTTTAACCGCCTCTGTGGTCTAGTGGCTAAGACCACCGGTTCAGACCCAGAGGTCCCGGTTTCGATTACCGGCGGGGGGTACATGTCTGTGTACTCGGTTTGGTGGTAGGGCTTGTTTGTCCGCCTGGCTAGCTACCACCATCTTATCTAAATATGTCGCCATAACATCAATGTTTGTAGCATTGGCGTGTTCCGGCAGCTAGAGATAAGATAGCCAGTGTCTCACTAGTTGAGGATCTCGGGTGAAGTGCGCTTCTATCATTGGCCTTATCATTACCTTAACATCAGGTGAGATCAAGGCACTGTGCTTACCCGTTAAAATAAAAATAAATAAAAATAAAAAATCTCTTTCAGTGATGGCTTTTTCCCAACAGTGGACTAGTATCTAGACTAATACTATAACTACTTAAATTGTATCTACAATTTTTATTATACATAACGTTATAGTCGCTTTAACTATCGCTCTCTTCCAAACCATTTGGCAAACAGAATTAAGGAGAAAAAATAACCCATTTTGATGAATGGCACCTGTTCGCTGAAAAGAATCTGAGATAGTAAAGAAAGCCAAGGTACCCTTAACTTTTTTCACCAATATTAGTGTATACTAATAGTATAAAAATGTATGCATTGTATGTGTGATTTTGAGTATAATAATATATATTATGTAAATAAACGTTACATATATCACTGATTATATACATAAAAACACCATAAGCATTTATGCTAAGCTTAAGCTTACACATTCCTATATTTTTCTATGTTTTATTTAGCCGATTGGCACGTTTGACAATTTCTTTAATAAATTGTAGTACAGTGTTTTCCGTTTTCTTTTTTTAGATTGCAACATAATCTATACTATAATATTATAAAGCTGAAGAGTTTGTTTGTTTGTTTGGTTGAACGCGCTAATCTCAGGAACTACTGGTTCGAATTAAAAAACTATTTTTGTGTTGAATAGTCCATTTATTGAGGAAGGCTATAGGTTATATTACATCACGCTATGCCGAACAGAACGCGGGTGAAACCGCGGGGCACAGCTAGTAAAACGTAAAATTTTACTGGAAAAAAATCGATGTGATTCCCACTCGAGCGAGCTTTTTGAGACTTACAGTAGTCGTGTATGATGTGTAACATTTGACATCTCACCTTAGTTAAGTATAAGCAATTTTAACTTTATATTCTGAAAAAAATAGTTCAGGTATTACATCATTTTAAAAATAAATGCAGTAAATACTTATTAGAAGTCATTTGACATATCAAAATGACCTTTGATAGTCAAATGACACAATATGTCACAATAATAATAATATGTCATGTTCATAATATGTAACACTGTTACACCTACTTCCGTCACATTTCACGAAATCACTCCCAAAAATTGTATAAGATGGATACACATAAAAAATAGAAATATAATAAAGCATAAGCAAGAACATCAACAAAAAAAAAATAATTTACATAGTTACAATTTGGCAGACAATAGCAGACAATATTCTAGACAACCAGTAGAATGGAAAGAGCTGATAAACTTTAACATCGGAGGTGAGAACTATTAATGCATACAAGAATATTATGCATTTTATAAGTTAAGTACAATAAAGAATAAGAGTTATAGACATACCTTGAATGAGGCTTGCAATATTCCAATGCAACAAATAAAACATACAGCATAGAAGCGAACCGAGCTACACTGCAATGTTGGAATAACAAGGCTTTGTATTTTGAAGCGCCATTTTTATTTTTTGCGACAAACAAAACAAACATTGGACAAACGGTTTTTATGAATGACAATCAATTAGACTAGTGACTAGACCATGAAGCTGGACACAGAATATGACAGATGTTCGTACTCGTATGTATGTATACAAACGCCTGCGCACTAGACTACCACAGACTGTCAAAGGAGATGTTTAATTTTTTGCCAGGACCATGTACACCTACTCAAAAAATAGTATAAAATACATGTATTTAGTTGATATATTTAATATTCCGATATGCTTTACCATTTTTGCGTAAGAATAAAAAAATGAAACATAATTTTTAATAACCTGGCAACTTGAGATGTCTTTCTGAGATTAAACACAAGTGTCCAAAGCTGTAAAAAACGTAATTAAAAGTGCAACTGTCACCATGATTTAAAAAAAAACCGGTGTTTTGTTTTCATTCCGTTTTTACGTGGATTCTGAGTCATTGTGTTTTTGTGCTGTGCTGTTTTTAAATTCTGATTTGGACCGATTACCTGCTACCGTTTACTGCCTCACTTGTTGACTTCTGCCTGCTATCCTGGACTTCCGTTTGCTGCCTCACTTGTTGACTTCTGCCTGCTATCCCGGACTTCGATTTGCATTTGACCCTGCTACTGTTGATACCATTGCATTGTTGCTACTACATTCGTTGTTTTCAGGTGAGTTTTTCGTATTTTAATTAGGCATTTACCAGAGAATTAATAAAATGCTTTAAACACTTCTTTTCGAGGAAATAGATTCCGAACCAACTCAGTTATCTATGACAGTAATGGAATTGATCTCAAATATTTACAGTGCTCTATTGAAATAACTATAATCAAAGTAAAATACAATAAACTAAATAAAATATCTATTTCAGCCAACAAACAATGTCTTCTTTTTGTGTGATGTGTGATGGACAGATAGATGTGTGTTCGGAAAACCATTATCTCGCATCTAATCTGGGGATAGAATTACTAATGATCTTGGAACAACATGTTGGACATGAGGTTAGTTGTTATTGAATGTAGTATTTATGTAAAACTATTTTTGTTACATTTTTATTTTCCTAATAATTAGAACCTAACACATTCTTCACAAGAAGACAAAATAAATATTAGTTTAAAACAAACTTTTGTATTTTAGGTTGACACTGATGGCATAGTTTGTCATCCATGTTTCGCAATACTAGAAGTAGCAATGTCATCAACTGAAAATGAAGCTTCTAGCCACCGAGAACATGTTTGCGTTTGGTGCAGATCAGCATTGTTTCAAAGACGAACACGTTCTATCTCAGAAGGACCTCAGAGAGAACTTATTGCTGCTAGAATTTATCCTAGACAGGTATTGATTAACTTTTAATACATAATACAAATTCATGTTGAAGTAATAATTAAAGTGAAGATTTTTTTATGAATTACTGATTTGAATTACAATCTTTTTTGTAGATTCCTGAAGGAGGATTAGTATGTTATGCATGCTGGGTCTACTTTAGTGGCCTCGTTAGTCAAAATGAGGGTCCAAATCCCAGGCCTCCTAGAACTTTGGCATCACAGGACTCAAATGCCTGTGTATGGTGCAGAAGGTCTTTAATTCAGAGAAGATCACATGCATTGTCAGAAGGTCCCGAAAGAAATGAAATCGCGAGAAGAATTAGTCCAAGACAGGTATCTTTTCATAGTTTTATTATCAAGAAATACAAGTGAGTGATCTAATTTAAAAAAAATACTTTACATTTTATGATTTCTTTGTTAACAGATACCTAATAATGGACGTGTTTGCTATGCTTGTTGGGTTGCTGCTCAGCGAAATATTCGCAGACAAGCTGCAAACAATGCTGTGAGGCAAATAGAGGAAGGAATTGTTGATAGGAGCGAGGATGAAGCAATCACGTATAATAGAAATGTTTGCGTGTGGTGCAGATCATCTTTGCTTCACAGACGGACACATATTCTGGGAGATGGTCCTGAGAGAAATATAATCTCAGAAAGAATGTTTTCAAGAGAAGTAAGTAGTTTCATTTATCAAAATTCTTTTTATATAATTGCCTTGTTACACTATGGGCCATATCTTCGTTCTAATATACGGGTGACAAAAATATCGTTTTTAGCTCAGAATCCACTAAATAGTCGATCCCTATTAGTTTTTCGAAAATATCTTCAGTGTTTTATAATAGTATAGATAGATATGGTAATAATTTTGTGTTTTCAGATTCCAGCGGATGCATTAGTTTGTATGGGGTGCTGGAGAATGGTCCAGGAGTTACGAGAGAACCCCAATATTATCGCAGTACCAGAAACAACTATGCAATTAGATGAGTTCACTCATACAACACATTCAAGTGCACACTGCTTTGTACCAGGTTGCACAGAACCAGAACGATTGAATGTGCCTCTATGTTTAAAGAAGAGAATCCTCCAATCGAAAAAAGTGTTTGTAACAGAAAATGCAAAGATCTGTCAAATGCATAGCACAGTATATGACTGGGACATTTTAGACCAATTCGAATTTAGTGACTCCTTTACTAAAAATGAAGTGCAATCTTTACTGAGACTATCCACAGAGGCAGAGGATGCCAGTGGAATACCAATTAACTTTAAAAATTATAGATTGGTTCACGACAATATTTTTCATTTTTGGACTGGAGTCACGAAATCCAATTATGAATCAATATTAAGACAAATACCTAGTTTACAAGAATCATGTAAGCGTCCACATTTGGCACTAGGGCTTTACCTAATTAAGTCTCGAACAGGGGAGTCACACGACAGAATAGCTTCTCTGTTTCAAATAAGTAAAGCTCTAGTGACAATATTATTAAAAAAAGCTAGAGAAGCTTTAAAAAATGACTTTGTACCGTTACATTTAGGTATTAACCACATAAGTAGAGGTGACCTTATAAATCGAAATCTTTTGATACCCGAAGGGTTATTCGGAAATCCTAGTGCAGAGAGAAAACCAATTGTCATCTGTGATGGTACATATATATACGTCCAAAAGTCGTCTAATTATCTCTTTCAAAAAAAAACTTACAGTATACACAAGTATAGAAACTTTTTAAACCATTTTTAATTGTCGCTACTGACGGATATATAATAGATGCTTTGGGGCCATATCCAGCAACAACATCAGATGCAGACATCACGAAAGCCCTTTTCCAAGATGAAAATGCGGAATTAAGAAACTTTTTCAGACCTCAAGATATTTTCATTTTAGACCGGGGCTTTCGTGATGCTCTGCCTCTGCTGGAATCACTAAATTATGCAGTGTATAAGCCAGAAACATTAGAAGAAGGAGAAAACCAATTATCCACCCTTATAGCAAACAAATCAAGATGTGTGACGTTATGTAGATGGGTAGTTGAAGTGGTAAATGGCAGATTTAAACGAGACTTTAGATTATTACGTAATGAATATTTTAATGTGGCTTCAAGGCATCTAATGGACGACTTTAGGATTAGTGCCGCAATAATAAATGCTTTCCATAAAGTGCTTGTGAACCGGCCAGATGCTCAAATAATTTTGGAAAGAGCAAAAACCAGAATTTTGTTGCCTAATTATTTAGCAGAATATATAATCTTAAATAATGTTAACCGTCGGCGAGCCCATTTTTACAGAATAAATGAAGAAAATGAGCAATTAAGTATCTTCCCACGAATGACCATGAGTGATCTCACACTATTTGCTCTGGGTATCTACCAAATAAAACAAGCGAGATCGTATTATGGCGAACATTTGAGACAACATGGATCATTTGTGGTGGAGATATCAACTGATTTAGAAGTTACTAACATACCAGAATTGTCATCACATGAGACTGTGTTGCTAAGAGGACGTATAAAATCTCGCCATTTTAGTCAAAAAATATATTACACATATATCCTCTTAGCAACACAAGGTAATGAATGGGAAGATGTAATAAAAGGGTATTACTGTAGTTGCATATGTGGTAAAAAAAACTGTTCTTGGCATTCTTGTGAATGCCATCTAAAAATGTTGCTGGAGCGAGAGAATGAAGTCAAATTGAAATAAATAAAAATATAAAACTTCATAAAACTGTTTTATTTCATCACTACCAGTTACCTTCCCTACCTACTTAAGTGTGTTTACTAGGTAGTTGATTATTCACTGCATGTTACTACAATAGGACGAGTATGTTGTGTGTTTTCTCTAATGTACATTAAGATTTGATTTGATGTAAGTACATAGAGTTCAATCGAGGTTAGCTGCTGTTCTGTTATGTGTAGGTGCAGCAGTAGGTAATACATACATATAATCACGACTATTATCCCCGAAGGGTTTGTCATTGTCAGACACTAGGCAATGAGGACATCAAAAGCAGTCCTCTGCCATAGTCCACTTTTCACCAAATAGCGACTGCACATGTTCTCAGCGTGCACCGCTCTATGATGTTGGATGTATGTGCAGTCTTTAGTCCGTTAGTCGCCTTTTATGACACCTAACTAAGGAAGGAGAGTGGGTGGTAGTATTCTTTCACAGCTATGCGACATGGCAGTAGGTAATAAAAAGCTGAAATCTAGCACTTAATAGCTTAAGTTTAACTCTACTCTAACTACAAGTTATAAAAGTAATAGCCAGAAGTAAGTTAATTTATTAACATTAACAATTTTCATTCATACGGTAAGTACTTTTGTTATGACAGCTACTTGACATGACATGACATTGACAGAATACCACCATTACCCCCTGCGATCACGAAACTTGCCATTATTTGTTATTTAAAATACTTCTTACGTAAAAACTATTCATTTATTTGAAGAAAATCATTTTGAATAAGCTTATTCCATGCATAAGCTACATTTTGGTATTATGTACAAGGTGTTGGCATTTTCTCCATACAAAATTAAACATCTCCTTTCCTCAATAGATAACAATTTTACTAGAAAAATCAACCAGTAAGCGCGAGTGGAAATCGAACCCACGATCTTTGGACAACCGGTCCAATGCTCTCACCGCTAAGCTACCGAGGCCCAGAAGATTCGTTGATTTTTTTTTGTAGTTTGTGATTTACGCTGCAAGCCAGCGGTATTACGTCACTGTGAAGTTATACTTTTAATTTTATCTTGTAACTAGTTTTAAAATAGTTCCTAAATAAGTAACAAACAAAGTTCCTTACTTCTATCACTTTCATTCTTTAGCTATGTCGTTATTTAGTTATAGACTAAGATACACCTCGAGAAGGTCATGCACACACTGTTTGTATCATTATGTATTATATGTGTGTTTTTTTATGTGTGCCGACCAGTTTTGTGAACCAATAAAATAAAAAATACTACCAACTACTGTTTAGTATGTGTCTCGCCAAAAGTTCTTCAAGGTCGTCAGACTAACATTAACATAATTTTAGTTAGGTTCCTGTACTTGTAAAATATGAAACAAGTGAAACATTATCTATGTATAAAAAGCACGAAGGAACTCGAGATGATAAATTTTAGGTAACCCATATGATGCCCGGCCTTTGCGAAAGTTGCTTAATCTCAGCACTCGCGGACCGGGCGCGTTAAACACTGCACCATCAAGATCCTCGAGCCAATTACGTAAATTGATGTTATTAAATCCCTGTATACTTAGATAAGGAAACACTTAAAACATAGAACTGCTCTTAGAATGTATGTAAAGACAAAAATAATTTCAAAGTCTACCAAACGGCTTAGTATTGGTCCCGCGCTCTCTCCAAGGTCGGCCGACTATCATTTATCTCTGTAAAAGCCGTCGGCCGAGCTGACACCCCATATCTTCTTGAGATCAAGTGCTTTTTTTAAAGCGTACTCAGCCTCTATTTCGAGTTGGCGTCGTTAGATGACTAGCGTTTCTCGTAACTTTGGGCTGATACCGCGGCGGTGAGTTGGCGGAACCTGAAGGATTAACGTTATTTTTGAATCATCGTTTTAGTAGCGCAAACAGGTTTCTATCTTTTTGCTGGAGTTGAAAACTTTTTGGTTATCTTATCTGAAGACAGATATACCGGGTAAACGTGGATACAGATGCAAGGGCAATTGAGACAACACATTGTAATGAATGTTAGCGTTGAATAATTATGAAATTATTTTTTTTTGTTTCGGCCCTGGGTTTATGATTATCATACCGCTTTTGGCAAACGTGGTAATTAAGCCAGTACCCTTCAATTGTAATGAAACCTTGATTTCAAAGATAGAGATTCTTTGCCCAGCAGTGGTATAGTGTTTGTGCTAATTAATTAATGATATAATATTGATTATTGATGGTAAGTACGTAACCGAAATTAATGTTGTCTATATAACGTATTTCATTCAATAGCAGTTTCTGTTTAAATCCCAGACACATGCCAATAAGATGTATTTCTGAGAGAACATACTTTAAAATATCATGATATCTTTTGTAATATCTTTCACCCACCTTACTGATATTTTGTTTTGTAATTTCTTGGAAGTGTATCGAGCAAACAGTAGATAAATTCGATTAGGTAGGTATATTTATTTTAACGCAGGTACATGTTATGATGGAGTTTCGGGTATTCGAAGTAAAATTGTAACTTTACAGTACATAGTTATGTATTATTATATTCCTTGGCACACTTACACTAGTAATTAGTGTATTCAGTCACAGTTTATGCATAGTCTATCCAACATCTTCCTTACGCTGTGGTATAAGTATAACTAGTGGTCGTCCAGATTGTATCTTAAGCAATGAAAAATTAAAAAAGATAGAATGTGAGTTTGGATCCTTTCGGCCTCAGAATAATAACTAAAGCTTTCGGCACATGCTTGGCATTGACAGATTTCGGCAGCCCCTCTTCCATTTTTGTTTTTTTTTAAAGATATATGTATAAGCGTGTGTGTCAAATACATGGTAGTGTGTGTAATGTTTGTTTTATTGATTTAATGTATATTTATGCATAATTAAAAAAAAATATTAACATTCTGTAATTTTTCTCTATACTATAAGGGTGCGAAATTTCATACTCCTCCGTCCGCGCAATTTTCGTAAAAAGGGGTAGGTACAAAGTTTTTGCTTCACGTATTATAATATATAGATACTGTGATACAGTTCACATGAATAATCAAAACAAAACAATCCTACTAATATTATAAATGCGAAAGTTTGTGTGTATGTATGTTCGTATATTTGTTGCTTCTTCACGCTGCAACGGATGGATGGATTTGGATGAAATTCGGCATACAGATAGTTTATAACTTGGAATAACACATAGGATACTTTTTATCCAGATATTCCCACGGGAACGGGAACCACGCCGGTGAAACTGCGAGCGGCCGCTAGTAGGTAATATAAGTACGTTGTTCTAAATTCAAATTATTACACATGTGCATGAAATCGAATAGTTATTGGATAAGGAAATTAATATTAGGTTGCATTTCGAAATGCAATAATTACCAATAGACATTAAGAAAATAAAAGCGCTGTAGTAGCATTATTATGTTTCGATAGTAAGAGATAAGATAGCCAGTATTTAGTAATTGAGGATTTCGGGTGAAGTACGCTTTCATCTCCGGAGTAACAGTCGCTTACGATGGTAAGTTAGTGACAAAACAACTGTTACGGTAAGTGTCATGAAGTCTATACGCCACCTCGATGTTGTATAAATACCAATTTAAATGTTTGCATCATAAAAATCTTATACCAAATTTACAAACATGAATTCCTAAATAATTGAGCAACACTCCCGAAAGGTTTTCAAATAAATTTCGTCGTCAACAACACAATAAACCCCTCCAATTGGCCAGAACACACACAAAGAGCGTTGAATATGCGGAGCATCGGTTTAGAGGACATCTCTACAACATACGCGATAGTATAAGCGAGTTTTGGGACAGTTTTCCGACCATTACGCTCAAAAGTGAACTATGCCCCGGGGATCACATATTATTAGATGCTAAACTTGGATTTCGGGCATACCGTGGACTGTTTCAGGCTAGTTGTGAAACAATTAATGTCCTTTGTGTTTTGCTCTAAATATTTTATGATACCCTCGTTGAGCATATCTCACAGCGGGATGTAGGTGGTTGTTCATTACGAACATTCTCTTGGGATACAAGATGCAGATTATGTGATTGTGTATTACATTGGACAACAATGAAATGGTAGCCACAGAATTATCTACGGACTATCTAAGGACGGATGTATGGCTCTAATTCTTACTTCACAAGTTGGGACTTCTTTCACTGGAAGCTACGTTGGATAAGAATATGAAGCCATTTATTGACGAGAGGTGTACAATATGTGTGAGATAACAAAACAGCAAAATAGAGAAAAAATTATAATAGGTAGGTAGGTACTTGAATTGTGTGTCCAACTGACCTTGGGCATGCGCCGTTGTGGTACCTACTGAACGCTACTACTGTGGTCATATTGATGACATTTCATGTTATAATCTAATCGCAAAATGCCATAGTACTAGTTTTTAATGGTGTGCATTAAACATTTCTCGAAATATTGTTGAAACAAATGTAAGGTTAAATAAATAGCGTGCAAAGTATGCGTCCGAAAATTAGACTAATCCTAACAAAATACACCCCAATTTCAGGTGTCAAACACATTTAGGGATTATCTACTTTGGACTGAACCGAACTCTGTGTGAACGTGAATTTTCACTCTAATAGAAAAGCAGCGGAGTTTTTGTAGAACAGCCGAGAATGGGCCCACAAATAAGCTTAAGCGCTCACACAATGGCCTCTAAAACACATAAAAATGGGCGGCAGTAGGTCACATGAAAATAAACGTTCGCAAGTTCGGCGAGCTAAGTGCGACCGCCCATAGTATGTAGTGAATTTTTACGTGCACCGAGCAGCATTCAACTGGTTTGCGAATGGTAATTTATAAATTGATCACGAACTTTTTTTGTAGATTTATAACACAACAGAAAAGCGTACGGTTTTTTTAACCATTTTCATGTACGAATAGTTTTATTCTACCTATTGTAAATTTTTAATGCTTCGGTGTACCTACGTGTGAAAAAGCGCCTGGTATCGGATAGTTTATAAATTAAATTTTCAGTTCGGGCATAGCGGGTTTTGAACTTTACGATGCATAGCCCAGATTTGTAATAACCCTCATTGGGCAAATATTTTGATTAAACCAAACCCAATCAATTTTGAGACTCGTTTATTTATCGCACTTGCAAAAGAGGGAATAGTCTACCAGCACACGTTTCCTGTGTGGTGCCGGGGATAAAGAATTGCACCACCCCCTCTCTTCCCATGGGTGTCGTAAAAGCCGACTAAGGGACCATTTCAGAGGATGGGCAGCAGCATCTCTCTGAGGTTACCCTCAACCTACTGCGATCGCCAACCCGCCTGCCAAGCGTGGCGATTACGGCAAATACCCCTCATATCCTTGGGGGAGGCCTTTGTCCAGCAGTGGACGTCTTTGGCTGAGATGATGATGATGACACGTTTTCCCCTCTTCCTATGACTTGGGTTCCTTAAAACGAGGCGTGAGGAGACACTTTGAGGGCCGACAGGGTGACGGTGCCTGATGCTGCGTTGAATTCACGCTGCACCAGTTGTCTTTGCGTCTAAACTCCATTTCCACCATTTCCAAAGAAAAAAAATTGTTTCAATTTTAAATTGATTTCAATGTTTTGTCCAGGGACAGTATTTATGCTAATTAATTATTGATTTCGTTATTTATTGTTCTACTACTTCGGTGGGTAAACTGTCAAGGTAATAAAAATAATATTTTTTGAAACTATGTATGATTTCATTCAATTCCCATACATTCCGAAATTTATAAAACTATGCAGTTTCTTTTCTGCAAATTTAGTAAAAACGTTTATGTTGTTATACTTAATTATAAGCGTTTTAGACCTAACGCGTTTTAGTCACAAACCGATTTAGTCCTAAAGTGTTTTAGACCTAAAGCGTTTTAGTCCTAAAGCGTTTTAGACCTATAGCGTTTTAGTCCTAAAGCGTTTTAGTCATACAGCGTTTTAGTCCTAAAGCGTTTTAGTCATACAGCGTTGTAGCCCGATGGTGATGTAGGCGAATGAAATTTAGGCAAAACGCGATTTAGACTAATTACGTTTCAGGCAAACAGAGAACAAAGGGCAATCTTATGACAGGTACTTATATACCCATTGTATGTACCTAGATAAAGTTTTCTGAAACTTAGATCATCAGATTTTAGAATCAGTTTAAAAGTCTTAAATTTATTTGTTGAGTTAACGACGAATATTCTGACTTCCTAACTAAGAAAAGCGTAACTAAGATTTTATGAATTGACGTGATGATCTTATTAGTGGCATGAAAGCAACAATAGGAACAGTGGAAAGTGGTCGAAGATACTTGATGTTGTCGCATTATAGCATTAATTTTTTTCATGTTAATTTGTCTAGTAGAGGCATAAGAATTCATTTGATCTAATAACTTTCCTTCAAATCGGAACAGAGCAATGCAATTGGTCGAAATAGGGTGGTCGCCATCCTGACAAGTTCTTTTACTCCACCAGCTTAATCTCTTTCTTGCTTCGAAAGACACGTAAAGAACGGACGTAAAGAACGAAGAACGGACCAAAAACGGTGGTTGTTAATGACTGCTAATGCAGCCGGGACCATCGGCTTTATGTGCCTTCCAAAGCAAGGGGAGCTCGAGATGATATTTCTTATCTTTGACGACCTCCTTGATCGAGTGGTTTGTACCCGGTTTTCATGGTGTCGCCATCTCTGAGGTCCCGGGTTCGATCCCTGGCGGGTCAATTTAGAAATTACTGTTTTTCTAAATTGTCTCGGGTCTGGGTGTTTTCTATGTATTTAAGTATTTTAAGTATGTTTATCCGTTGTCTAGTAACCATTTAACGAGTTTCATAACGAAGCTTCTCTTGGGCTAGATAATTGGTGTGAGTGTAGGAAAGTTTATTTATTTATTATCGTTTGTCGGTTTCGTTAACGTGATCGAATGACAAAATATAAAACTTGCACTACGCACGCTGTTATTAGAAATACACTTGTTTCAAAAGAAATACCGACTGACCAGCAGCGCACTAAATATTGGTACAGACGCTTGCATATCAGACTATACATAACTGTCAAATTACTTCAATAAATGTTCAACCAAATGTCTAGGTAATAAAGTTCAAAGTCTATTGAGGAATATTTTTGATTATTTTGAATTTTGCATTTACAATGCGTTACTTTTTTTAAACATACAGAGATATGTATAGTGCTTCTATTTTCTTGAATTGTCTTGGTTATCATCGCATTTCCCAATGCAACCAAATACTATTTCCCATGTCCAATACTTATTAGATTTATCATTGACAATGATTTGAAGTCAAATCGTAAATCAATTACGTATGGCGCAATAGTCTTGCCTACCTTTCTAAATTAATATATTAAAAGTTAAAAGAGTAGTAGCAACTCAATATACTTCCAAGTCGATTTAAATCCGAAGACAGTCGAAACAAAAACGAAGTTTGCCGAGAGACATTAAGAAAAAAGATGCACTGTATGTAAGGAAGGCTACAGAGAAGGCATTTACAGGTCCGAGTACTCCATCTTTGGCCTCATCTCCACTTACCATTAGGTGAGCTTGAGGTCAAACGCGGCTTTAACACTTAATAAAAATAAAAAGGAGGCAAACCAACCTTTTTACGAAGTTTCACAACTACGTGTTCTTAGAGCATTAAACCAACTAATGCTCTAAGTACGTGTTGTAAGAAGTCACCTTGAACCTTCTTTAATATTTAAGCTTTTGCAGGTAGGTATAGTATAGTGTATATTATGTGCACTAAAATAATGTACACCGCAGCTTCAAAGACTATTCAGCAGGCTACATTGTCGTCTTTTGATACAAAGTTTAAGACTAGATAATTAAGTTGTTGGAACTTAAAAGGAGCGAAGTTTTCACATGATGGTTACGCTTCTGAAGCTGTTACGTGTGATTATTAATTAACTATGTAGATATTTTTGTTATTTTTTAATCATAATTCCCTGTGTGGTGCCGGGGATAAAGAATTGCACCACCCCATCTCTTCCCGTGGGTGTCGTAAAAGCCGACTAAGGGACCATTCCAGAGGATGGGCAGCAGCATCTCTCTGAGGTTACCCTCAACCTACTGCGATCGCCAACCCGCCTGCCAAGCGTGGCGATTACGGCAAATACCCCTCATATCCTTGGGGGAGGCCTTTGTCCAGCAGTGGACGTCTTTTGGCTGAGATGATGATGAATCATAAAATTATGATACAACTAAACATAGACTTGTGTATGTTTAGTTGTTGTTTTATTGTATTTATCGTAATTATTTTCTTGAAATTCTTGTTTTTTTTTTTTTTTTTTTTTTTATGGTAAAAAGAGGCAAACGAGCAGGCGGGTCACTTGATGGAAAGTAATCACCGCCGCCCATGGACACCCGCAAAACCAAAGTTATCGCAGATGCGTTGCCAACCTTGAGGAATAAACAATAATAAATAAAAAATTAAATAATAATAATAAAAAATAATAATAATAATAATAATTGAACCTTCATTCTTCTTAGCCCTAGGGATTAGAATGAGGCCAAGAGCAAGCCCATCTCTCAATAAAAAATATAAAAAAGGAGTTGGATCTTGAGGAGGGAGTAGGAATTGGGAGGGGGGAGGGGTGAGAGATGGGCCTCCGGTACTTTCACTCACCGGACGAAACACAACAGTAACGAGTGCCGTTGTTTCACGCCGACATTCTGTGAGAGATTACGCCGGGCGAGCCGGCCCATTTCGTGCTGCAACGCAGCGTGGCTCTACCACTCAGACAGTGTTACTCATTTAGCACCACCTAGGGGTCACGTGTAGGGTCTCAAGGGTAAACCTACGGACGCAAGTAACTTTAACCCCTATTTTGTTTTATCATTGTCATCGTTATTAGGTTCCTACTCTATACACAGGATAAGTAATTTCTACACAAACATGGGGAAATCAAGTCTTAACCCAACGTGCAGGCCCTATGCAGGTTGATAAAAATAAATTATTATATTTGTCTATTATATAAATAAAAAGGCTCAAGTTCACCCATAGAGCAATGGAAAGAGCTATGCTTGGAGTTTCTCCGCGTGATTGTTTTAAATGAGGTGATCCATAAAAGAAAAAGATACCGACATAGCCCGCTGAGTTGCTAACCTCAAGTGGCATTGGGTAGGGCACATCGCTAGTAGGACTGATGGCCGCTGGGGCGGAATAGTTCTCGAGTGGCGATCGCGCACCGGAAGACACAGTGTCGGCAGACCTTCAACAAGGTGGACCAACGATCTGGTGAAGGTCATCAAATCTTTATTGTTAACCAAGGATATAAAAAGTGTTACTTAATAAAAATTTTAAAGGATCTTAAAAACTTTGTCGCACTTTTCGGACACTGCAATTTTATAGAGAGCTCACGAATAATTTTTATTTAAAGCTATACATATATGCGGGCAGCACAAAACTGGTCGTCATATATGGAGATCCTTGGGAGAGTCCTTTGTCCTTGTCTTTTAACTGAGATGATAATAATGAAGATGATGATGATGATGATATTTATATAAATGTATTAAGTTGTAGATATAATAAGCGCGTTGTATGTATCTTATTATTCTTTGGTTTTAAACCAAAAGTTGTATGGAAGAGACCAAATGTAGGGATAAGACCGCCTTTGATCATAATACATCATTTCTCAATCTGTGTGTAAGCTACAAAGTGTGTATATTTGTCTGTATTATCCACAAAAAATATTAGCAGTCGTAATGACGTCACCTAGTTTTTCTTAATCAACGCTGAACGTTTACGAGGTAAGTCTTTGACCGCATTTTTCGAGCACATCAACCTATCCAAATCTGTCAAATTTCTTCAATAAATGTTCAACCGTATTCCATCTACATAAGGTTCAAAGTCTTCAAAGGAAATTTGACAGTTTGTGGGTGCCTAATGTGCACGCGTGTGTACCTACATCAAGAGATCTAGCTCGGCTGAACGTCAAAGTAGTCAAAGGTTTTTCATCTGACATGGTTTCCTGTTGCACAGCTTTTAATATTACGCACACTAGGCGACATGCGACTGCGACAGCTCGGCGACTAGATGCGACGACAGGCTGCGGCCGACAACTTTTATACCTATATTCTGTTCAAAGCTCCGCACACTTGGCGTCAGTCGCATAGCCGCGACGACAAGCTACGGGAGTCGCGAAACTGACGCTCACAACTGTCGCACGACTGTCGTCGTGTGTGCGCGTGCACTAACAAGGAAATGGGTGATGGCGTTTTATGAGTAAACTAGTTTCTGGCCACGGCTTTGCCCTCGAGGCATTCAGGTTGTCATAAAGTGTTTAACTCAAACAATAGGGATGTTGAGAACAATAATAATTAATTGCATAACATTAAACGTAAAATGAAATCACGTAACAGTTGTTTAAAACATTATCTTGTCTTATCTTATCTTAGTGGGGCCTGCTGAGGTTTCCCTCTGTCAGTACACTTACACTTACACTTCGACCCATCGGGATCTTTTGTGCAACCCCATCCTTTCACTCTTCCTCCTTTGTAAAGATAGATACCATAAATTTGGCAACGTCTTTACGAGCAAAAGCCTGAAGTCCTCCGGTTTCAGATAGGTTATATAAAACATTAAGGCGACGCATTGGAAATTTACGTGGCCCCGCCACCATCCACCTTGATTTTTCCCAACAATTACAAAACATATGAAAGCGATATTTGATGATATGATTTTTTATTTAATTGACTTTGTACCGTATTGCGACCACCGGTACTTGGTTTCTATGTATATCGTGGCTTAGCTACTGCTTTCTTTATGAATTTAATTATTTTTATTGTAGGATATTGCAAAATGAAAGATGCGTGTCTTTTGAAAATCGTAAAGCGTGTATTCATACATTGATTTAAAAATTACATCGATCGAGGAAAGAGGGGTTGGGAACAATATAGTGCTACCAATGGCAGCGTTAAATACAAATTCGATTACGGCAAATACCCCTCATATCCTTGGGGGAGGCCTTTGTCCAGCAGTGGACGTCTTTTGGCTGAGATGATGATGATGATGATGAATGGCAGCGTCGGTTCGATTCCCACGTGATGTAGCACGAAGATGATTGGCGATCAAAGGGTGGATGAAAGCGGAAGTTGGATTTTAGTGGCTAGAACATTCCAGACCATACCGCTCAACCAATCCCGAACATGCCCCCGGCCTTGGAAGCAGTCGCTTTCAATGCTCCTGAAGACTCGGAGATTCCTCGTCGTATAAGAGAGGGCAGATCTTGGCGTAGGCACGTCGAACAACGCCCGAATTGGTTTGAATATCTGCCACTCTTGCAATGCCATCCTTGCCCGGGATGGTTCTGACCACTCGTCCCAAGCTCCACTTCAAAGGCGGCAGGTTATTGTCCTTGAGCAGTACAAGGGTGTTGACCTTCAGCCGTGATTTGTTATCGGTCCACTTAGTCCGCACCTGCAACTCAGACACATATTCTTTGGACCAACGGGTCCAAAAATGCTGGCGTATTTGCTCCACCATCTGATGACGCTTCAGGCGATGCGCAGGAACGTCGCTGAGATCGTCGTAGACTGGCGCAGTCAGTGGTCGACCAACCAGAAAGTGAGCTGGAGGCAGAGGAGAGAGGTCTTTAGGATCTGGGGAAAGCGGAGAAAGCGGTCGGGAGTTAAGGACAGCTTCAATTTGTGATAACACTGTGCTAAGCCCCTCAAAAGTGAGATGCGCATTGCTTACAACCCGACGTAGATGATATTTGCAAGATTTAACTCCTGCCTCCCACAGACCACCAAAATGGGGTGAATAAGGGGGAATAAATGAAAATTTTATTTGTTGACTAGCGGCATATTCTATTATATCCGAGTCACATCTGTGTAAAAAATCTGAGAAACTATTCATTAAGCCTACAAAGTTACGACCATTATCCGAAAATATTTCTAATGGTTTACCGCGTCGCGAAATAAACCTATTGAGCGCTAGTGAATATGCCTCAGTAGTGAGATCTGTGACTAACTCTAAATGAACTGCACGCGTCACGAAGCACACAAACAAGCAAATGTATGCCTTTAAAGTCCTAGCCCCCTTCCCCTTACGGTTAAGTATGAGCACTGGCCCACAGTAATCCACTCCGCATCGTATGAATGGAAAACTTGGCGAGATCCTTTCCTCAGGCAAGTTGCCCATAGGGGGCGTCAATGTCTTACCCTTCATACGTTTACACGTTACACAATCTGTAACAACTTGCCTTACTAAACTTCTGCCACCAAGAGGCCACCAGGTTTCGCGTAAATTATATAATAATGCCTGAGGTCCAGCGTGGAGAAGCCGCAGGTGTTCACCGCGAAACAACAACCGCGTAAAATAATGTTTACTACTTAACAAGATAGGGTGCATTTTATTATAACTAAATTAATTTGAATTTCCTAAACGGCCACCCACACGTATTATCTTATCATCATTCATAAACAAATTTAATTTACTTAAATTATTTTTACCCTTTATTTGAAATCCATTGAGTAAAAGAGAATATTCAGTAGGAAAACTTTCCATTTGGGACCACCGAATCAAAGTGTTTTCCGATATATTTAACTCGTCAACACTAATGACGCCTGTCCGTCGGTTATTTTTATTGCGAGCATTGTATATGAAACGCAACACAAATGCTACAGCACGCTTCATACGGCTAAACTGTGAAAAACGCTTAAACGCGAACAGCGTTGTGCCAGACGAGACTCGAGTTACGAAAGACGAAATAGGCGATCTAATTTCAGGAAGGTCCTCGTCAGTATCCGGAACAGTATAATCGGCTAGTGAGAAACTAAGACTACTTATCGTATTTTTGTGACTTTTTGTGTTTTGATTTAAGACTTTTTCTCTAATTATAACGACCTGTGATTATTTTTGTAAAAATTAAAATGATTTTTTCAATGTTTGTGTGCATTTCATTTATAATAATATCGTACGTATATATTGTTCACGATACGGCATGCGTTGGTAAAAATTTGTCATTTCGCGAATTTGTCCTTTTGCGAATTTGTCATTTCGCGAATTTGTCCTTTTGCGAATTAGTCTTTTTGTGAATTTGTCCTTTTACGAATATGCCATTATGCGAATTTGTCCAATTACGACTCGGTTGCCATTTTGCGAATTTGGCATTATGCGACTGAACGGTTCGCGCGACGCTAGGCGGGACTACGTCATCCCAACCGTTCTTAAGCAGCCACAATTGTTGCAATAATATTTTTGCGATAACGATTGCAGGGCTCAACAAACCAAGTGGATCAAAAATTTGCGAAATATTTGATAGAATAGATCTTTTAGTGACTGGCTTATCATCCTTTTGAAACTGCGTATTGAAATGGAAGGTATCGTTTAAATTGTTCCAACCTAAACCCAATGTTTTGGCATTAATATTCTCGTTTGATTTAATTTCTTTAGATTGGCTCAACAAACAATCGTCAAAGTCACATGGAAAATTACATATCCATTTTCGAAGTGGGAAACCACCTGACTGAAGCGTTTTTTTTATTTTCTCGCATAATTGTAATAAATAAGATATGTCATTACCGCCGCCCAAATAATCGTCTACATAAAAGTCTTCTCTAATTGACCTTTGAACGTCGGGATCAGGTGACTCAATACTTAACTGCTTTAAGCACCTGACACTAAGAAATGGCGCAGAAGCGGTTCCGTATGTGACGGTATTTAATTTAAATATACCTAAAGGTTGCGATGGGTCATCGCGCCACAAAATCATTTGTAGCTTACGTTGGTCTTCGTCCACCAGACAATTTCGGAACATTTTCTCAACATCAGCGCACACAACGAATTTATGCTGTCTAAAACGGAGAAGGATGGAAATTAACTCGCCCTGTATAGGCGGCCCGACTAATTGTAAATCGTTAAGTGACTTGCCAGAGGTTGATGGTGCGCTGGCATCGAAGACCACACGCAGCTTAGTTGTGGAGCTATGTTCCCTAAATACGCCGTGATGCGGCATGAAATAGCATGGATGCTCATATGTGGTTACCGGACTCATATGACCTAAGTCCAGGTATTCCTGCATAAAATTCGCGTACAGTAATTTATAATCAGGGGAGCGCTGGAGACGTTTCTCTAAAGCGTAAAATCGGCGCTCGGCCTGCGTAAAAGATTCGCCTAAAGCATCGGGTGGCTGTCTAAATGGAATGCGTACACTAAACCTTCCTTCACTAGTGCGCTTAGTGGTTTGAAGGAAATGATCCTCGCATGAACGCTCCTCCTCAGTCCGCGTATCCCTTACCTTAGGCAGTTCTTCGAGCTCCCAGAACAAGCGAAGTTGAGAGTCAACCGAACTACTAGAATTACACTGAATGCGCTTTATATTTCGTGTATTATATTTATTAACAACGGGTCCGGAAATAATCCACCCTAATCTAGTGTTCTGTAAGTAAGGGCCGTTGGGAAGACGCATTATTCCTTCACCTAACAGATCCCAAAACTTATCAGCACCTATTAAAATATCTACGTTTTCTGAATTTAGAAAATGCGGATCTGCCAGCGTTATGTTGTCGGGAATACTGAACTGCGCGCTTGATTGACATAAGGCTGGCAACGTAGACGTTATTTGTGACAAAACAAAACAAGAAATGTGCGTGGTGTAGTGATCGACGCGTGATTTTATTTCAATACTACAAGTTTCCGAACATTGTAAAACTGAATCACCTACACCCCTAACTTCGTAAGTGGACTGTACTATAGGAATTTGAATTAAATTACAAAACGATTTCGTTACGAAGCACCGCTGACTTCCATTGTCAAGCAATGCGCGTGCCTTGTGATAAACACCATGAATATCGGCTACTTCAACGATAGCTGTTGACAACAAAACGGTGTGTGCATCTATAGACTGAGCGGAACAAATTTGCATGTGTGCCTTGTTTACTTGAATTGGGAACGAGTCCGGGGCGGCGGCGGAGGAGGCGGGGTCGCCTGCAGGTAGCGGTGGCGGCGGCGCTGCGTCTGCACTCGCCGCGGAGCTCCCAGTCGCGATACTAGAATGAAGTGCTACCGAACTATCCGAGTTATCATTATGTATTAATGAGTTATGTTTGCGGTTGCACTTCCTACAAGGCCCAAACCGACAACTATCAAGTGTGTGTCCCGAGCGTAAACAATTCTCACATAACTTGTGTTCGCGTATTAACTTTAACTTCGATTCTAAATTATTCTCAATAAACCTTTGACATGAATATAGTGGATGATTACCGTTGCATTTAAAGCACGAAAATTTTAAGCGACACTGACGATCGGCCGGCTTATGAGTAGAAACGTTGCAGTGAGACGTGTTATGTGAATGAGAACTTTGTTTTTTAGTCTCAATTTGCGGAGTGAGCCCTTTATTATGGGAAAGCTGCAACGTGTCTAGCATATCCGCCCTGTTTTTTAGAAAGCCGATTAATTCATCCACCTTAATTATGCGTTTAGAATTGTTATCGCTCGGAACCAACATACATTTGTAGGTCTCCCATTCGCGCTCAGTCGTTTTATCCAGTTTAGACACTATAATATAATTAATGAGTGTATCCCAGGAGTCCGTGGGCTCACCAAAGATTTTCAAAGCGCGTAAATTTTTTAAAATGGTGTCTATAAGCCTTCTAATATGTGCGGGTGACTCTCTAGACAACGCAATAATTGAAAATAACGCCTTAACGTGATTGTGCACTAAAATTTTATTATTGTTATACCGATTTAGTAACAACTCCCAAGCGACATTATAATTATCTGCAGAAAATTCTACGGAGTTAACTACCAGCTCCGCGTTGCCCTTTAATGAAGATTTTAAATAATGATATTTTTGAATGTTACTGATACGCTTAGAGCTATGTACCAAAGATATAAACGTGTCTCTGAACTCAAGCCAGTGCTCATAGGAACCGTCAAAGGAAGGCCGTGAAATAGTGGGCAGCTTAACGGATTGTGCTTGTTCTCTACAGCAATGCTTGTCACCAGAACTGTCGCTAACCTCAAAACTGCTCAAAATGTGCTCCGCATGTGCTAAGGTGCCATAATAGGAATTTTCGAACGATTCTCTATTATTTAACTGTTCAATTATTTCGCTCTCGGATACACATTCTTCGATTTTAGATTGAATACCGTTGAACTCGGCATATAAACTAGCAGCTCCTTTGACGCGTAATTTCAAATCGATGCGATCGCGATTGGAAAGAATTAGGTTTTCATTCTGTTCTAGTGAAAGTAGGTGAGTAGAAAATTTTGTTAGCCTGCCTTTAATGACTCCACGTTTTTTGATTAGGTCGCGAACTAAAATAGGATCTGCACATTGGGTAACCGGCGATCTATCGCGAGACTTTGAATTTGCACTATCAATATTTAGTAAGGCGGGAGATTTATCACGAGATTTAACACTTTCGGTAGACATTTTGGTGGTCAGTGAAAAGTGGAGTACTTACAATTTGAATGGTCGAATACACGTCAGCAGTGATAGCAACGTCACAAGCTGGGAAATTCGTCTCACGAACTATTCAATATACTACTGCGCGTATTTCTCACTGAAATTCTAGACACAGGTATCACAAAGAGAACTGGGAGGTGATGGGGAACAGAAAGGATGGTTGGTCTCACCAGAATGCGTATGTTTGATGAAAGGCCACTCCAGCTTTGATCCCTGTATGCGCTTAGCCTCCTGGTAGTCTTTCAGGTCCAAAATATGCTCGTCTTCCAGATAATTTTAGTAGCAGCAGCCACGACTATGCGCTCCACAGGACGTTAATCTTGCTATTCGGTGAAGAAGGGCCAAGGAACATGTACCGTATTGCGACCACCGGTACTTGGTTTCTATGTATATCGTGGCTTAGCTACTGCTTTCTTTATGAATTTAATTATTTTTATTGTAGGATTTTGCAAAATGAAAGATGCGTGTCTTTTGAAAATCGTAAAGCGTGTATTCATACATTGATTTAAAAATTACATCGATCGAGGATAGAGGGGTTGGGAACAATATAGTGCTACCAATGACAGCGTCGGTTCGATTCCCACGTGATGTAGCACGAAGATGATTGGCGATCAAAGGGTGGATGAAAGCGGAAGTTGGATTTTAGTGGCTAGAACATTCCAGACCATACCGCTCAACCAATCCCGAACAGACTTCATTTTGATAGTTGCAGAAACACGATTTGTTAACTTTTCTAACAGAGAAAAAAAAATCTAAGCAACCTCTTTTAAAACATAGATTTGCATTTTACAGGCAAACCAGACCGATTTAAGCATCTAAATTATCTTAGTAGATTAGTCTTAACACACACTTCAATATGCCAGTTCATTTTTTTAAACTTATTTGTAGATTTTATTGTAAAGAAAAAAAAAGTTTTTCTTATGGTACGGGGCGCAAACGCTCCGTATTAGCAATGCGTCGCCTTAATCAAATTTTTATTTGACCGAAGCATGAATTTCTCCAGCCTAAAAAGTTATTAATACACACTCAATTGACGGAACAGAATAATGACGTCATAGTCTGCCATTCCCATAGATACAATTTCTATTTTAAAAAATCGTTCTGACAGTTACCAAAATGTTTCTCTATTAACTAACCAGTACATACAAGTCCACTTGAAAATAAGCGTCGGCAGCCAATCGGATAAATGCCCGAGTTAAATTAATATCTATTTTTTTGTTAAGTAGCTGTATTGGCCTATAAAAACAAAGTAATTTTACAGAAGGGGTAACATTCAAGCAGAGTACAGATTATAGAAAAGCGGTTTATGGTTCAGTGATTGCTGGAGACCCACAACACTTTTACCACCACTGTGGTCTAGTGGCTAAGACCACCGATTTAGACCCAGAGGTCCCGGTTTCGATTCCCAGCGACTGGTACGACTTATTTGTCCTCCTGGCTAGCTACCACCATGTTATCTAAATATGTCGCCATAACATCAATGTTTGTAGCATTGTTGTGTTCCGGCAGCTAGAGATAGCCAATGCCTCAGTAGTTGAGGATCCCGGGTGGAGTGCGCTTCCATCCACCATTGGTCTTTATCATCATTTATCATCAGCTGAAATAAAGGGACAGTGCTTACCGTAAGATATTTTTTTTAAACCCTGTTATTCTGCCAGATTTATATATTCTGCAGTCGTGGTTCAATCTGCACAGTTCCATTAGTACATGAGTATAATGGAACTGGGTGTTTGTGGACCAGTTTTACTCAGGGATCGTATAATGCACTCAGGGTTCTATATAACATCTCGAAAAAAAAATCCACGAGCGGGATTTATGCTATCGTGGCTCAATCCAACTCGCCGAAATTAATCAACACTATCTACTTTTGCTATTCAATGTCAACAACTACGTCATCAACATCCGATCCGAAATATTCAAAGATCAGTTAAGAATTAGGCAAGCTATATTTATGATTATTTACATATAATTTTACGCAAATATTGTTGTGAACGAATTACAATTTGAAAAAAGACAAATTGTTGAAAAAATCCACGAGCGGGGTTCGAATTCGCACCCCATGACATGCCGGGTCAGGTGCACTGACAGCTATGCTATCGTGGCTCAATCCAACTCGCCGAAATTAATCAACACTATCTACTTTTACTTTATTAGCCAAAGGCGGTAATTTGTTCGCAACAATATTTGCGTAAAATTATATGTAGGTAAATAATCAAACGCCAAATTGTCGAATTGTCGTGACAATTGTACGAAGTACTTATTAATTCCATGATGAAACCCAGATCGTCGGTCCACCTTGTTGGAGGCCTGCCCACATTGCGCTTTCCGGTACGCGGTCGCCACTCGAGAACTGTTCCGAGTTAATTATAACAAAACAATAATATTTAAACTCCCTTACAAATAAAAAGAGAGTAAGCTCCGAATAGTTATTCCACTTTTTGTCTCTTTTACTCTAATTTAAAATGACGTTTACATGACAGGAACAAAACACGGAATAACTATTCGGACCTTATTCTTTGTTTACTTGTAAGGCACTAAATGTTTTATAAAAATATATTTTATTTTGCAAAACTAATCAATATTCATGCAAACTGTTTTCTCTCACCACCACCCAGGTTGAGCTATGAATATATTGAGCCAGCCCGTTATACCCGGTGCGCCCGGACGCAAATTGGACGGCTATAGTTCAATTAGTTGAACAGGCCCCATGTCAATGTCATTCCACTTACTAGGACAGTGTTCGTTTAAATTCCTTACTTTGGTACCCTCTGAATAACATCAGTGATTCATTTGGTGTAACGATTCCGTGATTTTGGGAATTGCAAAAGGAAAGTTCGGTTTCGTTACTAATTGTACGGGTAGGTACGTCTCAGGGGCTTTGCGAGTGTGTGGGTTACATTTGAAATGTTTTTCCATATTATCGACGACGGTGAGTGCCAATTCCTCCCTTTCGAAGCGTAGTACCAGAAACGCAAATTATCCTATCTAACTTTTTTCGAGAACTACCTACTTTACTTCACATAACATAGGTACTTCCTATACTTAATATTTTATTAAAACTTTAACTTGGAAAGTATTAGTATACTCTACTTAAAAATTAATTAATTAATATTATGTTAGCGATAGCGGCGTTTTATGTATTTTTGTAGATTGTTTTCTAGTCTACGCGAACACATTGAAATGAAAAAAATACCAACACTGTAAAAGTTGAAAAATTTAATAAAATTACTAAATATATTGAAAATGAAATTAGCATTTGAAGAAAGTCTTCGCAATACGATCAGCAGCTCTTCCAAATCAATTTGAAAAAAAACCGTGAAATTTATTTTTACCATGAAGAGGTTGAGAATAGTCAATACAAGTGTGGCTTAGGCGAGCCCTGCACATCACATTACCTACTGCAGAATTTCCACAATAGACTTTGAACCTTTTGTATATGGCTTAAGGTTGTACATTTATTTCAGAATATTGGCAGTTTTGGATAGGATGACAGGCGTCTGTACGATGCATTGCATAATTTAAGCGTTACAATATACTTTTTTTAAATAAAACTATTTTTGAGGAGCTCGATGCGGGGTGTCAGCTCGGCCGACGGCTTTTACAGAGATATTAATGTTAGTCGGCCGACCTTGGAGAGAGCGCGGGACAAATACTAAGCCGTTTGGTAGATTTTGAAGTTATTTTTATCTTTACACAAATTCTAGCAGTTCTATGTTTTAAGTGTTTCCTAATCTACGTATAAAGGGACTTAATAACGTCAATTTACGTAAATGGCTCTAGGATCTTGATGGCGCTGTGGTTATCGCGCCCGGTCTGCAATTACTGACGTTAAGCAACTTTCGCAAAGACCGGTCATCGGATGGGTGACCAAACATTTATCATCTCGAGCTCCTCCGTGCTTCGGAAGGCACGTAAAGTCGTCGTTCTCGGCTGCGTTAGCAGTCGTTTACAACCACCAACCCGCACTGGGTTCGCGTAGTGGTTTATGGCCCGTTCTCCCTATCAATCCATAGGGAAAGCTCGTGCTCCAGCAGTGGGGACATTAATGAGCTGGTGATGATGACGATGATGATTTTTACGGATCGCGGATCTACTCTCAATAAGTTTAGTTTCTTTTTATTGTTAGCTGTGGGGACCTATAATTGATCTATAACTGATAAACGTTTATTTATTTATTTATTTTATTCGAATGAAAACTTCTATATTACATGATGTATCAAATAAGTTTAGGTTATTTTGAAGACAATAAATACTATCCACATTATAATAACTTAAAAGACTTACAAAATTACAGTTGTACTGATCAAACATTAATTGTGTATTTTTATCATACCCTTTCAGGTTACTTATGTGATCAATTCTAGTGTAGTGATGTAGATCGTCTTCTAGATAAATAAATAAACATATTAGATGTGAACCTTTCATTTAGGTCCATAAATGCTATATCGCCGTTGAATCCCGAAGGGCCGATGTTCAGAAAGTAATATCCCGCAGTTGCGCTGGGAGAGCCCTTAAAACTTATTTTAGCTTCGTTTTGTTTCGATGGGACGTGAAATATTCATGGACATTTATGTTTTGGCAATTATGTAAGTATACAAATGTATACAAAATGACTACCACAATAGAGTTAGCTTATTAGTTAACTAGAAGAGCCTACTTACTAATAACTGTATGCACACCACATCATTACATCACCAGCTCATTATATATCCCCACTGCTGGGGCACGAGCCTTCTCTATGGATGGATAGGGAGACCAGGCCGTAAACCACCACGCGGGCCCAGTGCGGATTGGTAGTTGTTAAAAGCTGCTAATGCAGCCGAGACCAACGGCTTTACGTGTCTTCCGAAGCACGGAAGAGCTCGAGTTGATAAATTATTGCTCATCCATCCGATGACCGGCCTTTGTGAAATTTGCTGAACCTTAGCAATCGCAGACCAGGCACGTTTACACTGCGCCATCGCTCGATGGCGCAGTGTAGACCTCGACCTCGAACTGTGTGCCTGTCTTTATAATAATTCATCGCCAACTCATTATGTCCCCACTGCTAGAGCACGAGCCTTCCTTATGGAGGTGTCTCCAGACAGGGAGAAGACAAGCCATAAGCCACCACGCGAGCCCAGCGAGGATTGGTGGTAAATGTCTGCTAATGCAGCCGGAACCAACGGCTTAACGTGCCTTCTGAAAAACGGATAATTATAATAATATTTTATAATACGGATGGGCTAATTATTATAGTCACGCTGCCTGGATGGAAATGAAGTAAGCTTTCGAAAGATCTGGATACCCAGCCAGTGTCAGTTTTATTTGTCATCCGATCATGATAATGAAAATGAGAATTTGTATTGCAAAATTACAACTTACCTAGATATAATTACTCGTATAATTATACCTACGAAGATGGAACGAACGCATAGATATTGAATACGTACAAGTTTGTTTACAAGAACCGTAAATACGGAGGATTACTAAATAATTCTGTCTTGTCGTTAGCATCAGTTGCCTCTTCTAGTGGCCACGAAAGTTTCGTGTAATCTTTGCTAATAAATAACGTGGCGGGCGAACCCGCCTCTATCAGCTTTTTGCTGTAAAGTGATAGGAATGTTTCTTGTCGCGCACTAACTTGGCTGTAATAATAACTATTTAATCTGTAATATGGTGCTTAGTGCAATATTTAAATTGCCATTCGATCACGTTAATTAAAACTAAAATTCGTATGGTATAAAGGCATAATTATGCAACGCCTTCTGATAACAAACGGGAGTTAAAATTTTGTTAGACCAAGTTATCGTTAACGTGATCGAATGGCAAATTTAACCTGCGTAACAACCCTGTTAATATACCTAATGATACCTACCATACGAAACAAAATGCATAGATTTTCAATCCGTTCAAGTTTGTTTAGTTTGATTTGTTGTAGTTAGCATCGTTGACTCATCTAGTGGCCAGGAAAGATTCATAGAACCGCAGATAAAATACGTGGAAGGCGAACTTAACCCGCTCCTACTAGCTTTTTGCTGTAAAGTGATAGGAATGTTTCTTGTCGCGCACTAACTTGGCTGTAGCAACCATTTGATCTGTATCGTGGCGCTTAATGCAAGATTTTAATTGCACTTCGAAAATATTAATCAAAACTGAAATTCGTATGGCTTAAGGAACGATAACAAACAAACAAGGTGAGTTCAAAATTTGTTAGACCAAATTCTCGTTTTCGTTAACGTGATAAATGCACCGTGTTTATATAGGTGCCTAATTATACTTATGAAGATGGTACAAATGCATAGATTTT
The DNA here is from genome assembly GCA_947562085.1 of Eudonia lacustrata. Classification (NCBI taxonomy): domain Eukaryota; kingdom Metazoa; phylum Arthropoda; class Insecta; order Lepidoptera; family Crambidae; genus Eudonia; species Eudonia lacustrata. Next base: position 17,491,667 of record OX387342.1, on the reverse strand, counting down.
CAATCCGTTTTGTTTAGTTTGATTAGTTGTAGTTAGTATTAGTTGACTCATCTAGTGGCCACGAAAGTTTCATGCAACCGTAGCTAATAAATAACGTGGCGGAACTTAACCCTCCTCCAGTAGCTTTTTGCTGTAAAGTGAAAGGAATATTTCTTGTCGTGCACCAACTGATATTTATCACCGGAGACACCGCCAACCTGCGGCCCGGCCAGCCGTCCGTTATAATTTATATTCGCGCTGTTTTATTTACATCCATTAACTTTTCTCGCAACTTAAATGGCAATTCGCTTTGGTCATTCTTTAATAGACGCCATTAATCAAATGGAATTTGGGGAATGTTCGTAATTAATTTTGAATTAGACCTGGTAGGGACACCATTTTGTTATGTGCTGGGGTGCGAATTTTGAATCACAAAAAAAGTCAAATAATTTATGCTGTAAAAATTTAAAAGATTTGCATGTGTAACAAATTTGTTACACTAAAAAATCTCGCTCGAGATTTTTACAAGCTTTTATTTAGTTTCACCTGTTTATTTGTTTGTTTGGGTCAAATCCAGTAATTAAAATTTAACCCCATTCCTGTTGACGGTGTGAGCTGAAATTTTGCGTGCATGTGTAAATCGAATGACAATGCAAAATTATTATGACATGGAGCTGATCTGATGATGGACCGGAAGGTGGCCATAGGAACTCGGTAGTTGAACGATATAACCCCATCGAGTTTGGACTCGTTTGATCTGTCTTGATGAGTACTTTGGTGTTAGATGGTAACCAGGGTTTGATGATGGAACCGGAAGGTGGCCATAGGAACTCGGTAGTTAAAGGACACAACCCCATCGAGTTTGAACTCGTTTGATCCATCTTGACGAGTAATTTGGCGCTAGATGGTAACCAGGGTCTGATGATGGAACTTTGTATATAAATAAAAGCGTGTTACATTGTGATTGCAAAAAAATAATAATGAAGGTAAATGTTTACATAATTTTTAACGCAAATTTTGTTGCGAACAAATTACAAAAACACAAATGTTGAAAAAATTTCCACGAGCAGGGTTTGAACCTGCACCCTTCTGACATACCGGGTCAGGTGCTCTTCCAATTGAGCTATCGTGGTTCTAACCAGCCCGCCGAAATTATTCAACACTATTTACTTTTTACTTTGAAAGCCAAAGGCGCCCATTCAATGTCAATAACTACCGTCATTAACATCCGATCATAATATTTTTACAAATACTAAAGATCAGTTAAGAAGTGGGCAAGCTATTTATAAATGTTTATATAATTTTTAACGCAAATTTTGTTGCGAACAAATTACAAAAACACAAATGTTATTACAAAAACACAAATATTATGATCGGATGTTAATGACGGTAGTTGTTGACATTGAATGGGCGCCTTTGGCTTTCAAAGTAAAAAGTAAATAGTGTTGAATAATTTCGGCGGGCTGGTTAGAACCACGATAGCTCAATTGGAAGAGCACCTGACCCGGTATGTCAGAAGGGTGCAGGTTCAAACCCTGCTCGTGGAAATTTTTTCAACATTTGTTTTTTTTTTAATAATAAAGGTGTTTTAAGCTAAATGTTCTTTAATGTTCCATCAGAATGTGACACGCTTTTATTTATAAAAAAATTGGGTCTGTGATAAAAACGCAAAGATTTTTAATTAAATTATTTTTAACTTTTTAGTTCTTTTTTTTTATTAACAAGTAAGTAATAAAAGTTTGTTTTTAAAAAAATCTTTTAATTTTTTAGGGTCATAGTGGTGGTCAGTGACTTTGAATACTGGTTATTGAAAGACAATTTTCGTTAAAGATATTGTGACCATTACTCTTACTGGTTCTTATATCGTGCCTCTAGGGAGCGTTTGACTTTCTTCTCACCGGATGATAAGTGTTAGTTTTTGCGTTTCTCTGAAAGTCAAAAAAATTGTAAATAGTAATGAAACAAAATATTGTTGCATTAGTTAGTTAGATTAAATATTTAAAAAAATTATAAAATACAGTGAAAAAATTAAACGCCTACCCGGTAGATTAGCGGTCAGTGCAGCCGCCCGGATTGCGGAAAACCCAGCTTCGATTCCTGGCTGGGTCGGGTAGGCGTTTAATTTTTTCACTGTCTTTTATAAATTTTATAAATATTTAATTTAGCTTCAGGGCAGCAATTAGCACTTGAAAATAAAAAGTAAAAAAATTTGTTAGATTAGTTTTTTTCAGCAGCTCTTAAGTAAACAGCACGCAGGTTTTCCTAAAATATGCAAAAATTTCCTTTGTAACCAGTGTATTATGGTTATTTTGTTATTTATATACTTATTTAATATATTTTTTATGTCAATCGTCCGCTAGGAAATATCTTTCAAATTCACAAAATGGTGGTTACTTTTAGACAGCAGCGGCGGTTCATTTGTTATGAACGAGGAAACGCTTAGCCTTCATTTTATCTGGGGGGTAACCACGAGCTCTTATAGCAGTATTATTGCAGTTGTGGAAAAGCGACGCGAGTATAAGTATTCACCGCTACACGCGTCTCGTTTTCACAACTGCAATAATACTGCTATAAGAGCTCGTGGTTACCCCCCTGATGTTTGTGGCGAGACGATGGAATCGCGTTTCGCTTGGAACCCCTATTGAGGCACGACACCTTTCTTCTTTGAAGTAAGAAATGTGATCTGTATCATAAAATACGACCCAACATAGGTAGGTAATTCATAAGAGATAACTTACCCCCTTACAAAAAAAAACTCTTTAAGCATTTATTTAGTTAATCATTGTTTTGTCTCTTTTTCTCAAATTGAGAACGACGTTTGTGTGACGTTGACAAAACAATGATTAACTAAGTAAATGCTTAAATAGTGTTTATTTGTAAGGGGGATAATGTACAGATATATGGAGTTGTATTGTTATGAATGACGTTATCTACATCCTTAACGCTAAGTTACTATTTGAGGTTTTCATCATCATCATCATCAGCCTACACTAGTCCACTGCTGGACATAGGCCACTATTTGACGTCTCTGAGTGTGTTTCTTTAGAGGTTTGTTTTCAGAGCTTTATATACTTCCATGATTTTAACCAAAATTTTCCGATTTCAAGCTAACAACGAAAAGCATTTGATTTTTTTATTTTAATATTTTACGGGTAAGCACAGTGCCTTGATCTCACCTGATGTAAAGTGATGATAAGGCCAATAATGGAAGCGCACTACACCCGGGAACCTCAACTAGTGAGGCACTGGCTATCTTATCTCTAGCTGCCCGGATAACAACAATGCTACAAACTTAGATGTTATGGCGACATATTTAGATAAGATGGTGGTAGCTAGCCAGGCGGACTAACAAGCCCTACCACCAACCATACCGAGTACACAAACATGTACCCCCCGCTAAGAATCGAACCCGGGACCTCTGGGTCTAAACCGGTGGTCTTAGCCACTAGACCACAGAGGCGGTTAAAAATCTATTCTTTAAAACCTTAATCAAGTGTTAATATATGATAAAGCTAAGTGCTATTGCATTCCGAATGCAAAAATTGGCGATCTTGATACAAGCGGTCTTGTATTCACATCCCAATATGTAGGTATATCCTGTTAAAAGATCGCGAGCAAATATTGCACTTTCATCTTCTCGTGACGTTAAAGAAAACATTGAACGCCAATAGACTGCACACTGCACGCTCGATACGAACGCGATGTAAATATGCCATTTTTATGAAACCAATAATTCAACGACCTCCTTGGTCGAGTGGTTTGTACACCGGTTTTCATGGTGTCGCCATTTCTTAGGTCCCGGGTTCAATCCCCGGTCGGGTCAATTTAGAAATTAATGTCTGGGTGTTTTCTATGTAAAACAATGTATTTAAGTATTTTAAGTATGTTTATCCGTTGTCTAGTAACCATTTAACGAGTTTCATAACGAAGCTTCTCTTGGGCTAGATAAGGGGTGTGAGTCTAGGAAAGTTTATTTCTTTATTTATTTATAATAATCCCACACAGCAGCTGGCCAATCAACGCATACCTATAGTGTTAACGTTAACCGAACAATTACAGTTGGCGCACTGGGTGCCTAGTGCGAGTTTTATTCACAATTTGATAACGTCAACGAAAATGAAAATTTGTATGGCAACATTTTAACTCTTCTCATAAGTCGCCAGGAGGCACTGCTTCAATGCCATACAAATTTTCGTTTTCGTAAACGTAATCGAACGAGTACGGATATTATAATAAACAAACCTCACACTAGGTACCCTTATGCTAATTTCTACGTATTGGACTGAGGGTTATGTTTTGCGTTATTTTTAGTGTTTTATAATTAGGGCCTTACAAATAAACAAAGAATAAGGTCGGAATTGTTAATTAAATAATTATCTTAATTAATGGCTTCGCGTTTAGCATATTTCAAGTGTTATTTCTATTATTAGTAGTAAGGGTACAATAAATTGTACGGTAGATAGAAATTAAAATGGAGTCTCACAACACGTGTTTATTACCTTACGTTTGTATTACCTTAGAGGTTATTACGGGAAAAACTCTGGTGAAACTCGTCGGAATAGTTATTCCGTGTTTTGTTTCTGTCATGTAAACGTCATTTCAAATTGGAGTAAAAGAGACAAAACACGAAATAACTATTCGGAGCTTATTATTTGTTTAAATGTAAGGCACGTAGTGTTTTAGGCGTTTGTCAGTTTTAGGAAACTACCAAGCAAACTCCAATTTACAAAAAATAATCTCAAAATTTAGTTTTGACATATTCTGCTTTTGATACAGACTTAAAGTCCAAAGTCTATTGTGCCGTCAGCACAATATTCATAGCACGTAATGTTCGTGATATTTAATAGAGATAATTAATAACGTGATTTAATATAGAGACATTTTATGTAAATTAAGCAAAACTTATTTGTTCCTGTTTCGTGACTTTCTACAGTCAACTAATCTCCCCCGCCAATTTCTTTGTTTATAGATTAGTATATATACTTGTATTTTTAGTTATTAAAACTAGTCAGAAATTATACTCCGATACATTAACCAGTGTGTTATTATTTAACCACGGAGCCCTGCAACAATTGGTGACCCCGACAAAAGTCACGCCTGGAAGAATCGCCCAACGACAGCCACGCCCGGAAGAATCGCCCGACATAGTCACGCCCGGAAGAAGAACAACTACATCACACTGGTACGAATTAAATAACATTTCTGGCTCATTTTCCACAATGGCTCCCACACTACCAACGTGCATCAGGAGCAGTCTTCTCACAGAGACACCGGAGATAGCAGCAATTTCCATTGGTGACCGCATACCCGATTTTTGGACAGACTCACCACGGCTATGGTTCACCCAGTTTGAAGCGATCGTCGCACCTCAGAAACAAGGCGACGATTACAAGTACAACTTGGTCATCGCGAAATTGGGGAAAAACGAGATACAGCAAGTTAGCGATTTGCTAATTAATCCACCGGCAGAACAAAAGTACGATGGCATTAAACAACGCCTAATAAATTGTTATGAAGAAACAGAGCAGAGGCAATTCCAGAAACTTCTTGCCGAAATGGATCTCGGCGACCAACGGCCGTCTCAGTTGTTACGCCGAATGAAGCAGATAAGCAGTGGGAAAATGAATGACGACACAATTCGACTGTTTTGGTTACGTCAATTACCTTCGTCAGTAACCACGGTGTTAGCCGTCACAGAAAACCTTTCACTGGATAAGATGAGCGAGATGGCTGACAAAATTTTAGAGAACTCCAGGCTTAACTCAAGTTCAAGGTCGTCACAAGTAGACATCGTTACGCAATTAACATCGCAAATAGCTCAAATGCAGTTGGAAATTGCAAGTTTGCGTAGCGAGCACAGCCGACGTAGCTCATTTCAGCGTAGACGCTACGACCGACCGCGATCTAGGTCACGAGGCCAGTCATTGTCAAAGTCCGCATCGAATGAAGTATGTTTTTATCATCGGCATTTTAAAAACCGCGCGCGTAAGTGCATACAACCGTGCGCCTGGGAAGCTGGCAAGCAGTCGGAAAACTAACTACAGTACGGACACCGGCGGAAATCTGTACTGTTAATCCTTCAAACCGCCTTACCGTCAGAGATACTGATAATGACATAAGGTTTTTGGTTGATACAGGAGCAAATATTTCGGTTATCAAGAGACCACATAATATTACAGAGCAAGTTGACAGTTATAATTTATACGCAGCTAATGGCACCCCTATCAAGACATACGGTGAAAAGACGCTTTCACTAAACATAGGGTTACGACGCCCCTACCGCTGGACTTTTATTATCGCAGACGTAAATATGTCAATATTGGGCGCAGATTTTTTGGAACATCACAAACTTTTGGTAGATATTCATGGCATGAAATTGATTGATAAGCTAACACAATTATCAACTCCAGCCACTGTTTCTCGAGCGGAAGGGTACAGCAGCGTCACTACTATTAACTCCCGCCTTCCGGATAGCGTTAGGCGGATCATTGAGAAGTACGCAGACGTGACCCGCCCGACAGCATTTAAGTGCAAACCAAAGCATGGAGTGCAACATCATATTGTAACGGAAGGCCCTCCAGTATATGCTCGTGCGTGACCTCTACCCCCGGATAAATACCGGGTGGCCAAGAAAGAATTTCAAACAATGATGGAGATGGGAATATGTAGACCATCCAATAGCCCCTGGGCCAGTCCTCTGCATATAGTAAAGAAAAAGAATGGCGACTGGCGACCGTGCGGTGATTATCGCATGCTTAATAAAGCCACAGTTCCAGACAGATATCCATTGCCAAGGTTAACAGATTTCACGTACGTCGCACAAGGAAAGTGTTTATTTAGCAAAATTGATATCAAAAAAGCTTTTCATTGCATTGAGGTTGCAGACGTAGAAAAATCAGCGATAATTACTCCATTTGGACTATTTCAGTTTCCCAGAATGCCGTTTGGTCTATGTAATGCTGCACAGACATTTCAAAGGTTTATGAATTCAATATTTGGCGACTTAGACTTCGTGTTTGCTTACGTAGATGATTTACTGATCTGTTCTACAGAATCAACGCATGAGGAACACTTGGAGATTATATTTAAGCGACTTCAAGAGAACAGCATTACAATAAACTTGGAAAAGTGCGAATTTTGGAAGAAAGAATTGGATTTTTTGGGCTACCACATTTCAAGCAATGGTATCAGCCCCACAAGTGAGAAAGTGCAGGCGATCAAAGATTTTCCTAAACCTAAAACCATTAAGGAGCTTAGAAGATTTTTGGGCATGGTCAATTTTTATCGAGGAAGCCTACGTTTAGCTGCCCAACATCAAGTTCCTCTCAACAACTATTTAAAGCAAACAAAGAAAAATGACAATTCTATTATTCAATGGACGAAGGAAGCGGAATCGGCATTTTCGAGTTGCAAACAAAACATTCTGGATGCCGCAATTTTGACGCACCCTTCTCCAACAGCTGAACTTGCCTTATTGACTGATGCGAGTTTAAAATGTATGGGCGCCGTGCTCCATCAAAAATGTAAACAAGGTTGGAAGCCGCTAGGATTTTACTCAAAAGCATTGACTACTGCTCAGATGAAGTATTCAACCTACGACCGGGAGCTGCTAGGAATTTTTGCAGCAGTCCGATATTTTCAACGACTACTAGAAGGTCGGCAATTCATTATTTACACGGATCATAAACCGTTGGTTCATTCATTTTCAAAGAAGCCGTCACTAAATGACACACCACGTAGAGTGAGATACTTGGAATACATTTCGCAATTCTCTACCGATATACGTCACATTAGCGGTCACGACAACGTAGTTGCAGATGCACTCTCAAGGACAGTTGATGAAATAACTATACCGTCCAACATAGATTACAAAGAGTTGTCTATTAAACAAAAGTTAGATCCCGAACTCCAAGAACTTATTAAAAATCCGAGATTAAAAAGATTTTGGCCACATCAAATAAACACGGAATACCGGTGTATTGCGACGTTTCTACGGGAAAAACAAGACCGTTCTTACCTCAGGAATTCAGAAAGACCGCATTTGAGGGCAAACATTGTTTAAACCATCCCGGAAAAAATACATCGAGAAAAATGATTAATACAAAGTTCATTTGGCCTAACATGAATACGGATATAAACAAATGGTGTGAGTCATGTTTACAATGTCAACGTTCAAAGGTGCTTAGACATACAAATTCGCCACTCGGAAAGTTTATGCCTGCTCAACGTTTTGCTCACGTTCATTTAGACATTGTAGGACCGTTATCTGTATCTCAGAATAAAAGATATTTAATCACGATGATTGACCGATGCACTTCATGGCCCGAAGTTTTTCCAGTTGAAGACATTACAGCCGAATCAGTCGCACGCCACGTTTACGGAGGATGGATATCGCGATTTGGATGTCCTGAGATGATCACAACCGATCAGGGGAGACAGTTTGAGTCAAACCTTTTCAAAGAATTAGCCAAGCTAATGGGTATTCATAAGATACGGACTACTCCATATAATCCCAAGGCGAATGGCATGGTGGAACGTTTACATCGAACGCTAAAGACAGCATTGATCGCAAGAGGCAATACAACCAACTGGATGGAAGAGTTACCAACCGTTTTATTGGGACTTCGTGCTTGTTTTCGTCAATATACTGGTTCCAGTGCCGCCGAATTGGTATATGGCGCCACATTAAACTACCAGGAGAATTTTTTGGTTTAACGTTTAACGATTTCGTTACCAATCTGAGAGAAAATATTACAAAAGCAATATCTATTCCCAAAAGAGAGAGCTCGAATAACAATACTTTCGTTCATCCTCACTTGTCAAAATGTTCACATGTGTACGTGAGATGTGATCGTTTGCGTCCTAGTCTCAGTCCTCCATACGATGGTCCGTATCAAGTCATTGACAGAAGTGATAAAAATTTCGTAATATTGCAAGGCGACAAACGCGTAAGAATCTCTATAGACAGAATCAAACCAGCGTTCGTACTGAAAGCCGATCAAGAACCACTGACAAAGCAGATAGTAAGCACACGACCAGATAAGAACGTTGTCACACGAGCTGGTCGTATCTCTCGACAGCCTGTAAGATTCGCTTTATAATCATGTTCCCGAGAGTGTTATTAGTCGCACCTATCATATTATGTCACACATTTGCGTTCAGAATAAAGAAGTATTATCGGCGCTAGCGAACAGAACAAGACGCGGAATCAGCATTATTCATTTACGCGCAGTCTGCAAGGTTGAAATTACTATTACTATACCACTAAGTTATTGTTCGTAATTTTAATTAGGGTTCTTTGCATTATTTTTATTAATGTTATTTTGTAATTTATTATTATTATTATTTTTTTTTTTTTCTAAAGGGGGAAGTAATGTGCCGTCAGCACAATATTCATAGCACGTAATGTTCGTGATATTTAATAGAGATAATTAATAACGTGATTTAATATAGAGACATTTTATGTAAATTAAGCAAAACTTATTTGTTCCTGTTTCGTGACTTTCTACAGTCAACTAATCTCCCCCGCCAATTTCTTTGTTTATAGATTAATATATATACTTGTATTTTTAGTTATTAAAACTAGTCAGAAATTATACTCCGATACATTAACCAGTGTGTTATTATTTAACCACGGAGCCCTGCAACATCTATTGAGCAAATTTGACAGTCAGTGGTAGTCTGGCGTGCAGGTGTGTGTACGCTACCTAATGTCTGTTCAATACTCAGAATAAGCTTATTGTTCTGAGGTTCAATATAGCTTGATACCCGTGACAGATGTCAAATCGGCATGCCTAGGGTTGAGACAATACTGAGGTAATTGCATCAAATAATAATTAAAGTTATCAATTGAATATCATTATCCTAAAGAAGTACTGTTCCTATCTAATGTGCCAACTGATTTTCTTTTCTCATTTTTAGAAGTTCTGTAAAAACGTCATATATTCAAGAAAAATAAATGAAGACTAACAAATTAAAGAATACAGCTAGGACGAAAAATATGAAGTTAAATTTAATCGATTGGTTATTGAATATCAATTGAACTTCATTTGGGGTACTATCCTAACAATGGTAGATAATTTTAGTAATGAAATGACCTTGTAAAGAGTAGGTACGTTTATTATATTATATGTTTTAAAATTATGATAAATATGTGTTATGCGGGAGTTTATTGGGATAATCTTATACAAAGTCACATCTTCGATATTGATGACTTCTGTCACAGATATCAAGTTAAAATGAACAAACTATAGTATCCGATTCAGCTAAAGGGCTTACCTACCTACTCCCCAAATCCATCCATCCTGTGAAAGATTGCGAGCGAATGTTGCACTTTCATCATCCACGTGGCTTTAAAGAAAACATACTGCGCGTTCAATACGAACGCAAGGCAAACACCGTTTATGGAACCAGTCGTAATCCCATACAGGCTGGCCGATCGACGTATAACCGTAGTACTATAATTTATTCTGTGGTATAACGTTAACTGGACTTTGTAGTAACTGTTGGCGCAACGATACTTATTTTCACGTATCGTGTTGCGGGTTAACTTTTGTTTTACGTTATTTTTATTACTATTACAGCCGTTACTCAGATTTATCAAATCTACACCATCTTCACCAGCCCATTTTAAGTCCCCACTGCTGGGACGCGAGCCATCCCTATGGATGGATAGGGAGAACGGGCCATACACCATAAGCGGACTCAGTGCGGATTGGTAGATAGTTGTTAACGACTGCTAATGCAGCCGGGAACTTTGTTTTTAACCGCTTCTGTGGTCTAATGGTTAATAGCAAAAATGTTATTTAGTATTAAGTGTTTCGATAGTAGTTAGAGACAAGATAGCTAGTGCCCTAAAGGTTTAGAGTTACAGGCGAAGTACGCTTCCACCTTTGGCCTTATCATCACTTAACATCAGGTAGATAAAAACCTGCTTAACTTAACTTAAGGAATATTAGAAATAAAAACCCTTATATTGATTCAATTCTTTGATTTTTGCTTTTGCTACATTATCTAGTGTTTAGTTTGTTATAATTGTTTTAGGGCATTAAGCCTTTTTATAGCAACAATATACATCACTATAAAAGATTGTGTCGTGTAATGTTTCTTTCCAACGCAATATCAACATTATATATGGAAGGAGCAGATAACAAATTCATAGAACGCGTAATGGATACTCCCTCAGTTGTATTACAGACAAAAAGAAAAGCGGCGACAGTTCGAATAAACGTTATTGTAGTGCCGACAGTGTTACGCCTCTGTGAATATAAACAAGTTTTATTTTTGTTTAATTCTGTGATCGTTGAGAAGCGATAATGGGCTTTCACGAATATCTCCAGCTAGGATTTTGAGCAGTAATTTAAACGAATTTTGACTAATATTCTCAGTCTCGTTTGTGTATGTTTTTATTCTTATTCTTTATTCTTATTCGTATAAACCTATTTAGGTATTGAAATAATTTCATCATTATCATCCACATACTGACTTACCTACTCATTACCGAGTAAGGCCTCATTTTGCTCGCGTCAAGGTAAATGCATGACTCAGCGGGTTTGGGGTGACCTGCGGCTTATATGACACCTGATGTTAAGTGACAATAAGGCAATTGGTGGAAGCTTACTTCACCCGGAATCCACAACTGAGACACTGGCTATCTTATATCTAGCTGCTGGAACACAACATTGCTACAAATTATTGATTTACCATTAGGTAAATATCACTAAATAACACGCCGTAAACGAAAGGACAGCTCGAGACAAGAGATGCTTACCGAGCCGCCTTCAAAAATATTATAGTTTCCACTCCCCTTCTTTAGACAGCACGGGACAGTGCTATGCGACCTAGAAGCCCCATTACATTCCCAGCCATTCCCTCCGTTGTGGAAGTGTCCGAAAGGTTTCCAATGACCTCGTCAGGCTCTCCCATGCCGGCGTTCGATGCGTTCTCCTCAGATGAGGACGACGCGATGATCGCCGGTTTGCTGGTTCCAAGGTGACGAAAGGACATCGGAGTGGTTTTTACTGAGTCAGCCTTGACTCGCTTTCTCTAGGGCTTCGGCCCTGGAACAGAGTTTTGACCATCCTCGGACAGCCAGCGAGTCCCCTGCAACCCGCTGATGCGTCTGTTAGCAGATTGGCTGCCTTTTTTTTTTTGATACGGAGTGGCACCGTATCAAAAAAAAAAAGGCAGCCATTCCCCCACAAGGAGGCATAAGGTGGGCGTAGCACCGCCAGCTTCCCCTCCCTCCATCCACTTATTCTCCAAGGTCCTATGCTAGCCTCGTTAAGGTTCGACCATGTCATTCACGATGACGTCATCCTATCTCTTCGCTCGACCAGTCTTCACCAACCACTCTGCCGACTCCTTTTCTTATCTGCCATCACCTCACGTCAGCTGTCCCGCCAATCTCCACCTAAGATTTATAACCCAAATACCACAATCCCGAAACTTGTTGGTCAATATTTTTTTTATCTCCATTGGAAAAGCATTTACATTAGTAGATCCGTGGACAATACACACTATTAGCTAAAATATTTTTTTTATAAATCATGGAGCTTTATTATATATATACAACTTGTTGATTTGCATTCACGCCATATTCATAGCAGCAGTCGTATTGCTTATACTTATTACAAATAAATTATAAAAAAAATATGAAAAAATAATAATCATATTTTCAAAATCTGTAAATACGAATCGCACGTCTGCGTAGCACTAAAAAATAAACGCTCGTTCGCGTACGCCCGCTCACCCGACCACGAGTAGGTAGCAACAAGCTCGAGCTTCGCGGCGCGCCCGCAGCTTTGTCGGCGCGGCGAGCGCCGGCGGCCGGCGGGCGGCGGGCGCACGCCGCACGCATCAAAGCCAGTGTGCCGCGCAACCCCGAACGAGTGACACATTTCTTAGCCCTAGCGAATTTGGAGCGAAACGTGTTCTTAGGTGTGTTGTTTGTGTGTGTAAAAAAAGTAAAATGACGGAAAATTATTCTAACGTAGAACTTGTGGAGATGGTGCGATTTTACGCAATTAGTGGGAACAGTCTACGTCGAGCCGTGGTCATGTTTGTGGAAATGTTTCCAAACAGACCAACTCCATCGCGCGAGGTAATGCTTGCTGCCACGCAACGACTGAGGGATCATGGCCAGTTCAACGTTCCTCGACATGCGCAGGGTCGCGGCAGTGTGGGCCTCTCAGTCGATTTGCAAGAGCAAATACTCGAATACTTCGAGAGGGAACCACGTGCCAGTACTCGTGATGCTGGCCGCCACTTCAATGTCCACCACACAACAGTCTGGCGGCTTCTTAAGTCAACAGCACCCGTTCCACTTCAGAAGAGTTCAAGAATTGAACGAGCAAGATCATGCCGCCCGGGTCACTTTTTGTCACTGGGTACTAGAACACCGAGAAGCCAGCATTCTATGGACGGACGAGTGTATGTTTACGCGCATCGGTGTTTACAACGTCCACAATGAACATTGGTGGGCTCACCGCGAACAGAACCCGCATAAGACCAAAAAAGATTCGTTCCAGCATAGGTTTAGCATCAATGTGTGGGCTGGCATTGTTGGTGGACATTTACTCGGGCCCTATTTCATCGAGGGTTATCTCAACAGCAACTCGTATTTGCAACTTTTGCAGCACGTAGTTGACGTAATGCTTGACGACGTGCCACTAGCTCTTCACCGGAATCTCTTTTACCACCAGGACGGGGCGCCTCCGCATTATGGACGCCAAGTGCGCGATTATTTGGACGAAGTGTTCGGAACCCAGTGGATTGGTCGAGGTGGGCCAGTGCCCTGGCCTCCGAGGTCGCCAGACTTGACTCCTTGTGACTTTTATTTGTGGGGAGACATAAAAAGAATGGTTTATAAAGACGAAATCACGAGTGTTGTGCAGTTAAAACAAAATATTTTAATGGCTTTTGAGAGTGTAAGGTCAAATGGTAGTGTGCTGCAAAAGTTACCTAGAAACTTAAGGCGCCGTGCTCATTTGTGCATAGAACGTGAAGGTGCCCACTTTGAGCAGTACCTGCGAGTATCTTAAACATGATCAGTAAGTACCTAATAATAGTTTATTGCAACAAAGTATACTTATGCGTAAGAGTAAGCCACTTTACCACAGAATACATAATAGTACCTACAAGTTTACGTAAGTTCATCGACTTAATGTCCGCCCGCTGCGCTCTTATGTACCTACTACGGTCTGCACCCCTATTCTCGTCAGTCGACGGTTGCTATTCTAATTTAACTGAGATCATTTTATTAATCAATCGGTTCCTTATTACTTTCTCCGTGTTAAAAGTATTTTTTAGTCATTAAGTGTACCAATTACGATCAGCTGTAAATTTATGGCGGGAATGCAAATCTACAACCTGTATGTCGGCGGCGAGGCTGGTTTGTAGTAGGACGGTCGAGCAAACTCGGATTCGTCGATAACACAGTTCATCTTGGATCTTCAAAATAAAGACGCAGTCGTATTCCTTACAGTCACTTTAATGTTATTTTAATATCACAATTACAATATTTAGTTATAGTTGCCCGATGCAAATGGATTTTAGAAACGAAGTGAGTTCTGCGCGTGCGTACTCTCCTACCGCTCCCGTTCGAATGTTTCTAGTCCGTTGTCGCGCCAAGCCAACTGACGTTGACGTTTCGCGCACCATAGAGCATAGGCTGCGCAGACCACACTAAGTATAGACTATACTTGTCGTTTCTAAGCGATGCTAGCGCCACGTCTCCGACATATATTATTAAATAGTCCTTGTATCGTAGTTTGGCTCGACGTATTTGGACTAAAATTGTGTGCAAAATTATGTTACAGGGAGCAGGGAGACGCATGATAACGACAGTAAGCCTATCACGATAATTTCAGAATTGAGCGTCAGCAGCAGTAACGTCCTACACGTCCATAGATTTGAGAATGGGGAGCGCATTTTATCAATTACCTACATTTGTACTACAAAAGTAATAGAAATGCAATGAGTTATTAAATAAAAAGGATTAATCTGTATTTCTTAAAATAAAATAAAAGCTATTCAAGTTTGGTCTCAGAAACATTATTAGTACTTTTTTGTCATTCTACTATCAATTTGGAATTTAGTTTTCTATCGAATAAATTAAAAAAAATTTATATCATAAACATGTTCTGTGATTATAAAGTTCAAATAACATTTTTCACTAAAACACATATGTTGAAAAAATTATGTCATGTGTCCTGAATCCTGCTCGTGGAATTTTTTTCAACATTTATATTTTTGTAATTTGTTCGCAACAAAATTTGCGTTAAAAATTATATAAATATTTTATTTTTCTAAGTTAATCGCATAGTTGTATATTTTGAATCCTCTACTTTAGGTAATTACGCCAAAATTCACCACCTGAACCCAATATTTGATTCGTTTGTACCGATCAAAATGTGAAGAACATAAAAATAAATTTCGTAAGAAAATTTTCATCCAGTGACGATGACGTTAATATTGAAAGGCATTAAAAAAGGAGGGCTGCGACATATGGTGGGCAGGAGGAATTAGCTGGCTAGCTACCCACACACGTTATATTGGGTACAGTACGCCACAAACGTCGAAGTGAGCCTGTTACATCAAAATATTTTATTTGTCACATACCTATTTATTTACCTTATTAAATGGGACGGTTTACGTGTTTTCCTTTATTTATAGGTAGAAAAGTATAGTAAATATATTTAGCTATAGTCTATAAGGTATCACAGCTGGGCAAAGGAGTCCATCATTGAAATCAAGCTATCGCTACAATTGATGGGGTATGGCTTAATCACCACGCTTGCCAAAAATGCGGGTTGGTGATCAGAAACCCTGGTTAGGTGTCGAAAAATCCGAAACACACTTTGCCTGACCTGGGAATTGGACCGAGGCGTCTAGCGGCCGCTCGCGGTTTCACCCGCGTGGTCCCCGTTGCCGTGGGAGTATCGGAATAAAAAGTTCTGTTTTACCAAAAAAAATGATAAAAAAGACCAAAAGATACTGTAAGCTCTTTCTGCGTAAAACGGAACGCATCTGATTAAATTTGAATGAGGGTATACAAGCTACCAACTAATTATGAGACGTCCAACACCTCAGTCTCCTTGTGACCACGGACCCTGCAAAGGGTTCGAAACGTCAGGTTATACATTAAATAAGTAATGTGTAAAATAAACGCAAGTAAAGTAAAAGTAGTAAAAAAGTTGTTTCATTTCAATTTCTATGTTTTAATCCAGGTTATAAACTATCTGTATGCCGAATTTCATCCAAATCCATCCATCCGTTGCAGCGTGAAGAAGCAACAAATATACACACACACTTAGATTAAAACAAAAAGAGGAAGATACGCTACTCGCTTGCTGCGCGCGGTCCTGCTAAACCGAGTCCAATGGACCTGCTTTGTTCCAGTCTACGTTGAAACAGCGACTTGTTTGCATGTGCTGCGTTGTCAGTGCCAAAACGATTTTATTAGAAAAAAACGCAAAAAAATGCCTTCCTGTGCATTTCTTCAGTGCACAAATCACTCAAGGTGTAAAAATAAGACACATGGAATCACTTTCATGCGTTTTACACCAAAATTATATTTTTAAGAAATCCTTGTGAATTTGTTGTGCATTCCGGACATTTTTGTTTTTGATTGCGAAGCGACCGAGACGTCACTCGCTGACTCCCTCGCGCTGACGTTGAAACTTACCGCTCTGTCTCGCTCGCTCGATTTACACTTTATAGGTGTGCGTGTGTGAGTCTTTGCATATGTAGTTAAGTAGGACTATATTTTGATTGACTGCAGGTATGAGCATGCCGTATCTTCCTCTTTTTGTTTTAATCTAAGCACATACACACAAACTTTCGCATTTTTCGCGACCCAAAAGACTAGGTATGTAGGTACTGGTACCAGCGCCTCCACCAAAATGTAGAGTCTGGGGGACTCTACTTAACAGGGTAGGCGAAGCCAAAGAAACAAATAATCATTCAGTAATAAACTGTATTTAAAACGAACTCAAGTTAAAACAATGATTGCCCTATCGTAGCGGCGGCGCGGGCTGACGTAGACTCCGATGTTCTTCTGTTTCCTTCTATGCGTGTCTTCTTAATTGTCAACTACGTTCATACGCAGAACGCGACGGCTGCCAGTAAGCTCGCCTAACCAAATAGTCCCGATCACTACAGTACCTACTCGTACTGATGTTATGGCAGAAGGTGGATGCGCACTTCACCCGGAATCTTCAGTAGTTACTGAGGCACTGACAAAATGACGCTACAAAAATTGGTGTTATATAATTTTTGGGTGATAATTGTGACGGACGATAATTCTCTTTAGATTAGATTGAAATATAAGTTTTACTAAATAATAATAATACCTATACTAAAAACACTGCACAAAGGATACCTACACCATAACAGGAAAAACAAAACAGTTGAAAATTTAAGTGCTTCCTCTTTTACAACATTATATTATATGAACAATGAAATATTAACCTCTTTAATTATTAGGAAGAATTTGGTAAAATTAAATTACCCCCGTTGGATGGATAGATGTTATAACACCCTTTTCCTTACACAACCAACAATTGATAGCGGTACCATAACGAACAAAAAACTTATGTGGCGAAGAGATGGGACCGTGATAATACATTGGTCAAACATTGGGGTATCTTTTATAATAGAACGGAGCACAAAAGGGACATGACAAAAGGGAAATAAGTGAATAATATTCTATGGGACACATGCGGCATAATTATTACTTAGCTATTTTATCTGAGGGGGCCCCATTGTCTGTAGAGTACTTAGTATAAATATTACGTTGATGATAATGCGGTGGGAATAGAATATTGTGTTATAATTTTAGAGGTGCGTAGTAAGAAATAGGTGAGCGTTCATAAGTGACATTTTTTTTTACATATCGTACAAAAAACCGCTTTCGTCTTCATCGTGATGATAAGGCCAAAGGTGGAAGCGCACTTCACCTGGAATCCTCAACTAGTGAGGCACTGACTATCTTATCTCTTGCTGCCGGAACACTACAATGCTACAAGCGTTGATGACATGGCAATATATTATATTATTATTATAGATAATATGGTGGTAGCTAGCCAGGCGGACAAACAAGCGGACAAACAACCCCCCGCTGGGAATCGAACCCGGGACCTTTGGGTTTAAACCGGTGGTCTTAGCCACTAGACCACCAGAGGCGGTTAAATAAATTTATTTATTTTAAATGGTCTTAGGGCTGATTTTTCAATCATCAGTTAAAATTTATTCATTGAATAATTTTGTCATAATGACAGATTCTCCTTAGAAAATATGTCACAATGACAATATTATTCGTTGGATAAAGCATTATCTAAGGATTGAAAAATCGGGCCTTAGCGAAGTAGATAAATATGATATTTTATTTTTGTCTCTTACACTGAATTGAAACTTTATAGCATGGATTTCATTTATTTTTTTTTATTATATTCTCCTTCCTTGCTGACCAATTTACTTTTACTAGCGGCCCACCCGCCATATCATCCGCGTGAACAGCCGTATCCCGTGATAGTGTCACCATCTCGAAAACCTGTTTTTTTAAATACAAACCTTGTCCTTACAATTATTACAGACAAAACAAAAAATAAATCAGCCAAATCGGTCTAGCCGTTCTCAAATGATGTTCTGACATACATGTGGCAATTGTTTTTTATTAATATCCTACATTAAAATAAAATGAGCTACCTACTGAAACGCGGTTAGAGACATTATAAAATAGATAATCCTAGCCCTATTAGGTTACTACCTACCTACCTCTTTGATATTTACCTACCTATTAATCAGATTGGAGCTACAAACACGAAATTAATTAATGACAGTAGGTACCTACCTACTTATATCGCAGCGAAGTTGTTCAGGACATGCGCAAAGCAACTGGATAACGATCTACTTATCAGGAAACCAATTCAGGTATTAATGAACGGGGTTGGAGCGTGATTTCGTATAATGATTGGACATTCAACCCTGCCTCTAGTTGTCTATAAGTCTATAACTACTTATATGCCGCTACACAGACGGGCGATAATTAGAATCCGGCACGAAGGACCAATCGTGTTCATATTCATATAGGTAATACGGTGAAGTTATAGTAGTTTATGCAACTGTCATATAATGAAGGGTATTAAAACACGAGTGTGAGTTTATGAAACGAGCGCAGCGAGTTTCATAATAGTAACGAGTGTTTTAATACCCGTGTTATATGCAGTTGCATACACTACTTTATCTTCACTAATGCAATTAGTCAAACAACAAGAGTAAAAGCTTACAATAGTTTATTTATAATAATTGTTCAAATTTTGGATGGTACAATTTTGAAAGTTAATGTTAATTATTGATCCAGCAGCTGTAGCGGTCGCGGGGCAAGCAGTAGAGCTCGTAGACGGAGTTGGAATATTTATAATTACTTCATTCGTCTTGTTTTCTATACTGTTCAAGATCGTATTTGAGACTTGAATTTTATTCATTAAAGACTCATCAATGTAGCTTTCAGCCACAGTAGAAGACTTCCACCCCCCGTGTCGTTTCAGTGCGGTCAAATCACCACCGCTATCTATGAGAAGGGTCGCCGAGGTGCGCCGGAAGCAATGCCCCGTGTACAACGCTGGGTTAGGCAGATTCAAAAAACTTGCGATAGTTTTTCCCAGAGCACCAAATTTATTAATACCAGTTCTTTGATCGACGCACTTCCCCGATCTATAGCTCAAGAAAAAGGCAGGGTTTCGACAGGGGGTGGGTCGAAATTCCATGTATTTTTTACATACGGCATAGCAGTTGCCCGTCACAACGAAAGAACGATCTATTTTCGTTTTTGTTTTCGAAACTTTCACCATGATTGTACTGTCGTCTATGTTAGAGACTTCATCGAACTGGATGTTGTATAGCTCTTGCCTTCGGCATGCCCCCATTATGCCGAAGATTAGTGCAACCTGTAACAATAAACGATATAATAAGCTTGAGGTACATAGCCAAGGCAAAAACTATGATTTATGAAGTAGTAAAGTGTAGGTACCTACTACCTAATTTATACACAAAGTACTTACTACGTAAGTACTAGGCTTTGACTATATACATGTCTAGACGGAGCTTCGCGGTAAAAACGCTTCGCTCAAAGCGGCCGGTTTTTGTATCGAAGTGTGCGTGACAGCCGCGTATGACACTAGCGCTGACGGGCGACAGTGTGCGCGAAAAGTTGCCAGTGAATACGTAATTCCCGATAAAATAGGGAAAAAATATTCATGCACAATCACAGAACAATTAATAGCACAATACAATTTTAAAATGAAAATAGTAGTTTTAAAATGGCTTCGTTGATAGATTTTATTTGTGTTTACGGTGTTTGGAGTTGGTAATTGTTACCGACAACTACTAGGAAAGTATGTACCAATTCAACTCAGCAAATTATTCATCATAATTCATAACATAACATAACTTTTAAATCAGGTATTTGTAGGTATAACGCATCAAAGTAGCTGGTGTGTTTAGAATTGATGGATGATTGAAAGCGAGAGCGAGTACAATAAAATTATGCGTTATTAGAAGCCTGCGTGCTTGTGATATGTTTGTATAGTATATATAATAGGGATGAAAGAGGAACGACAGGCAGGATGATTTACATTTAATAATCAAAATCGTTTTTTAAAATTAGTTTTTTTTTAATTATAAGCAAAACAATTAATGACCTTCTCTTTGTATTTGTTTTTTGAATAACTTTCGTTTTGACGTTACATCATTTTCCATGTTCTCTAATTTCATAATATTTTATAAATATTTTTCCACAACCAGCCTTATTATTAGGTGCACTTGATGTAGAAGACCGCATTCATGATCAGCTGGTACCTGGGATTGGAAGTAGGTCACCCTACAGCCAACAAAATTGCATTACATTACAATAGTTAATTCGTCATAAAATAGTCAAAAAGCACTTTTCCGCTTAAATGCACAAAAAATCAAAATTATTTCTACATGATTTCAACTGTCTTAAATTTTTGACAAGTTTTTGAACGAAGAATTGTCTCATCTATGTAATCTATAAATGTCAATACATCCAAATCGTATGTATTCTGATTATTCAAAAAGATTTTTTTACAAGACTAGAAAACTGTATGTTTCCTCACAAAATTAATATAGAATCTCTGATTTTTTTTCAATAACGTAGCCACCTCGTTTTATACACATTCGCGCATAAATACTCTAAATCCAAGCCCACATATTATATACCTTCTTACATAAATACTTACGTACATTAAATTCAAACAAAATTATTATTTTACTCATTGCAAATATCGATACCATACCACAATAACAGTTAATATTAAGTGTACAATATTATAAAATATAACAGTATTATATTTTTATATTCTGCCACCAATAATAAGATTGGGAATTCTACATTCCGATACTAGCAACATGGCCGCCTTGCTTACGTAATGAAATCGATTATTGTTAAAGTTATAATTATCATTAAAATTTATCTATAAGTAGAGATGGAACGTGACTTTCCTTTTCGAAAAGATCTTTTCTTTGTAGTTTCGACAAAATTTCATTGAGCAAACGGTCATTTTGCAAACAAATTCACCAAAAAGCGAGACTTTATCACTGCTTGACAGCACAAATGACACTGACCGCCGGAGGAGCGCGTCAAGCCAATACTGGCCCGTTAATTTTTGTACGTTTTCTGACGGCCAGGCTCTATCTAGACAGGTATATAATCAAAGGTACTAGGTAGATTAAATAACAGAACTAAAATACACTTACCTTTTCAAAAAGATACAAAATATCTGGTGAATCTTTCAGGAACATCTTTATTTGACCTGATGTAAACGTCAAGGACTTTTTTTCCTTGTGTCCTTCTGAACTGCGTTTCAGAAACGCTATGACTTTTGAATACTTCGTGATATCAATATTGTTGTAGATACTCAGTGTGGACTTGAGCATAGAATATTTAGCCCACATAGAAGATGGCTTGAATTTGTCGGAGAGGTCTTTGAGATACACAAGAATGACATTTTCAGAAAATGATGTAGTTTTCTTTTCGATCTTCCATGCCATAAAGTTATTATATTCTTTTTCATACAATTTTCTAGATTTTTCTAGCAAAAGATTGTGAGTTACTTTTGTTGCCAATTCTAGAATATCCGGAGGCGTACAAATATCATCGTCGCTGTCCATTTTTAACTTTTAATTTGTATTTTAAAAACAAAACACATTGCGAAACATTAAATTCACGCGTACGTGTATTGTCACAGTGAACTTGCCGCCATTAAAATCTAACCAATGAGAGCGCAGCTGCGCGCGCAGGGCCAATCAGGAGCGAGCGCGCGCTGTTCTTTTTTTATTTAATTGGCACAAGATCTTACCAAAGAGTTTTGTGTTTGTAAGTTTAGTAGTTTCGACGAAGTTTTCACGTATAACCCAACTGTTTTCAAAAGCCAGCCTAATATCAAAATTTTATACAACTTGTATGAGGATTTTGACATAAGGCTCGCCAGGTTAATTGGTCGCGTTTTATTGATGTTATAATGAGATTTTACGATATCGATGTGGATATTATACCATCATGTGAAATTGCTTAAATTGAGTGTTTTGTTGTCTGCGCTATAACAGTAGTAATTATAAGTCAAGTATTGGAAACATAAGTAGAATGTTACAACATTAGTGTAGATAAATAATTTTATGTAGGTAAGTAACCTCTTTGTCAAAAGCATATTGAAAGATTCTAGCACCGACTGATTTGGTACCTATTGCTGTCTTTTGTCCAAAAGAATCAGAAAATAAACTTGAATGATGCTCTTGTAAAACAATATGAACTTTTGATTTAGCCATATTTAATAAAAGTTTACTAAAATATAACTATTCCATAAGACGAAATCCGTACAGTAATTTGTAATCTCATTTTGAGATGTCCTTGGGCACTAGCCCCCTTATTCATGAAAACTATTTAAGCATTAATTAGGTTATCATTGTTTTGTCTCTTTTTCTCAAATTCAAAATGACGTTTGTGTGACGTTGACAAAACAATATTTAACTAAATAATGCTTAAACAGTTTTTATGAATAAGAGGGTAAGTATGTAGTAACGTTATTATTTATTAAATTACTACTTCATTAATAACTTCTTCTATATTCAGTGTAAGAAAAATTGAAGAATGCCAATTCTAAGTAATAATTTATAATGTAGTAAAAAAGGCTTAAAAGGTAAAATGGTAACTAAAGTAATTTTTTTTTATTGTGGCACGCCAAAATGGCCTTACCCTGCCGGATGAAAAGCAGCCAGTCAAGCCCAAGAAGTGAAAGCGTTCATCACAGCGCTACCCTATGCCGAACGCTCACACTATGGCGGCGTGCATAAATGCTTTTTCACGCCCCGCTTAAATAACCCGGGAGAGAAAGAGGAGGGAAACACGTGTGCGGGAAGCGCATTCCACATACGGGCAGTTCGGCAAAGGAACGATTGTCCAAACTTTGTGGTACGTGTCTTGATGGTCAGCACGGTATGAAGGTCTCAGACCTGCACGCGTCGATCTGGAAAGGAAAAAAATATTTTAAATAACGCGATTCACAAACTGTAAAAGCAAGTTACAGCGTGTACAAGCTAAGAGCAGTCATGCATACTAAATCAGAATTTTGGAACTTTATAATTGACTATCGGGTCGCCTGCGACTTTGTCCGCTCGAGGAACTGTATTCCGTGATGGTTTTACCAACTCAGAACCTTTGAAGGCTTCGCACAACAACTTACTAAAGTTTCAGAGCATTCTAATGAATGGTACTTATCTATAGGGCAATTAAGGAAACAATTTAGGTAGGTATATAATATAGTAATAGAAATTATATTTATTTCTCCAATAAAGTACCTTAGCATCAGCAGGCCTACGCCTGACGAAACAAATATGTTATCGGCCCAATTTTTTGTGGCCCGGCAACAATCAATATAATACTTAGTGGGCTTTAAGGCACCTATACAGAAAGATTAGTCGTACAAGTTATTAACAAAACTTCCTCACTTAATAAACGTATCCAAAAAGGTATAAAAGCCAGCATAATTAACTTTATCTACACTAATGTTGTAACATTCTACTTATGTTTCCAATAGTTGACTTATAATTACTACTGTTATAGCGCAGACAACAAAACACTCAATTTAAGCAATTTCACATGATGGTATAATATCCACATCGATATCGTAAAATCTCATTATAACATCAATAAAACGCGACCAATTAACCTGGCGAGCCTTATGTCAAAATCCTCATACAAGTTGTATAAAATTTTGATATTAGGCTGGCTTTTGAAAACAGTTGGGTTATACGTGAAAACTTCGTCGAAACTACTAAACTTACATACACAAAACTCTTTGGTAAGATCTTGTGCCAATTAAATAAAAAAAGAACAGCGCGCGCTCGCTCCTGATTAGCCCTGCGCGCGCAGCTGCGCTCTCATTGGTTAGATTTTAATGGCGGCAAGTTCACTGTGACAATACAAGTACGCGTGAATTTAATGTTTCGCAATGTGTTTTGTTTTTAAAATACAAATTAAAACTTAAAAATGGACAGCGACGATGATATTTGTACGCCTCCGGATATTCTAGAATTGGCAACAAAAGTAACTCACAATCTTTTGCCAGAAAAATCTAGAAAATTATATGAAAAAGAATATAATAACTTTTTGGCATGGAAGATCGAAAAGAAAACTACATCATTTTCTGAAAATGTCATTCTTGTGTATCTCAAAGACCTCTCCGACAAATTCAAGCCATCTTCTATGTGGGCTAAATATTCTATGCTCAAGTCCACACTGAGTATCTACAACAATAGATATCACGAAGTATTCAAAAGTCATAGCGTTCCTGAAACGCAGTTCAGAAGGACACAAGGAAAAAAAGTCCTTGACGTTTACATCAGGTCAAATAAAGATGTTCCTGAAAGATTCACCAGATATTTTGTATCTTTTTGAAAAGGTAAGTGTATTTTAGTTCTGTTATTTAATCTACCTAGTACTTACGTACTACACTGGCAAGTTATCTAGACACTCCGTTTAAGCGCTTTGTGTATAAATTAGGTAGTAGGTACCTACACTTTACTACTTCATAAATCATAGTTTTTGCCTTGGCTATGTACCTCAAGCTTATTATATCGTTTATTGTTACAGGTTGCACTAATCTTCGGCATAATGGGGGCATGCCGAAGGCAAGAGCTATACAACATCCAGTTCGATGAAGTCTCTAACATAGACGACAGTACAATCATGGTGAAAGTTTCGAAAACAAAAACGAAAATAGATCGTTCTTTCGTTGGGACGGGCAACTGCTATGCCGTATGTAAAAAATACATGGAACTTCGACCCACCCCCTGTCGAAACCCTGCCTTTTTCTTGAGCTATAGATCGGGGAAGTGCGTCGATCAAAGAACTGGTATTAATAAATTTGGTGCTCTGGGAAAAACTCTCGTTGTTTGATTAATTGCATTAGTGAAGATAATAGTAGTTTATGCAACTGTCATATAATGAAGGGTATTAAAACACGAGTGTGAGTTTATGAAACGAGCGCAGCGAGTTTCATAATAGTAACGAGTGTTTTAATACCCGTATTATATGCAGTTGCATACACTACTTTATCTTCACTAATGCAATTAATCAAACAACGAGAGTAAAAGCTGACAATAGTTTATTTATAATAATTGTTCAAATTTTGGATGGTACAATTTTGAAAGTTAATGTTAATTATTGATCCAGCAGCTGTAGCGGTCGCGGGGCAAGCAGTAGAGCTCGTAGACGGAGTTGGAATATTTATAATTACTTCATGCGTCTTGTTTTCTATACTGCTCAAGATCGTATTTGAGACTTGAATTTTATTCATTAAAGACTCATCAATGTAGCTTTCAGCCACAGTGGAAGACTTCCACCCCCCGTGTCGTTTCAGTGCGGTCAAATCACCACCGCTATCTATGAGAAGGGTCGCCGAGGTGCGCCGGAAGCAATGCCCCGTGTACAACGCTGGGTTAGGCAGATTCAAAAAACTTGCGATAGTTTTTCCCAGAGCACCAAATTTATTAATACCAGTTCTTTGATCGACGCACTTCCCCGATCTATAGCTCAAGAAAAAGGCAGGGTTTCGACAGGGGGTGGGTCGAAGTTCCATGTATTTTTTACATACGGCATAGCAGTTGCCCGTCCCAACGAAAGAACGATCTATTTTCGTTTTTGTTTTCGAAACTTTCACCATGATTGTACTGTCGTCTATGTTAGAGACTTCATCGAACTGGATGTTGTATAGCTCTTGCCTTCGGCATGCCTCCATTATGCCGAAGATTAGTGCAACCTGTAACAATAAACGATATAATAAGCTTGAGGTACATAGCCAAGGCAAAAACTATGATTTATGAAGTAGTAAAGTGTAGGTACCTACTACCTAATTTATACACAAAGCGCTTAAACGGAGTGTCTAGATAACTTGCCAGTGTAGTACGTAAGTACTAGGTAGATTAAATAACAGAACTAAAATACACTTACCTTTTCAAAAAGATACAAAATATCTGGTGAATCTTTCAGGAACATCTTTATTTGACCTGATGTAAACGTCAAGGACTTTTTTTCCTTGTGTCCTTCTGAACTGCGTTTCAGGAACACTATGACTTTTGAATACTTCGTGATATCTATTGTTGTAGATACTCAGTGTGGACTTGAGCATAGAATATTTAGCCCACATAGAAGATGGCTTGAATTTGTCGGAGAGGTCTTTGAGATACACAAGAATGACATTTTCAGAAAATGATGTAGTTTTCTTTTCGATCTTCCATGCCAAAAAGTTATTATATTCTTTTTCATATAATTTTCTAGATTTTTCTGGCAAAAGATTGTGAGTTACTTTTGTTGCCAATTCTAGAATATCCGGAGGCGTACAAATATCATCGTCGCTGTCCATTTTTAACTTTTAATTTGTATTTTAAAAACAAAACACATTGCGAAACATTAAATTCACGCGTACGTGTATTGTCACAGTGAACTTGCCGCCATTAAAATCTAACCAATGAGAGCGCAGCTGCGCGCGCAGGGCCAATCAGGAGCGAGCGCGCGCTGTTCTTTTTTTATTTAATTGGCACAAGATCTTACCAAAGAGTTTTGTGTATGTAAGTTTAGTAGTTTCGACGAAGTTTTCACGTATAACCCAACTGTTTTCAAAAGCCAGCCTAATATCAAAATTTTATACAACTTGTATGAGGATTTTGACATAAGGCTCGCCAGGTTAATTGGTCGCGTTTTATTGATGTTATAATGAGATTTTACGATATCGATGTGGATATTATACCATCATGTGAAATTGCTTAAATTGAGTGTTTTGTTGTCTGCGCAACAAACACAGTAGTAATTATAAGTCAAGTATTGGAAACATAAGTAGAATTTTACAACATTAGTGTAGATAAAGTAGTGTATGCAACTGCATATAACACGGGTATTAAAACACTCGTTACTATTATGAAACTCGCTGCGCTCGTTTCATAAACTCACACTCGTGTTTTAATACCCTTCATTATATGACAGTTGCATAAACTACTATTAACTACGAAGTGAATAAAGAAAACATAACAGAATGCACACAAAAGGTATAGTAGGTAATAGTTAATTAGTTTTCGCAATAAATGACGTCAAATCGTTACATTTTTTTTAAACATCTTGCTTAATGTGTCGCCCTGAATTCCGAATGCAAGTCCGGATCCACTTTCTCATTTCGGTTTTTGTAATTCTTGATGAAAATGTTTGTTTCATCTGATTAAATTATCTCGAAAACTTTTTGTTTTCGGCCATACATACATATGGGGGGTTTTGTCACATTTTAGGCCGCCTATCACCTCCTGCAAGGAAGTTGTCGAGTTCCCAGTAACCCTGTATATTCCTTATCATCAATTTTAGGTAGCATTGTGGAGTTCCGACAGATAGGTAACATAGCCAGTTCCTCAGTAGTTGATGATTGAGGGTGAGGCGCGAGATGAAGGCCGAGTAAGGAATAAAAAAAATGGAAATCACCAATACGGTTCGCGTTTAGCAAATACCTTCACACACACATAGCAAATAACTCCAATCTGTTTTAGCATCGGCTTCGGCTTTTAGCCTTTGCATCCTAATGCACCTCAAGGGTGCTATACCCAATCTAATTTCGAAGATTTGATAGTGCTGTTTGGCATATTTGAAGTCCATGAATATGGAATCCCGATGACGGCAAGCGTTACGGTGCCTCATTTACTATTCTACGCGATGCGCCACTTCGTCTAGCATGGAGATTCTCAAATGCAATGTGCGGAAAATATTTATCCAGCACCGATTGGGACTGCGATGTTTTATACATAGATATAATTCAGCGGTGCACAAATTTGCGCCCCATTCATGCGATATTCATGTTGTCTTTGTGCTTCTCGATTTATGGGGATTGGAGTTAAACAGGGGAAAGGTCTGTGTTGTGGTTTGATAGTGTTTTACTTTAGGGGCTAAGTAATTGACCGTTTTAGACCTACTTTCAAATCCATGGTGTTTTGGTTTGTTTTAGGAAGAAAACGAGAAGTGTTTTTTTGTAAATTTTACTGGGTTATTGGTACCGGTGTTCGACAGAACCCGCACTTTTACACTTCACACAGAATCTACACTTTTTTCCTTTATTCATTAGTTACATATCTATAAAAATCAATTGCTGTTCGTTTGAGTGGCTAAAACTCGAGAATGGCTGGACTGATTTGGCTAATTTTGATTATGAAATATTTGTGGAAGATCTAGGAAGGTTTAAACGGCGAGAAATGTAAATAATAAGTAACGGAAAATACTGAAAACGACAATTTAATTTTCCAATACAAAATGTTCCAAGATAGAGATTTGTTTGTATTGTTGTCATAGAAACTATTAAAGCGGTACGAAGTCCGCCGGGTCAGCTAGTAGGGAATAAAAGCAGATTTTTGACTTTAGCAAGAATCTAATATAGACCACCTGTTTCCTAGCTGTCACTCAGTAAAAAAATATGAAAATCTATATTTTTTAGCGACGAAAACTGGGGTGCCCAGCAGTAGGTGCGTGCGGGTTGAAAATTATATTGATGATGATGACGAAGACGGTGCCATCACTACGGTGTCAGGACAGGAAGTAGGCATTAAGTGATTTATTTATTTATTGATTTCCTAACGTATGTGATGTGATGGCATATTTTGAAAT
The DNA here is from genome assembly GCA_947562085.1 of Eudonia lacustrata. Lineage (NCBI taxonomy): Eukaryota > Metazoa > Arthropoda > Insecta > Lepidoptera > Crambidae > Eudonia > Eudonia lacustrata. The sequence continues at coordinate 17,462,479 of OX387342.1, read as the reverse complement.
TGAAATAATACGGACTTATTCAATTGTCTTAATTACTGCGAAAGATCGTGGGTTCAAGTTCTGCTTGTTGTATTTTTCAAGCGCTGCGTTTTTTCTTTATAAATAGGTAGGTATAGCCGAATGAAAGAATAACATAATATTGAAAAACAAAAGTTTTCCTTCATCATCATCATCAGCTCATTTTATGTCCCCACTGCTGCAGCACGAGCCTTCCCTATGGATGGGTAGGGTGTACGGGCCATAAACCACCACGCGGGCCCAGTGCCAATTGGTTTTTACCAGAGTGCGTCAGAAGGAGGGTTATGTTTTTCGAGTGTATGAATTTAAGTATGTATGTATGTATGTATGTATGTCTATTTCTTTGGCACGCCCTACAGCCGAATAGGCATGGTGGATTTTAACATAATATGAGGTGTCGTTAGATTTGTTTTGACTGTGGGAGTGACATAGACTATAAAAAAATCCGGAATTATACTTACTTAATAAAAAAAAAGTAACGAGTTTGAAATAAACCAAATTATTAAAATAAAACAAATAACCCGACTGTTAAGGGTGCGCCGACAAAAAAATGCCAAAAATGCAGTTACGGCTAGGTAGATATAATTGAAAATACTATCGTATTAAATGAACAAAATATATTTAGTATCATAGGGAACGTGTTTACAATTTGTCAGAACCATAAATTCATAACACGCTATAGTTTTTTCTACAATATCATTTAAAGTTGGGCATAAATCATGAAAACGAGTGGCGGCGTTTAGTAGATTTCTTATAGTTTATCTAAATTATTGTACCTCTGATTTTGTCTAAACAATCATCAATGGATAAACTACAAATTGCTAGACCACATTTTCGATTCATCAAGTGGTTATTTAAATAATTATTTTTAACCTTTTTACCGCCAACAACTTCTATAGAAGTTCGAGATTTTCGTGCCGTCCACGCCAGCACTTCTATAGAAGTTCTTCTTTGTACCTACTTTATTAAAATACATTTATACGTTGGCGCACAGCGGGACATCGCGTGCAGGATAGTTGAGCGGCGAAAAGGTTAAATTCCCATACAAAATTAGTATGGCCGCGCGGCATCAAATAAATATGGACGACGACATTTCAAATAAAACATATGACACTTGTCACTTATGGACGGCGCACCCTTAAAACAACTATATAAAAAACAATTATATACTTACTCGTTAAAACTGGGCTAACATAAAAAATAACAGCAAAGAGAAAAACTGAAAAGAAAAAAAAACAAGCCTATTCCCGATACCTATACTTAAATAATAAAATCTATAATGAGTATTTTTAAATACATAGAAATTGATAGTTGTCGCAGACGGGGACAATCATCAACCAAGCGGCCGTGGCTAGCTCAATTAAATCCGCACTCTCTTTGGTTGGTGATTGTCCCCGCCTGCGACAACTATCAATATTCAATGTATTTAAAAATACTTACTTAGTATAGGTAATCGGACAAGGAAATATTTCGTTGCATTCAACATTGCTCAAATTTAATTATGCGATCGTAGAGCTTGTTTTTTTCTTTTTAGTTTTTTCTTTTTGCAGTTATTTTTTGTTGACCCGGTTTTACGAGTATATACCTGAGTAATTGTTGTTATATAGTTGTTTTAGCAGTCGGGATTTTTTGCTTTATTTTCTTCGATCAATAATTGTTGATCGAAGTTTATTTTAATAATTTTTAACGACTGTTAATGCAGCCGGGACCAACGGCTTTACGTGCATAATTATTAACTTCAATGTGTTATGTAATTAAAAATTGTTATCCAATCAAATATGTTATGTTACGGCAAAATACCCCGGTCAGGCTCCACCTTAACGTGGCTATGGGCATTGAACCACGATCGATATCACGCATTCAACGCGAGCATCTCCTATTTGGCTATCGACATTCATTGGTAGTGTATTGGGGTGTCAAGTGCCAAATAGAATTCTACAAAGAAAATACTTAGAATGAGTTGGTAAGCAAAATAAAGTTTTGTTGTAAAATCTTTATTCACTAAACATCATCATAGTCTTAGAACAATAACTTCATAATCATATAACCTTATTCATATTGCTAATGTAAGTACAGACCATATAAAGTTAATATACCAACGACGGAATAGAGCAACAAAGAGCTGAGCGAGCGAGATGTCACCAGCAGCAACACTGTGTGATAAAAAGAGATGCGCGATGCGACGTAACAGAACTGTTTTTGGCAACTGTTTGACAGTTCGTTAGCACTCATTCATCATACATTCATACATAAATACATACACTCGAAAAACATAACCCTCCTTCTGACGCAGTCGGGTAAAAAGCGACATGACATACATCAATGACACGCATTCATAAACAATTTTACACACACAAATGTCATCCTATTTCGGTTTCGTTTGACAGCTCGCGTTTGTTGCTCTATTCCGTTGGTATATTAACTTTATGGTACAAACGCTTGCACATCAACCTATCCAAAACTGTCAGATTTCTTTAATAAATGTTCAACCTTAAACGCATGACCATACAGTTCAAAGTCTATTGAGGAAATTTGACAGTTTTTGGTAGGTAGTCCGACATGCAGGCGTGTGTACAATGGACAACAAATTAACTGTGTCAAAATAATAACATGTCGTTATCAACTTGTTGTACAAATCAATTTTAAATAGTGCTGTTTACTAAAGAGATTTCTTACAATATATGGCATCGTTAACCTTTATTTACCAGAAAAGTTTTGTAGGTAATTTCTACCAATAATTTCGCAAAACTTTTACTATGGCGACCAACTCTATAAAATATAAGATATATCAGCTATATCTAATCTATCCATGCATATTATTATACCTAACTTGATCAAATGTATGAAAACACTTCGGTTTTCACGATTTCAAAGTTGGCCCCATAGTAAATGTTTTAAAAAAGCAGCGACCACCGGTTTAGTCCCAGAGGTCCCGGGTTCGATTCCCAGCGGGGGGTACATGTTTGTGTACTCGGTATGGTTGGTGGTAGGACTTGTTTGTCCGCCTGCCTAGCTCTACCACCATCTTATCTAAATAAGTCACCATAACATCAATGTTCGTAGCATTGTTTTGTTCCGGCAGCTAGAGATAAGATAGCCAGTGCCTCACTAGTTGAGGTTCCCGGGTGAAGTGCGCTTCCATCATTGGCCTTATCATCACTTAACATCAGGTGAGATCAAGGCACTGTGCATACCCGTAATATATATAAAAAAGACCCCTTTAAAAATCTGGTAGATAAAAATTAACGGTGTATTTTTAGAATCATTCATGTATTTTAGAACCATAGTCAATCTTCCGCTTCTTCTTCACTGTCTGTCACTTGCAAGGTGTCTTGAATTGCTGGGTCCGGCTGTCAACAAGAAAAAATGTTGTTTTAGAAATTAAAAATAATTTATTCAGTTTAGGCTACTCATAGCTCTTATGATCGTCATTAAGCTATTGTCGGTCCATAAGTCTACTCTCGCAGTCTTTAGCATGTTCAAAGCGCCATGAATTAATTAATAAATTATTAATGATGAAAGAATTAAAAAATAAACGAATGAACGAATGATGAATGTATGAATGAATGAAACCGATTATTTGGCACAAATATACAACAACATGACGACAACATTTTTATATTTATGCATACGAACCTGCCAGTCTTCCGGTGGTTCTTCCTTGAATTGCGGCGGTTCTATCGAAGTGCCGTGCATCATTGGGAGGTCCATGTGCATATCTGGCTCTATTGGTTCCACCTATTAATAAAACAAAACACAATTTACTAAAATGTGTTACTTACAAATGGTCAACATGCATATTTTGTAAAAGATAAATCGATAATCAATCGATCTTTAACCGCTTTTATATTTAAACATATATGGGGGTTCTTGTTGTGGATCGAGTGGCATAGTGCTCGGCCCGATAGCTCAAGGTCTAGACCTCGACCAGTAGTTCCTGAGATTACCCTCCTCAAACAAACAAAGTCACCAACTTTACCTCTCCATTAATAGTATACTTGAATCGGTGATTTCTAAAACCCCACATTTTACATTGATAAGATAAGATAAGATAACTTTAATTGCCATAAAATTGTATAAATACATAACAGGTGTTAAGCATATTATAATTGGGAACAAACAATTTACCCTAGTCGGGCATGAAATTTTTAGTAGGTAGGTACATGTTACATACAAACAGCCACTATGCTGTTTTTGTACCGAAATATTCAGTCAAACTGTAGAACGCCTTATCTATAAGCCATCTCTTTAATTTAATTTTAAAACAGCTTAAATTTACAGAGGCTTTTTGATCAGTGGGCAGATGATTAAATATTTGGATACCAGTTACATAGGCACTCTTGTGATAAAGGGCATTATTAATATTTGGTAAATATAAGTCATATGCATATCTCTTCCGCAAATTACAATTTTTTGTGCTTTTACTTTTAAAATACTGAATATTGCTTTTTATAAAAACAGCCATCTCCAAGATTTTTTAGGAATCAAGAAAAACTTAATATTTTCTAAAGGAATATTAAAAAAAGAGATTTTCTTGCTTCCATGCGTAGTTTTATGAGCCTTTAGAAGTATACAAGCATATTCTAAAAAAAAATAAAACAATCCAACTGAATAATAATAGATGATAAAAATCTATCACATGTAGTGTTTTAAAAATAATTCACTAATTTGAGGACAAAAATCAAGAATTTTATTTGGAATAAGTGAAATTTAACTAAAAATATTCTATATATTCTTCTGGAATATATTGAAAAAGCTGTTGGGTGATCTTCTTTGAATTAATAGGAACATAACCATTATTATATGCTTATCACCAGCACATGGCAGAGATACATTGGGCTTGTTTCCATGCTTGAACGTATTTTTTCGTGATGAGTTGTCAATAAAATTGTATGCTGTTATTGTGCCCCTTTCTTCTTCTTGATAAACTAATTGCATGTAAGTAGGTATGTAAAAGCGTTCCATTCGGTCCTTTTTAAAAATTTTAAAAGTTTGACATACTATAGCAAAATGGCTGAAATGCGTTCAGAAACAATACATGTAGTGTTTTTAAAATCATCAGAAAACCGGGTCTACTATTTTTTTACTGTAGAGAATGGTGTTACATGTGAGGTTTTTACACGAATCAATAGGCGGACGTCCATAGTGAATGAAACCAGTAGTAACTCAAATCAAAATCAAGAAAAATTGTAACATGTGGGGTTTTAGAAATCACCGATGTCTTATACTAGATAGTTTACCTTGACAACAGTAGGGAAAGTGTAGTTAGTGGAGTGCTGATCTATGTCCACGAGGTCGTCGTTCACAGGCGGCGGTTCGTCTCTGACTTCGCGTTTTATCAGAAACTCTGAAATATCGAAGGCTGGCTCGCCCATCGGCAATAGGTCGTTATCTGTTGAAGTTTGAACTTTGAAGTCACATTTATTTATTTACTAGCTGACCCGGCGGACTTCGTTACGCTTTGACAGTTTCCATGACAACAAAACAAACAAATCATTTTGAATTTATTTTATTTTTATTTTATTTTATTAAGGAACAGCAAATAGTCACATTACATCTTATAACATAAAGATAAAGCTAAATCTATATTAACAGTAATGTAACCCACAACGCTATTCTCAGAGTGATACAAATAATAGTTAATTATTAGTTTTAGTGAATTGGAAAATTAAACTGTCATTTTTTTAGAGTTTCGTACCCAAAGGGTAAAACGGGACCCTATTACTAAGACTCTCCTGTCCGTCCGTCTGTCACCACTCACCAGGCTGTATCTCATGCATGAAACGTGATAGTTAGACAGTTGAAATTTTCACAGACGATGTATTTCTGTTGCCGCTATAACAACAAATACTAAAAACAGAATAAAATAAATATTGAAGGGGGCTCCCATACAACAAACGTGATTTTTTTTCCGTTTTTATGGATAATGGTACGGAACCCTTCGTGCGCGAGTCAGACTCGCACTTGGCCGGTTTTTAGTATTTTCCGTTACTTATTATATATGTTTCTCACCGTTTAAACCTTCCCTGAACTTCCACAAATATTTCAAAATTAAAATTAGCCAAATCGGTCCAGCCATTCTAGAGTTTTAGCGAGACAAACGGACAGCAATTGATTTTTATATATATAGTAAATATAGATAGATAATCAATTATAATTTTTTGACAACCTCCGTCGCCGGACTTTGGGCGGCGCTAACTCTGAGGTCCCGGGTTCGATTCCCGGTCGGGTCAATGTAGAAAACGAACTTTTCTATATTGTGTCGGGTCTGGGTGGTTGTGGGACCGTCGTTGTTTCTGATTTCCATAAAACAAGTGCTTTAGCTACTTACCTTGGGATCAGAACAATGTATGTGATGTGTCTAATATTATTTATTATTTATTTGGAGGACATCTTTTATTTATAGGTCTTTAGTTTTTAATTTTCTAATTATTTTTCTGTTTTATTTTTTTTTCAAGTTAAATTAAGTAATGTTATAATTGATATGATTTAATATATATGTATACGGGTACAAGTTATATAATTTACTGATTTGTTCAACTTACCTTGTTCGAAAGGTTCCTTCAGGTCTTCGAGTTCTGACTGCAAAAACAAATAATTCATGGTGAATTAAAGTTGTTGAATTATTATTACTTATTATTAATGTAGACTTACCTTTAGTAGCATTGTTGTGTACAGACAGTCAATAACATAGCCAGTGCCCTCAGTAGTTGAGGATTACGGGTAAAGCAAAAAAAGAATGGTGGTAGCTTGCCAGGCGGCCAAACAAGCCTTACCACCAATCAAACCGAGAACACAAACATGTACCCCCCGCTGGGAATCGAACCCGGGCCCTCTGGGTGTAATCTAAACCGGTGGTCTTAACCACTTTTTGCCGAGCTAACTATAAAAAAACAGAGACGGTTTAAGTAGGTGATTTCTCCCTTATCATCACTTAACATCAGGTGAGATTGAGTTTGAGATGAAGGCCAAGTGCTTACATCCTCATCAGCTCATTTATACGTCCCCACTGCTGGGGCACGAGCCTTCCCTATGGATGGATAGGGAGAAAGGCCATAAACCACCACGCAGGCCCAGTGCGGGTTGGTGGTTGTTAACGACTGCTAATACAGCCGGGACCAACGGCTTTACGTGCCTTCCCAAGCACGGAGGAGCTCGAAATGATAAAGTTTTGGTCACCCATCTGATGACCGGCCTTTGCGAAAGTTGCTTAACCTCAGCACACGCAGACCGGGCGCGTTAACCACTGCGCCATCGAGCTCCTCTGCTTACACATAAGGTATTATAATAAATTACCTGTGTTACAGCGTTGTATAGCTTCGCGGACGGTTTCTCTTTGGTCGGGTCGGACTTCTCTTTCTCTTTATCGCCGTCCTTGTCCTTCTCGGCGGATGGGGAGGCGCCACGACGTTTCTTGGGTATGCGCGACGGTAAAGTGGTGTTCTCTTCTGTCTGCTCATCTATATATCTGTGTAAGATTACGGGGATGAGTCAAGATAATATTTATTTATTTGAAACTAGCGGCCCATCTTTGCTTCGCACGAGTGGACATTTTTTTTTATATAGCCTATGTTACTCAGCGCTAATGTAGCATTCTAATGGTGAAAGAATTTTTTAAATTGGTCCAGTAGAGAGTGGTTTGTATGGGAAAAGAAAATTGTTGTTTTATACAATTTTCCTCGTAATTTTTTACGTTTTTGCTCTCCATAAGAATCTTCCTCAGACTTCATCAAACACAACAAAAAAGAAATCAATCAAATCGGTTCAGCCGTTCTCGAGTTTTGCGATTAGCAACACATTTAGCGATTAATTTTTATTTATATAGATAGATTGTGGTAAACACGACATACATCAATCGAATCGTTGGTAGCCAAACGGATAGATGCTTGGGTTGAATGCGAGTCGAATCGTGGTCCTATCCCCATAACTCATTTAGACTACTGACGTGAACCCATACCTAACACAATGTCTTAGCTTTCTAGGAGTTCGAATTGGAGTATAAATATGGCATTCGCTATGATATTTTACATGGGTTTCCATGGGACGATGTCTATTATTACAATATGCGTAAGCTAATTTAATAGTGACGCTTACGGCCAGGTTACTCAGGCCGGACGGGTAACAACGAAATAAAGACACCCAACAGTTGGTTTATGTTTGTTTAGAAAGTCAGTCAAAAAGAGAAAGAGGAAGAAAATAGAAAGAGATTTAACACACTGCATTAGCGCCAAATAAGGATTCTTATAAATTTTTCTTAAGTTTTGTAACACATGTTAATTAAAAACTTTTACAATACACTTACATTTACAGATACAGTTTAAATAAACTGCCGTGCTCAAAGAGAGTCAAGAGATAAGATGACTATTTTGTTTGTATTTATAATTCCTCAGTACTTCAATCCTCAATCTAATCACCTCATAATCATTACAACAGATTTACAGTTTTTTCTGTATTAAAAGCATACAAGTTGATTGCAAAACTATTGTACGTACCTACCGGGTTGTACTGAGAGCTGCACTAAGCCTTCGGCGGTGTCCTTTTGCTCCACTTCCTCCAACACTGAACTACCATTGTCAGAATACTGCAGGTCTGCACAAAAAAATACATTTTACAAATAGAACACAAACTTTTTGATCAGTAACATTAAATTGTGAAATTTGAATATTGTAAATTTTACCATACCTTCTTCCAAACTGTTTTGGTCCTTTCTTAGTCTACGTCGTTTTCTTGAAGTTGCTCCTGTAATAAAGAAGGCACCGTTGATCATTTGTATAATATTGACAATTCAAATAAAAAACCTGACGTTATAAATGAGAAGTAAGTGTGTGCTTTCTCGACCGTCCCCTGCCGCGTTACTTTTCAGAGGGCGGCAGGTACCACAAATGTAATTAGTTTGTCCATAAGGCCCGTCTCTCCCAGCACCATCAGTTACACTTTCCATCAACAGTACCTAGTCGTAGATGTGGAAGGTGTGTGTGTGTGTGTGTATGTGTGTGCTTGACAGAATGCTATAGTACCAATGTCTCGCCCGAGGACGGAACTATGCTAAATACACCGATTTGTCCCTTTGTACTATCATCAGCTTCACTTATCATCAGCTGAAATCGTAGAAGTAAACGGCTTGTACTTCCTGGGGTGTCTCTTGCCGCGTTTCCTGTCCAAGGGCGGCAGTGCCATCGACACTGGTTTATCCATGAATCATCGGCTATGTACCTACCTATCTATCAAGCAAGACGAGTCAAGCCTATGAGTCAATGAATGCTTATTATCATTTAACACTAGGTATTTGATGGATTTTCATAGTGTCTGGTAGTGGAGTGAGCTTCGTTACAATACTTGTGTCCAGAGTTTTGATATTTTCAGCCTCTATTTAAACACTTTAACCGCTGCATCAGTCTTGCTTAGAATATCAAATGCAGTATTGCATCTGGAATGTCAAAACCGTGAGCCACTTTAAAATCCAATGTTCTTTTTATGGCACCTCCTAGGCCATCTGCAGCTCCCTTCCCGTGGGAGGCTTCAAAGAAGAATGACCAAGTATCATGATTAAACCCAAGTTGATAAGTAATATGACTAAATAGAAAAAATATATTTTTCTGTCAATACTGGCTTGTTGGACCATTGGGGAAAAAATGTAACATACCTATCTATACCAGGATAATCCAACTTGATGTGATTTAAAATAGGTAGGGTTAAGGAATGTCCAAATGGCTTCCGGATTGTGCGAGTTGTCTCGTGCTATTGTGTAAAAAGAGACTGGCTTTTCATTACTGATGTAAAAAAACTCCCATGTGCATGGTAGCTTGACTTTTAGATGAGCCAAAATGAGTACATTGAATCTCTTCGCTATGCTTACACACCCAGTTCACGGAAAATGAATTTACTATTGTTGGTACTGATGAACCATATTGAATACATGTCTTTTAATGGTTCTTATATCTTTGTTAAATACCTACTTATATTAATTAATTCATTGACTGTGCTCTTTTCTTTTATGTTCCGTTCTTTTTTGTCTTCTTCAAATTTCTCATGTGTGTATGCGTGGTCTTTGAGTCAACCTTTTCTTCAATAGCATTTTCAAGGCGTATATCACAAGCCCCATGCCCTATAACATACAATCTTTGAATGTTCTGTCAAATACCAGTATAGAAATAACTTCAGCAAGATCATTAAGTTTCAATTATGTCATGGGACCTAAGCGCATTAATCTTACTGTGCTTGATGCACGTGCAGCTTTCCAACTCTTTTAATCTGGGTGCAACAGCGCAACTATGTAGAATGGTCTGTACTTCTTGAAGGTACTCAAACTCACGTTTCCATTTTCCTTAGCGTAGGTACATTTTATCCAAATTCTTTAGCTTAACAAGCAAATACCTTTCTGTTTTTTTGATTTCTTAAAGGTACGTTTTGCATTCTTTCTTGCCCGCACTAGCTCGGCTAACGTCATTCTTTTCATTTAAATCAATTATTATTTTTTCTCAGTACCTATGTTATTTTTATATCTTTTGTTTTGTTTAGTCTTTGCATAAAGTTTTTGTCAACTTCGTTTTCATTTAATATTTATTTACCAAATCCGCGTCTACGATGCCTTTGAGTAGGTACACTTTTGTCATTATTGGATGAAGGAAGACCTGTAATTTCTCATTTTCTCCTTGAGAGCTTCAGTTAGATAGAACATTGTGTTCGATTAAGTACAACTTTCTTTACACTTTGTTTCGTCGGAGCAATGATCTAAAATTCTAAATTGCGTTTGCAAAACGTCGCGTCGTCCATCGCGCTGCTATAAAACTACATTATTATGGTCACGTGATTCACTAATGAATGACGAACAAAGATACGGTGAGCGCGAGAGTAAAAGAGATAGCTACCTCGAAGCAATTGCGCTTCGAGTGTGACGACATGGACATAGATTAAGAATTGTAACCGAAATCAGACAAAACGGATATTGGAAAGTAGGTAGAAAATAGACAGAAATAAAACTTAAAAAAATTATGTTCAATAAAAAATTGATTTGGCGAATATAACTTTTTTTTGCTTCGAAGGTCTTACGAACCAATTTTATTATATGGCATGGGTCCAAAATTAGAGCTACCTCTATGCCACACTCCGGATGTAAAAAGGTAGTTTTTAAATTATTTGGTCTGAGATCACAACCTAAAAGATTAGCAGCAGCTAAGTTACTGGGACAACCGTCAAATGTAACCGCCCCACAACGTCAGCACCTGAATCGTAACATTTACTTATACATGTATTAATAATCTTTTCCGTTTCCCGCTGATAAACTTTTAACATAACAATACCATGGTTGATAAAATAACCCACTGGCATCTTCCAACTTTTATTTAGACCGACTAAAATTAATACGTAAACTTGTGTTGCAATTTCGGTAATATGGTTGCATTCAATGCCAAAATCGACAAGACAGTCAGTATTCTCGCCCGTCCACAAAGTTTGATGTCGAAGCGCCATTTCATCGGCTACAAGGGTACATAATAAGCGCTTGCCTGATAAAGAGCTCTTTTTCATTAAAATATCAAAATCTGGTTGAGTAAATCCAGGCGAGGAACAAGTATTATCATATTACTTGGATAACACACGTGGTAAAAACTCTTCTTACATATTTATAGGCAGCCTGAGTCCCGGAGAATAAAAATTAAATGTAAGTGCAAATTTTCTAAGCACGACTTACGTACTTTGCACGATAAGACTTTTTTGAATTCTTTTTTAAATATATTCTATTTATTAAATCAATGACTTCGGTTTTTAACTTTAACTGTAAAAAATGTTCTTTTGAAATGTAATTACGTTTTTTTAATATTTTTAGTATGTCTGCCATTCTGGCAACCTTTTTTTTCAGTCTTTTATTTTGTTGAATTAACGCTGTGTTCTTTTTTTGTAATTTTTTCTTCTCAAAGGTCAATTTTTTTACACATTTTTTAAGTGCTGCCTTTCTAGGTGACTCCAGAATTTCTTCCATATCAGATATACTGACGTTGTCGAGACTCGAAGGGGAATTGGGAATATCTTGTGTCCCATGTTTCTGAAAAATAAGGTATATATAATGTAATGAATATACACATTGTAACAAAAATCTTATAACGTTATACTTATTAAGACGGTGATCGTACATTAACATCATCACCCTGACACCTAGTCCTCATAATCATCAAATAGAATTTATAATAAAAGCTATTCATGCTTGATTCTATTACGTATTTCAGGGGTTGTGGGATTTTGTTATAGCTACCCTGTATGGTATAATATTATATTCAATAAGTACCTCAATTACAGGCAAAGCATTTTTTTTAATCAGTGTTCGGCCTTTATTGGAAGTGTACATATCACCACTCTTAAAGTGGATACTGCATATTCTGCTGCTATTCGAGGGCATCCAGTCTAATTCATTTCGTTGCTTACGCACAATTGCGATCCACTCTTCTTTACTGACCTCATTAGAAGGAAACCTATACAAAAAAGTTGTGAATAAGTAGTTAATTTTAACACAGACGGGGTACTAACGTTCTATATTAGCTACTCCAGGCTTTCAACATCACGGTTCAAACAATCTCTGTACCAAAATTCATTATATCAGTTTAGCGGTTTGAAAGCGTAACAGACAGACATACCTACTATTAGAGTTACTTTCACATTTATATGAACTTATACAATGTATATATATATATATAAGGACGGAATTATTATTCAAATTAATACCACTATGTGTGTGTGCTATGGTATGATTCACCCGGCCATCGACGCATCTGTTTTTTTAATCTATGTCGTCGTCTTAGCACTTGTATTTTTTACGAAAAACTTGGAAATTAATCTTAATACTTAGTAAAAAACAAATACTTACAGGTGATAAGTAATCCCTTGAGCTTTATTCACTTTAGCACCATAATTTGTGCACTTTCGAAACACACATGACGGCATTTTAATTATTTTTGTTCAACTGTCACGGACGACTGGCTTGTTTGACGCAAACTGATTGCTGCTGATTGCGACACGAGACATTTGGCTTGTAATGAGTTTTCAACTCAAGCCGCGTAGTGACATATCTGCTTCTTGTTTTTTAGAATATAATTGCATCGGAGTATCAATATTACATGTTTCAAATATGGGTACCTATGTGTATATGAATATCATTTTACCCAAATATTTATTTATTTACAAACAAAGACAAAAACAAGATAATGATTGAACTAGGTACTTAAAATTAAACTTACAAAAAACAATAAACTAAGTATAACTGCTAACTATAAATAAAAAAATTGCCCCAAATCATCCCCATCAGGCAGAGTGCCTAGTAAGCTAGCAGCATTGCCACGTTGAATAGCTATGCTTATACGCTGGCCCAAGTAGCTACTAGCTCTTGGGTGCCGGGTGGTTTCTACTAATTTTATAAAAATATCTTTAAAGAGTTTGTGAGCACCCGGGCCCCATGGACTTAGTCTCTACCCCAAACGGCTCAAATATGGGATCCCCAGTCAGATTCTCATACTTTCTCTGCATGATTTGCAGCCGCGCCAGCGCTAACAGAAGTGCTTGGAATATAGGACGGTGCAAGCGTATCGACACAAGTAGCATCCCATACCAGAGACCCTCCAAGGAACTAGGGTCATGCCGTCCGGTCTTTTGCCGTCATCACGTGCAAGACCGGAGGGTTCGAGTACCGCTGGTACTCCAGCAGCGGTCACAAGAGCCCGTCGAATGACGTCATTCAGGTTATGATGACGAGCAATGCGACCACCACTTCTAGCACAGGACAGCGCGTGGTGACCGAGGCTGCCCACGGGCGCGCCGCAACGACATTGATGAGGGACGATACTTGGGGCGCCAAGACGCAAGGCAGTGGCAAGGCGAAAAGTACTGCGGTCCAACAGAATACCCGTATTAGGAGAGGGTATATAACGCCTGCAACCGAAGACCTGACTCGCATTTCTCTACAGCTAAGAGGCGAGCGCACTCTGCAGGGCTAGATGACGTGTTGGACGTGTTGTGTGGGAAGAGGTGTTTGTGGGATATGCGGAATTCGGGCATGCTGCACTCCAAGCGGCCTTGGCCTCGTCCAAGTAAGAAACCAGAGGGAACAAAATGCGTGTTCCAGTATCTTGTTGATAAAGATGTAGAGTACCATGGACCGAAGACAAGAACGCCGGAAGGGACACATCAGTAGTTTTACGGATACCCAGGATACCGAACCTAATAGGGAGTGTTGCTTGAAACAAAAAAATAAAAACATTGGCCGGGTTAGCTATTAGTAGTCTTCACCCCAAAAACTGTTAGATTGACCACACAATCAAAATCCTTTATACAAACTACAACGTCTACGGAATTTGAAGGATATGGCCAATTTTTCTATGGACGTTAAGTAGATGTAGTTAATATAATAATTTTATTTCTTTTAATGTAGGTAATTATTTTATGTAGGTTTAGAAATGCTTGGTTATTTACTTTACAAAACAAAAAGTTTGCAATAAACCAAATTATTAAAATAAAACAAAAAACGCGACTGCTAAAAAACTGAAAAGAAAAAAACAAGCTCTATCTAACAAGATCCCAGAATTAAATTCGATTTGTATTTATAAATACATTGAATAGGTATTGATAGTTGTCGCAGATGGGGACAATCATCAAGCAAGCGGCCGCCCCGTCGCTAGGTCAATTAAATCTGCACCCTCTTTGATTGGTTGGTGATTGTCCCTGCCTGCGACAACTATCAATATTCAATGTATTTATAAATAGTTACTTATTTATTATAGATTTTATTATTTAAGTATAGGTATTGACAAGGAAATATTTAATGTTGCATTCAACATTGCTCAAATGGAATTCTGGGATCGTAGAGCTTGATTTTTTTTCTTTTCTGTTTTTTGTCTTTGCAGTTATTTTTTATGTTAGTCTGTTTTTTACGAGTATCTTTGTTTTTTATGTAATTGTTTTAGCAGTCGGATTTTTTGTTTTTTTATATAGTTGTTTTAGCAGTCGGGTTTTTTTTTATTTTAATAATAATTTTTGTGAGGAGTATCTTCATTAACAAGTTCAATAGAATTAAAGTTTCCGAGATCATTACCTGGTGTTTCTTGTAGTTTTTTCAATATATTTTCGTAATTTTGATTCATTTTAACTATTTGCTGCTGTTGAGTTTGCATTTGCCTAAGAAGATTGTTGAAACCTTTCTTCAAATTTTGTATATCAATACGAAGCTTGGTGTTTTCTTTTTCCAGATTTCGTTGAATGCATTGTTGCATGTTTCTTTCAATAGTTCTGCTAAATGAAATATTCTCTAAGGGCATGTCATTTTGTGATGTACTCGAATATTGTTCAATGTTTTGTTCAGTATGTTGTTTTTTTTTGTTGTATTTTATGGTATTTTGTACTCTCCAAATTTTCCTCTGCTCTTCCATCTGTTCCTCAGTCATATTAGCTACTTTTCGCTTATAAGATTTGATTGCTCTCTCAACAGACTTCTTTTTTGTCTCACCATATTTCTCAGGATTACTTTCTTTTAATTTATCTCTGTATCTTTTCGACTTTTCTGCTGCTGAGAGCGGCATCTGGAAACAAACAAGAATATTCCTGTAAAGGAAATACTATGAGGAAGACAGTAACTAAAATATTTTCTTTTTGACCAACCAGCCGATACAGTTGCTGAAAGAGCGGTCCGGGGTTTTTAATATATGCAGCCAAAAGCAATTTTTTTGAAATGGCATTTCTTTTTAATATCTACAGGGTACCTATCAAAGAATATGTGAATACATGTATTTGTATCTACTACCTATGATTATACACTAAATAATTAAATTGGTAATCCTACACCTTAGGTTTATGGACCATATAAGCCCATGTTTTATGAAAGTATATTTTACAGAACCAAGAGTAGGTGGGTACCTACTTTCAAAAGAATCTAAAAAAAACATAACTCATAAAAAACTGCAATAGTGTACCACGACCTTGTTGTGGTAGCGCAGTCGTAGTGACGCAATAATTTCGCAACTGGTCTCGCAATAGTTCCGCAAAAAGTAACGCAAAAGTAAAAAAATTAAAATGTGTTACAAAAGTAACAAGCGTTACTGCACAATTTACATATTATATTTTCTATCAAAATAAGCACTACGATCTCCCGCGTTTTCAAGAAGCAAGCGCAGTTAAAATCATTGCAAAAATATCAAGCTTACCTTAAAAAATGTAAAAAAAACTTGCTCACAAAAACAGTAACCACTTAAATTCAATTTTTTGAAAGATGGCTCTCGCTAAACCACTTCACTCATACTTCACTTCACCACAACAAGTTTGACATTGACTTAATTTGACTTTTTTCTTATCCTTCATTTATGGCTCCTGTCATGTTAGCTTCCATAGACAAGACGCATCGGCCCCATTCCACCAAGGTTTATTATACTTTATGACCAAGGTCGTATATTTACAACCAAATGCACTACTCGTTTAATCTGCTTTTTTTCGTATAATAACGCTGTTTGTATTATATGAAAATAATGTTTATTTATTTTGGTAAATAGTTAATCAAGTAATCATTTACAATTGATTACACTTTAGTCTCTTATTTAGAAGACCTAAAAGTAATGTCTGAGGTTAGATAAAATTACCGATATTATTTTTGGAAAATTGTATTGATGTCCAACGCCCCTGTCGGAAAAATCTGACAATAGGGACGGAACATAAGCAAAGATTTACTGTTACAAAAATCCCCATAAATTAAAGTATTTCTGTTTATACTGACTAACCCAACAAATAAAGCAACTGTTACTGTAAACTTGAAATAAATTTGTTTATTTTATTGAATTTCTTTGAAAATAAGTATAAAATGACAGTAACAGAATTGATGATTCCCATCCCTAGCTTGCATGTTTAGAAACGAACGAATGTTGTTAATTAGTTAGTACTAAAAAGACTACTATTGCGCCACGGTCGGAGAAAGACTACCGCTTCTGACGTACTACGTAATAAACGAGTGCCACTTTCTGGAATTTTGCATTGGTGTTGTGACTTGTGCTTAAGAGCGTTTACGCCGCACACTAGCGCCGCCAATTAAAAAAAAGACATATCTAGTGATTAGAGATAGAAAATCAAATTATACTCAACAAACTATTTGAATGAAGTAGGTAATTAAGCATTTTTACGTCACTTGTTGAACATAATGAAATGAAATGAAATAAAATGAAATGTTTATTTGTAATATAACATGTTATGGTTCAGTTAAATGAGACGTTACATAACGCCATATTTAACTAAACCATAACATATCAGATGTTCATTAGGTGACGTAAAAATGCTAAATTACTCCATTCAGATAGTTTGTTGAGTATAATTTGATTTTCTATCTCTAATTACTAGATATGTTTTTTTTTCATTGACGGCGCTAGTGTGCAGCGTAACCGCTCCGAACCCTTCGGAGATTCTGGGAGGGCACGGGGACGCGCACTTTTAAGTGTGCGATGCCGTACCCCTCTAGAAATCCTCTGAAGGTGGTTCGTTTCAACACGGCTTGAGGTACCCTTTACGTACCTCGCCGCCCCTAAAACAAGCCCGGTGAAGCTGAAAATGCCCCTCGGCAATCAGCAGTCTCTCTCCATAAAAAAAAATAAAAGCGTAACCGCTCTTAAGCGTGTAGCTATTGTTCCTGTTATCGATAAATGAGCTTTTTAAACGGTTTTATTTAGCTCGCCCTGTTTATTTGTTTGTTTATATATTTGGGTCAAATCTAGTAATTGACGGTGTAGTTGTTGACATTGAATGGGCGCCTTTGGCTTTCAAAGTAAAAAAAGTAAATAGTGTTGAATAATTTCGGCGGGCTGGTTAGAATCACGATAGCTCAATTGGGAGAGCACTGACCCGCCTGCTCGTGGAAATTTTTTCAACATCTAGACGTGTTTTCTCTTTTCGTTTGCAGTTTTTTGGAATTTGGTGAAAAAAAAAAATTGTGTTATTTTTTGGTGCCCCCTTTTATACACCCGGACCGAAAATTGAAATAGAAAAACGAAAATAGCTGGGACAGGTATATCAAAGTGAAAGTATTTATTGTTTATCGATCTACCATTGAACATCCCTATTTGTTGTAGGTATTTATTTTTAGATTTACGTGCTTGGCGCTGAGGGCACAACTGCGTGACGGAAGTCTGGCGGTTAAAGGGTTATGTGCGTAGATTTATATGCTTTAATTTGTAGTAATGAAAATTGACCAGTAATTAGCTAAGATTTTTTTTAAATTATTCTTAAAGTGCGCATTGTACCAAAAAGCACAGCGGTTTTACTTACACTTTTTTTTTAAATTTTTTAATGAGAATATTTTAATGAATAGGGTTGTGTAGGTACCAAAATATTGAAACTTTGACAGTTGGTCATGCCATAAAGACAATATAGTTTTACAAACAAATAGAAAAACAAGGTTTCTTTGGAGGACATGAAAAGTGGCAAAATTCGCGGCCTCATCCATAACTATTAACTTTAATTTGTTATGCAAATATATGTTACGTTACGGCAAAACGTCCCGGTCAGGCTCCACCTTAACGTGGCTATGGGCATAGAACCACGATCGATCTCACGCATTTAACACGAGCATCTCCTATTTGGCTATCAACATTCATTGGTAGTGTATTGGGGTGTCAAATAGAATTCTACAAAAAAAATACTTAAAATGAGTAAGCAAAAGTTTTGTTGAAAATCTTTATTCAATAAACATTATCATAGTCTTATAACAATAACTTCATAATCATTTAACCTTATTCATATTGCTAATGTAGGTACAGACGCTTGCACATCAACCTATCCAGAACTGTCAAATTTCTTTAATAAACGTTCAACCTTAAACGCATCTTAATAAAGTTCAATGCCTTTTGAGGAAATTTGACAATTTGTGGTAGGCGTGTGTACAATGGACAACAAATTAACTGTGTCAAAATAATAACATGTTGTTAATAACTTGTTGTCCACATCTACATTTTAAATAGTGCAGTTTACATAACGATGCCATATATTGTAAGAAATCTTTCTTACAATATATGGCATCGTTAATTTTTATTTACCGGAAAAGTTTTGTAGGTAATTTCTACCAATCATTTCGCAAAACTTTTACTATGGCGACCAATTCTAAAATATCAGATATATCAGCTATATCTGATGCATACATTATGGGATACCTAACTTGATCAAAATGTATGAAACAGCTGATTTGGTTTTTACGATTTCAAAGTTCGTCCCATAGTAAATGTCCTACAAAATGCAGACTCCCTTTTTAAAAAAAATTGGTAGATAAAAATTAACGGTGTATTTTTAGAATCATTATGTATTCCTAGAACCACAATCCATCTTCCGCTTCTTCTTCGCTGTCTGTCACTTGCAAGTCGTCTTGAATTGCTGGGTCCGGCTGTTAACAAGAAAAAAAAATGCTATTAGAAATCATTAGACAAATAGATGAAATAGATTAAGAAATAAATGACTGATTACTTAATATTTAAAATTAATGAATGGATGAATATATGAAGTTTTATTTGACACAAATATACAACAACATGACGTAGTTGTCAACATTGAATAAGGCTCCTTTGGCTTACGAAGTATGAGTAGATTATTATAATAATAATAATAATTATTATTATTATAGGCCCAGGATTGGGACAGCTATGGCTGATATAATAATAATTATTATTATTATTATATCAGCCATAGCTGTCACAATCCTGGGCAAAGGCCAACCCACACTTTTTGAAAAATACACACACTTATTGATGAGTAGTGTTGATTAATTTCAGCAGGTTTGACAGAGCCACGATAGCATAGTTGGCAGTGCACCTGACCCGATATGTCATAGGTTGAAATCCCGCTCGTGGAGTTTGTTTTATTTTCAAATTGTTATTTATTCGCAAAAAAAATTGCGTAATATAACATAATCCTAAATACAACAACACACAAAATGAACCATTTAAAAAAATCAAAGCTAAATAACTTATAAGGCCGAGCTAGTCGCTTGCTTGCCGAGGCACTAGGTGCCACAACGCTATAAAGTCTCACGCTATGATTATAAATTACGAGTGCTCTTTTTATCTTTTTACACTAATTTTAATTTTAACTGGTACCAAACAAATTTTTGGAGACCTTATAATAATCAAATTGTTAATAATGCAATCAATGTTATATTTCATAGTGTATTTATAGTTAATTTTAATATCGAGATGAACCCAACGGCGAGATTCTAATATTGCCTCCCAGGACGGGGCTCAGATGGGCGACATAACCTCCAAGGTGTGAATGCGCCCCCCTCCCCCTCGTTTGAAGGGTTAGGCGCCTTCGTAGAGGCCGCAGGGCCGTATTGACGTGCGTTAGAAAAGGCTACCGCGCGGACCGCGAATGACTCGATGAGTTCTTGGGTTCCGCTATTGCGGTAGACGGTACCCACCGTGTGGTTTAGTGGGTTGGGCAGACCACCACCCATTCCCAAACACCTCACGGGTCCTAGCAACAACCCGGTCGAGACCTAGCTGGCCACAACAATTAATAATATCCCTTTACACTTTTTATTTTAATGCATACGAACCTGCCAGTTTTCCGGTGGTTCTTCCTTGAATTGCGGTGGTTCTATCGAAGTGCCGTGCATCATTGGGAGGTCCATGTGCATATCTGGCTCTATTGGTTCCTCCTGTTAATTAAAAAAAAACCATAATTGACTAAAATGTGTTTA
Organism: Eudonia lacustrata; assembly: GCA_947562085.1. Lineage (NCBI taxonomy): Eukaryota > Metazoa > Arthropoda > Insecta > Lepidoptera > Crambidae > Eudonia > Eudonia lacustrata. The sequence goes on along the minus strand of OX387342.1, from coordinate 17,441,766 downwards.
CAAATGGTCAACATGCAGATTGTGTAAAAGATAAATCTATAATCAATCGATCTCTAACCGCTTTTATATTTAAACATATATGAGGGTTCTTGTTGTGGATCGAGAACATAGTGCACGGCCCGATATCTCAAGGTCTTGACCTCGACCAGTAGTTTCAGAGATTGCCCTGCTCAAACAAACAAAGTCACGAACTTTACCTCTCCATTAATAGTATACTTATATATCTATAGTTTACCTTGACAACAGTAGGGAAAGTGTAGTTAGTGGAGTGCTGATCTAAGTCCACCAGGTCGTCGTTCACAGGCGGCGGTTCGTCTGTGACTTCGCGTTTTATCAGAAACTCTGAAGTATCGAAGGCTGGCTCGCCCATCGGCATTAGGTCGTCATCTGTTGAAGTTTGAAGACACATTTATTTATTTATTGTGGTAAAAACTGCATACTTACATCAATCGAATCGTTGGTTTCTAGGAGTTCAAATTGAAGTATAAATATGGCATTCGCTATGATATTTTACATGGGTTTCCATGGGACGACATCTATTATTACAATATGCGTAAGCTAATTTAATAATAACGCTGAAGGCCAGGTTACTCAGACCGGACGGGTAACAACGAAATAAAGATACCCAACAGTTGGTTTATGTTTGTTTAGAAAGTCAGCCAGAAAGAGAAAGGGAGAACGATAGAGAAATAGAAAGAGATTTAACACACTGCGTTAACGCCAAATAAGGATTCTTATTTTCCTCAAGTTTTGTATCACAGATGTTATTAAAAGCTTTTACTATACACTTACATTTACAGATGCAGTTTAAATAAACTGCCGTGTTCTGGCAGTCAAGAGATAAGATGGCTATTTTGTAATTATAATTCCTCAGTACTTCAATCCTCAGCGGATTGAAGTGCGCATCCACCTTCGATCTAATTACCTTATCATCAGTACATCAGATATAAAGTTTTATTCCGTATTATAAGCGTACACTTGATTGTAAAACTATTGTACGTACCGGGTTGTACGGAGAGTTGCACTAAGCCTTCAGCGGCGTCCTTCTGCTCCACTTCCTCCAACTCTGAGCTTCCACTGTCAGAATACTGCAGGTCTGCACACAACATTACACGTTACAAATAGAACACAAACTTTTTGATCAGTAACAATAAATTGTAAAATTTTGATATTGTAAATTTTGCCATACCTTCTTCCAAACTGTTTTGGTCCTTTCTTGGTCTACCTCGTTTTCTTGGTGTTGCTCCTGTAATAAAGAAGGCACCGTTGATTGTTTGTATAATATTGACAATTCGAATGAGAAACCTGACGTTATAAATGAGAAGTGCTTTCCCGTCTCCTGCCGCGTTACTATCAGTGGGCGGCAATACGACAAATGTGGTTAGTTTGTCCATAAAGCTCCGTCTCTCCTACCATTATCAGCTATACTTACCACCAGCCGAAGCCGTAGACGTGGAAGGTTTGTGCTTTCTCGGACGTCCTCAGCCACGTTTCTTGTCAGGTGGCAGGGGGCAGTACTACAAATGCCGTTAGTTTGTCCATAAAGCTCCGCGTTTTCTAGCATCATCAGATTCATCAGCTACACTTACCATCAGCAGAAGCCGTAGACGTGAAAGGCTTGTGTTTCCTCGGACACCCCTGTCACGTTTCTTGTCAGAGAGCTGCAGTATGGATGTCACCGTCAGAGGTTTTCTAGAAGGAACGGCATCACGCACCAGTGCGTGTCCCCGTGCCCTACTAGATTCTCCGTGGGTTTCGGATCGGATCGGGGAGCGGAACAACCCGAGGGCGCTTCTAAAGGCTCATCGGACCTCGGCTCGGGTTGACCGGGTCGTGGGGGTGGGGAGAAGCGCCCAGGTACATGTGTGTACCGGTGTAGAGCGCATGTGAACCGGTTCGTCGTACCCTTGTCCTACCAGTACGGTGTTTTGGGTCTAAACTAGTGTGCACGTCGGTTTGTTGACGAATGCTAAGCGACAACAAAATATGTCGTCAGTTTTTTCATAAAGCTCTGCGTCTTCGATCAGCTTCATCAGCTACACTTACTATCAGCAGAAGCCGCCGTAGACGTAAAAAGCTTGTGCTTCCTGGGGCGTCCCCAGGCGCGTTTCTAGCTAGAGAGCGATAGAACTGATGTCACTGGTTTGTCCACGAAAGCTCCGAGTCTTCCAGTATCATCAGCTACAGCAGAAGTTGCAGAGGTGGATGGTTTGTGCTTTCTCTGGCGTCCCCTGCAGCAATACAATGCACCGATGTCTCGTTCAAGGACGGAGCGATGTAGATTTTGCCGATTTCTTTGTTTCCGAGTGTGAATGCTTCGCATCGTCCAATATCACCAGCTTTATTTACCATCAACAGATACAGCGAGTGGTGAAGGCTTGTGCTTTCTCGGGCGTCTCTTGCTACGTTTCTCATCCAAAATCGGCGTCGCTGACTAATCCACATCTAAGACTAAACACTCAACGTCTTTTAGCGTCATCAGCTACACTTACCATCAGCCGAAGCCGTAGACGTGGAAGGCTTGTGCTTCCTCGGTCGTCCCCTGCCGCGTTTCTCGTCCGAGGGCGGCGGCGCGGAAGTCGTCGGCTCGTCGACATCCAAGTCAGAATGCTCCGCGTCTTCTAGCATCTTCTGTTGCACTCGCGCGATGTTTGTCTCCAGCTGGCTCACGTTCTCACCGAACTGGATAAGTAATGTACAATCGTGAATAGTTTACCTAAACTGTTTTTTTTTAAAGTTTTTTACAAGTTTAAATGACACTAAATATACAAGTGGCGTCTGAGTCATTCACCTTTTTCAAGTGCTCGGCACGAGTTACGATTCTAATTGAAAGCTTCTAAAATATTATCCTATGGAATGTACTTTCAGATAAAACGTAATTCGACCAGTAGCAGCCCTTGTTATGACATGACATTCCCAAAACTTTTTAGTGATTTTCAGCAGCTAAAGAAATTTCTGTTGGCCTATGACTTTAACAACGAATAATATGTTTGGAGTGTTTGTCAAAATAACATAAACTACATACAGAATTGCCACTATTTAATTTTTGCTCTTTTTTGCTATATTATAAAGCTTGAAATACCTACTACGGCGTCTAAAAACATCGTGTATTGAAGGGTAATTTTATTGATTTGCATCAAACAAGATATTTCAAAGACTTTTGGATACAATGAAGTGTTGGTTTTACAAAGTTCCACATAAAGATAAAGCCGCCATAGCAAATAATTGCATACCTGTTCAAGCTCTTCCTGCGTCACCTTCATTATAGCTTCAGCTTGCCTGGTGAACTGAGAGTTGACGCCGTTGTACGCGCGACAGTTGTCCACCAACAGCTGAATGTCGCGAAGGAACTCGTCGCGACTATGGTACTTGTGTGCTGTGAATAAGGGTGACATTCGTTTGATAACTTGTTTTTGTAGAAGAAATAAGTATGTGAGCAGAGATAGCGGTATGAACTGTGACAAACGCGCGCGTATAAATATAATTATTATCTATTTCAAGCGCGACAGTTGTCCACCAATAGCTGAATGTCGCGAAGGAACTCGTCGCGACTATGGTGCTTGTGCGCTATTATTAAGGGTGAAATTCGTTTGATAACTTGTTTTTGTAGAAGAAATAAGTATGTGAGCAGAGATAGCGGTATGAACTGTGACGTACGCGCGCGTATAAACAAAATTATTATCTATTTCAACGTATCTAAGTGTGATTTAGACGTTTCTTTACACGCAGAAACACGTAACTTCAGGTAGTTATACTATATGTGTTTTCGAACATATAAATAGATGGTAATTTAAAAACACTCTTTATGCTTTCACAAAAAAAATCACAACACAACAACGAATAGTTATCACCTAATTGCGGTACTTCTGTCGACATCAAAAAAATAACACAAAAAGAGGGTAGACCTATTTGCTTGCAGGTAACATGAATGTTTCTGGAATTAAGGTTTTCACGAAGCCTCTACCTACTCATAACAATAGAATATTCGGGAGTAAAGAATATGTTATAAATATAACTTTATAAACAATCCGTCAGCTGCTTAGCCTTCACAACCATAACTGAAACGTGCTGGACACTGAAAATTCTATAATTTATTAAGAAAACTAGTACATACCTAAAATCTTTTTGCTCATTGTCTCCATGTCTATGGGTTTTTTAATGACACTGTAGTAATCCTTAACTTGCTTCTTATTGACTGGCTTCAGGAATGGCCAGGCTTCAGGCATTACCTTCAACTTGGTCGTCAAGAGGTTGTCCAATAAATAGGACAACGCCACCTTTAAAAGATAAAAGATAATAATTGGTATGTGGAAATTTTTAATAACAATGCAGATTGCAGCGACAAAAAATTATTAACAAATTTTGAAATCATAAATATGGCGATGCGTCTAATTCAGGATTATATTAATATTTGTGCTATGTTTGTTGCCTAAGGCCACAGAATAACTAATAGTAGGTACTACGTACAGTAGACTCACTCTCTAACAAAAGTCAAGTTAAGGTATAAAAAATTTCCTACTCTTACGACTTTCACGCGAAATTGAAACTTATCGTGTGACCCGAGCGTTCGTATTCCGTTAGGCAACGCCGACTCGACATCGATTTGACGTCAGGAGCGCTGGGTTCCCACTCATGAATATATTTAAGTATTAAAATGTTAATTTCGATTCATTGTTCTTACTTTTATTTAGACACCCGTAAATACAACAGTATCTTTTAAACGGATTATAAGATCTTTTAGTAGTCATTGTTCGGTGCACAAAAATCACAGAAATGATCGTTCGTTTTACGCGCGACGTGGAGTCTGCGGGCTGAGCGGCAAACTACTGCCATACGCCTGCCCGGGAGGCGCGTCGGCCGAACGTATAGTCGACAATAAAATTGCTTTACCACCTTAGAAATGGATTTTGTTTGCATAGAATAAAACAACAAGTTCTATTTTTGTTTAAAAGACCAAGTGACAGATACGTTGTCATTATTGACAATGAGCCTTAGCGAAATTTTATTGTAATGGAAGTTTTTGTCAAAAGTGGTAAAGCAATTTCATGGTCGACTATACCTAAACTGCGGAGAGACACCCCTGCTAAGGCCACAAATTCAATTATTTTTTTATGATAAACTAGCAGCTCAGTTTTTAAAGTTTCTGTCAACATAATACAGTTAATACAGTTATTGACAGAATACTTATTCTGCCTAGTTGAATATTAAGACTGTATGTAGACTTACCTGATCGTTGTCATCTAGTAGGGGGTTGATTTGTTTCTCGAGTTTAATGATCTGCTCTTCTTTTTCGGCGAGTTTCTCAACACACCGTTGTAACATTCGCTGGGCTGCTACAGTAAGGCTGCTGGTTGGGCCTGAACAAATTACATTTCACTTTATACACCATTTTCGTCAATTAGTCTGTAGATCAAATAGGTCAGTTAAAACCACCAAAATAAATAAACTTATAAAATGATTATTAATTTGAAGTATTTAAACAGATGAAACTAACTGTACTTTTTTTACCTGACAAGTAAAACTGTAAGTACCGAAATTGTTGGTGAAAATCGTCCTTAGATTCAAAATTGTAATTAAAATAAAAGTACTTATAGATTGTAAAATTATTATTTTCTGTCGTCAACATTATGTAAATTAACTATTCCGTTCACTGATAGCAATAATATTTTTAGGCCTTATTATTTTTATTTTTATTTTCTTATTATTCACCATCATCATCATCATCACAGCCAAAAGACGTCCACTGCTCCCTAAAAATAGAGGCTGAGGCTTCCCGCGACCTCAGATCGTCGGTCCACCTTGTTGGAGGCCTGCCCACACTGCGTTTTCACTAAATTACGAACATTAATGATATCAATGTATTTGAGTGGTTTTCAAGTTAAATTATTTCGTTGTAATTTCAACAATAATGATTTTTTTGAAGTGTTTTCGAACATAATTGTGATCGAGTCAAAATTATATAATCGTGTATTTAGGGTAGCAAAAATTTTTTCAGTGTGTCGCCTTAATACATACCGTTGTACAGCGTTGAATTCTCGACAATCTGGTTGACGTCAGCTAAGAAGTCCTCTCTGCTCTGGTAGTGTTTCTGGCGGAGGTTCTCCCGTATGGTTTGCAGGTCCATCGGGCGCGACACGATGCGGTAGTAGTCCGCCACCAGCTGCGCGACACCAACGAAATATCAACGTTTATTGGCAAATGTTGAATAAATGCAGCAACAAAGTAAATTTCTTAGTTAAGTTAAGTAGAGAATATCGTAAGGAAAAATGTCTTGTGTTGGCAAAAATAAATACGATTATGAAATAGAGATGAGGGGCTGTTTTGATATGATTTCAAAATTACGTAAGTAATAAAACTGCTTTCATCACCATGTGATGAAAGCAGTGAATAAATTTTTTGTATGTTTTGATCCAATTGATGCTGAAATTTTCTGCGTTAGCCTGCTGGCTAAGGCAGAATATGCGATACAGAGTTAAAAAAGTGTGAGACAGTATAAAAATTCCGCGTGGGGTAAGATCAAGGGAGCGTGTCGCTTTGTATAACATAACACTTATGAAACTTCCTACCTTATGATTGACCGGGAGCAGGAAAGTTTGCACAACGGGCACATATCCGATATGGTTAAGCAAGTCTTCGAGAAAAGAGGATAGCGACACAAGCAGGATAGTTGCATTCCTCTCGAAGAGTCATGCAACTATCGCTTACGCTTCCTTACACTAGTCGCAGCCGACCGCCTGCTCTAAAAAAATAACGCTTATGAAGCTTCCTACTTTATGATTGTCGGGGAACAGGAACGGTTGCACATCGGGCAAATGTCACATATGGTTGAATAAGGCTTCCAGAAGCGAAGACCCAGTCACTAGCAAATCAGTGCAGCGTTTCTTCACTCGATAGTCGCAAGACTCTTAGGCGCAACATACAAAACATAACATTTATGACACCTCCTACCTTATGATTGACGGGGAACAGGAACGGTTGCACATCGGGCAAATGTCGCATATGGTTGAGCACGTCTTCTAGAAGCGAAGACAAAGTGACTAGCGGGTCTGTGCGGCGTCTCTCCGCGGGTCTCTTCACTAAATAGTCGCAGGACTCTGAGGCAGTGCCTCTACGTTTGTTGCGACCGGCCGCGCGGTACTCGCCGCGTCTGCCGCTGCTGCCACGGCGTTTCATGTCTTCAGCGGATTGCTGAGAAATCAAAATGGATTGATGGATGATGATGATTGATGGATGGATAGGACAAACTGTAATTTTTTTTTTATATTTACGGTTACCCGGTTACGGTTACGTTTTTTATATTTACGGTTATCAAGGCACTGTGCTTACGCACAGTGCCTTGATCTCACCTGATGTTAAGTGATGATAAGGCCAATGATGAAAGCGCACTTCACCCGGGATCCTCAACTAGTGAGGCACTGGCTATCTTATCTCTAGCTGCCGTAACACAACAATGCTACAAACATTGATGTTATGGCGACATATTTTGATAAGATGGTGGTAGCTAGCCAGGCGGACAAACAAACCCTACCACCAACCAAACCGAGTACACAAACATGTACCCCCCGGCGGGAATCGAACCCGGGACCTCTGGGTCTAAACCGGTGGTCTTAGCCACTACACCACAGAGGCAGTTGATGGTTATGTTATTTCTATGGCATATGGTTGAACAGACACAAGCATTAACATGTTTAGACTTTTGACTAGTTTTAACTCTTATTCCATTGCATTAAGAGTTACATCCATTACATGTTAATGCTCTTGACTGAACATTTATTAAAGAAATTTGATAGTTTCGGATAGCCTGATAAGCAGCCGTTTTTACTTGCATAAACAAGATCGGGCCGTATAACCCATCGCACTGTCATAGCGCGGGTTGGTTAGTTATAACAGCTATCTTCTGATATTAACTGGGACCAACGGCTTAACATGTCTTTTGAAGCACGGAAATAGACAAACAAAATGGTGTATTGAGACTCTGTGGTCTAATGGTTCGACATATGCATCACGAAAGTGGCCTCGTTTGCTCATACTTCTACATTTCTATGTTGAATTACAAAATGTGATCAAATTGTGAACCTTAAGTTTTAAACATAAAGTATAAAGTATTAAGATTGCAAAAGATTTGTACTTAATAATAACTATAGCACCGGAGGAAAGGTAAAAGCAATAATTTGAAATACTGCCACTAACGTATTTGTGGTCATATTTCTCGTTTTGTTTTCAAAGCGCTCATCGGGAATCTAGTACCTACAATTATTTAATGGAATTTTATGCAAATAAATTATTTATTTATTTATTTTTAAAGAATAGCTACGTTTAAAGGATCAAAATACCTAATGCGAGTTTTGTTTACTATCCATATTCATTCAATTACGATTACTAAAACGAAAATTTGTATGACAAAAAGTTACTTCACGTAAGTCGCCAGGAGGCGCTACTTCAATGCCTAACTCACTGACGTGACGTGACTAATTCACGTTTTCGTTAAGGTGATCGAATGTTAAAAATAACTCACACTAGGCCCTCGAGCTAAGATAAAAAGTAGAAACATTACCTTGACAAACTTCGTCGGCAACGTAAGCTTAGTCCCGTCCACGTAGCCTCCCAAGTCGTCTTCGTCTGCCTCAGGCGGCACCTCCACGTCCAACTCTTGGGGAGAAGGCGGCCCTCCGCCAATAGCGCCCGTGTAAAGAGGGCAAGCCTTGTTCGTACGCATGTGTCCCACTTTGCCGCACGCTCCACACTACAGATAGGTTTTTGGGGTAGTAATTATTTCGTTTGAATGTTAATTTATTTATTACCAACAATGTTATAGCAGGCAAAAGTGAACTAGTATGGTTCTCATACACACGTCCTAATATAGGTATAGAGAGAATTATTAAAAAGTTTAATAGTGGAAAAAATACTATTGATATTATAAACGAGAAAGTTTGTTTTGATGTTTGTTACTCTTTCACGTAAAAACTACTGAATGGATTTGGATGAAATTCGGCATACAGATAGTTTATAACCGAGAATAACACATGGGATACTTTTTATCCCGATATTCCCACGGGAACGGGAACCACGCGAGTGAAACCGCGAGCGGCCACTAGTATATAATAAATCTAAACAGATGAAAATTACCACAGTCACTCTTGGTATTTTAGCCTTTTATTGTTTACCAAAAAATATGCTTTTATTGTAAAACTAAACTTGAATCTACTTTGAAAACGAATAGTCCATCACATCTACATCTGTCCATAGGCGATTGACACGTCTAATTAAAATCACCATTATATATACCAATATATAGTTGAATCGATCAAATATGGAGAAATAAATTGTTTTTTTTTAAAGTATTTAACTATTACTAGTGTTGTCTCTTTTACTCTAATTTGAAATTAAGTTTATAACTCGGGAACAAAACTCGTAATATCTCTTACAAGCTAAAACTCTATTTATTAATTAGTTAGACATAATAATACCTTCAACTTGAGATCGGGCTTCAACTTGTTGCGGCGGCGGGAAGGCGTTTGCAGATCGGGCTCTTGCTTGATCTGCCCCAGCGGTATTAGCCCGGGAGAGGGCGAACCGAAGTCATTCGTGGACGTCATATTTAAGCCTGCATAAGTCATGGGTATGTTAGTATTTCTAACTTTGTAATAAGTTATACTTTTTATATTAAAGCTTCATAAAAGAATGCATATTGTTCGTGCATGATCGAGACCGCTCGGGCGCCGCTGCCGCCGACGACGTATGTTCCCGCGCGAACTTTACAAAATCGCGGGAACGCCGAGCGCCGTACTTCACACCAGCCAAATACTTCGCCATGGATTACGGACGACAACAGACGCGCGCGCGATAACCTCTTAACCAACGTTCGCGTTATTACATTATACCAGTTTAGTTAGGACCCTAACATAATATCATTGTTTTAAATGGCGTTTGACCTTTTAGACCAGGGCCGAACCCTTTGAAAATGGCAAAAAGTGAAAAAAATAATAGTAGGATGAAACCTAATTATGAAAAATAATTTACGGGTGATTTTATTTATACCCGATAAAGAAGGTATGATACCTTTCTACTAATTAGTTTGCGTTAATCCCCGTTTAAATTTGTTAAATTATGGAAAAATACGCCGAACATACCGAATACCTAATAATTACCGAATATTCGGCGCACCTCTAATATTCTTATTTAAATATTTTAAAAAACACATACTTTTAGTATACTCGCTGTCATTAGTAAACGGCGTAATCACTGAGACGTTACCCGCAAGTCTTTCTCTTTCCTGATTTCTTTTTATACGACGAAGTTGTTCCTGAAATTAAAAAGGAAACAAAGTTGTATTACAACTGAAATGTGGATAAATAGGTGCTGACACCAGTGTGTTTTTGATAATTAATGAACAATCAGCATCAGCATCAAATAAAATATGACGCAATGTAAGTGGTTAAAAAAAAAGCTTACTCTTACGCGATCAGAGTATATTTTATATAACGACTGAAACAAAATCCTACTTAAAACTAATTTTGCCTAAATACTATCACGATATTCTCACCTTTTTACCTAGTATGCTTCTATAATTTTTAATAAATACCCAGAAACACAACAAGACAAACCTGTATCCACCTTTATCTCCTTCTTCTGCGTCTCATCCATAGTAGCGAACTGCCTAAAGTTCTCGTCCTTGGTTGATCGTACTTTGGTGTACTCGATGATAGCAGCTGTACCTAGTATGCTTCTAACAATTTGATGCTGTCTATAACTGGGAGTAAACCTAAAAAAACTCCAACAAGACAAACCTGTATCCTACGCTTCTTTCTCTTCATCTCCTCCTTCTGCGTCTCGTCCATAGTAGCGAACTGCCTGATGAAGTTCTCGTCCTTGGTTGATCGTACTTTGATGTACTGGATGATAGCAGCTTTACCTAGTATACTTCTAACAATTTGATGCTGTCTATAACAGGGAGTAAACCTAATAAAAACTCCCATAAGACAAACCTGTATCCACCTCTTCTCCCTCTTCATCTCGTCTATAGTAGCGAACTGCCTAAAGTTCTCGTCCTTGGTTGATCGTACTTTGGTGTACTCGATGATAGCAGCTTTACCTAGTATACTTTTAACAATTTGATGCTGTCTATAACTGGGAGTAAATCCCAAAAAACTCCAACAAGACTAACCTGTATCCTCCGCTTCTCTCTCTTCATCTCCTCCTTCTGAGTCTCGTCCATAGTAGCGAACTGCCTGATGAAGTTCTCGTCCTTGGTTGATCGTATCTTGGTGTATGCCTCGATGACAGCCGCCTTGCGTACGAGTTCCACGCGCGTATACCTTTGGCCGGACGCGTTGCGGAACGTGCGTACGATACGAAGCACACGGCCGGCTAAATATTTGAAGAGATTGTGAATAAATATAAGTATATGTAAATTTTTTACTTTTTATTTTCAAGTGCTAATTGCTGCACTGAAGCTAAATTAAATATTTATAAAATACAGTGATATAGTTGGATAGATGGCGCACTGTGCCGCTATTAGCACTCAAAAAATAATAAAAAAAAGCAGTTACAAAATTCAGCGCTTACGCAGCCTTCCCGGTAGAATAGCGGTCAGTGCAGCCGCCCGGATTGCGGAAGACCCAGGTCATTCCAGGCAGTCATTCCAAAAAATTAAACACCTACCCGACCCAGGCCATCCTGGCTGGGTCGGGTAGGTGTTTAATTTTTTCACTGTATTTTTTTTTAAATTTTATAAATAAGTATATGTACCTATAGCATTTACGAGTATAGGTATAGTTTTGAGGGAGGCCTTTGTCTAGCAGTGGGACAAAATAGGCTTACTAAAAAAATACATAAAATCGAATCGCAAATATAAATAATTTAATAAATAAATAAATAACTTTCTTACACTCACACCAATTATCTAACCCAAGAGAAGCTTCGTTATGAAACTCGTTAAATGGTTACTAGACAACGGATAAACATACTTAAAATACTTAAATACATACTTATTATACATAGAAAACACTCAGACCCGAGACAATTTAGAAAAACAATGATTTCTAAATTGACCCGACCGGGGATCGAACCCGAGACCTCAGAGATGGCGACACCATGAAAACCGGTGTACATACCACTCGACCAAGGAGGTCGTCAAATATGTATTGTTGACAAACATATTAACTTTGCCGGCAATTTCGAGTTATCGCAAAGTAGGATCTGAAAATAATGACTTCATTTCCAAGCATGTTTTAGAAAACTTATGTAAGTTTATAACAGTAGCTTGCCTTGATTTGATGTTTGGCTTTGATCGTTTTGATTTATCTGCGGCTTCTTTTCAGATTGGCCTAATATCATTTTTCTCAGCTCAGCCCTCTCTGCTTCTTCCCTTTCTAATGATAGCTGCAAAAATAAAAATACATTTATTATATTGAACGTTTCTACTATACATCCACTTTATATTTCTTTTCATTTTTTTTATATATATTGAGCTGGCAAACGAAAACGGCCACCACAGCCCATGTCGATCTATCAAAGCTTCATGAAGCTTTTATATGTGTCGCTATTTTTTTTTACTGTTGCCTGAAGCGTGTACATAAAAGAAAAAAAAAACAGAATATCCAGCCACCTGTTCCGTGGTCTTCTTGTTGGCGAGCATGTTCTCGAGGTTCTTCCCCATCTCTTCAAGGTCGGACTCCTCGCTGACGGAGCTCTCAGCCTCGTCGGTACTCAGCACCTCGGTGCTTTGCAGCACGCGGTTCTGCAGCTCGAATATACGTTGGCATTCTTCTTTATACCTAGAATTTATACAATTGAAAGGGGACAGTTGATCGATTGATAGTCGTAACACAAGTCAAGCATGACCTGCAATATAACGTGACTTCGGAAGCATGTTAAGCTTAGTATATCTGATGGTCACCTATCTAAGAATCCGATATTGCAAAAGTCGCTTAGGTTCCACGATTAGGATAATTCGAACGCGTTAGTCACTGCCACAGCGAGCATTTTTTATTCCAGTCATAACCTTTCCAAACGAAAACTATGAATTCAAAAATGATTTTACTCTAATTGCTTTAGAAATAAACAAAGAAATATTCCTGTCATGTGAACGTCATTTCAAATGAGAGGTAAAGAAAAAAAATACGGAACAACTATTCGAAGCTCATTCTTTGTTTCGTTGTAAGACCCTATGACTATTACTTAACTAAGGCTAGTTAGTTAGTTAGTACCTAGGCAGGTAGGTACCGAATTTTGTTTCGATTTATTTATCTTCACTTTACACATTTGTTACCATACTGAGGTAGATTATTTACCTCAGTATATGTACAGTAAAACAATCGTAACTCCACATATTGACTTACCTTTCTTGATGTTCGGCAATAGAGAATCTGTTCCCCCTAGAGAACTTGGTCATGCCCTCTTCGCCAGCCTTAGCTTTCTCAGTGGACAATGTTCGCACCACATCAATAACCTCCCAACGAGATAACTTCTTAATCTGAGGAATAAAATGGTATTCTAAAAATCACATTTCAAGATCGATTAGAAAATACTTGTTTAATACTTTAGGACAAACGTAGTGATAATTTTATATAATAATTAATTAAACAAAATCTTTAAAAGGCATTCATTGACTTTCTTAAAACTTTTGGTTCAAGTTAGTTTTGTAATTTCCAATGTAATGAAATAATACTATTACTATTTTATTATTTTATTCTGACGTTTCCGTGGTCATACTTAGTGGTTCAACCCAATGTTCCCGATCCGATCCGAACCCTTCGGAGACTCTGGAAGGGCACGGGGACGCGCACTTTTAAGTGTGCGATGCCGTACCCCTCTAGAAATCCTCCGAAGGTGGTTCGTTTCAACACGGCTTGAGGTACCCTTTACATACCTCGCCGCCCCTAAAACAAGCCCGGTGAAGCTGGAAATGCCCCCCGGCAACAAGCAGTCTCTCTCCAAAAAAAAAAAAAAAAACCCAATGTTTATACCAAGTTCAAGCTTTTATACTTATCAAAGTCTAAAAAAACTGATTTAATTCATTATCTTATTAAAATGAAAAAGAAAGACAAACCTCTTCTTCCGGCACACCAAACTTCCTCAGCAACGCTTTAGCATTATTCAAACTCAGTCTTCTCAGATCCGCATCTGTGCCTGTAACCGTTCTCTTCGGCTGTTGTTCATCGTTGGGCTGTTGCGTGGGCTTGTTGGGCACGCGCACGTACGAGAAACCTTCGCCGCAGCCGGTAGGGTCAGCTGGCCCGGTCAGTTGGAGGAGGCATTTGCCACGCATCGCTTGGATGTAGGCGCGGGTTGTGTTCCACGGTGCTACTTTGACCTGGTGATAGAAATCAATGTCACACTTTTGAGGATATAATGATGAAACGGTACACAGTTTTGCAACAATTAACATTATAATTAAATATATTCTTCTTCCTTTTCATGTGCCATCTCCTATTCCGATAGGAATAGGAGGTGGCACATGAAACGACGGCGAACGGTGGACGATAGGAGGTCGGCCACTTAGGCCCGTGATATATTTAATACTAGTGGCCTCTCGCGGTTTCACCCGCGTGGTTCCCGTTCCCGTGAGAATATCGGGATAAAAAGTATCCTATGTGTTATTCCCGGTTAGAAACTATATGTATGCCGAATTTCATCCAAATCCATTCAGTAGTTTTTACGTGAAAGAGTAACAAACATCCAAACAAACTTTCGCGTTTATAATTATAAGGATAGGATTTTACAGAACTTTAAAAAAAGACAGACCATATTTCTGTAGTTCACAGTAAACAACGAATGCGACAAAATTACGACCAATATCCATAATAAAAGAATTTGTTTTTAAAATACCTCACTCGTTAACTACCGACTGTCTCTTTATTTCCCTCTTTTCCTCTTTCGTTCACTATCTACCTCTTTCGTTTTCACGCTCTCTATTTATCTATCTTCCTTTCTCTTTCCGTCTCTCTATAATCGTAACCGGACATGACACATATAAAATCATCTACAAATTATCTCCCAATTAACCCCCACAAACCTCATCGTCCATCTTGAGCTGCAACTCTTCATCATCATCCTCTTGCGGTGTGAAGATGAACTTCTCACCGTACCCGGCGTCCTTGAGACGCTGCTCCGCTGATGCCATACTGAAGTAAGCGCAGCATTGCTCGGGAGACACCATAGCTCTGATCTCCTCTTCAGACGGTAAGCGGAATTCGGGCTTTATTACCCACCTAGAAAGAAAAGCTAAATGTTAAATACCGATTTTCGTTATGATGATGCGTAACTCACTGTTTCTACAAAACAAGTGTATTGGACGACTGCTGTCCATGTCAAAATGCGTAAAAACAATACAAACAACATACTTGCTTTATTAGTTTAGTAGTAATCTAGGTCACACTATGCTTATTATTTTATGTGTAGATATAGATTCAATTAATTAATAACTCTTATAAAGTTTTTTTGTTAGGTCATTTATCTGTAGTAAAGTTGCCAGTTGTCAATTTCTTTTTATGAACAAAATACGGTTGCAACATATTAAAACAGTTACCCCCTTACAAATAAACAAAGAATAAGGTCCGAATAGTTATTCCGTGTTTTGTCTCTTTTACTCTAAGTTGTAATGACGTTTACATGACAGGAACAAAACACGAAATAACTATTCGGACCTTATTCTTTGTTTATGTGTAAGGCGGTGAGTGTTTTAAACCAGCCAGTCAGAAGGTGCTACTTCGAGTCCACTTAGTGGGCATTTATTAAATTATTTTTCTGAATTAAGTCGAATATATTATCTCTTTGTGTTATATAAACAATGTAAGGTAATTATATTAGTATTCTTAGTGTGTCATCAAAAAAAAAAACAAATGTAACCAAACACAAAAAAATACAAGGTATGATAGGAGACAACACATACCAATTTGAATCCAATCCCGTCCGTTTAAAGTCGGCGCACAATTTCAGCCGCTTCCTGATAGAACTTTCCGAGTGTGAGGGGAATGCTCTCTTAATGTCGTCCATCTTGATACGTCGCGGATTGTGGGTAGACTTCCAGAACAATCGGTAAATATAAACCTGAAAATGGAATGAACCAACAAAATGTTACTATGAAACAAGTCAAATCATTTGATGTATCATGATTCCACTTATTTTGATAAATTTAACCTCATCTATAATTTTGCTACAACTAAAAAGTTCTACAAAATATGTTGCAGCTTAAAAATTCAGTAAAGTATCTTTAAAAATTGGTTGCAGTATTTGTCAGAGTTGGTCAGAGTGGACTTTTATTTGTTGTTTTGTTGTATTTTTGTTTATTTTTTTACTTTTGAATTGCACGCCTTAAATTCAAAAATATCAGTTTAATTTATAACATACCTGTAAAAAATCGCGAACAAAATTATTGGCCCTCTTGGAGTTAGGGCCAGGAACTTCATACAAGGGGCATTCTTGTCCGGCAACGTACAACGCGTCAATTTCACGGATGTAATATGCTTGTCTGTAACGAAAAAAAAAACACTAAAACCTTTCATCTCCTTATCTGCCGTGAAGGTGCCGTTTACAAGTCCGCTACCGCTCCGTACCCCAAAGGTAGTCCGGAAAAGATTTTTCTCTTTAAGCGCTAAAACCGCCTTTGCCTACTTTTATTTTAAAATTTTCTGTTATTTGTTTTCTGTATTATAGTGTAAGCAATAAAGTGTTTATCTATCTATCTACCAAGGTCCTGTAGGTCTAAACCGACGGTCTCATGATGACTGGTGCTATGTAGGTAGTAATTATGTAGTTAGTATAAGTTCGGTGGCTGTCTCTTGAAAAATCAACTCTTGTTGTTTACCTAGTCCTGATGACCAGGAAGTCTGTCTGCGGCAGCGTGTGCTCGTATATGGGCGCGCGGTACATGTTATTCTCCACCACCGGCTGCGTGGCGCCCGGCGCGAGGATGCCGAGGAACGGAGACGTATGTGCGTAGGCCACCTCGCCGTATTTCAACGGTTTGGGTCCACTGTCCTATAAAAAAATATATTTATTTCACACACAATACTCATCCTTACAGGAACTACTTTAATACGATAAACTAGCATACTTTACCATTAAAAAAAATTAAAATATTTAAAGTACGCATCACTTCTGTCGAGCTGATAGATAACATTTATTCTATTAACCTTGTCCATAATAGATTTGTCAAAGACCTGAAAGAGCTGGAAGTGCCCGACTGGTCGCACAAAACAGGAAGGAATGGCGCACTTTGATGTCGGAGGCCAAGATCCACTTCGGATCGCTGAGCCAGCGTAGTAAGTAAGTAAGTATAATAGATTTATACTTTAAAAAGTGGTTGCAGTTGCATGATTTATACTGTTGATAACTATGTATATTATGATGATCCCCAGCAAATTGTGCACAGGACCATATAGGGAACACAGTATCTGCAAAAATATATTATAATTTATACGATTTCTAAACATATACAAACTAGTGTGGTGAATTTTTTCGGTGTTTTATAAATATATTAATTCAGCTTTAGTGCAGCAACTACCACTTAAAAATAAAAAGTAAAAATTTAGTGTGGTGTTCTTCAGTACAACTTGCTAGTAGCTTATGAGAGCCTAGTACCAGCATCTGAGCCCACGGTTGCGACGGGGCCTGGCGTTCGCAACGCAGTGAGTTCTATATAACCTGGAGGCATTATTTCTTCGGCCACTACCTGTATAGTGAGTAGCAACCTGCTGGTAGCTTATGAGAGCCTAGTACTTTATATCTATGACTGTGGTTCTTAAGACACCACTCCTTCAGTTCAACCAGCTAGTAGCTTATGAGGTCCGTCCGCACCGCAACTGCAAGGCTTATGATCAAATAGTAATATCAATAGATACCTTGGAAGTGGTCCGCTTGTAGTAGTTCTTGATCTTGGTGCACATCCCCACTTGGCTGATCAGTGGCGGGTGCTCCTCACAGAACTCTACTAGCACCAGCTCGCCGTCACGACCGCTCAGATCCTCAGGTGTGCGCATGAAGAACACGTCGCCACCGCCGGACGCGAGACGTTCCGCTTCACGTTGCTTTACGAGACAAAGAAATATTTTATTGCCTTTATTTTGGCATATAAGTCATTACAAAGAATAATGCTAAACGATAAATTACAAATGTTAGATAGCCACGCTGAGTCGGTAAACGAGCCCAGGCTCGGCTATAGCAGGCTGGCATAAGCGGCCAGCACAGTCCAATACAAGTGCGAACGCGTATGTTGCCAACTGGGAGCTTTTAAACTTATGCCACTATGAATATATATGTAAAGAAAAACTATTTTACAATATAAAACAACACACCACTAAGGGTATCACGCGAGCCATGCCAATCCTAAAGCTTCCAGCTCTTGTGCCTCTAAGACCCGTTATCATTATTGGATTTAGTTCTTTATCGGAGATAAATAATATAGATAATATCGGAACACACCAATGCGAAGCAGTGTTGCTTGATGGCAAAACCGATATTAGGATAGTCGCCATCATACAGTGGAATTTTGGACAGAATCTATTAACACCAAGCAAAACATTGAATTACATAATGGGCATCGATTGAGTTTATTTTAAGAGCGTTTACGCCGCTCACTAGCGCCGCCAATGAAAAAAAAAACATATCTAGTAATTAGAGATAGAAAATCAAATTATACTCAACAAACTATTTGAATGAAGTAATTTAGCATTTTTACGTCACCTAATAAACATCTGACATGTACGGCGTTATAGTTAAAAGTGGCCGTAACGTCTTATTTAACTAAACCATAACATGTCAGATGTTCATTAGGTGACGTAAAAATGCTAAATTACTTCATTCAAATAGTTTGTTGAGTATAATTTGATTTTCTATCTCTAATTACTAGATGTTTTTTTTTTCATTAGTGGCGCTAGTGTGCGGCGTAAACGCTCTTAAGAGGTAAGCAAACAATCAAGCCATTTAGTTCGCACAACCAAAACTAGATGGCGCTATATCAAACATATGCTGACTTAACATACCTTAGCCTTTTTCTTGATATGCTTCAGCAGCGGTTGAACCGGGTGAGGCCCTGCCGCCGCCAATGGCCCGTAAGACAGCTTCCTCATAGCGGGGCGGTGGAAGGCACGCAGCCTTGCGGGCGCCATGTGCGTTTGTATGAACGGCGAACGCAGTTCCACCACTGGAGTACTATGCTGGATCAGTTGACCGCCACCGACTTTTAGTCGGGGGTTTTGTGACTTCGGTTGGTAGTGGCTGAAATGGAATTCAGTCTTTAATTACCTATGGTCTAGTGGTGAGACCAACACCCTTAGATAATGGTCTTATGAATAACGATAACTAATAAGCTGAATAAAAAAATGTCCTCATTGTTGCTACAATTTCATATCTTCAAAATTGTTTCTCATTCCGTCCAAATTTCTCAAGCCATACCTTGCGTTCTGCGCTCTTGTGACTCCTTTTCATTCAACTAATTTCCTTTCCTACTCTTTTTCTGTGCATGCTGTCCGGTTATGGAATTCTTTGCCTGAGCGCATCTGAAAGTGCTCGCACGTTAGAGTCGTTTAAGGGTCAGGCCCTTAAACGACTCCAACGTGCGAGCACTTTCGGAGTCATTTTCTAATTTCAGCTTAGCTATGTTTATTTATTTTATGATTTATATTGCATAAACTCTGTTTAATATTTTTATTTCCCATTTGTATGTACTTTATTTGATATTATTATTATATTTTGGTTTATTTAAACCCATTTTTATTTTCTTAATTTTATTATTCTTCGCCTAAGGTCGCCTGGAAGAGATTGCTTGTTAGCAATAAGGCCGCCTATTTTGTACTATATCTTTTCATCAATTTGTCTGTATTTGTTTTTTTTTTTATGTTAAAAGGAGGCAAACGAGCAGGCGGGTCACCTGATGTTAAGCAATCACCGCCGCCCATGGACACCCACAAAACCAAAGTAATCGCGGATGCGTTGCCGACCTTGAGGAAGGAGTTGGATCTTGAGGAGGGAGTAGGAATTGGGAGGGGGGAGGGGTGAGAGATGGGCCTCCGGTACTTTCACTCACCGGACGAAACACAACAGCAACGAGTGCCGTTGTATTTTTTGTGTGCAAATAAAGTTTGTTATTATGATTATAGAGACTGTAGAAGGTAAGCAGCATACAGACGCGCTCAAGCAACGAACACGTAGACAACCTCTCACAAATCACGGTCAAATCAATCAAAACACTATATTCATTTTAAGGTGACGCATTGGAAATTTACGTGCCGGGGATCTTGATTTTTCCCAACAATTACAAAACATATGAAAGTGATATTTGATGACATGATTTTTCATTTAATTGACTTCCTTTTGCTATTTGCAGAAACACGATTTGTCAACTTTTATAACAGATAATAAAATATCAAAGTAACCTCTTTTAAAACAGATTTGCGTTTACATTACAGGCAAACCAGACCGATTTAAGCATCTAAAGGAGATGTTCCATTTTTGTATGGAAGCTGGGCCCCCTAATTCTTACAGTGATGAAATTATATTTTATGAAAAGAGCACAAAATAAGGAACCTTTCCATGTAATAATATATTTTTTAAACATACCAAAACCAAATGTTTAATACAATTATGAAATAACAAAAAAGGTCAGATATTAAAAATTCATAAAATAGCAACCCTAAACTTTTCCTACCTTGGCAACTTCGCTTTTATGTATGTATTTAAAAAATATAACTTATATTTTAAATTAGTAATGCAATGGTACCACAAAGTAAAGAAACGGAACAGAGACAAAGCTTCTAAGGAGCATACGAAATTCTTACCTATTTTAGTAGGGTTGGCAAAAGAGAATAAAAAAAATAAAAAAAATATGAGCTTTTTATTAGGTTACTATTGGCTTAAAGATGGTATTTTAACAAAAGTGTAAAGATTTTGTGCACTTGACTGTTAATTTATGGTGACGCGCCAGTTTTTAAATGAGATTACTTCTTTTTGAAATACAAATATTTACAATTATTACTGCATAATTACATCGATAATAGTGTGAAAATGGGTGAATCTCCAAAATTAATGCGGTTGCTTTTTCGACGCTGTCCGCTTCCTTACACGAATTGCATCATTACCAGCTGTACGTATGCAATCGAATATTAACCTACATTGAGAAACACTTGATTATACCTAATACCTACTTCATTATTTCACATAACAATTTCAAGCTTGTAAATGCAAACTAGGAATCAAAATAGCAAAATATTTGTAGATTCACCCAATTAAAAAAAATTAAGAATAACAATTGCCTACGTAACATACATACCTACATAACATAAAGGTTTGTGCGACCTACTTAAACATATCTTATTTTAAATAGGTATAATCTGGTTTTCAATTACTTACCTAGTAGACTCCTTGGGATAATTTAAATATGAAATATCTTTTTTTTCTAGTATTATTCATACAAACGGTTCGGTAAACAACGATTTTACAAGTCCAGAACTAATTATTTACACTTTTATGACTTTTTACAGTTTATTCCACCTAAAACAATTTCGTAAGAAATATACCGGAGCACACAACAAATAAGATTTGCTTTGTGCAGGCCCTCCGTTTGTCCACTGGCCGAGCGAGCGTAAACCGGTTTTATCCAGTGAAGGCGCGTACGCGACGCAGCTGTCTCTGTTCCGTTTCTTTCCTTTATGATGGTACTATCTATTGAAGCCAGCAACCGCATGGTTTCATTTTCAGGAAATTGCATTGAAACCTTAAAATACCTTTTAGAATGTATAAATAAGTTCAGCAATATATAATAAACACTTAAAAATTTCATTAGAACCCAAAAATAATAAGAAAAGCTTGATGAAGAAAACAAGATTTCAAGTTTTTAAATATTTTTAAAATTATGTTGGGGCCTTTTTATATTTTTTTTTCTTTTTGGAAACATCATCTCAGAAGGCAGATCTATCAGAAAAGCATCACTTCAAAACTGTAATACAATAAGGGCCCAAAAACGAACATCTCCTTTTCTTAGTAGATTAGTCTTATCTTAACCCACACTTTAAGATGCTAGTTAATGTTTTCAAACTTATTTGTAGTTATTATTGAAAAGAAAAAAAAACAGTTTTTCTTATCTATATATATCTTAATATCGTGTTGGCGAGACCAATATGCTGTTCGGGTCGAACGCAGTGCGTTTAGTGTATTTTTTTAGATTTACCCTCTTTCTGTCAGGCTTTCTTCGCATTGAACCAATGTTTGCTGTCTATTGTGGTTTTATTGTTTTCGATAGGGATGTTATTTAAGTTTTTAGTCTACAATACTTTGATGGAGTTCTGTCCTAATTATTGAATAACCTTAGTAAATTGCAATGATTACCTTATAATGTAGAATAATGTGTTTCAAGAGAAAAATCTAAATTTTAGTTTAATATTTAAGTTAGTAACGAGTATAAGTTTCTCATGTAAGTGAATTTAATAATTCTTATAAGAAATAAAGATTCTTAAACCTGATATCTCGCAATAGCTGCAGTCGGACTGTTCCGAGCTTCGTGTCCATGCAAGAGATCTATGTGTGAGCCGCTCGAGCGCGGTACGTACACACGCCTGCACATCAACCTAGCACTATCTGTCAAATTTCCTCAATAGACTTTGAACTTTATGTAATATGGTTTAAGGTTGAATATTTATTGAAGAAATTTGACAGTTTTGGATAGGTTGATGTGCCTTGTGACCTTTTGGGTCTCCTTATTTGTATTATAAGTGATCGGATAATCGGATGCATATTTACCTAAAGTTGAGGTGTTGGCTAATATGGAATGCACTTTTTTAACTAAAAAATCCTCAGAAATAATGACTTCCTTATAATTTTTCTTTTCTTCAACAACCTCTTCAAATTTCAAAACATATCCAAACGAATAATAAGTAAGAAATTACAAATAAAAACCAAATTCTTGTTTATTAACGTAAAACAGCATCACCAACAAACTCCAGCGCTCAACTGACAATATCGTATTAAACGACTAAGTTGGAAGTTAGTTACAGAATAGTATTGCACTCCCGAATTTTCTGGAATCCCGGGATTTATATTTTAAAAAACATGTTTTAAGAAGCCGCTTCCATAATTACCTAGCCAAAAAATTAACTTTAGGTAAACATGCATTCGATTATCCGATCACTGGTTATAACCACCAACTTGCGTCACATACGGCTCTATGTGCTATAAGACCGTGACGTATTCAGCGAGATTTTGGAGACATGATGCTATTCTGCAGCCAAGTCTAGAGCGGCTCTGTATTTACTTTTACATACCGCTTTTTCAAAATAAGCGCCTTTGTAGTCTAGCGGTTAACACCACCGGTTTAGACCCAGAGGTCCCGGGTTCGATTCTTAGCGGGGGGGAAAACAACTATACTTCACGCGATACGACTAAATAGGTTGTACATACACGTCATTGGATATGTTGAACGGATCTCGGTCTGGTGACTTGGGCGGCGGCGGCGGCGCGTCCTCCTGTAGAACGTTGATGACGCCGGCTTTGCCCAGCAATATCTTAGACTTCTTCACGTGGGGATGAGGAATCTTCACTTTAGGCGCTGGTCCACTAGCTATACAAGAGGGAAAGAATAATTCAGAAAGAGGTAGCAGAAATTCTAGTAGTAGGTAGATGATACTTTTAATTCATAGACAATAGACATAAGTCTAAAGACGAGTCTAATAAAAAGTCTTTGTCTTTGACGGTATTTTAATTGAAATTACAAATTATTTAAGTGTAAATTTCTTAGTAAAAATACAGCACTTATATACAATACAGGTAAGTTATACAAATGGGTGTTGGCGGCTCAATAGAAAACTACCCGGTATAGCAAAATTGCTCAAAACAGAAAATAGTAGAAGGATGTTCTTATCACTCGTATTTATGATTTGGCTATTTACACTCAATTGAAACGAATTCCATGTATGACAAGAACAGAACAGTATGAAATTAACAAAAATTGTTTTTGAAATATCAACATTCTACAACACCTGTTTCTTTATTGTGAAGCAAGCTTTAATGTTATTATGTTTTGGATTGTATTCAGATATTGCATACTGTATTTTGTATGTATTAATAAATAAATAATTTATAATACCTCTTGTAATTTTCGACGGATCCACATCATCCGGGATACCGAGTATGATGTTTTCATCGTTGGGGTCCAGCGTCAGTATCTTCGGTTTGGGTATCTTCGACATGTTCTCCGCGTCCCATATAACGTCGTCCTCCCACATGCCGTAGACCAACTCCTCGTTTTCCACGGGGAATATGCTGTACCAAGTATTATCTTCACCTTCGGCCGACACGCCCGGTTGGTTGTTAGATGCGGTTGCACTGTATAAATTAAATAAGATATTGTTTTCTTAAGTTTATGCAAACACTAATCGTCATCATCATTTAGAGCCATATTCATACTGAAGTTTGGAGGTCAGCAAAATTCCAGGAAAGAGAGCTCCGAGACGTCCGCGACGCAAATGGCTGGACGACATCGAAAAGTGGAGTGGACTTAGTTATCGCTGGTTAAAACAAGTTATATGAGGTCGCATAAAATGTTGTATACTAAACACTAATATTAAACATTAAATCCCTTACAAATAAACAAAGAATAAGGTCCGATTAGTAATTCCGGTTATATTATTAACCTTTTCACCGCCCAACTATCCTGCATGCGATGTCCCGCTGTACGCCAACGTATAAATGTATTTTAATAAAGTAGGTACAAAGAAGAACTTCTATAGAAGTGCTGGCGTGGGCGGCACGAAAATCTCGAACTTCTATAGAAGTTGTTGGCGGTAAAAAGGTTAATGATTATACCGTGTTTTGTCTTTTTTACTCTAATTTGAAATGACGTTTACATGACAGGAACAAAACACGGAATGACTATTCGGACCTAATTCTTTGTTTATTTGTAAGGCGATAAAAGTAAGACATTACCTACAGAACTATATTGAACTCTTTACAGAGTCCGTAGTCACAGAATAAAAAGCAAATCCGTAGTGAGAATATATAAGAAGACTGCGTTCATTCGTGCGCACTTGCGTACGTACGTGCGTACGTGCAGGCATACCTATGTACGTACGGAACGTGTTGACTAGCCCGTGATGAATTGAATTACGCCCTTACATACATATATCCCATACCATACACCTTTGTTACCAGCAATAGAATACTCGCAGCCGAGCTCGGTGCGCAGTGGTTAACACGCCCAGTCTGCAAGTGCTGAGGTTAAGCAACTTTCGCAAAGGCCGGTCATCGGATTGGTAACCAAAAGTTTATCATCTCGAGCTCCTCCGTGCCTCGGAAGGCACGTAAGTCCCGGTTGTATTAGCAGTCGTTAACCACCAATCCACATTGGATCGCGTAGTGGTTTGTGGCCCGTTCTCCCTATCCATCCATAGGGAAGGCTCGAGCCCCAGCAGTGGGGACACAAAATAAGCTTATGATGATGATGAATAGAATACTCCTAAAAATAGTTAGCATCGAAATACGGCTATTAATATATCAACCCATTTAGTCCGACCAAGTGTTTGTGTGTTGTTGTAAATAAAACTCTAAAAGTATTATATTAGGGTACATCTATATATTACTTTTAGGGGTGTTATAACACCCTGTCGGAGCAAGTGGGATGTATGTATGTATATATGATTACAATTATAATTTTATAAGAATGACATCTTGAGCATTTATCGTGTGCCTTCCAAAGTGCCGAACACTAATAAACCTAAGAATATCATTGCGAAAATGACAAACCAATTAGCCAAGGATTCTATTCTATCGATGATACGTAAAAAAAAAGGCCTTACCACCTCTGAAATTGGTCTCTCTAATGCCGAAGACTCGCAGCGGTTTTTTGTGAACGAGCATTTGACGCCTTATTACAAAATGTTACACAAGAAGACTCGGGAAGCTGCTTCCACGGCTGCCTACCGATATGTATGGATTCGAAACGGGAAGATATTCGTAAGAAAAAACGACACATCACCTCCGATCAATATCTTGGATCACAAGGACTTGGAGAAAATGAAGTGAAGTTGTTTATATTTTTGTTCAGACTGTTTCCACTATTCGTAAATATGACAAATGTTACTCAGTTCTTTTACCTATATTTTTTATTTTATCATAAAACTATATGTAATATTTTTATATTTATGTATGTTTGTTATTTAATTTTTAAGGAAACTTGTGTAAATGACTCACATAGTAATAAAGCTAAACTAATTTTCATAAAGTATTTGCATAGACTGCAATGGATAAGTATCGTGACAGCCGTTTATCTATGTAAAGTTAGTGACATTTTCTATTTATATGTTGTTATGTTCTATTTATATGTTGTAATGATATTATTCACCCAAGAGGTGCACAATTTACCTATAAACCTATGTCTACTAAAACTACACAGTTACAACAATATCGCGTTCCATTCCTATTCTCTTTATGTGAGACGTAACCTAGGCGATCGTGTCAGTGTATTCGCACACTCATATTATGTAATTATTGTATTTTATCATGTTATAACAAATAAAAATATTATTTTCACTGCTACAGTTCTATTAAATACAAATATCCAACCGCTCATTTATATATGCATGCGTACTATGCACCTGCATACGTTTCTCAAACCCAATTGTAAAACAATTTTTTATACTACCCACAAGAATGGCGAGTAATAAATCACATAATAATAAAAACTTAAGTTTATATTATCAGAATGTCCGCGGTTTGCGAACAAAATGTTTACAGTTGTATAACAATATACTGACACACGATTACGACATCATATTAATTACCGAAACCTGGCTGCAGGGTGACATTAGAGACACAGAGTTATGCGACAATAGATATCTAATATTCCGTTGTGATAGAAATCTTCAGGCGACAAATAAGTGTACTGGTGGTGGAGTGATGCTTTGCGCCCGGCGCGAACTCGCTGCTGAGCTATGTAACGAGTGGCGGAGTGCTGCCACCATCGAGTCGCTGTGCATAACTATACCGGCGCGGTGTATTCGATCCACTTGTGATCTGCACATTGTTTTGGCTTATATCCCTCCGGACTCGGCCGACTTACCTAATCGCTTAGAACACATTAAGACACATGTTAGTCATATAATGGACAAATTTTCATCAGATAACGTACTTTTGGTAGGGGATTTTAACTTGGCATGCCTCACATGGAATACTCATTATGAATACAACGCTCTGAATTTAGGTTCTAGACTACTAAGGGATGCTTCTATCTCCTTTGTTGAACATATGTATTTTTTAGGCTTAACACAGTATAACTTAATATGTAATTCAATGAGTAGGTACCTCGATTTATGTTTCTGCAGTATGCCCTGCTTAATACGACATTGTTCACAACCTATAATCAAGGAGGACTGTTTGCATCCGGCTTTAGAAATTTATGTTTTAGATTTACAACTAACCCCCCTCATTGAAAAGAAACGTCCATATTTGAATATTCTATGTTTATTTTTGCAATGTATGAGTATGTATCTATGTATGTATATATATTTAAGTATTTATGATACATATATATTTAAAACCTATATATTGTTTATAATTGTCTGCTTTACTCCCTTATTTAGAAAAAAGTTATGTCATAAGGTCAGGTCGTGTTTTGCATATGATTTATTATATAATATATACTTTCTGTAAAGTTAATTGTTAATGTTCGCCTACTAGGTATTATTGAAAATGTAAAATGTGGATAGTCATAATTGGCCTTCTAATTGTAAATTTCAATATTTTACGCTAGTTGTAAATGTGCTGTGTACTATCCCTAATAATAAATAAATAAATAAATAAATTAGTAAACATACGTAGATGGCTTCGCTTGTAAAAGCGCCGGTGGCTGGGGACGTGGATGGGAGAACTGTTGGGCGGTTCGACTAACCGACGTCGGGACCCAACCGGCGGCATTGCTCTTGCTGTTGAGACGCGCTAGAACCTGCAAATACATTCATCGTCAAAATCAGCTGTCTGAAAACTGTCATGCTAATGTTATCTTCTAGGGTCTACGAAGATTTTAATATTTTATTGCACTTGTAACTCATTGGAATCTATTGTGCACCCCATCCTTTCACTCTTCTTTATTCCTTTTTTTTATATATTAATTTATAAGTGTGTTGATGCAATTACGGTGAAAACTTGATGATTTTTAGTTCAAATTACCAGCGAGTCTTGCCTTAAAGCATGTATGCATGCATGGTTATTTTCTTTTTCATGTGCCCTATACAAGCTGGTTGTACTACTGGCTGTAAATAAATGCACCAAAAATACTCTGTATTCTGTGGTGTATTGGTTTTGTAGCACCTACTTATTGCAACTATTTACTTTCATAGGTTTGGGTGTGTCTAGAACAAAGCTGTTTTACTATCATGCTTAACTCTGAGCCAGCCAACCAATAACATAACGGCAAATTTACAATAGTATCAAATACTAACCTTATGTTTGATTTCGTTACCATCCCAGATGACGTCATCTTCCCACTGCAGCTGCGACACCATTAGGAAGGAGTCCTCGGGGAACCCGCTGTCGGGACTGTCCGACGCTTCTCTTTCTTTGTCTGTCACCTCCTCTGTCTCTTTCGGTTTTTCTTCTCGCTCAGGTGATGGAGCCTAAAGTAAGGTTTAGTCAGTCAGTTTAGTTTAGCCAAAACTTCAGGAAAACAAGTGAAAATAGACCTCATGGTTTTATATAGAGCAAAATGTATGATGTCATACCACAGTTTTTAAGTAAATGTCGTTATTCTATTTAAACTGTGGAGTTTCTTGCGCCCATTCTTCTCCACAGCTAAAAAATAGACGTCCTGAATTTGAACCTAGTAGGACAAAAAAGGAATGGACGATTCAAAAGCACTTTTCGTAAGTTTATTTGAATAAAAAAAATACTTTTTGACTTCTTTTCTGTCAAAGTATATCTTAGTGTTAGATAAAACTACCAGCCAGCGAAACTGACCATTTGGCCATACAGCCTAACAGTCTGTTCCGAACACTTAGATAATTAATCTTTTATCTCCATATGGAGCCATAGAAAAATTGAATTTCTATTGTGTCTGGTTATATGGATAACGAGAGGTTAAGTGCAGAATTAAATGTTTAAATGAAATCACGTAACAGTTCTTTAAAACATTAACCTATTTTTTGTTTGACCTTTGCATGCATTTCTGTAACCTAAAAAGTTATTAAGAAACACTCAATTGACGGAACAAAAAAGTGACGTCACAGTTTCCATTCCCATATAATTTGTACTGAAAAAAATGTTTTGACAGTTGCTAAAAGTTTCTTCATTGACTACTCAATAGTTAACTGATTATGTTCCACAAAGTTCCAATAGTTCTTTCTTTAGTAAAAAAAAGGGGAAAATGTATAGATGCGCTCTTCATTATTGAGGAGAAAATATAACAAATTCCCGAAACTAAAAAAATACTTACTTAAAATTCTGTTTGAAGCATAACGAAGAAGTAGCATAAACCTTGGTAAAGCTTACCTTTAGCTTGAATCCGTAGTCAAATCCCTCGCCCGTCTCTGGGACATTAAGCATGTCATACCAGACTTGCGCGGGGCCGAACCGCCAGTGCGCAGGCGTCGGCTTCTGCGACTTTTCACCGGACAACAAGTGGTTGTTATCAGCGTTCGAATGCTGGTTCTCTTCCATGGGTCTGTTGTAAAAAACGTTATCTGAATTAATTTAGAATTTTCTTGTTGCAGCTGCAGACAGTTTTGGAAAAAAAATCCAATCCAATTGAAAATATTGTACAGCTACACAAAACAGTGACAAATTATAATAAAACAAAATAAAAATATATCGTATTCTAAAGTTTATGCATACACTACACATTGAAATAAAACACTTCTTAGGAACCAACTTGCGTTTAGTGTTACAAATGATTTTATACAGACGTAATTTTTTAAGTGATGTCTACTTTTCTTCACATCGCGCCAGACTTGCTGCAGTCTTGACAACTTTCATGGCTCAAGAAAACAAAAATAGACTCTATATTTTACGAATTATAACTCACTTTAGTAGTTTGTCCTCGTCATTGCCCGCGCACTGAAGCTCCTGCGAGTCAGGGTGTAAGGACGTGTCGCTGCCGGTGTTGCCTGCCACCACGTTTAAGACGTCTACGTTTACACAGCGCCATACATGCGCAGGCTTGGCAACTTCCATGGCCCAAGCAAGCAAAACTAGACTCTATTTACTTAAGCATATAACTCACTTTAACAGTTTGTCTTCGTCATCGCTCGCGTACTGAAGCTCCTGCGAGTCAGGGTCAGGGTGCGGGGACGTGTCGCTGCCGGTGCTGCCGCTACGTTTATGACGTCTGCGTTTCTTCACACAGAGCCATACTTGCAAGTCTTGACAACTGACGACTTCCATGGCTCAGGCAAGCAAAAGTAGACTATCTTTTCACTAATTATAACTCACCTTAGTAGTTTGTCCTCGTCATCGCTCGCGCACTGAAGCTCCTGCGAGTCAGGGTGCGGAGACGTGTCGCTCCCAGTGCTGCCGCTACGCTTGCGACGTCTGCGTTTTTTCACACCGCGCCAGACTTGCGGCAAGCTAGACAGCTTTCCCGGCCCAAATAGGCGGGAGAACAGTAGTACCTGGGGCATAGATGTTTATGAAATATTTGTTATACAAAGTTAAATACTCTTTCTCCAGACTAATTTACAGAACACGTGAAATAGAGAATTATTTAAGATTTTTTTTTTGCATTCTGAGATAAAATAAGTTTTATAACAATTGACTAAAATAAACTTTATTTAATTATTAAATATAACACTTTTAGTAGACAGTATAATTAACCAGCATTAACCAGTATCAGAAATAAAAGATTAGTTAATAATAAAAAAAACTCCAACAAAAATGTAACACACCTTATCAGGTCTGAAGTCTGGGAACAGTTCCGTGACATCTGTATTTGCATATTTAGAAGGTAGCATAGCAGCTAATGGAGTTTCCAACTTTTTTGGTCTCTCAGACCTTAGCGATTTGCTACAAAAACAATGTATTTTTATAAAAATAAAGTATACCCTCTTTTTAGAGGGCACATTACGTAAATTGCTGATTACAGTTTAAGAGCTTCAAATTCAATGAATAAAGCAAAAATAAATTACAAATACTAACGGAATAACAGATGGAGGTGGCATAAGCCCACCATCACCCTCCATGTCACCTTCATATCCTTCATCATTTGTCGTCTGTTGCTCAGATCTGTCATAAACTTCATCTTTTCCTTTGCTTGTCCAGTCATTATTGCCTCCTTCCTTCTCTTCACTCTGTGGACAATCGCTCTTAGGATCGGGCTCAGTCTTTATACCCTTTTGTGCACTCCCCGTCTCTTGAAGATCTCCTTCCAAAGGTTTTACATCTGGTGCATCTTGGTTAGTGCTAACATCTACATCCTAGTGTTAATAAAGGTTTGTTAGCACAACAAAACATACAAAATGGTTTTGAAAATTTCAGTATTCATATGAGTCTGCTCAATTGAATTGTAATTGACAAAATGTTAATAGGGATTAACAAAAACTATAACCGACTATAGTTATTGTAACCAAAATGTCAGGTACACAGCCACCACGAGCATTAACATGTAAATAATTTATCTCCTACTACAACGAAATAAAGCTTAAAACTAGTAAAAACTTGTGACTGTTTTTTTTTTTTAATTGGTTATAGGCAGGCGTTTGATTACACCTCACCTGATGTTAAGTGACGGTGTGGTCGAGGATGGAACATGCCTGCCTAGAAATAGCCTATAATAAATAATAATAAATTACCAATTGGCAATGGGCGATTGTTACTAAATAAAATCGAATTATTAGATTGTTAAAACAATAGAACTTATTCAAATGAAAATCATAACTAGTCGATTCGATTACTATCGAACCCTATCTTATATGTGCCGTCGCTCGCGGCCTGCTGCTGTCGGCATTGTCAAAGCACTCTCTAATGAATATTGATCCTTAGAACCAAACAAGTTTAAAATTGATTGTAGAAATTTGACAGTTTTGGGTAGGTAGAATCGAACACAATATGATAGATACTAATACAATTTTGTTGATTCATTTGATTATTTTTTAATAACGATCAATCATCAATTTTTATTCGATTGTTTTAGGTAAGAACGAACGAATCTAGTACAAAATACATGCTAGTACAATTGTCGATTCATTTGATTGTTTTTTTAGTAAGAATCGCCCATTGCTAGTACCAATACATACTTTATTAAGTACCTAACATTTTGATTGCTGCAGCAGTTATGTCTCTGACTGTTTGCATTAAACCCTGTCAAACATTTTAATGCAAAAGTCAATAGGTAATACAAGTAGTAATTATTGTTCTTTTGTTTGAAAATACTGAAATTATCTGATAAGTATTAGTGACAAATGGTTACAAATACAAAAGCATTTAATTGTTTAATACAATACACTGACAACTATATTATATATAATAATATAGTTGTCAGTGTATTGTATTTCAATTTTGAAAAATATATTAGATAACAATAAAATTTTAATAAAAGATATGGACATTGTTTTTACAAACATAAATTCATACATACCAAACCCATAATAATTTGATTATTTGTTTTGTTTTTTTTTAAGAATACCTACATAAATGCTACAGAAGCATTTTAATTTTCAATTGTTGGTGTTGCTGTAACAATGAACAACAAACAACCAATTAACATACCTTAATGTCTTCAGCTGCATCATCAATGTCAAAAAAGTCTACAGCTGATGGACTTTTTTCTGTATAATCTGAAAACACATAAGATAAATTGGTTCATACATGCTCAACAACATATGAGACTTTAATATACTGCATATTGTAAAACTGTCTTAATTGCTTATTGTAGCAGAGTAATCTTTGTGGTTTAACTTTTAATATAGATGAGTGCTGATCATCGCCGCCAAATAATTAAAAGTCTATTGTGTCTGTATTCATGCCAGACAATGGGATATTGCTTAGAATCAAGGTCAGGTTTGATTGCCTGCTTTACACATTGTAGTCTATTTAATTGGTGTTAGGGCAGGCTTTAACTTGGGTAGTTATTTTGGCTGGCTATCTTCCACCTCCTATAAAGGCTTGTCTTTAAAACAACAATGTTATTGAGCAGGTCAATAAATTCATTATTTTTTTAATTCATTGTTGTTGTTACTGACTGTTAGAAATAAGATAGCATGTTCAGTTTATTGGTGAAGTGCGCTTCCACCTTCTAATTTAAAACTAAATGTCTTGTAGTTGAGATGTTTTTTCCAACAACAACTTTGTATTGGTCGCTATTTTTAGTGTTTGATAGAAGAATTCTGGATGTTTTTTTTGAGAATTAATTGGAATCAGATGTCAGAGAACGTATATTTAATGAGAAAATCGCATAACTGTTTGCATCATACCTTTCTCTTCGTCCTCTTTAGACAGTTCTTCCTGTTCGAGCACCTCCGATAGCATGGAGCCGAGTCCAAGCCTGGTAAGTGACGAGAGCATTCGCTTGGAGTCTCCGTCGAGGAGGCCGTCATCCTCAAGTTGACCGCTTTCGTCAATGTTACCAAATAGAAACCCAGTGAGGTCCATGCCCCCTGAACCATGATCTCCTCCATCGTCGCTGTCACACATTATAGCTTGTGCTTTTACCTTATGTTTCAATTAAATTTATTATTCATTGTATTTCGATTATTTTTGTCGTAATAATTAAATACAAAAACAACAGCAACAAGAACCGAATAAAAATAAGTGACGTTTGTTTTTTTTAACTATGCAGAGTTTTTTCCTTTTCGGTATGACAAAGAAGTCTCTTACTTACAGCCTTAGCTTTAATTTCATTTTAAAGTTTTTGAATAATCAATAAGTCTATTTGATGAAGGATAAACGTTTTGTAACACCTTCATTTATTTCTTACTTAACTTATTTAGCAACGCTATTTTATCATTTTTAATAATCAAGTTCTGATGCAAGTCCATAGATGGCGCTGTACGGTTTACGCGCGCTTTTAGAATTTCTGTTACAGTCTATGATCTTGAGCCAACGACTTCTTGGTGGGAAAGTGTAGTCATGCCTGCGTGCAGTTTGGTTTTATTTTCTAAAATGTGTGTTATGTCGAATACTAATGTGAAATAATGGTGGGTTTGTTGGAATATAAAGATAGAATTTTATGTCTATGGTTTATTACTGGTTGGAATTTATTTGAGTTAAAAATAATATTATATTTATGGAACTTATATTTAAAGTTTGAAGTAGGTAGTTGTCATGTGGAGAAAAATTCATTGCTTAATTGTCTTTTGGTTGTAATAGGTTTGTTTACATATAATTTAAATAATGTTTTATATATCGCACCTCCGATAAAGTAGGGTTACAACTGGAAGAACCTTGATTTTCAGGAGAGCGATAACAAACACACGGATTTGTTATGTAGTTTTTATTCCTTTGATATTGTATAAATATACTACAAAGTGTATATATTTAAAAAGATTGAAAAATATTCCTTCGAATGGCAAATGCTGTTTTTCAATTTTCTTGGAAAATTGCATGAAAATTTCCAATTGTAACGGTATTTTAGATAGCTATTTGAACTTTTATAAATAAAAATACAATATGAAAGATGTAACAATGTTTATTTAAATTAAAAACAGGCAGTTAGTTACTTACGCTTATCTTAGCTAAATATTTTTTGTATCGTTGTAGACTCCAAAATAAAATCAACTTTAACAAAAACTTCAATTATATTAAACCTAAAAACATTATTATCTCTCTAGTCAGAGTATTTTTTAATAATCAGTTCAAGTTTAGATAGTCTCAAATTAAGTAACACTTAAATAATATTTGTTTTAATCTTCTCTTAATTCATAATGTTTAATCATTAAGTAGGAACCATAATCATCACTACAAAAATAAAATCACAGATCTTAGATTTCAGTAACACTCAGTAACACACATAGCAAATTTTCAATCACAATTGGTTGGTTTAGCTTCCGAAAAATCTTGTTGTTCGTATGAATTTTTATAGTAAGTTTCTTTTATAAATTTGACCACTTTGACGTCTTTTATTTTTAGGTTACCCGCGCCGAATCGTAGCTCTGCATGTAACTTCTTTAGGGATATAAAGTCATTAAATGAAAGCTCATTTACACTGTATGGGGGTCCAGTTTTTAACACTTACAAAGACCATTAGATATACTCCAGGCTCCATTGATAAAAATAAAAATAATAATCTTGGACTTTTTTAGATTGAGTCTGATGATCATCTGGGATATCGGAATTAGCTTTCTCGATTGGAAGGCTTTTGATGTGCTCATTTGAAGATGGCATTACTTGGACTTCCAAAGTAATAATAATAATGATAGAAAATTGCCTTAGTTGCACGTTAAAATTGAATAAAACCGTTGTCATTTTCAGCCAGGTCAAGAACTCTTTTCTCGATTCCTGATTGATTTACAACAACATCAATGTCCGATTTTTCTCTTGATTCTGAAACAATAACAAAACATTACCTTCAATAATAAAATTAAAATACAACAATTCATTTTCAATAATATTAGATCATTGCACAAAATAAAGCTAAGTTTACCACATGTTTAAGCTACCTACATTTTGAAAATGATGGCAATAAGAATACTTAGGTACGTATCTTACCTTGCAAGTGTGATCCCAAAATCTTTGGATGACCATTTGCGGGAAGATTTTTATTTCCCTTTAGTGCTAAGCGCAGAATTGCGTCGTTTCGTTTTATTTTGACCCTAAAACCACAAAATAAACCAAATACTTTTATATGATACTTTGCTATAAAATATGGTAACAAGTCGAAATATTATGCTATAAAATGTATAGTTTTTTCGTCAAACATTGTTATAAAGAGAAAAGTAACACAGTATTATTAGGTACTCAAGGATATTACAATTAACCGTATCTAAAACACCGATACAATACAAAATGTATCACTGTATTAATATCACCTTTCAACAATTTTTATCCATCATTTTACAATAAACTGTAACAATACGACTTGTGACCGTTTATTAGAAAAATATACTTACCAAAATAAAATTTACCTGTCAAGAACACAGTAATATTTTAGTTTATAACACTATTTGTAACAACAAACGCGCGTCCACCTTTCACAACACGAAATGTAGCACTAACCGAAATCACTATGATGCAACAATGCTTTAATGGTGTACCGTTACAACGCCACCTAGGAGTGAGTTTTAGAGTTACAGATGTAACTATTTTCGAGAAGGTAAATAATAACATTTGAAGTATTTCTGTGTAATTAACACAAAATTCTAATTTTTCGAGTTGTAACCCTACTTTATCGGAGGTGCGATATTGTCTTGGTGTGATAATTGCTAGAAATGTTTCAATAAGTTAATTGTATTAAATGCATGTGTGAAATACAATAAATTATGGTATTGTTAATAAAAGTGTTTTGATTAACTTGATGGATCGCATTAGAAGATCAGGGGGGCAAGAAAAGGGCTGATGTTTTGAAGAGCAGAAAGGTGGAAGGAGAGGAGCTGATTGTAGAGAAGCAGTTGAAGCTCGACACTAAACATGTGTCATCTGCATACACATGTATAAGTAGTACTTGATTTTATAACGTTGCGTTGTTCATGCCGTTGACATGTATGATGTATCCTACTGGTCCAAAAACGGAGCCAGTCGGAACTCCGTACCTACTTAATACACATTCATCACTGTAAGTTCCGCTGATGCAGACTTCTAATGTCCTATTTTTTAGATAATTTTGAAACCATGCATTCGTGCATCCTCGAATTCCACATCTTCCAAAGACTGCAGCAAGCCATCGTGATACAACGTATCTAATGCTTTTTTAAAGTCAATAAATATAGCCATCTGGCCAGCTATACCACCTTCTTCTGAATATGTCGCCATGAAAACACTGTTAGTAGCAATGTTGTGTTCCGGCAACTAGAAGTAGTAAGTAAGTAAGCTTTTTAGTTGACGAATCCAGATGAAGTGCGCTTCCACCTACATCAGGTGAGTAAGTAAGTACCTAAGTAAGTAAATCATTTAATTGGCTACATCATACACAAATTACAGTCATGAAAAAACCAAAAACAAAAAAAATTGATATATACGCATATAAAGAAAACAAATTAATACTTAAAAATAACAGTGTTGGCCGAGAAGGCTAACCAGCTCAGCAAATGTTGCAGCTAGACGCCACAACGCTGATTTTTTTGCCTTGAGTAGGGCGACGTCAAACACAAAAAAAGTATATTTGCGTTAGGTAAATAAAGGCCAAGTGCGTATATCCGTAAACCTGGACTAATTAAGTAATGGAAAAAACAATACAAACAACATAAAAATAAATTAACAAAAACACAAATGTTGAATAAATTTCTACGAGCAGGATTTGAACCTGCACCCTTCTGACATACCGGGTCAGGTGCTCTCCTAATTGAGCTATCGTGGTTCTAACCAGTCCGCCGAAATTATTCAAATGTCACAAGGGTGCAGGTTCAAAACCTGCTCGTGGAAATTTTTTCAACATTTGTGTTTTTGTAATTTGTTCGCAACAAAATTTGCGTTAAAAATTATACAAACAAAACAAAAACATTTTTAATAAATTAACAACTTATTTGAAAAGCTGGTATTATCTATTTATTCTACTATTCTGCTATAAACAAATCAAATGAGCAAACAAAATACACACAGAACCCGACATCCAGTCCGAAAACTCTAGTCACGTGCAAAAGTTAGTAAACAATAAATTCGCAGTTAGTGTTAAATGGTCCTCGAGGCCAGGCAGGAAACAATGAGCGTGCATATACAAGGCATAGTTGTTCAACTACCAAATTGTGTTGTCTAACTTTAGGCCGCGAAGTCGCCCCTAAATAGACAAACGACAAACGGTATATTTAACGGATCGCATTTGTTTCTACAACTTCCTGTTTCCTTTTTTTAATTTTATTTAATCGCGCCTTGGTACGGTTTCATCACCAACGCATGTACGTCCCCACTTCAGTTTTGGTTACCCAACCGATGACCGGCCTTTGAGAAAATTGCTTAACCTTAGCAATCGCAGACCGGGCGCGTTAACCACTACGCCATCGAGCTACGGGTACGGTTTACCAATGTCGAAGTAAATTCAATTTTGTTCTACAGATACCTACTGTATGCCTACTGTAGTATAAAATTGTCATCTTTATTTAAATAAATCTCCTGTGCGTGTGTATGTCACTGAACTCCTTCTAAACGGCTGGACCGATTTGGATGAAATTTTCTGTGTGTATTCAAGTGGATTCGAGAATGGTTTAGATTTACAATTGGACCCGGTAGGTGGCGCTGCTATAGGGGTCCATCATGGGATACGGGTGTTCTTAGGCGGACGAATGACTTGTTTGTTTTGTTGTCATGGAAACTGTCAACGTTTTGTTTGTTTTGTTGTCATGGAAACTGTCAACGTTTCGTTTGTTTTGTTGTCATGGAAACTGTCAAAGCGGTATGAAGTTCGCCGGTCAGCCAGTTGTTTAATAAATTGATGATGAGGGTCACATTCCATTCAGAGTGAGCTGAGCTAGGCATCAGAGCGCCCAGCTCTGCTCTGGAGCTTAGATGCGGATAAGGAGCAGCTTTATCCGCATCTAATCTCCATTGAGGTGGAGCGGAGTTGGGCAGAGCCGAGCGTAGCAGAGCTGTGTGGAAATCAACCAACAGAGTCCCCTTATTTTAACGGCCTTACTCCGCGCCGCTCAATCTGCCCCGCACCGCTCAGCACCACTCAGCTTCGCCCAGCTCCGCCCAGCTTGTGTGGCCGACGACGCTCATGTCTGCTCAACTAGGAGCGGACCTACTGAGACACGATTGTGGACATTATAAAAAAGCAGATTAGTAACCTCGGAGAACTTAATGTAAATGTGGTTTTGTGATAAGCTGGCGTCGGAGAATCAGTAGGCTTAGCCAAAGTAACATTAAGAAAACGATAGCGAAGTTCGAAAAAGGATAAAATGTATGGGATTGACATAAGCCGCGCTAAATCACGTGGTCAATCTTATGATTCTCCGACGCCAGCTTATCACAAAAACCACATTTACATTAAGTTGTAGGTATCAAAAATAACCTATTATTGTTAAAAAACCGTAGACCTATACATTATTCACAATAACAGCCAGTTATTCATATTATAACATTGCCATATATAAATCTTCTAAAAACCTCTAAGACACCAGCAGACAGATCGAAGAATACCATTTACTGCGACGACGCGACAAGTTACCAATCTTGGGATTTCAAAAGATGGATTGAGGTGATTTTTTAAACGACATTTACTAGTGATCGAATGGCGTGCGATCCATGAATGTGACTGCTAAAAGATCATGAGAAATCATGTTACGAATTACTTCGAATCGAAACTTTATTTAGGTTCTGCGGGTTGAGCGTCCGCTATTACTCGTAGTTTTGCCTTTTATCTATATTATTTTTTATTCTTTTTTATGCATGTCGTGGCAAGTAAGACAGTACCATGAAGCTTTCTGCAGCTTCATGGACAGCACTTAGATTAAGACTTTTTGACTTTTTTTTTATTTTAGTGTAGTTTTGTTGGTTGCCCTAATAAATAAATTTAAAAAAAATTTGAGTGGAAGCATACCGTCCTCAAATATTGAGGAGTGTGAGGGTGAGGGTGAATGATGCTGCGTTGTTTTCATGCTGCATCAACTGTCGTCATGTTTAGTTTCCATTTCCACTTACCACCAAATCACTTGCCGTAACATAAGGAGCATGCAATCTTACCTTAATACAGTCACATTCTGCTTCATCAGCAAATTGTTTAGTATCGAAGCGATTTATAGTAACAATTCCGAAACGCGTGGTGTCCGCAAAGCAACTGAACGCCCTC
The DNA here is from genome assembly GCA_947562085.1 of Eudonia lacustrata. Lineage (NCBI taxonomy): Eukaryota > Metazoa > Arthropoda > Insecta > Lepidoptera > Crambidae > Eudonia > Eudonia lacustrata. The sequence goes on along the minus strand of OX387342.1, from coordinate 17,401,922 downwards.
TGCTTTCCGACGGTTGTTATCAAGGTAAGAGGCTGTAATCGCGTTGTTCGACAGCAAAATAGATACGTGTGTAGGTATATTTATTTATTTATTTAGGTCTACTTACAGTTTATATATTACATTTCATCTTAAAAAACTATAATTAATTATATATAATTTAAATACACAAACTACTTACAAGTAGACACATCTTGTTTTTATTGTGTCTTTTAAGGGAACTATGTATAGGTTAACAAAAATAATAAAAGTAATAAGGTATGATATTTAAAACTTCTGTAGAATTATATGACGTAGGTAATTTAGCAACCGAGTCATGGAAAATGTCAACCTGGTCGCTATAATGATTGAGGATACGGGATAGGCGAGGAATGGCAGAGTTGGCTCCCGGAACCGTGCGCCGGAAAGGAGGTCAGAGAGGTGTTAAGGGCTTTCGAGGAACACAACGGGGTACTTTCAAACTGAACAAAGATAACAGTGGAGGGCAGTTAACCTTGCTTATTAGCACCTTGGATAGAAAGGTCAAATCTAAAAGATCACGCCTTTTTCTAATGACTCCATCTTAAAGTATTTTAATCTCTCTTCATACTTAGGACTTATTTTTTTGGAAATGCCTTCAGAATATTTAAGGTGCCACAAAAATCGTTTCTGTATTTGTTCAAGCCGAAATATGTAGGTGGCATTGGGGGGGGCGCCATACCACACTGCCGTATTCTAAAATGCTTCGGACCAACGAGATGACCATGATTTTAGTTTGAGAGTTCCTAAAAATTTTCCCATTCCGTATAACAAGGAACAACGGAACAAAGGAAAGTTTTTGGTCGTAATGTATTCCAAGACCGACTACCGCGTTCTGTAACGCGACATTTTTAAGATAATACTGTGTGAAATAAGGTTTGACATTACGAGTATAATAAATTTGTTGATACTTAGATAAATTGAGCAGCATACCGTTACACATACACCAATCAGCGAGGCGATCTAAGTCCTCGTGCAATTTAAACGCATCATCTTTTGCATTTATAACTCGTCCTATCTTAAGATCATCAGCGTAGAGAAATGGTATCTTTACCATTTCTTTACGCTTAAAGCTATTTGGTAGGTCGTTAATAAATAAACTAAATAAGATTGGTCCCAGATGCGACCCTTGAGAAACACCAGAGCATATATTAAGAATTTTAGAACTGCGTCCATTAACGACAACATAGAACTTTCTATTAGAAAGGTAGGAGCATAAACCCGGTAAGCCCAAATGATGTCAGTTTGCAAAGAAGCACCTACTGACAGACCTTGTTGAACGCTTTACAAAAATCTGTATATATCACATCAGCCTGCTTTTGAGAATCTATTGCTTGTGATATAGTTTTCAAAGCAAACAATGTTGGTACAGGTCGATCTAGCCTCCAAGAAACCATGCTGATGGTCTGTGAGCAGCTGTTTACAATGATTTTGTATCACTGGGCAGATCAATGCCTCCAATATTTTAACAAACACACTGAGAAGAGCAATGGGTGGTATAGTGCGGCCGTAGTGGCTTATATAGTGAACGAAGAACCCGGAGGCCTTTAAGGGCCACCACGCAAGCGTGTATACTTCACTAAATTATAATTGCTATTACTTATACTCAGACAACAAAGTTTATTTAGGGTGCTTGAATCGGGTACCGATATTGTAGAGTTCAGAGTTCAGACGAGCCGTAAGCTTGAGCTTGGATTGGCCATATCGTGGGGAGGGTAAAGCACCCATAGTAAATACCCATTTCCCCAATAGGAACTTCGAATTATATAATTACTTATTATCCTACTAATATTATAAACGCGAAAGTTTGTAAGTATGAATGGATGTTTGTTACTCTTTCACGTAAAAACTATTGAATGGATTTGAATGAAATTTGGCATACAGTTAGTTTATAACCGGGAATAACACATATGATACTTTTTATCCAGATATTCTCACGGGAACGGGAACCACGCAGGTGAAACCGCGAGCGGCCGCTAGTATGATGTAATTTTGCATTCACTATGCTATATTTAGTTAAAAGATTTTTTTTACTAGAAAAATAGGAAGCTCGAGTAGAAATCGAACCCACGACCTTTGGATAACCGAAACCGGTCCAATGCTCTGAGCGCTGAGCTACTGAGGCCCCTTAAATATAAAAGTTTAAAGAGGCGAGGCTAAATGGTTTTAGTTATGAGTGTTATTGTGAATGCAATCGCATTATTTATATTATTTATTATTATGTTATTAAAAACATAATTGATAATCTGCATGTTTTTATTATGGTATTAAATAAAATAAAAAATAAAAAAGTAAATATCTGTATATCATAAGCTTCGTATCATCGGTCCTGTCGAGGAGTATAACTCGCTGATCTTGTGTTTGTAAGAGAATCCTGTTGTACGAACGATTATGATCAGAGATTCGTAAATAAGCTCTGCGCATACGCAAACCTCACGGTTTTCGCGTAGTCTGTCTAAGACCTTTAGAACGTGAATACTTATTATAAGGATTTTGTATAAACATTTCAACGGCTGTCTCTGAACGTCGTCTACCAACTTCCAACATTCAACAACTTATACACAACAACTTATACAACACATACAACTTATACAGATAAGAAGATAATATTAGTCCAATAAAAACAACACGCATGTTTCAAATAGTAACATTATATCTAAAGCTAATTTCCATAGTTGTACTTAGTTTCTAAACACAAATCCGTACAATTTACAGCATTCCGTGGACTGCGACGTCCGCAACACGCCCGCCGCACGCGTCCCGTTTGTGTCACAAATTGTGGTTAACACCAAATGCCGTTGAGAGTCTCCGATGTGCTACGTGCTACGTGCTACGCCGTAGCAGTAGCACGACGACATTACGTAGCAGTGGTCATCTATCGTAGCCTTAGAGCATTAAACCACATGATCTAAGATCGTAGCAGTCAATACCGCGCTTGCTTTCGTTTCTGCTTAACACACAGCTGAACACTAATACTAAACATAAAAGTTTCTAAACTTATACATTGTTACGAGAAGAATAGAAGCGGATTATGTTGCAATTTCAAGAAACTGCAACGCTGGGCTTCGATCTTACTATTTGTAAACGTCCAGAGTAATGTGTAATTGGCCAGATTTAATTTAAAAAAAAACTATTTTTCATACGACAGTATCATGGGGCTCAGACACGCTTATCCTTGGACGTTTTAAATTGCAAAGTTAAGGCGTTGTACTTCAAAAAACGCCTCGGTAGCCGAGTGGCAGAACGCTCGGCCCGATACCCGAAGGTCCCGGGTTCTATTCCGATGTCGGGCAAAATAATAATGCCCAGGTTTGTGATCACCAACCCGCACTTGGCAAGCGTGGTGATTAGGTCATTACCCATCAATTGTTGCAATGACTACATTTCAATGATGGAGGCCTTTGCCCAGCTGTGGGACAATTATATGCTGTTTACTTTACTTACTTCGAAAAAGGAGGATATTTTTAATTCATCTGTCCATTCGCTCAAATCTCCGTCATTTTTGTACCAATTTGCAAAGGATTTGGATGATTATTTTTCAGAAAACTTTGTCTAGAGCATGGACTAATAATAATGACAATGGGTGATAATGACAACTACTAAGTTACCTTATAAATGAGCATAATATTGAAAATCTTGATACATTAAAATATACTATGTAGTTACCAGATAACGGAACGATGAATTTAAGTGGCACCCATCTGGTACGTAGGATGTTCTCGACGCAGTCTGTCTTCCTGGCATTCAAATTAATCGCCGTCCACAGCGGAATGGAGATAGTGAGCTCTCTCAGAATTGATTCGCTACCATAATAATATTTAATCCTTTATTGCACATATAAACACACATTAAAACAGACGTTATACAAGACATGTACAAAGTTATCTCTAGAAGAGATCTCTTCCAGCCAACCCTAGCTGTGGTGTGAAACGAGAGTTTGCGGGACTATTCTACGAACTAATTATTGATACATATACATACTTAAACTATATGACCATAATGTATAAATTTACATACACATTACATTAAACATATAATAATTTAAATGTATAATTTGATATCTAATGGTAGCGGCACTAGTGCTCGACAAGAACCAGTAACCGACATTTATTTCCTTTAACCATTTAAATAGGGGTTATCAACTGATTTTAGACTTTAGCATCACGTGAATACCAACCACCTGCCTCCTACTTGTCATACCGTAAAATTTAATTGAAAATCGCTATATGATACTAGTCGTAGCCCGCGACTTCGTTCGCGAAGACTACACTGTCCCACAGGAACCTGTTACCGGGATAAATAGTGTCCTATGTCCTAATCCGGGCCATGGTCTGTCTATGTGCAAAGTTTCATTCAAATCTGTTCAGCCGTTCTCGAATTTTGCGTTTAGCAACATTCATTTTTATTTTTATTTATACTAGCGGCCCGGCCCTGCTTCGCACGGGTGGACATTTTTTAAATACAGCCTATGTTACTCAACGTTAATGTAGCATTCTAATGTTGAAAGAATTTTTGAAATCGGTCCAGTAGTTTTTGAGTTTATTCGTTTCAAACATACATACAAACATACAAAGATATAAATGTTTCCTCTTTATAATATTAGCACAGTTTAGCAAGCATACAGTTGCGCATCGAAGGTACTTCCGCAGAGCAAGGGAGGGGAACCCGAGGGGAAGCGGGCGCTGCGGCGAGTGTACCACAAACAAGCGCAGTTTGTGGTAGCTACCGTGAAGTGCAGCCACGTGCGCGTACTGCGTATTTTAAACGTTTTTTGAATTTACGTTCAGTGATTCCTATTGAATATAATGGTGCATACACGTTGTTCTGTATACGGTTGTAAGTCGACGTCGAAACACAACAAGAATTTAAAATTTCATAGATTTAGATGACTAAATAGTTTCTTTTTTCTTTTTATTTTATTTATTTTGCCAACTTCTCATTAATCAATGATTAATCAATAATGAACGTTTTTATAACCATAACTATTAACTAATACAATTACAAATATCAAATTCTAATTCATCACAAACACTACAATTTTCACTTGTTTTTATTTCGTATATCTACAACAGCCTCCATATATTTTATTAGGCTATTTCTGTGTTTTTTATTCTCAATTATAAATTGAATCGAATTTTCGTTAAAGAGACTATCAATCTTTTGCTCTAGTTTTTGTTTCGCCTTGGTGTTTATTGGGCATTCTGTTATTAGATGTAAGATGGTATCGATAGCATCTGTATCACAGTTGCACAACGGGCTCTCCTTACGGGACCTAGCGGGTTTTTCTAGTGTAGGTAAGTATATGTATTCTTTACGGCGCAAGCTCTTGCGCAAAGTGTAATCATTATGTTTACAACTTATTGGAGTAGTTGGGACGTCGGACACAGAAGGAGTAGGTATTTGTCTAATATCCAACTGTTATGATTTATTTAAACCAACAGAAAAAGAGGAGGTTTTATATTCACCTATTTTTTAGGGTTTATATTTAAGATTTAGCTTATTTTGGCTTGTTTCTTTTTTTTCATTTTTTAAGCAATCCGAATGCGAATTCAATATATTGTTTTGATAATATAAAAATAAACCTTCACGTTAATTTAGCAGTGCAACATTTGAAAATATGTATATAGTTTATTCTTGATAATAAATTATTATGTTATAAAAATATTAACGACTAGCTGTTGCCCGCGACTTCGTCCGCGTGAGCTAAAGGCTGTAGTCTGTACAGTTTAATTTTTATGTAGGTATCTATTTAAGCTTATTAGGGTATAATAAAATTATATGCATCGGAAATTTAGAAAATTGACATTGTATTTACCGACATACGTACATCTACTCACTCTTAATATCCTTTCAGCTGGGAATGCTGAGATAGACAAAGACAATCGATCTCCATTTAGTGTGGTTCTGGCATACTTCCTGTGCCTCCTTTACGTTCATCATTATTTTCATACATTATCTCTTATTCTTTCGACTATCATCTCTGCCATGTACATACATATATTCAGTTTGAAGCACAGAATCGTCCCGTTCATACAGATTCTCACTTAGTTTCCCGTTTCAATTATCACTCCACATACATTCAGTATACAACACCGTTTCTCGGTGGGTTGCGCGTATTTGCTACGTCATACAAACCTGAAATGGGTTTACTGACGCTCAATTATATGTAATAAAATTGGTATTTTACAGCTCAGGTACTCGTCCGGAGTCGTCCTAGGCACTGGTGTATCTTAGCTAAGATGTGTCTACTGTTATACTGTCCAACCACGGACTTCAAAATATTTTTTGCCTTGTCCACCGAAGCTGGATATCGAGTAGCAGGTAGCGGTCCAGGATTATTGGTTGTCGGTCAGAAGGCACAAAAAACTATTTACCAACTATGTTCTTATTCGTAGATACAAAATATCAATAAATTGAGAACTGTAATAAATTATATTATTGTCTATTAGGTAATACAGTATAGTATTTTATGTTACGTACTTGCGATAAATTTGAACTTCTTCGTGGCATCTTGTTAGGTAGGTAGCTTTTTAGAGGTAGATCACAGGACACAGAAAGAAGTTACCTCTAATAAAAAAAAATCTGAAGTCCGTGCCTCTAATAAAGTTGTACCCTGCAAACTTAAACATTTTTGCAACTCTGATACCAGAGGTAGCCATCGTCTTATGCAATAGACGAATGGAAAAACCATTTTTCTGTAATCTAGAAGTATGTAGAAAATTCATTCTTTATAGGTTTTATGATATTAAAATTGTTATGATACTTACTTACTTATATTGTATCATTGAAAACAGATTTATCCTATAAACATGTTAAGAAACCAAAGTAAGAAACCGCTTACATGTAAAATAAGTACTGAAATAAGTGTTTAACTTACCTGCATCAAATGTTTCATAAAACTTTTACACAATGAATAAATCTTATTTGAAAATTAATAAGAACTGAATAAGTACTGAAATATTTAACGTACCTGCATAAAATGCTTTAAAAAACTTTTACACAATGAATAATTAATATAATTTGAAAATTATTAACAAAATAAAAATAGGTACTTAATGCATTGCAAAACATCAAAATTTCCTTCTGTTCGTTTCAAAATTTAAGCGCCAATTTTTTTTTAATTTTCCTGTTCTCGCGTTTTTTCACCAAATAGATTAAAAAAAATAACATTAAGTATTTTGGGCAACGACCCAAAGGTTTAATAAGCCAAGCTATGTAATTCAAGATATCTTCTATGTGCAATATTTAAAAAAATAGAGACATGATTTTGGGCAATGATACAAAGTTTTATACAGCCACATTTAATGAGTAGGTAACATTTCTATGCATAACTAAAAAAAGAGACATTATTTTGGGCAACGACACAGAGGTTAATACCGCCAAATATAGGTAATGTTTTAATTTTTAACATTTCTGTGTATTAGAAAACTGCAATAAGCGCCGCGCGCAGGCGCGACTAAATAGCCATATTATTATTGGTTATTTTGGAAAATTAAACAAAAGGTGTACCTATGTACAGCCAAGTTTAATGATGTGCGTGATTTCGAGCTTGTTTTTATTTTCCGTCGCTTTACTACTGCGGTGCTAATGTTCGCTTAAGTGCCTCACAGATTTATAAAGGGTAGGTAACCTTAGAGAGTAACAAAACTTTTCTAAAATAATAACTCAACGAACGTATCTAACAGTTGGTCGCGTAAATACGTATATCAAAATTTGTTTACCATTTTTCGATTTGTATGTTATTCTTCGAAATTTTCTAAGCATTTTGGTGATAACCGCATCAAAATCGGTATTCTCATCTTCAACTATCAATGAAAGGTTCAAAAGGGCAAAGAACCCAAAGCCGTGAAACACGATAGCAATAGAGAGCCAGAGCCTCAAATGCCAGAGCCGTAAAACTCATTAAAAAAAATTCCCCTATGTTACATAATAAACAACAGTTGCCAAGCAACCAAGGACTAAATCCCGGTTTAGACCAAATCAAAATTTAACAATTTTCGAGTATTTATGTAGCCTATGTTTATCTCCGGAATTTTCTTAGCATTTCGGTAAAACCGGATCAAAATCCGTTCAGTAGTTCTCGAGTTTATCGTGTTCAAACAAACAAATAAACAAACAAACAAACAAACAAACAATTTCTTTTTAAACTATTCTATCGTGTTCCGTGAGTGATTTTAAAGTATTTTTTTTTATATCTTGCAATTACAGATTTTTTTATCCCTAACGTTCTTATTATACAGGGTGTCTCATTTAAATCGGTCAGTATGGGAAAGTCTGAAACTATAAGACATACGAAAATCTGTTCTTAGGAACCATGTCATCGATTTTAATAATAAGAAAAACTGCATTCATACATTTAAAAGAAACCTGTACTCAGCTCGGGAATCGAACCCGGTTGTTTTGAAAAAAATAAACTTACACTATTTCTATTTAGACATCGATTGTGTAGGTTTTAAGCAGTAAATTGCTCTTTGAAAATGATGTCTAAAATGAATAAAATGCATTGTTTTCACATACTTTTATTTATTTTAGAAGGTGTTCGAAGTGACCACCGTTTTTTTCAATACAATATTCAACACGTTTAGGTAACGATCTTACAATTACAAAACCAGCAAAGAGGTACAAACAACCATAGAGACAATTTTACATGCCTGAACTTGTTGAATGTAACGGTGGTTACTTCGAACACCTACTAAAATAAATTAAAGTACGTGAAAACAATGCATTTTATTCATTTTAGACATCATGTTTCGAAGAGCCATTTACTGCTTAAGACCTACACAATCGATATCTAAATATAAATAGTATAAGTTTATTTTTTTCAAAACAACCGGGTTCGATTCCTGAGCTGAGTACAGGTTTTTTTTAAATGTATGAATGCAATTTTTCTTCTTATTAAAATCGATGACATGGTTCCTAAGGACAGATCTTCGTATGTCCTATAGTTTCAGATTTTCCCATACTGACCGATTTAAATGAGACACCCTGTATTTTTCGAGTATTTATGTAGCCTATATTATTCTCCGGATTTTTCTTAGCATTTTGGTACAAACCGGATCAAAATCCGTTCAGTAGTTCTCGAGTTTATCGGGTTCAAACAAACAAACAAACAAACAAACAAACAAACAAACAAACAAACAAACAAACAAACAAACAAACAAACAATTTTTTTTAAAACTATTCTATCGTGTTCCGTAAGTGATTTTAAGGCAACCTGTGTAATATTTTTTTTATATCTAGCAATTACAGATTTTTATGTATAGATTATTTGATTTCGAATTTTGTGACAACCATTGTATATCGGCGAACGATTGCGTAGATACCTACGCGGGCGGCGGCATCGCCCCACGTCAAAGGCGATGCCCTACTGTATGAAATGGTAATACTGTGATATTAGTATAGATAGAAGATTTTTGGTGACGAAAAATGTGTCGGACACTGTGCTACTATATAGTTTCAACAGTTTTATAATCGAGAGCGGTTCTCGGACCCCTTGGCTTCGCTAGTTTTATGTACGCATTCTTCATAATAGCAGGCTTAACGTGACTACCGAAGCACGGTCCTCCGTGCTATGAAAAGCTATGAAATTATGTTATTCGTTCACCCATCCGTCACTTCAATAGCACAATCTAAGCGTGCCAGCCGTTTCAGAGGTTTTTTACTCAGAATAATAACTAAAGCTATAGAAACCGGACTAAAATAGCAAAGGTGTCACCAGATTTGTGACGTCATATTTGAGGTAATGTAGTGAGTGACTTTATAAAGGACTCATATCAAAGATTTTTATTGATCACCGATTATCTGATGACCGTTTGACATAACAATACAAAAAATAAAAACTAAGTGTCAACCATTTGTCGCACTCCAACCTCCTTTTCTAGCCATAAGATAGAACGGAACTAAACATAGCTGCACGATTTTTATTTTAGCCATCCTTCTATAGCTTTAGTTATTGTTCTGAGGTTTTTTAAAGGGAACGGCATCACGCACTACTGCGTGTCCTGTTCCCTACTAGTTTTTCCGAGGGGTTCAGATCGGATCGGTGTTCCCGCTCCTGCAAGTCGTTACGCCATCAAGCTTTTACTACAATTTGAAGAAATAAACACAAATGTGTAGGGAACAATAACAAATAGTTCAACTGTTTCTATCTCCTGAAATAAAAAAAAAACACTGTTCAAGGGTCCCAAGCTTTACAATCAACCTACCAAAATAAAAGACTGCGTTCATATTAACTCATTCAAATCTAAACTAAGGGTACACGTGTGTACATTGTACCTTCTCATAGTATTTACCCACGTTTGTTTACCGCAGTGCCAGAGGCGGAACATGACGTTATTTCTAATATAAGTACTTACCTTTTTGTCTCATTGTATATCACTAAAGTATTAATGACTCCTGACGCCACTCAAGAATTTATTAAAATGAAACTGTTGAAAATAAAAAAATATAAAACTAATTAAAATATGATATTCAACTATATGTGCTCATGGTGTTGATAGATTTGGTCAAAGTTACTATAATTTGTATAACAAAAAATGTTATAAACCTAGTCTAGATTAACGGCTAGCAACGTTCTCGTTTTAACTTTACTAGATTTACTTAAAAATGTTAAGATTTGTAAATAAAAAAATAAAAAATAAATGTATTTATAAATACATTGAATATTGATAGTTGTCGCAGGCGGGGACAATCACCAATCAACCAAAGAGAGTGCGGATTTAAATGAGCTAGTCCCGTCTGCGACAACTATCAATATTCAATGTATTTATAAATACTCATTTAAGATTTTATTATTTAAGTATAGGTATCGGACAAGGAAATATTTCACGTTGCATTCAACATTGCTCAAATGGTATGGGATCGTAGAGCTTTTTTTTTTCTTTTCAGTTTTTTCTCTTGCAGTTATTTTTTATGTTAGTCCGGTTATTACGAGTATATTATTATTTTTATATAGTTGTTTTAGCAGTCAGGTTTTTTGTTTTATTTTAATAATTTGGTTTATTTCCAACTTTTTTATTTTTTTATTAAATATATTCCGGTATATTTATAGCCTATGTCACTCCCACAGTCAAAACAAATCTAACGACACCTCATATGTTAAATACATACATACATACATACTTACTTATATACATACATACATACGTACATACATACATACATACACACGAAAAACATAACCCTCCTTCTGACGCAGTCAGGTAAATATATATGACACCTTGTCACTTACGGACGGCGCACCCTTAAATGGCGTCGAAAACTTTGTGGAAGTGCCATATGATTATGTAGTAGTATCATCAGCCTGTGATCTACTGATGAGCTGAAGCCTTCCCACTAACTCATCAGCAGCTTATCAAAACAACTCGTCGGCAGAGGTCATACCGGCTAAACTCCCAAACTAATTTTACTGATCTGATTACAACTATTAAACTCGCCGCAATGTCGTTGGATTATTGTTAGCCATGCTCTGGGTGCCTAGTGTAAGTTTTGTTTACTATCTGTATTCATTCGATCACGTTTACGGAAACTAAAAAATAAATCACGTTTGAAAACTAAAACAAAAATAGTATGGCATTGAAAACGTTGGAAAACTAAAAAAAATGTATAGCATTGACATACGAGAAGAGTTAAAATTTTGCCGTACAAATTCTCGTTTATCGTTAACGTAGGCGCCAGTAGCATGACGCTGTATTAGGTAGGGTCGTATTGAAAATTTTATATTGACCCCGTTTTCGAGAACCCGTATATCGTGAACTGTAACTTGCGATTGATTCCGATTAACTACTAAAGGACATTTTTCATTTAATTTATTTTAAACTAGCACTTAATTAGCGCGCAGCAGCTTTCGCAAATGCCGGTCATCGGATGGTTGACCAAAAATTTATCATCTCGAGCTCCTCCGTGCTTCGGAAGGCACGTAAAGCCACGTAAAGCGTGGTTGTTTATGGCCCATTCTCCCTATTCATTTATAGGAAAGGCTCGTGCTCCAGCAGTGGGGACATAAAAATGAGCTGATGATGATGACTTAATTAGCGTCTTCGTCCGCGTGGATTTAAGACTAAAAATATTTTTTTAATCAAATTAAAATGCAGCCTATGCTACCTGCAAGGAATGTAGCATTCTATCAGTGAAATAATTTTAGGAATTAGTAGTAGGTACCATCAACAGCAGAAGTCGACGATCAAATCCAAAATACCAATGCTAATGAAACCGCGAAGTTTAATTAAGCCTACCTACCTGGCGTGTTTCTTTTACGATATAAAACAAAATGTTTTTTTCATTACTTTTACAAACAACTAATATTCACGTGCTTTAAAAAGCAAATTGGTTAAGTATCACAATTTACACAACAACACATGTATCTAGCCAGTAAGAGGAAACACTAAGGTCGACTGAATTGAAAAATATGTATGAAAAGTTGATCCCCTGATTCCTCCTCCAAAACTGGACCGATTTAACTACTTTTTTTATTAAAAATTAAAGAAAGGCTCTGGCTGTGTCCCTATGTTTTCCTTTTTCTAATATATTTTTTATTTAAAGATATGAATTAAAAATTGGCCAGATTTTCCGCTGATGTGTTTACCAACTTTGACGAGATTATATAAAAAAAACAAAACATAAGGACACAGCCAAAGCCTTTCTTTAATTTTTAATGAAGAAAGCAATTAAATCGGTCCAGTTTTGGAGAAGAAATCAGGGGACTACGAAACGTTGATTTTATCAACTTTTCATACAATATTTTTCAATTCAGTGGACCTTAGTATTTCCTCTTAATATTTGGTTTCTTTAGTGCCTGTTGGTATTTAGGTTTTGATCATGGACTTTTGCTGTGTAAGGCCAAAGTCAGGGAGAACCGAAGGATTGAAGTAAAACTACGTCGAAGTTGTATAATACGTTATAATGTTCTATTTATTACACGATTACACTTTTAAACAATTAAATAAATTATTACTTTCAATACATACGAGCTCTTGTTAAGCACCGATTTTGCACGGACAAGGGCTTCGCTCACTCGCAGCGTTCGTTTCCCGCCAATTTATTTTGACATTCCATACAATGGCGCCAACACTGCATGCGAATGTGCGATTCCAATCAACTATATTCCTTTTATTATTTAATCATAGTAGATATATAATTTATCTTACTCAAATAAATGGTTTTATAAAAATAAACTAAATGACCACGATTATTTTATACTACAACTTGCGCATACTTAAATATGACAAATTTTATGTAAAACAGTACACTTCCGTGTCATTTATTAAACATTTCATAACCAACACCTCAAAAACAATATTAAAATAATCATAACTCTTACAGCTGTTAACTGTACTTTCAATCCCAACTATTGTTCTATTGAACAAAAAGGATCTAGGTAATTAGTGTGTAGCATTACTATGGGGCGTTTCATGGTAGCTCGATGACGTAGCACTTACGTGTTCGAGTTGCAAGTTAAGCAACTTTCCCAACCCCGGGTCACTGGATGGGTGACCGAATTTAAGTATCACTAGCTGATCTGTGCTGATATTGTCAAAAATGTGAATTGGTATGATAAAATTTCACATGTTTTTTTTAAATTTATTTTTATTGTAGGTTCACAAAACTGGTTTTTGCATGTACAAGTTAGTGGAAACAATACAAAGAAGCATGGCAATGCACGACCTTCTAGGAGTGAACACTGCATGCAATTAAATCAATATCCAAATACATACACTACTTACCTAATACTAATAACAAAAATTATAAATGTTTTTTGATACTAGCTGATGTTGTGTTGAAAATATCCAAATTATTACAAATTTTGTTATATAAAGAAGTCATTCTAATACAAAGGCAAATGTTGGTAAAAGTTAGTACAAAAAGTTGAAAATTGATGAGCAAATTTTTTTGCGAACAAATAACAATTTGAAAAAAGACTAAGTGATGAAAAAAATCCACGAGCGGGATTCTAACCCGCACACCAGACATGCCGGGTCAGGTGCACTGCCAACTATGCTATCGTGGCCCATATTTTTTCAACACTATACATATAAGAGGCGCTGCTACAATGCCACACAATATCTTAATTATTATATATTAGCAATAACAAGTATCTCGTGATGGTTTTACCAACTTGAAAACCATTTTTTTTCTTTTATTCATACTTGTCCTGACAATTACGAACACAACAAAAAATAAATCGGCCAGATGGTCGAACCGTTCTCAAGTGATGCTCTGACATACATGTGGCAATTGATTTTTATTAATATTAGCACTTTTCCCGCGACTTCGACCACGTTGATTTCGTATTGTACATACAAAAATTCAAAACCTCAAAACCTTGATTCCCGCATTTAAAAAAACATCTTTTTTCATGCGAGATTCACATAAAATATAGCCAATGTTACCCACAAGGTTATAGGGCATTCCACAGGGCATTCTATCAGTGAAAGACTTTTTGAAATTGAACCAGTAGTTCCAGAGATTAGCCCCGTCATACAAACAAAGTCACAAACCGCCTTACCTCTTTATTAACAATCTATAGAATCTATATAATCTATACAATAGATAGATATTAGATTATGTGCCTTTTGCTAAATAAAAAAGTACCAAAACTCTCATGCCAAATAATGTATAAGCCAGTGAAACTAACTCGGCTTACTCCAATATAACGACCCATCGTAGCGCGCTAAAACAATCCAACGGGTGTGCGCGGATAATAGTAGTAATCGGATCAGTGAAATTAGTTAGTAGCACGGCCACGGCTGCGCTGACCCTCCTACGAGCCTTGTGTTTGTGTAGACACGCAAATACTGCTATTCAGAATACCTATGTGATTATGGAAACGAGAGTCGTGGTGTTTAACGGGCTTTCATTTGTTTTTCTAGCTAATTCAGAGTGTTCTGCCCTAGACAAGTGGCCTAAGTGGATTAACATGAACGTCATTTATACGTATCGTTGACGTAAGTCAATCCCGTAGAATAATAAATTCTATTTCATTTCTATTCTATTAGCGTTATGCCACCTGTCTAGGGGGACTGTTTACCATTCGATCACCTCAAAATCGAGAATCTTTAACGGAATAAATCTAAAACTTGGGACGGCATCTATCTAACTTCTTTTGAGCAATTTAGCGATATCAGAAACCATATATTTATTTTTCTTTTTATTATTTTGAATTTTGCATTCACAATATGCTATATGCATATACAACGTCAGTCAGAACGGGGGTACTACGAAAGGAGGGTAAAGTATTCATGATAGTGAATAACTTTTGTCTAAGAACTAAGAAAAAAGCTGTTAATCTAAAATTATCAATTTTTAAGGAAATTAAAAATGGATAATTTTAGATTAACAGCTTTTTTAAGATTTCAAAAGAAACTACGCTGTGGTAGCGCTGGCGGTCACAAAAAAATAACAAATTAAAAGATAATATTATTGGATACATTAGTCCAATTATGGAGAGAAAACTCGACTCTTTACAATGATGCCCGTACATTAACATTACAGGTAAACCTATTTGCTGAGAACCTACGTCAAAACCGTAGCCTACTAGATTTTTGTAGACCAATCAAATGTAAATAATAAAAAATAACAAAAAAAAGTAAAAAAAAATAAAATAAAAGTTATTCACTATCATGTATACTTTACCCTCCTTTTGGCTCAGTACCCCCGTTCCGGCTAACGTTGTATATAGTTACAAGACAAAATTTTATTAGAAAAAATCCACCAGTCTCAAGAAGCTCGTGTGGGAATCGAACCCACAACCTCTGGATAACCGGTCCAATGCTCTGACCGCTGAGCTGAGGGGTCTCGGTAGCGAGTCCCACTCGAGCTACCTGAGTTGACTTTTGATGTGAAACAACTATAGCCGCGGGTAACACCGATTGTTGGCGTGGCGACGCATGCCACGCTATGCGATGATATATATACAGCGTGTCCAAAAAACGAAAGATAATCCTTTACCTGCGGGTGGGTCACATCATGTCCTAGCACATACTGGAATTTCAGTTTTATGAAAGTCTCACGGTTTTCGAGATATCGTTTCTTTTTCATTTTTTTTAGAAAAATCTTTCCTCGTTTAGTTTATTTCATGCCATTTCTACAAATGATAACTTTTTTAAGCCCCATTTTTTTTCAAATATTCATGGTTATTTGCTTCATCTAAAACAATATTCTTTTGATCCCTAAATTACTGCGAAAACCACATAAAAATAATCATATGCAAAGATTTCATACAAACTAAATCAAACGGCTGACTTTGATAGCCTGTGGTTTAAAAAAAATGTATAAGGCAGACCGTGCCAATTACTTTAAAACGTTGCTTAGTTAATGTTAATTTAAAAATGGTATTACTGTTTTAAATTCCTTTTTAATTTTATTTTTTATGGTAATTTAAATGCACGAAGGTAGTAATTTCGGATTTTATTAAAATAAAAGTCAATTAAAATTAAGTTACCTTACAAGTATTATTTCATGAGTTGATACATGTGAACAATGAAATCGTAGAAAGGTTCGGTACCTGACATGCTTCCATGAAGTTTTGACCTTGACATGTCATTGTAATTGAAATTGGCAAAGAAGATATTCTTTATTTTAACAGGTATTTTGGGGTTTTCGTATGGTATGGCTACAAGTAAAAGACAATTAAAACAAATGATTTTTTATTAAATTATTTACAGTTAATGGTCAAAATGGCCGCCATTTGCCCTTATGCATGCTCTACATCGTTTAATAGAGGACCTTTTAATTCGGCGAGCATAACCCTCTTGCGTAATTTTTTCGGCGGCGGATTGTATCTTTGCCCGCAGCTGTGTGACTGATATCACCTCCGTCTCGTACACCAGGTCTTTCAGGTAGCCCCAATAAAAAAACCCAGTGGCTTTAGGTATGGCGACCTTGGTGGCCATAAGAGAGGGCCGAGACAAAAAAAGAAAAAAGAAAAGCACAGTGCACTCAGTCAAAAAAAAAAATACGCAAGAGGGTTATGCTCGCCGAATTAAAAGGTCCTTTATTAAACGATGTAGAGAATACATAAGGGCAAATGGCGGCCATTTTGAGCATTAACTGTAAATAATTTAATAAAAATTTCATTTGTTATAATTGTCTTTTACTTGTAGCCATACTATACCAAAACCCCAAAATACTTCTTAAAATAAAGAATATTTTCTTTGCCAATTTCAATTACAATGACATGTCAAGGTCAAAACTTCATGGAAGCATGTCAGGTACCGAATTTTTCCACGATTTCATTGTTCACATGTATCAAATCATGAAATAATACTTGTAAGGTAACTTAATTTTAATTGACTTTTATTTTAATAAAATCCGAAATTACTACCTTCGTGCATTTAAATTACCATAAAAAATAAAATTAAAAAGGAATGTAAAACAATAATACCATTTTTAAATTAACATTAACTAAGCAACGTTTTAAAGTAATTGGCACGGTCTGCCTTGTACATTTTTTTTAAACCACAGGCTTTCAAAGTCAGCCGTTTGGTTTAGTTTGTATGAAATCTTTGCATAAGATTTTTTTTATGTGGTTTTCGCAGTATTTTAGGGATCAAAAGAATATTGTTTTAGATGAAGCAAATAACCATGAGTATTTGAAAAAAAATGGGGCTTAAAAAAGTTATCATTTGTAGAAATGGCATGAAATAAACTAAACGAGGGACGATTTTTCTAAAAAAAATGAAAAAGAAACAATATCTCGAAAACCGTGAGACTTTCATTAAACTGAAATTCCAGTATGTGGTAGGACATGATGTGACCCACCCGCAGCTAAAGGATATTGAAAATGTCTGGAAAAAAATCCGGTTTATTTTTTATAGTTGTGTAACTATAATCCCAGTTTGTCCTTTTTTTACTTTGCCGACAGATATAACAAGGTAAGTTTACAATATAAAAGACACCCAAATTCACACAATAATAAATTAACTATGTGTGTGTGACTCAACCCTAGCCGATAGGTACAGCTCGGTACGTCGATTCAAGGTACGGCACTGTTGCCGTCATAGATTTAGTATGTTGCCGCACTCCTGTTCACTCTGGTAATACCGCCAGAGGCAACATCGAATATAAAACTATTACTGAAGGCACTGATTAAAAGAATTGAGTTGCCGCGATTGAAAATAAATTTTTGTATTTATTAAAATCGTAATATTTTTTTTATTATGCCATATTATTTAGTTCCTGTCGTAGTCTATTCGCACTATTCTATTCTTACGCTTGTAGTAAGTATTTTACAAAATAGCAATATTAAAAATAACATATTTGTTCAGTCATAGGGTGTATTTATGAAAACGTGTTCAACGAGCAAGCGTCGGGCTTACTACCTGTCGTCATCCAGGAATTGATAAATAAAAATAAAAGCAAAGAACACAATGTTTGTGTATTGAAGCTCTATACTGTAAACAGAATATCATAGACCCGTTTCAATACGAGGACAATCAAAATGTATTTTTAAAAAAACTTGAAAACATTCTTCCTTGTACTTATTAGCTGATGCAGTTTTAAAATGACAATTTTAACACAAAAAATAAATAAAAATAATGGCATTTTCAGCTCCACTGGTCTTTTTTGGGTGCGGCGAGGTACTGAAAAGGTACCTCAAGCCGTGTGAAACGAATCACCCTCGGAGGTTTTCTAGAGGGAACGGCATCACACACTTAAGTGCGTGTCCCCATGCCCTACTAGATTCTCCGAAGGGTTCGGATCGGATTGGGGAGCGGAACAACCTGAGGGCGCCTCTAAAGGCTCGGACCTCAGCTCGGGATAACCGGGCCGTGGTGGAGGAGAGAAGCACCCAGGTACATGTCTTTACCTGGTATAGAGCGCGTGTGAACCGGTTCTTCGTACCCTTGTTCTACGAGTACGGTGTCTTGGGCCTAAACTAGTGTGCATGTTTAGTGTATTCTGTGAATGTAGTGGCATTTAGAGGATCGGGCGGGGTTGAATCAACTGTGCTGCTAACCATTTTTGAGCAATTCAAAATTATTCCGCATTCACCACTAAATACATCGTAACGCCTCGGTGACCGAGTAGCAAACGCTTAGCCCGATACCCGAAGGTCCCCAGCAGCGCTATTCTCTAAGCAAAACAGCGTCGAACTCGACGTTGAACTCGCTCATAACTTGCAAACGAATTTCAACCTACTTTCAAATAGTAATAAAGTCTACATTCGTTTGCAAGTTATGAGCGAATTCAATGCCCAGGTCGACACTGTTTTGCTTAGAGAATAGCGCTGCAGTTCAGCTCCCAGGTCGGGCAAAGTGTGTTTCGAATTTTTTCGACGCTTAGCCCGGGTTTGTGATCAACAACACGCATTAAGCAAGCGTGGGTGATTAAGCCAATATCTACCCGTCGATTGTAGTGATGATTTATTATTTTAATGATGGAGGCTTTTGAACAGCGGTGGGACAGTTATAGGCTATTAACTATACTATAATTACTATATCGTAAAGTGTGTAATCAGCCTAAGCTCATATGTAAACGCTTGCTAACAAGCAAAGTCATCTTATGCTCGTATTGGATTTTATCCGCACGATGCACGATATCTAGTAAGCCATTATTTATCGAAGTATTATGTGGTTAAAAGTGGCCCATAGGCCCAAAGTATTCGCAGGTCCTGCCAATGTATCTGCGGAAATCAAAAAAACCTCATCAACGTGAAACAATGACAAACGAGCACACTTTTTTGATTTTGGATGAATAGATGGATAGATGACGAGATTTTTTCGCAAAACAATTTAGGCCAGCTGTCAAGCTATAACATTAGTTTTAAAACGCATTTTTGTACCCGAATGAGACTACTGTGTTTGGACGTCTGTTGATGTGGAGCGTGCGTACGACGTAAACACGTCCAGTCTGTAATCGGCCTTAGCCACCACTTAGAGTGAAACTTTCTCACAATTGTATATATCAGGGTAGAACTTCTCCACATAATACTACCGTGGGGCCTCCTTAGAGATTAGTGCGTTCATGACCTAGCTAAGAATAAAGGACACTTCCGAGGGAGCCATCGCACTCCTAAGTTAGTTCAAAACTTACAAAATGTATCTGTACGTGGCTACCGAAAATGTTAGTAAGTCGTATCGACCGCCACTTTGGTCTTGTTCTAAGACCGTTCTTAGACTGCTCGGCTTCGTAAGTATAAGTATTTTGTTTAACTGCTGGGCAAGTATTACCGCCTCTGTGGTCTAGTGGCTAAGACCACCGGTTTAGACCCAGAGTTCCACCATCTTAGCGGCAGCTAGAGATAAGATAGCCAGTGCCTTACTAGTTGAGGATCCCGGGTGAAGTGCGCACTGTGCTTACCCGTTAATATAAAAAAGTATTTATTCCCTCTATAATTGATAATTGTAATTTCTATAATTGAAGAGACCACGAGGCCGCTCACGAGTATCGATATTACGGGAAGACTACGAAGTCGACCGCAATACAGTGTACACTCAACGCAGTAAGTCGACCGAAGTGGAGAGAAATCGCGCGACGTGCAGCCGCCCTGGAAGCGAATGCCGACGGCGAGCCGCAACAGTCGATAGTAGATAAAAGTAGATAAAACAACAGTAGATAAAACATTTATTACAAAAAACACAGTCACACACATAAAACAAAGAGGCAATAGATATAAGCAAAACATATTTTCAAAATAAGCCTACATTATGTGGTATGTTTGAGCTGTGCAAACAGGTCGTAGCTCAGCGATACATTTGCCAGCAAAACGTTGACTTTCAGCCACAGCACCAGGATAGTGTGAAGACAGTATTAGGTAGTAGTTAGGTTAGGTTTGTAGTTTTATAGTAGTATCTTGTATGTTGTATTAACTTAATTCTAGATTTAAAAAAAAAACTCTTATTTGAGGTTATATTTTTATACTAGCGGCCGCTCGCGGTTTCACCCGCGTGGTTCCCGTTCCCGTGGAAATATCTGGATAAAAAGTATCCTATGTGTTATTCCAGGTTATAAACTATCTGTATGCCGAATTTCATCCAAACCCATCCATCCGTTGCAGCGTGAAGAAGCAACAAATATACGAACATACATACACACTAACTTTCGCATTTATAATATTAGTAGGATAAGAAATATATATTTTTTAAAGTACTAAGTATGTATTTAACGTAGTTATTTTAATAATAAGTGGAAACTGCTTTGGCAAATGTGAAACATAGATTAAGTTATTACCTCTGTACTATAAAATGCTGTTTGTTTCCCAATGAATAAATAAATAAATAAATAAATACCAGCTCCACCATCAAATTGAAACTTTACAGCACCAATTGCTAATACATAGATACAATATATAATATCCTAAATCACTCTTGCCTGCCGGATCGAAAATTCTGAAACACACTTTGGCCAACCAGGGAATTGAACAGGGCTTCGCCCAGGACTTGTCCACCGAAGACGAGGCGGGGTTAAAGTTTTAATAATAAAACACACAGTTTGGTGGCTGTAATAAGGTTTTTTTAGGTCATTCTGACTAGCTACTAACTACCTCTTCAGAATTTTAGGCGGTATCACCGATAAGATTTAACTATTCTTATACATATACATGTATATCTTCTTTTTACACCGTCTTCAGGGGTGCGATTGTACACCAATGGCAATAATGCATGCATGAATTATAAAATAAGCTACGGATTATATATAATTCCTATTTTATATCAACGGTGACTAAATTGAGAATAAAAATTCTCTAACGGTGACGTACTCTAAATAAATAAATAAATATTTACACTTTGTAAATAATTCAAAAATGTTTATACTTTATAGTTAGCGTACATTTTTATTTTCAAGACTGAATGTGAGACTAAAATGATCGCCAGCCGCTGATGTATAGAGAAGAGTGCGTGTAAAGCCATTGTCTCAACCGGTTTGGTAGATGACGTCTAATTGCCCTAATCACATTACACCCTACACCCGTATTCTAAGTATCTCTAAACCTCTTTGGGGCTTATTAATAAACAATCTCGTTTACTCTAATATTAAATAAAGTTTATATGACGGGAACAAAATACGGAGTAACTACTCCAAGCTTACATTTTGTTTATTAATACGGGGGTTTGAGTATTCTTGTCAAACGTCAAGGTAGATCGTTAGGTACCTTAAGACATTTGACACATTTGACACATTTCACACTTGCTGCCTCAACTTCTCCTCACCTCAACTACAGTATAATAATGAGTACTAGGTGTTGGATTTTGTTATATTGTACTACGAGGGTAGAAGTAATTGTTTGTCATTTATTGAATAAACTAGTTTACCACGAGCCTGAGTGTTTGATTGATGTTGCACTAGGAAAAGTTTCGAGTGGAGGACACCTTTACATTATTTTGTAGTTGAGTTGAGAATAGGTCGAGTTGTGGAAACGTTTTAGAAAACGGGTATGTCAGATGTATGCCAAGGGCTTCCTCGGAGAAAATGAAGCTCTCGTTATTTAGATACAAAAACAAAGAAGCCTTTATGTACATACCTACCTTTATTAATCAAGACAAGTTCGTTAAAATTTTCTTAGTAGAAGGTAATAAGGTAAACATAATTAATGTTAATGAGAAAATAAAAAAATGTAAGGACCCTCTTATGGCTGATTAACTTACTAGTCAAATATTTTGATATAATATAAGCAGAGATGTTAGAAGTTATTATACTTATATATATGTGCAGTTGCTTATTTTCGCATCAAGCGGCATCCCGCGACCTTCACCAGATCGTCGGTCCACCTTGTTGGAGGCCCGCTTTCCGGTACGCGGTCGCCACTCAAGGACTATTCCGCCCCAGCGGCCATCAGTCCTGCGAGCAATGTGCCCTGCCCACTGCCACTTGAGCTTAGCAACTCTTTGGGATATGTCGGTTACCTTTGATCTTCTGCGGATCTCCTCATTTCTGATTCGATCACGCAGAGAAACCCCGAGCATAGCCCTCTCCATTGCTCTTTGAGTGACCTTGAGCCTTCTGATAAGGCCCATAGTGAGCGACCACGTCTCAGTCTCGTATGTCATCACTGGCAACACACACTGGTCAAAGACTTTCGTCTTGAGACACTGCGGTATATCGGACGAAAAGATATTTCGTAGCTTACCGAACGCTGCCCAGCCTAATTGGATTCGATGATTGACCTCTTTGCTGAAGTTGGACCTACCTAGCTGGACCGTTTGTCCCAGGTAAACATAATCGTCCACAACTTCTTATTTATTTTTAATTTTTATATTTTAATTAATTTTGGTTAGATTTTAAGGAAAGAAAGGAGACTTGAGGAAAGGAAACTTGAGTTGAATTGAATAGCACAATTGGAAGTGCACCTGACCCTACATTTTAAAGGGTGCAGGTTCAAACCCCGCTCTTCAAGTTTTAACACTTTTCTGAATTAAACAAACACGCTGTTTGTCGGCACATTTACTGCAAATAATAGTCTTTTGTATTCCATTCATATATAAATAACAACAATAAATAACTTCAATGGCGAAATTCATACAGCACGCCGAGTTTTACTTAGCAAACACAAACAAAAGTTTTCCTCAACGTCGACCCCGCAACACAATGCGTACAAAAGTTCACGCACGAATCTCACTCGCTCATATTTTATTAGGTACTTGTATTTTTTTGTTACCTTTATTGAATTACAACTTACTGTTCATTTATAAATATTTATTTTTATTTTATCTATTATCTTAGGAAGATTATCGACTTATGCAATAAATGAATAGCTACAAACTTATAGGTGAAACAGAAAAGTCATTAAAAAGTCTCCACTGTTAGAAACGACTTAAATAACAAAGGAGCTATACTCGAACCAAAGATCAGTTATAAAAAATTCTTAACATTAAAGCTAACTACAATCACATCAGTAAATTTCAGGTATTTACTCATGTGCTCTATATTTAATTATATTTTTATATTTAATATTATACAAAAAAAAATAGTCTCGATTTTTTTCTATTCTTATTTACATACTAAATAATTTAATTTATGAAGAAGCCCTTACTAAGTTGCCTTCTCAATGAAGGTAAGCTGGTATTGCAAAGATCAACGTTGAAATTGCTGTATTTACACTTGTCATTAAAGGTTTTATTTGCTCTGTAAATAAAACAATTTTGACGATAATTGGTACAAACTTTAGGAAGATAGAAGAGAGAGCTGCTGCGAAAGAATCTAATTGGTATGTTGAACATGATTTTTTCCAGTAGCAGTAGTAGTAGTCAGATTTTGGACAGTCGATCGACGAAGTTACTATTTTGTATAGAAAAATTAAATCTTCAATGTCGCGTCGGTATGAAAGGGGTAAGAAGTGATGCTGACGACAAAGATCAAGGTAATATGGGTCTATATAATTTAAAAACGTAAACTTCTCTTATCCTGTATTGTCTTGTAGTAGGGTATGTTTTTTTATCTTACTGGTAAGCACAGTGCCTTCCTCTCATCTGATGTTAAGTGATAGTAAGGCTAATGGTGGAAGATCACTTCACCCAGAATCCTCAATCCTCAAGCTATCTGTTCTCTTGCCGCCGGAACACAACAATGCCAAAAACATACTTGATGTAATGGCTTGTTTGATGTAATGGCGACATATTTAGATAAGAATATGGTGGTAGCTAGCCAGGCAGACGAATAAGCCCAACGTTGCTCTAGCGTCGGTCTTTTAAGCACCCAAAAATGCTGTCTCTCAGACACAACGCCATGAGTCATATGCAATAAATACTAACACTATATGAATTTTACGAACATTTTGCTGCGAACAAATTACAATTCGGAAATAGTGATGAAAATTTTGTTTAATAACGTCAGCTCCAAAAATTGTATCCCATCAACTCCAAATTTATTTCGAGGTAGTACCTACTACTGCCAACTCCAAAAACGTAGATACATAGAGCTTGAAATCCATTATTTTTAATAATTCCAAATTTCATACATTATGGCCCCATCAACTCCAAAAATATAAAGATACAGTTTGCAAAAAAGGGTTACTCTCGGCCTAGACATAAGCGACCGAGTTATAATTTTGGTGTTTAGATGATAAATTAAACAAACAAACTTATTATTGAGAAATCGTGAGTTTTAGAGTAGGGGTAACGTCGGCGTCGTAACACCAGAGACAAAAATATTAATCGGAAAATGTTTACAGATACATTTTTCAGCTTATTGTTTTAATCAAGAATTAAAAAAATCACTTAAAAATTGAGATGAAAAAATTCGTTACAGGCGCGACCAGTAACGGTCCCGCCCGCTTGAGTAAGATCCTCGAATTTTCGCATCAATTCAATTCAATTCAATTCAATTTAATTCAATTCAAAATATTTTTTTCAGGTTAGGCTACAAGTAGCTCTTGTAAATGTCACTATGCCATCGGTTCGTAAGCCTACTCTGGGCGGGAGTCCTTGTACTGAGAAGAACCGGCAAGAAACGCAGCAAGTGCCATCCATTACTTATTAAGTGAATAATTTTGTGCCACTTTTCACCTTAACTGATCATTTAATGCGATGTAGAAACGCCGCAAGATGGCATTTTAAATTAAAGTTGACTCTCGTACATGACGTATTGACGCGCTATATGCAAAGGAGTGACTGATCGGATATGAGAGTAGTTTCATTTCTTCAATTTTAGGCGCGCTGGCGCGGTTTCTGGTTTTTTCTGTATTCTGAGACATGTAAGTAACAACAATCATAACTATTTACAAAATGGCACCGTAGAGTTCGTCAAGTAATTCATTAATTACATTTTCATTGGTTTTGTTGCTAGCTGTACTGTACGTTCTCGGTAGTTGCTGATACTAAACGTCGTGTTTATTTTATTACACAAATAAATAAAATCGTTTGGAGTTGGTAGGACAAGAAAAGAAAGATTTTGGAGTTGGTGATGGAACATACTGTATGGAGTTTTAAAATTTCGAGAACAATACATTTGGACACACAATAAATTTTCCACTAGCAAGTTTGATCTCCTCTCTCTGACATGCCAGGTCATGTGCCCGATATGTCACAGGATGCGGCTTGTGATTTGTTATGTGTGTTAAAAAAATTGTATACAAATGTTTATTAAATTAAAAAAAAAAAGAAGTATAAAACACATGAGACATACTGAAAAGGACCTCACGAAACACAACACCTATACACATAATGTGTGTCATAAAAGTAAAAAACTTTATTAAATAAATTTATGAAACACGTGTCGGGTATCGGTGTTGGTTTGCATTTTCGCTTGCACCCATTGTTTCTCCTGCATGTGCATACTTTTTGCGGGCGGGCGGTGCACGCATACTGCATCCAAGCTGGATGAACGATTGAGTTAGCGGAATTAACACTACATATTTTTTAAATAACATTTTTTTATTAAATAAATGTTTATTACAGAATTACAAACAAGGAAAGTGTTATATGTGGGTATTCTTATAATTCTTTTGGACATTCATAACTGTTGCTAAGCCAGTTCAAATATAGACACCGCACCGAACTACCGTTGTTTCATTTATCACAGTGGCGACGAGGATTCTTTTTTATTAAAACTAGTGGTTCAGTTACATTCTTAACGTGCCGCTTAATAATGGCTAAATTAAAGGAGTTTGATTTAAAAGAAGGAAATTGGCAATCATATTGCGATAGATTGGAAATGTACTTTTTGGTGAAGGGGGTGAATATGGATTTAAAAGTGCCGACATTGATTGCATATATGGGAGAAGCAGCTTATGAACTATTGGTGAACTTGTGAAGCCCACGTAAGCCGTCAACCATGACCTTCACCGAGATCACTAAGGTTATGGGTGACCATTTACAACCACGTCCATCAATTTTAGCAGAACGTTTTAAATTTCGGCAGCGTAGGCAACGAACTGAGGAGAGTGTATCATGCTATGTGGCGGAACTAAAAAAACTATCTCGGTGTTGCGATTTCGGGAATTCATTAGATGATATTTTAAGAGATCAACTAGTGTGCGGCCTTAGAAGCGAAGTCATAAGGCAACGGTTATTTGCAGAAGAGAAAATCACGTTTATGAAGGCAATGTCATTGTCAAGCGCGCTGGAAGCGGCGGAGCGGGACGCGGCCGCGGTGGACGCGCGCGGCGACCCTTTATGCACATTACGTTACGTTGTATATGAAATAGTAATAATGTAATGTAGTCTTATTTACCTTAAAATAAGTATGTGAACTTTAGGGAAAAAGTGAATATCTTGTTACCATGTTGCAGTTGTCTGTGTATTTTTTTAAGTACCTACATGTATATCTATAAGTATAAATATATATCTCATGCAACAAATAATTAAGGGTTGTACTTTAGGAATAAGGGTGGAGGTGTTATATGTGGGTATTCTTATAATTCTATTGGGCATTCATAACTGTTGCTAAGCCAGTTCAAATATAGACACCGCACCGAACTACCGTTGTTTCATTTATCACAGAAAGTACTAATAAACTCATAAATATTATAACTATTATTATTAGCCCTCACTGTTCCACTGCTGGGCAAAGGCCTCACTCCATTATTTCCACTTATTGCGGGCCTGAACTAATTGATTCTAATTTTGGTTACAAATATCCAGTAATCCCAACAGCTGCTAGCTCTGGGGTCCCAGGTATATATATTATATTACAAGAATCTTAGTTTATATATGAAGAAAATCAAATTAGGTAGGTGTTCTCTACACCATATCAGTCAGATTTGCAATGTTTAAAAATTCTTTCTACGTAGTAAATTCTATAACGGCGTCCATCAAGTCGTATGAAATCCCACAATAGGTAAGTCTGAAGCTTAGGTGTGTACTTAAGTTAAAAGCAAACTGCAACAGCTTATCAAGTTTGATGGAAGCTATTAAGTCTCAATTTCCTCGGAGCTCTCTTAGCGTGACGCATCTTCATTAACGAGTCAAAGCTTAATAATACAAAACGTTAAAAGCCGGTAACGCGCTGCCAAGTAATTCACCTTTTGTAGATAACGTGCTAAATCTCAGACTGTGAGGTATTGGTAATAGTAAATTATTAGTAGTTATACTAATTTGTAGTAAATTGTTTTTGTTTTGTTTATATAATGTTTAACGCAAATTTTGTTGCGAACAAATTACAAAAACACAAATGTTGAAAAAATCCTGCTCGTGGAAATTTTTTCAACATTGGTGTTTTTTTTAAAGTAGTAAATTGCCTATATAGGGTGAGTTTTCCAGGTGCGTGAGTTAGGCACCTTGTGGGCCGGCAGGGTGAAGGTGACTGATGCTGCGATGTTTTTACGCTGCACCAGTTGTCTTCGCATCTGGCCTCCATTATACTTAACATCAGAGAGTAGAGTCATTTGCCGAGATATGTATAAAAAAAACAAAATAAAATTACGTGCGGGCGGCGTTATGAAATCCAAAACAATTGTCAATTTTGAAAAAGACTAACGCCCGTTCGCCACTAAACTTATGAATCGCCTAAGTCTTGGCTTAACTACTACCCGGTCAAGTTAACTCGGCACCTGGCTCGAAAACGTCGCTTACACTCAGGTGCCGAGATAACTTGACCGGGTAGTAGTTAGGCAAAAACTAAGGCGATTCATAAGTTTAGTGCAAACGGGTGTTAAATCAGCATCATTGAATCGATTATATTTTTTTACTGAAAAATATATTATTGATGCGTTATTAATACATTAATAAAAGTCTCTTTAAAATCCATTCTAAAAGCTAATGCGCTCATCTATACTAATATATAAAGCTGAAGAGTTTGTTTGTTTGTTTGTTTGTTTGCTTGTTTGCTTGTTTGTTTGAACGCGCTAATCTCAGGAACTACTGGTTCGAATTGAATAATTCTTTTTGTGTTGGATAGTCCATTTATCGAGGAAGGCTTTAGGCTATATAACATCACGCTGCGACCAATAGGAGCGAAGCATAAGTGAAAAATGTTGCAAAAACGGGAAAAGAGCCTAAAAAATTAAAAATGCTGCCGAAAGTCACTATTCCACGCGGACGAAGTCGCGAGCACAGCTAGTGGTAAGAATAAATCACGTCTAACGGAGCTATTGAGATTAAATCAAGATCTCGCATTCAAACTAAGCTCACGTCCGACCACCGACGCGACGCTAATAATCATCATCAATTAAATTGTACAGTTTTCCATTACCATTATTTTCATTCGGGCCTTCTCATTTCCTGTATTCTCATCTGTGCAGAAAGCTAATAGGAAAAATTGCTGTTACTACCCGAGTGCCTATTCTCACTCCTGTAATTTATCTTTGTTACTCCACGGGTGTGTAACTTGTGTATAATTTAGCTATACAAAGATTAAATGTCGTTGCGACTAGTGCTTTTGTTTCTACACACGCTCTGCTCTTGACTTTTAACTTGGCTTCTTTCTTTTAGGGTTCCGTTTGGTAAAGTAAAAGCCATATGTGTAAAAGTATTTTTTTAAGTAATATTGTATTAAATTGCCACTTTGCATTTACAATGTAAGCGTTGTAAAATTATTAGTACCTATTTAAAAGTATTTATATTTATTTATTTTAAAACTTTTGCAACAAATATTACATGGCGGACTTAATGCTGAATGCCGCTGCTTTTTTATACTGAAAATAACATTTAAAAAGGGAAATTAAGGTGGGACTTGAACCCACGACTTTCGCAATTAGAGTGCTTAAGCTGAGCTGTCGTGACATTAATTGATTTCCCTGTTGATAAAAAATTTGCCTTGTAAATTTTTTATTACCGATGTTCAGGTGTAAGTAGGCAATTATGAAACAAGACTAGCTAAGGATTTGTTCGACATAGACACCGATGTATCGGTAATTCAGTTTTAAGACACGATTGTGAAATATCGTGGGTTCGAGTCCCATCTCAGGCAAGTTGTCTGTTATTTAATGTACTACTTTAATTATAAGTTTAATATTTTATTTATTAGCCAGATTTGATTTGGTAACCTAACAAGTTATTGTTAAATGTATAACTAAGCATTCAAGATACGGAACATCGGCGCGTGTATCTGACTCACACTAGACCATCTTTCTTTTTGTTTTTAGAACTGTCTCTGTTATGGACATTTTCACATCGCTCTAATTGACCATTGAACTGTGCTCGGCTAATTCTCGTTGTTAGCGAGATAGCAAAGGAGAATCCAACAGTCAATTAGAAAAATCAAAAATGTTTAGTTATTTTACTCGATAGCAATTATTGTTTACGCAAACACTACACACTTTTACGCATCTACTCGCGCTTGATTTACACATTAATTTGATTTAATGTTTACCCCTCAAGGTTTATCCTGACGTTTCGAACCCTTTGCAGGTCAGTTTGTTCATCAACGTGAGACACAAACTACAATTCATCATTTATTTTGTCCAGGTACACCATCGATTTCATCATTTTACATAGTAATAAGTGTATGTACATAACAACTAGTTTTTATTACAGGCATATGCAGCCAATAATAAATAAAGTCAAACTTATGGTATGCGCATTCCATAACAATTCGCAACCTATGAAACACAGAATACCTAATTAATTGCTTAAATCGTATCATTACCGTACCATTCATTACTGTACTAATTAGTCATTATCGTGTTACCCTTTGGGAACACATTCATAATGATAGATACACATAGATAGATAGATAATACTTTTATTGCAACACTATTAACTTATGATGGTACATTTAAATACATCATTATAAAAATCAATGCAGCCTATGGACTACTAACTAAACTACACTGGCCTGCAAAATTAAGTATCACACTTTTAAAATTGCAATAACTTTTTAAGTACACAAGATATACTTTCGAAACAAAAAGGAAAATGTTACTAATGTATAATTTACTTTAGTTTTAAAGAAAGCTGATAAAAATTGCTGCAAAACGTTTTTTATTTAAAAATCTCTAACTTCTATAGTTTAGAAAATAAATAAATATTAAAAGTGTAGTACTTATTTTTGCAGGCTAGTATATATCTGAGCAAGAAATCACGTCAACCCTTTACTCCGTTTTGACGGAGAAGCAAACACAACACAATTTTGTATTCATAATTTAACGTCGGGTATAAAGAAGGTATGATACCTTTTTACTAATTAGATTGCGTTATCCGCCGTTTAAATTCTTTGTTTTCATAATTTAAGTTTGTATTACCTATCTGTAATGTATCTTAATCTAGGTAGAACAAAACGGAAAGAAGAAAATCCATATTCAAGACATGAACGAAATATATAACTTTGTAACAATAGACATTTAAGTCAATGCGAAAATCGACAGAGTTCCCCCTTAACACTTTTCCATTATTACAAATTTTTATTCAGTTAAGAATAAATTGCTTCCATTGTTGAGAGCTATGGAAAAAGGACTAAAAGTGACGCGTAAGGGTTCACTTCGGAAAGTTCCTTTAACTTTTGGGTTGTAGGAAACTGAATTGCTGGATCCTGAGCATCTACCTACCAGTCTCAGCCTTGTAATTTTTATTTTTAAGGTGTTTTTATTATTTTTTTTTTTAATATTTTACGGGTAAGCACAGTGCCTTGATCTCACCTAATGTAAAGTGATGATAAGGCCAATGATTGAAGCGCACTTCACCCGGGAACCTCAACTAGTGAGGCACTGGCTAGCTTATGTCTAGCTGCCGGAACACAACAATGATGCTACAAATATTGATGTTATGGCGACATATTTAGATAAGATGGTGGTAGCTAGCCAGGCGGACTAACAGCCCTACCACCAACTAAACCGAGCACACAAACATGTACCCCCCGCTGGGAATCGAACCCGGGACCTCTGGGTCTAAACCAGTGGTCTTAGCCACTAGACCACAGAGGCGGATAAATATGTGTTTTGAGAACATCAAGTCACAAGCAGACAGTGCTTGTGATTTTTTTTTTATGTTCATTAACAATGCATTTGGCCTTCTTTTTACCTGACAATAAGGCTAAAGATGGAACCGAAAACTACTCAACTGATGAGAAAAAGATAAATAACATTTTTTTAAATGAAGATTTGTGAATGGCTTTCATTCATTAAATTAGTTACAGCGCTGTAAATCTGCCCTAAATAAATAAATATCAAATGCGATTGGGTCAGCCATGTTTGCGTATGATGGAGGACAGCAAAAATTTACGCGTGACGTACCTAATTTTCGTATAAAATTACCAAAAATACTGGTGATGTGGCAGACTCAGGTGTTAAAGTCGAGTTTATATGGAAAAATCTGGCCAGTTATAAAAGGAGAAAAATAGAGCCCTGCGGTGTTAGACACTAACAAATAATACAAATCATAGCGACACTATTAGTCTACTTTATTTATAAAAATCAATTGCCACATGTAATTCATAGCATTACCTGAGAACGGCTACAACGATTTAGCTGATTTATTTTTTGTTGTGTTCGTAATTGACAGGGCAATGTGTATATCAAAAAAAAGTTTTTGACGGGATACGGGCTATCACTGAAGCGGATGAAGTCGTGATCGGGCCACTAGTAAAATATTAAATGATTGTAGGTATAAGTCTGACTGCGTCAAAAAGGCCTGCTAACAAGAAACCCGCAAAATAAAAGTCGCCCGCAAACAAACTTTCCACCATTACAAAAGGGTTCCGCGTCGAAATTAGGACGTTGAGGCAATAATTTTCGTGGAACACACCTTGTCACTCAGTACAAATGTAACGCGCAAATTTAATTCCGGATTGCGTAGTACACTTTCGGCTGTTTTATTGTTACAACTTTGTACTTTGCTAATGAAGCTGCGTCAGTCAATTTGGTATTTTCAGTGAAGACTCTATGACATTCAAATTTTCGTCGGGCTAGCTGGCGTATAAAATCACAAGAAAAGGAACCTTGTTACGTCGTAATAACATATAATTAAAGGTTATTAATATTATTTTATACTTAAATCTTGTTCAGACGCACGCACAAAGTATTTGACCTTTACTCACCTATAAAGTAAGATCACTATTTTGTTGTCTATTTGAAAGGCCGTGGTATAAAAAAGGTTAGAAAATTCTGTCTTCTCATTTTAGTGTAATTATGGCCGAAACTCGCCTAGTCATTTCTGCTCACATACGAGTATGTCAGGAAAGAAATGCCATTGAATCTTAATGAGCGCTAATGGATGAAAAGCCAGGATATCGCATAAGTACTACATATCAATGCACAGTGTTTACGTTATCTTCAAGAAACATTACCTACCTACTAGGATTATAAATATTATTACTCTTAAATTATTGTTATAATAGTTCGGCCTTGGTGCCCGAGTGGTTTGCCACTCGGGCACGGGCTATCACTGAAGTCAGTAAATGACTTTACTTAGGTACTATTTTAAGAAAAAGATATATTTTTACTTAATCTGAATATAACAAATAAAAAGAAACAAAACTTTACTTAAAAAGCAGAGAAAAAAACAATTATTTTATACCTACTGTAAATATGTAGAAGATGTCCTCCTACTGTGGGCCTCCAACCACATCAGTCCATGTAATTCTTGGGACCTTTCCCATGAGGGAATGGTCCTAAGAATGTAGGCAACATTTCCCCTCTGTATTGCCAAGCCAGCCTTCTTGTCACAAAAATAGTGAAATAATAATAATAATATAGTGTTACAAAAACCAGAGAGATTTACTCATACACTCCGTTCGTTGTCCATGAACATAATACGTTCGTAAGACAGTACGCAATCCTATTATAGGGTTATTAATAAGTAGAGAATGTATTACCAGTTGTAAAAGAAAAAGAATTCCTTCCTTTATATGGGGTCCTTCAAACGAGGCGTGAAGAGGCACCTTGTGGGCTGGCAGAGGGTAACTGATGCTGTGTTGTTTTCACGCTACACCAGTTGTCGTCGCATCTGGATTCCATATTCACTTAACACCAGGTGAAATGGAGTCATTTGCCGTGCTACGTATAAAAAAACAATGTTTCTCTGTATGCAGGGCTGTTCTGAGATAATAGCAAAGTGAAACGACTAGTGCATCTTTTTCCCAGGAGTTTATTTTTTTCTCTATTTTTTCTCATGCCAATTTACCTTTGAAGTATCGATGTGCATAAAGTGAGAGTGAGCTTGTTGTGCATAAAGTGGAAGAACTAATAGGATCGCAAGACTTAGCGTTACAAGATACTTGAATGTGAAAACTTTAATAGTGGATTCTTTAATTAAATTAACTCGTGTTTTATAATATTGAAAATTGCTGAGTCAGTATTGCACATAAGTTAGATCAGCGCTAAATTAATATTGTGTACAAAACTAGCCGTAATGGGTTTAAAACGTTTAAATATATAGTTTTATTATTTTAATTTGTTTAAGATACACAGACAGATTACAGTCAATCAGCCATATGAATTTAACAATATAGTAGGTAGGACTAGACAGTAATCCATAAATAGCGTACACAGAATGAATTATGTGCTACTTTTAGGCTACGTTAAAATAGAACACAAAATGAAAATAATGAAAATAATTAAGTTGATTAACTTGATGATTATTTTAAATGGTAAAACATTTTTTGGGCGATTAAAAGTACTTATCTGTTTATTTATTTATAATTGATGTACACTCAAACTAATAGAAGGGCAACATAGTTAGAATAGACACAAGGGCGCAAAATTTCTATCAGCTCAGCTTTCATAAATAAAAGACAAAAAAGATGAAATTATCTACCAAAAAAAAAACAAAATGAGTTTGATTTTGTGCAAAAACCTCGTTGATCCGTAGCTACACTTTTTCAGCTATTGCAGCTTTACTTTCGTTCTGGATTTCACAAAACAAACCTTGTACTGGCGAGTGCTCAGTTTTGCTTGTATGACGATACAGTACCAACTTGTTTCTGTTGTTTTGCTTTAAAACAAATAGAGAAGTGCAACTAGGAACTCGCGAATGGACCTTTACTTCAATTTTTTCTATGAATGTGCCCCAGTTTGCATAAGTTTCTTTACATAAATTTGTGTATGACAATTATTATAGGTACTAAGTCGCTACGCAAACGTAGACACTTTTTGTTATCGACACGGCACACCATACAAGGAATCCGAGTTGCTGTATCAGTGTCAGGTGGAAGTAACTGGACACAAAAAGTGTCTACGTCTGCGCAGGGAGGGCGGATTTCATATTCACTGGTAGCTTGTATCCCACACAAGACACAAAAGTATCTACGTTTGCGCAGCGCCTAACCTAAACCTTGTATAAACTTACAACTATTTAGCCATAGCCAACACGTTTACATAAACGTTTTATAAGATTCTTATTGGACAAACACTACAATGTCATTTTATATTTATAATAGTAAAAATATAACTTGTTTTAGAGTTGATGGTCGTCTCAAAATTAATTTGTAACTTGCTACCGTCATCTAGTTCTAATCGAGTATGTTCTATTTCACGCAAAATTATGGTGATCAATAGAAGGACTTAGATAAATAAAAATTGTGTTTGTTTAATTAAAATTTAACTGCAAGTTACATAGGTAAACTAAACAATCTAACAGTGTTAGCTACGCCTAAATTACTGAAATTTTTATTTTTACCCAAAAAATCTGGCACAAGACGGCACGTGTACGTATGTAACTAGTTTACTTATTTGGTACAAAATACAAGATTGATGTGGTTGTCACAAAAAGTTAGTTCTAATAGTTTTTTGTGGGTATCCGGTTAACTGTTGATTTATTTCAAACCACCATTTAGTTTTTAAGCCAAATTTTTACCATCAGAGTGTTTAACTCTTTATCGTCAGAGTACGAGTATAAACGCTGCTGACTACAGACCTTTCTTGAACTATGACACATTGAGGAGATGGGATCATAAACTACCATAACCCAATTTGGGTTGGTGGGTTTGAAAGATTGCCTTTTTACGTTATCAAGTGGAACAAGAAAGATAGAAAGAAAAGAAAACATAATTTGCACATACTACAACAAACTTATTGAAGCATAGAAGAGGTCGGAATATTTTTCATTTGATCATCCATTCAGATCTCATCATCATCATCTGAACCAGATCCTTGACTAGCAATATCGCAACCTAAACGCTGAAGCCACGACGTCATCGAGCACCCCTAACTGCCTAAGGGAGTGGCGCAGACGACGGACTTTTATTCGCGGACTTTAATGAATTTGCTAGCATGCGTATACGTGGACCTCTTGTGTATTAGGCGGTCATCGATGAAGTTGTAAGCGATCTATTTTGACGGACAAGAAAGTCTGCAGCCAAGAATCTGCTCAATCCCTAATCTACCATCATCATTTAGTGCTATCTTCATACTGAAGTTTGAAGATCAGTACACAAAACTTCCAGAATATTTTGACTGACGATATTTAGCTAAGTTCTAAATTCCTAATAATTTGTCAGAAATTGTAATAAAACCGCTTCTCTAATTGAACAGAGTTGAACACATCCCATATTACGTAGTGTAACCTCAGAATTCATCTCGCGTCCAACCAGTTAGTCTTACTAATGTTTGTTCTCTACATTTTTATAGTTCTTAACTGCAATAAATATCCTTGTCCGTCCGCACGCCCGTGTAAAGGCTTACCAGCTGATAAATTGTGTACACAACCATTGTAGAGCTTACGAGTGTGAGGCCTTTATTAACAGTGGCATTGAGTTCTAAATCGTGTAACCAGTATTTCAGTTACGTTGTCGAAGGTAAAAACTACAGCGAGATTGTTACAAGAATGGACGTATTGGGAATAATATTCGTGAACAGCTATGAGAACGGCCTCGTGGGAATACAGAGAAATTAATTTAACCTCATAAGTTATTATTATTACATACTGTACTCATTAAATATCCAAAATAACGAAGATGGGACGGAGTAAACCAATAATGTTTCATGTTTACCTCCTCTTTACATAATCTTCAGTATCTTTAAAGGATAAGATACGGAGCAGCATAGATAAATAAGTGATTTTAAGAATTAAAAATTAATTTAAATTTAATTCATTGCTAATGTAAAGATGTTAAACGATAATATCCGCAAAAAAGAAACAGATACAGCTACAGATCTTTTTATTCCCTTGGATACGGATATGAATATACGGCACATCACTAGATAAGACGTCGGACGGATAAGGACGTGGTTATATCTTTAATATAATAATAATTTCAAGTATGTAACTAGATTATTTAGTCTGTCTAGATCAGTCTTTTTGACAAATCATATGACCAATACCAAATTATTAAAATAAAACAAAATATAGGTTTCATTATTTAAATAAGTATAGGTATCGAACAAGGAAATTTTTCACGTTGCATTCAACATTGCTCAAATTGAATTCTGGGACCGTAGAGCTTGTTTTATTCTTTTCAGTTTTTTCTCTTTGCAGTTATTTTTTATGTTAGTCCGGTTTTTACGAGTATATAATTGTTTTTATACATGTATTTTTAGCAGTCGGGTTTTTTATTTTATTATAATAATTTGTTTTATTTCAAACTTTTTAGTTTTGTAAATTAAAAAATAATAAATAAATATAAATAAAGTAAATAAATAATTATATTAAAACGCCTTACTCTTTTAAATAGCAAAGACAACACATACACCAATTTGTTAATAATCTGATTTAGGCGTAAAAACGAAACTCTTGACGTATAGTACTTTTGATTGACAAGTTCTTTGAGTTTTTAAACTTGGGAATAAAATCTGCTAATATTTCCGAAAACAAAACACCATACAACATTGCTGTAAATGAAAATTATTAACCACATCTACGTCCGTAGAAAAATTGGCCATATCCTTTAAATTCCGTAGACGTTGTAGTTTGTTTAAAGAATTTTGATCGTGTGGTCGATCTAACAGTTTTTTGGTGTCAAGACTACTAATAGCAATTCCGGCCAATGTTTTTTCTTTTTTCAGTTTTTTTTATAGCCTGTCACAAAACACAAAATCACAAATCTAACGACACTTCATATGTTAAAATCCACCATGCCGTTTGGGCTGTAGGGCGTGCCAAAGAAGCAGACATACATACATACATACATGCATACATACACACATACATACATACATACATACATACATACATACATACATACATACATACATACATACATACATACATACATACATACATACATACATACATACATACATACATACATACATACATACATACAAGCCATTGGTTTGGAGCTTAATTTTAGCAAATGCGAACTTTTTATAAATAACTGCGACTTAAATTTAAATGACGTAAAACTAAAATTTAATATGTTGGCTCCAAATATTAAAATAGTTAACAGTAATTCCCTTTACCTTTTAGGTTCTCCAATTTTTGATGAATCTATTTCTGAATATATTAATAATTCAATTACTAAATTTCAAAATTCTGCTGAACGTCTCCTTGAAATTAGTCCACATTATGCACTTTGCATCTTAAAATTCTGTCTTTTCGTCCCAAAATTTACGTATGTGCTCCGTTGCTGCTCCTTTTGGAATCACTCAGATCTTTTGTCACAAGTAGACGACTTAATCAAAATTAGCTTAGAATCGATTCTTAATATGCAGCTGAACGAGCAATCTTGGGCCCAAGCGTCCCTACCCATCCGTTATGGTGGTTTAGGGATTCGCAAAATTTCCAGTGTCGCTTTACCAGCCTTCCTATCTTCTGTCCATAGTTCAGCAAATCTCATAAGTAAGATTTTAAGGGCATCCCCTTCAAACTTTGAGATTGCTGGCTAGGAAGAAGCAAGAAATGCTTTCTTAATTGCATGCCCAGGTCAAAATTTTTCAGATTCTCCAAATTCACAGAGGAACTGGGACGATATAATCTGCAAATTGTTTTATGACAATCTTTTGAGCTGTAGTACAGGTTCGGCGCGTGCTAGGCTTTTGGCTTTGGGTACGCATGAGGCCGGCTACTGGCTTCACGCGTACCCATCGTCAAATACAGGAACATTTCTTGAGCCTGACACGCTCCGAATCGCAACCTGTTTACGGCTTGGGGTTCCGGTCTGCGCTTCTCATAAATGTCCCTGTGGCAGTGATGTCGACAAGCTAGGACATCACGGACTGTCATGCCAAAAAAGTGCAGGCCGCTTCTCGAGACATGCCGCACTTAACGATATCATACGCCGGTCCCTTGCCACCGTCAACGTGCCAAGTCTACTTGAGCCGACTGGTATTGCAAGAGACGATGGCAAGAGACCGGACGGTATGAGTTTGATTCCATGGAAGATGGGCCGGGTGCTGGTATGGGATGCAACCTGTTCTGACACGCTGGCCCCTTCCCATCTACATGGAACCAACAACAGAGCTGGTGCGGCTTGTGAAGCGGCTGAAAAAGCTAAAGCATGCAAATACAGGGGTCTAGGCTCCGAATATGATTTTGTCCCATTCGGTGTCGAGACCCTTGGTCCGTGGGGTCCTAGCGCTTTAAGGCTTTTTAAGGAAATAGCAAAAAGGTTAGTCGACATCACAGGAGACCGAAGAGCTGGCAGCTACCTCGGACAAAGAATTAGTCTAGCTATTCAAAGGGGGAACGCTGCCAGTATTTTCGGAACCTTGCCTAAAGGGACTCCTTTTAATAATATATTTTAATTAATAAATTATATATTTTTTTAAGGTTTATAGTTATGTGTTGTAAAAACGTTCAACTAGTAATAATATCATACATACATACATTCAAACATGCATACATACATACATACATACATACATACATACATACATACATACATACATACATACATACATACATATATACATACATACATACATATATACATACATACATACATACATACACACATACATACATACATACATACATACATATATACATACATGCATACAAATATAAATACACTCGAGCGCCTGCATCAGAAGGGCGTCAAACCCATGATCTTTCGCGATCCATGCGACTGTTGTTCCAATTTAGCTATCAATACTCTCGTTTGCCTGTCATACTTTTTAAGTGCTCGTTTCTAAAGCTATTCAGTCTGCATTGTGAAAACTTATCCAAGGTTATATGATTTTTCTTTCTTTGCTTTTATTGTTTTAATCAATTAAAAAAAAATATAATTTAAGACTTTAGTTGATTGTTTTTAACATTTTAATAATTAAAAATCATGTTCATAAATAGCAAAAAACATATAGACTTTATTTCACCTTTTTTCTTTTAAAATTTG
Source organism: Eudonia lacustrata (assembly GCA_947562085.1). Taxonomy (NCBI): domain Eukaryota; kingdom Metazoa; phylum Arthropoda; class Insecta; order Lepidoptera; family Crambidae; genus Eudonia; species Eudonia lacustrata. Next base: position 17,361,890 of record OX387342.1, on the reverse strand, counting down.
TCTTTGATCTTGATATTATTTATATTATTATAGAGTTGCACCTTTTTTTTCTATCTTAATAAAAAGGATGTAAACTAAACCCATCATATAATAGGCCTTGAAGGCTGACACGTGTTTTAACATACAAATATATCATTATCTTATCTATGTGAAAGTTAGTTTCGTGAAGTTTCCACTGAACATTGTACATAGATGATTGATTGCTCCCAGCGCGTCTTGATATTGCATTGTGTTACGAAGGGTAACTTTTAAAAGGAAAGTTGATAAATCACTGCCATATAGTATAGTCAACAGCTGAAGTCGATGATCATACTAATGCAACTAGTGTGAATACTATGCAATTTTTGAAAAATAAAAAACGTATGTTCTCAATATTGGTCCACGTCAGTAAATAGATAAATAAATAAACTTTCCTACACCCACACCAATTATCTAGCCCAAGAGAAGCTTCGTTATGAAACTCGTTAAATGGTTACTAGACAACGGATAAACATACTTAAAATACTTAAATACCTACTTATTACACATAGAAAACACCCAGACCCGAGACAATTTAGAAAAACAATAATTTCTAAATTGACCTGACCGGGGATCGAACCCGAGACCTCAGAGATGGCGACACTATGAAAACCGGTATACAAACCACTCGACCAAGGAGGTTGTCAGTATCTAGTAGTCAGTACCTAGTAAGTGATTATTAGTTTTCAGAATATAGGTAATGGTAGGTTTTGAGCGAATTATTGTACTGTTGACTACAGTCAACAGTACAATAATTCGCTCAACATACATGCAGCATACATGCTGATACAGTACAAACAATTTTAATGTTTAGTTTATGTAAAACTAATCACCATTACCAGCTCATTTTATGTCCCACTGTTGGGACAAGCGCACGAGCTTTCCTTATGAATGGAAATAAACAAAAAATGTGATCAGTAAAAGACGTTACCTACATACGGCATTAAAATAATGAAATCGAATAATGTTTGTATTAAAAATATTTATGATTTCTTTACATAAAAAATAATATTTAAAGATGTATTTAAAATAAAAATATATATAGCTTTCTTAAGTTTACACAAACACCACAATACAGAAATAAAACACTTAATACATAATACGTGTTTCCCGTTCAGCATCTATCCGTTCGGCTACAGACAGTAGTAGTAATTTTATTTACACTATTAAATTGAATTTGAAAATAATGTTAAGAAATTAAATTGATTTAATTTAGTTTAATGTTAAAATTTAATGAGATTAGAAGAGATTTTTAGGTTTCGTTTTTCACTAACACAACGGGAAAGTTGCACGAAATTTAGGGCGAGATGAATAATTAAAAGAGTTTGGTGCCGCTTTCAAAGCTGATACTGTTCCCATGAGTTTTACTGGAGCCAGCCTCGTTGTGTATACGCCTTTATATAGTATTTGATGGTATGCTCTATGTTTTAAAGTTTATTATAGCGTTTAATTACATCATCAGCTCATTTTATGTCCCTACTGTTGGGGCACGAGCCTTCCCTATGGATGGATAGGGAAAATGGGACATAAACCACCACGCGGGCCCCGTGCGGATTGGTGGTTGTTAACGACTGCTAATGCAGCTGGGACCAACGGCTGGAGCACTGAAGCACGGTGGAGGTCGAGATGATAACTTTTTGGTCACCCATCCTATGACCGGCCTTTTGAAATGTTGTTTTTACAAGATATCCGTTTTGACGAGATATCCGTTTTTACGTTTTTTACGTTAAATTACAGTGTCTGTATAAAGTGATTAATAGAAAAATGTACTCGGAGCTTTAAGTATGATTTAATTAGTAGACAACTGTTAACAATTGAATCAAAATATTATATTTTTTTCGTTATTTTTAAAAATTTGTTCTTTGCTTACTTTTGGAATCTTTGTAAGATTTGTGTTTAGTTATAAGTTTCTGGTTGTATTCAGTGAATGTTTTGATACAAACCTTGTCGGTGGTTCTAAATACAATAAAAAAAATAGTATAGATGCCTTATTGCTTGAACTACAGCAACATTTTAGGTCGCTGTTCGTAATAAAAAATAGTCAAAACAACGCCTTGGCGTTGTTGTAAGTGTAAGAGATATTTGATTTAAACATAAATCAACCAATGGGTCACTTCAGTATTTTGAATGTCAAATTTAAATCGTAAACACTACGGTACCGGTAGAGACTTTGTACCGAGAAGGACATTTAACTAAGAAAACAAAAGTCAAAAGAAAAAAAGTATGATTCCAAATTTTGCTTTACAATTAAGTATTTTTACGAAGTACCTACTTACATTGCGTCCGTTACACATTTAAATACAATGCCTTTTTTGGTAAAGATCTTCTAAGCTGCCTTAAGTTTTAAGTGAATAGTCGCTCCGCACGTAACCCACGTCTATTTAGCATACCATCAGCAAATAATAATGTATCTCAGAATAATCCTATAAATAGAATGTGTCATGCATTATCTCGGCTTCGATTTTGACCTAGTTCGAGTTCTTAAACTGTTGAAAATTTTGATGGAATAGGTTCCATCAAAATTTTCAACAGTTTAAGAACTTATTAACCTAAAAGGTTAGTCTTGTTTAACTGCATGTATGTGTTTATTTTTGGTTTTATTTTAGACTCAAGTATTGGGTGTCATTTTTCCAGGTTGAATAACGTATTTTTTTTAGATAGTACTAAACTACTGTTTGTTCTCTTTTCTTAAACCTATTTTTAGTACATTTTAATGTTGTGCATAATTTTTTAGATTAATTGGCTAGCAAAAGCTACTATGTAAATCCTTTTACAATGCAAAACAACAGCCAATTAATTGTTATTATGCCTGTACCAATAAAATAAATAAAATAAATGTATGTAGCTTTCACAAGTTCAGTAGTTTGAGCTATTTGAACGCCCTACCTTTATTTAGTTAGTCTGTCTGGTTCAACAAATGTCTTTGTTGATTCCAACTCCGTAATTGACCGTTACTCCTTTATAACGAGGTGGCTATCAAAGCCAGCAGTTTAACTTTGAAACTGCAATATTTGGCTCATAGCTGGGTGCTTTACTTCGAAATGATATTTTTTATAAGTGAGATAGAACGAGTCTCGCTGTCACGGGGATGTAAGGTTTCCACTTAGATGGTCGATGAGGCAGCGGCTATCGAGATCTTGCAAGTTAAGTAACGGCCGCCATGTCGAATCCCCGGATGGGTGACCGACCGACTTAAAATATCTCTAGCTCCGTGCTTCAGAAGGCACGTTAAGCCGTTGGTCTCGATTTTTGGCGTTGTTGTTTGAAAAACATTGGACCTACCATCCCACATGCAATGGGTAATAGCCCGATCTCCCATGGGCTATTGTTTATGTGGAAAGGCTTACGTTTATAGGCTATTTGATGATGATATTTAACACTGTATTCTCCGGTAGTTAATTCGAGCTATTTGAAAATCAAGCGAACACGGCTAGGTACAATAACAAAATGGTTGAGAATAAACAAAAAATTTTTTTGGAGCCGGTGCCAGCCAACGAAGTTTTTGGAGCCGGTCAGTCCGCGGCCAGTCCGCGTTTGTAGTCAAAATTTTATGCATAAGATTGAATGTACTAATAAGATTATTTATAGTATGTCGTTAAATGTTTTTAATAAAGTTACCTCGGCTGGCACCGACTCCAAAAATAACAGAGGTAGTGGTTCAGTGGTAGAGCCACGCTGCGTTGCAGCACGAAATGGGCCGGCTCGCCCGGCGAAACACCACCCTCTCACAGAATATCGGCGTGAAACAACGGCACTCGTTGCTGTTGTGTTTCGTCCGGTGAGTGAAAGTACCGGAGGCCCATCTCTCACCCCTCCCCCCTCCCAATTCCTACTCCCTCCTCAAGATCCAACTCCTTCCTCAAGGTCGGCAACGCATCCGCGATTACTTTGGTTTTGCGGGTGTCCATGGGCGGCGGTGATTGCTTTCCATCAGGTGACCCGCCTGCTCGTTTGCCTCCTTTTAACATAAAAAAAAACATAACAATAATTGTACCTATATATTTTCCTAATAAAATGATAAGCACTCTAAAAATACTTTTTTTATTAGTTTCTTTAAGTGGATTGCAAGTAGGGTTTCTTTCCCCGGTTCCCGATCTTGGAAATACCCGGGAAAACTGTCGATCCCGATCCCGGGAACATTCAGTCGGGCTCGGGAATTCCCGACCTTCGGGAAATAAATCAAAAGTTTTGAATTACGCGCCGCGCCGGCCGCGTCGTCAGCGTCACGCGTGCTTGATTTATAACCGACTTCAAAAAAAGGAGGAGGTTCTATGTTTGACGCGTATTTCCAGCGATTTCTGCGTCATGTGAACCGATTTTAAAAATTATTTTTTATTTTAAATAGCATACTTCCGAGGTGGTACTATTTAATGAAGGTCTGGAGTCAATCTGATGATGGAGCCGAAAGACAGTCGAGGGAACTCCTCAACGATTTACAGCAATTACCTGGTGTTTAGGCTTGATTAATTTGTATTGATGGGAACTTTACACCTAGATGGGTTGTGACTGTCATTAGGGGTCTGATGATGAAGACGAAAGACAATCGAGGGAACTCCTCAACGTTTTACAGTAGCTACCTTGTGTTTGCATTTAATTAATTTCTATTGATGAGAACTTTATCCATATGAGTTACTTATAACTCATATGGATAAAGTTCTCATTAATAAGGTGAGGTGAGTGATAAGGTAAGGTGCCATGACAGGTCTGATGATGGAGACCATAGACAGTCTAGGGAATTCCTCAACGATTTACAGCAGTTACCTTTTGTTGGACTTACTTCATACGATTCAATATGCCAAAATGGTTCGTTCGTACAAAAATAATACCTAATTAAGATTGAAGTTTTACATAGGAATACCACTACCTACTAGGCCGTCGTTTCCTCATCCGAGAAGCATATCACTAAAAATCGTAAAATAAAATATTTTTTAACAAAAAAAAACCGGCTTCAAAAAACAGAAATCGCGCCGCGCGCTCACCGTTCGTTCAGTCAGTCAGTTACTCATTCGCTGGCTAATTGCTAGTTTGCTACATAATATTATTATTAATCTGTGTTTGAGCTGTGTGGTATTTTATTTAACGTGTTTGAAAGCTTTATATAAAGCAAAAATAAAAATACTGTTACGAAATTTTTGAGTTGATTATTTGTAACTTTTAGTAGTTTCATCATATCGTTTAATCATAAATAAATACGAAGTTCAATGAAAAAATAAAATTATTTTCTGCCACTCCCACCCTCGGTGTCGGTCAGCGGCATAGAGCAACACGGACCTCCGGCGGACCGGAGGGGAGTAGCCATAGCGTTTATTCCCGATACAGATTTGTCTGTCATTTTTTGCGGGGGGGTGAGGCAGCTACATTGACAAGTTGCGACTGCCGTGGCTGCGACATTGTCGATATGCATGTATCGATAAGTTCGAGAACTCGGTTAGGATAATGGTTTAAAAGTGGGACACAGGTGAGATGTTATGAAAAGGATTTATTTATTACGATATCATTCAGAATCTGTTCAAAAAGTCAGTTTACATGGGTAAGTTACAAAAGTTTTAAATAAAGAAATATGAAAGGATTATCGAATGTTGATGTTTTACCTAGAATCCGATTTTAATAAAACAAAACTATGCACAAACTAATTGATTTTCATTTCTGCTGAATTTCTCATGTAAACTGACTTTTTATAATATAATGTAATAATGATATAATGTATCAAAACAATAATAACATAAACTACTTATATAATAAAATTTATAGACACTACATACAGCGTCATCTAGTTCCAAACTAAGCAAAGCTTGTGCTATGGATACTAGACGACGGATATTAAATATTTACATATATTTATACTTTTTTTTCTTTTTAAATCAAATTGTGCTATATTCGTAATAAATACTACAAAAAGAAACAATACATAACTTAACTTGAAAAAAAAAAATGAAACAGAAAAATAATTAGAAAATTAAATACTAAAGACCTATAAATAAAAGATGTCCTCCAACTGTGGGCTCATGGGAACGGTCCCAAGAATGCTGGCAACATTGCCCCTTTGGATTGCCAAACTAATGCGCTGGCAGAGGTAGCTGCCAGCCTTCTTGTCACCGGAGGCCTCGATAAGGCGAGCACTTAACTCTTTAACTAGATGCTTTGCCTCCGGCCCCCATGGACCCATTGTTTCCACCGCAAACGGAACAAATAAATAATTTGGACCTAGGTTTGCGTATTTGTGCCGTTTGCGATTTTCAGCACTTACCGCAGCAGCCCCCACATGAAGTGAAGTGGCGCGAACATGCGAGGGAGCCACGGTGTCAGCACAGGTTGCATCCCACACCAACGGCCTGCCAAGCTTCCAGGGCCCAATGGTCATTCCGTCAGGTCTCTTGCCATCACTGCGAGAAATACCAGCTGGTTCTAAGACAGCCGGTAAACCAATGGTGGCAAAAGCACTGCGGATGATGCTGTTTAGCGTCGAGTGACGCATCATACGGCCAGCACTACGAGCGCAAGAGAGGCCGTGGTGGCCAAGCTCGTCAACAACCTCCCCACACACACAGCGGTGAGGGTGGACTATTTTGGCGCCTAAACGGAGGCAGACCGCTAGAGTAAGAGACGGCCCGTCCAACAAGGTACCGACATTGGCAGATGGCAATGCCTGGAGCCAGTGGCCTGACTCTCTCTCGGAAACGGCAGTGAGACGAGCGAGTTCGATCGTGTCAGCCGATGTGGATATAAGCCCCTCCAAAACTTGTTTGCATAACGGCTCGTCCCATTGCTTCTGCGATTGTGGTAATAAAGGTAAGCTAGAATTTTGACAGGCGGATAACCAAGCGTTACTAGCATCTGCCTTGCCCGACAACTCTACGGAACCCAAAGAATTGTAAACAAACTTATAATAAAAAAAAAAAACACAAATGTTGAAAAAATTTCCACGAGCAGGGTTTGAACCTGCACCCTTCTGACATAAATAGTGTTGAATAATTTCGGCGGGCTGGTTAGAACCACGATAGCTCAATTGGAAGAGCACCTGACCCGGTATGTCAGAAGGGTGCAGGTTCAAACCCTGCTCGTGGAAATTTTTTCAACATTTGTGTTTTTGTAATTTGTTCGCAACAGGATTTGCGTTAAAAATTATATAAACATTTATAAATAGCTTGCCTACTTCTTAACTGATCTTTAGTATTTGTAAAAATATTATGATCGGATGTTAATGACGGTAGTTGTTAACATTGAATGGGCGCCTTTGGCTTTCAAAGTAAAAAGTAAATAGTGTTGAATAATTTCGGCGGGCTGGTTAGAACCACGATAGCTCAATTGGAAGAGCACCTGACCCGGTATGTCAGAAGGGTGCAGGTTCAAACCCTGCTCGTGGAAATTTTTTCAACATTTGTGTTTTTGTAATTTGTTCGCAACAGGATTTGCGTTAAAAATTATATAAACATTTAAACTTATAATACATACAAACAAACACACTTAGACCGAAGGCAAACAACATTTATGTGATGAACTTAGGTAAGTTCATCAAATAAATGTTTGTCTTCTGTGGGAATCGAATCCACAACCCCGAGGTCAGTAGTCCACTATGTACACCACTGGGCCACGGAGGTCGTCATTTAGTAATATATTTAATTAGGAACAACTTTTACGGATCTACTCGCGTTTATTTTACACATTACTTATTTAATGTTTATCCTGACGTTTCGGACCCTTTGCAGGGTCCGTGGTCACAGGGAGACTGAGGTGTTGGTCATCTCATAATTAGTTGGTAGCTTGTATACCCTCATTTAAATTTAATCAGGTGCGTTGCGTTTTACGCAGAAAGAGCTTACAGTATCTTTTGGTCTGGCAGTATGGTGTTGGGGCTTGGATTTATTATTTTGTATGATAGGATCCCAGGCTGGTGGTAGATTATTCCAACCATCTTCTCTATTAAAATTAGGATGTTTTTTTAATTTCGATAGCCTCGCGTATCATCCTAGGGATGAATCGTTGTTCTCTAGCGAGTATTTGTGGTTTATCAAATCTGATGTAATGGTTGGGCCCCTCTAGGGAATGTTTGCATACTGCAGACTAATTTTCGCGCCTATGCTTGACGTCGGCTATAGGTTCTTTAACGCGGGTTTCTACACTTCTCTTTGTTTGCCCGATGTAAGAGCCCACAGTCGCAGCCCAGTTTGTACACGCCTGCATCTTGAAGGGGTATGATGCACTTGACAGGTCGTAAAAATTGGTTGATCTTCTTCGGCGGCTTGAAGTAAGTGTTGATTGAAGCTCGCTTTAAGATATGTCCAATCTTGTCAGTGACACCTTTCATATATGGAAGTACAGCAGGTTGGCGCTCGACTGTGGTTGGTTTATTGCGTTTTCTGTGACAAAGCCGTGGTACTTTCAGTTTATTATCCTGTAGTACGTGCTTGACATGCTGAAGCACAGCAGCCAGTTGTTGGGTGTCACAGATGCCGCGTGCTCTCTCAAACAAAGATTTTCCTACAGTAGCCAACTGTCTAGGATGGTGGTGAGAATCACCATTGAGGTACCTATCTGTATAGGTTACTTTACAATACACAGTGTGACTCAAACTATGGTCTGGATTCCTGATGATTAAAATATCCAAGAAAGCTAGCTTACTATCTGCCTCTAACTCCATTGTGAATTGTATTTTTGGATGTATGGAGTTAAGATGATCTAGAAAAGCAGATACTTTATCAGTTGTTAGGATAGTGAAAGTGTCATCTACGTACCGCTTGTAGAACCTAGGGGTTACCGGTGCTGTGCTCAGGTCACTCTCCTCGAAGTCTTCCATAAAGATATCGGCGACGACGGGTGAAACAGGGAAACCCATGGCAACACCCTCTACTTGCAGGTAGTAAATGTAATTCCACAAAACAAAAAACAAAAAAACGTGAAAAAAAAACGTGTAAAATAAACGCGAGTAGATCCGTAAAAATGATTTAATGCATGAGAGACGTGGCTGTATAGACTTTACCTTTGTCATTTTTATCGATGAAAATGATAACAACACTATCGCTCAGTGACAGCACAGGGTAGAGAAACGGACTTTGCGGTGACAGTGTGAACTTGGATACAGACTCGGATCAGTCGTTTGACCGATCCACATATTGTACGAGAGCAAGCGGCCTCAGTTGGTAAACAAATCCGAAACAACACGGCCGCTTATTATTGTATTTTTTTGAATAAAGAGAAATACATAGTAATAATGTGATCTAAATTAATTATATATGAAAGGTAACGTCATCTTTTTGTAAATTTGACGTGGCAGATCTCTTTTTTCAGCAAAAAACTGAACAATTCGGCATTTTTCTAGGACGTCGTTTTAGCCGCGCAACTAGATTCAGTCTAGTGAGAAGTGCGGCTGCAACTAGTTTTATTGAACGCATAGGTCCGCGTGGACTTGTACTTTGACAGAGGGGAACGCCTGCGTATGGCTACTCCCCTCCGGTCCGTGTTGCTCTATGGTCAGCGGCGTCGACGCGACGGCTCGACGCGTCGTCTGTCCGCTCGTACAGCAGCATATTGTATGACATAAAATTTACAGAAAGGAGTTCAATCAAACGTAATAATGCATATTTTTATAAATGCCCAATTCCCGGGAAATTTAATTTTTTTCGTTCCCGTGTTTAGGGATCGCAAAAAAAACCGGGAATTGAGAAACTTTAATTGCAAGTAAATATTTAGTATATAATTGCTTGTTTGTCATAATATTCGTTCTGTTAGATGTGAAGTTAAGTATATGGAAGTCGCATAGTTTTTAAGAATATAAGATTGAGTATAATAAAGTAAATAAAAAATAAAATTGCAAGTAAATTGAACAAACTAAACTACGCAATTATTTTTGCTTTTTAGTGCAATTTTATCAGTCAATTTTATGGAGTCGGTTTTTTTTTGTTAAAATTTTTGTTTATTTCTCGCTTTTTAGTGATTCGTTTCGATCTATTTATCAAAAGCGAATATGGGTAGACCTACTAAATGCGCTGCTCGTATGAGACATCGCAGTTTAAATGAGACAAGCGAAGAGAACGAGAAACGCCTATCTCAAAGTAGGAAATCAAAAACAGAGTTCCGGTGCCTGCCTTCTTTTTATCGCCACCCGTGAAATACTTATCATTGAGGAGTTCCGGTGGCAATCGGTGGTCTTTTTCATCAGTTACACTTCATCAAATGATACTCTCCGAATGCAAATGCTTGACTTACTGCTGAAAATACCAAATTCGCTATAAGTATGCCTACAATATTTAAGGAGTTCCCTCAATTCCTTGAGAATTCCATCATCAGAACTGGATTTTGCTAAAAATGGATCCAATCTGGAAGTATATCCTTTCAAATGAAAAAAAGAATTCCAAATCGGTGTATAAATGACGGAGTTCTGAGGTAACAAACATTAAAAGAAAACATACAACCGAATTGAGAACCTCCTCCGTTTTTTGAAGTCGGTTAAAAATTAGCACTCACTGTGGTAATAATAATCTACAAAACAATGATACACTCCCATAATTAAGCGAGTACAACTTTTGTAAAAAGTGGTACTAACCCGTAACTGTATGCGAGTAATACAAAGGGTTCCACTTTCCCGTTTGTGTGTCGGTACCCTGAAAACCGCTAACTGCTGAAGGTGAGTGCATGAATTTTTAAATGAGAGTGCTCTGTAGCTGTCTGAGACTTTTTAACAATTCAATTCTACTTTCTCTGCTACATACTACTTCTTAAATCTACTTTCATATGAAATGATTTATTAAGTCATTGTACTCCGTGAATTTAAAATTTTGGGGTTCAACGTTTAATTGGTGGCGCAATGGCTAGCGCTTTAGGGTTTCGATCTTGCGAGTTGATGGTTAATTTAAGATGGATTACCAAAATAAAATATCCAGAGATTCTCCGTGCTTCTGAAGACACGCTCTACTAAAAACAAAAATTTTAACAAAAAAAAAAACCGACTCCAAAAAAGTTGACTGATAAAATTGCACTAAAAAGTAAAAAATAAGCGTTAGACTTATACAGACAATAACTTTATTAAGAAAAAATATAGGTACAATTATTGTTATTTTTGGGGCCGGTGCCAGCCAACGAAGTTTTTGAAGCCGGTGCCAGTCCGCGTTTGTAGTTAAAATTTCATGCATAAGATTGAATGTACTATTATGATTATAATATAGTATGTCGTTAAATGTTTATGTTAAAGTTACCTTGGCTGGCACCGACTCCAAAAGTAACAATAATAGTACCTATATTTTTTCTTAATAAAGTTATTGTCTGTATAAGTCTAACGCTTATTTTTCACTTTTTAGTGCAATTTTATCAGTCAACTTTTTTGGAGTCGGTTTTTTTTTTGTTAAAATTTTTGTTTATTTCTCGCTTTTTAGTGATTCGTTTCGATCTATTTATCAAAAGCGAATATGGGTAGACCTAATAAACACGCTGCTCGTATGAGACAGCGCCGTTTAAATGAGACAAGCGAAGAAAACGAGAAACGCCTATCTCAAAGTAGGAAATCAAAAACTGAGTTCCGGTGCCTGTCTTCTTTTGCTTCGTCATAGTCGCTTAACTATCTTAATCGAGATATTTTTATCGCCACCCGTGAAATACTTATCATTGAGGAGTTCCGATGGCAATCTGTGGTCTTTTTCATCAGTTACACTTCATCAAATGATACTTTCTGAATGCAAACGCTTGACTTATTTTTGAAAATACCAAAATCGCGATAGGTATGCCTACAATATTCAGACTTGACTCCGTGTGACTTTTATTTGTGGGGAGACATAAAAATAATGGTTTATAAAGACGAAATCACGAGTGTTGTGCAGTTAAAACAAAATATTTTAATGGCTTTTGAGAGTGTAAGGTCAAATCGTAGTGTGCTGCAAAAGTTACCTAGAAACTTAAGGCGCCGTGCTCATTTGTGCATAGAACGTGAAGGTGCCCACTTTGAGCAGTACCTGCGAGTATCTTAAACATGATCAGTAAGTACCTAATAATAGTTTATTGCAACAAAGTATACTTATGCGTAAGAGTAAGCCACTTTACCACAGAATACATAATAGTACCTACAAGTTTACGTAAGTTCATCGACTTAATGTCCGCCCGCTGCGCTCTTATGTACCTACTACGGTCTGTACCCCTATTCTCGTCAGTCGACGGTCGCTATTCTAATTTACACTGAGATCATTTTATTAATCAATCGGTTCCTTATTACTTTCTCCGTGTTAAAAGTATTTTTTAGTCATTAAGTGTACCAATTACGATCAGCTGTAAAATTATGGCGGGAATGCAAATCTACAACCTGTATATATACAGGGTGGAAACTTTCAGCGGGGCAGTAAGGGGAAGTACCTTATCCGTTGCAGCTACACGAAAATGGTCTTAGGAGACTATCCATAATTTTTTATGGAATTTTGATCCCCATTCAAAGATGTTCAAAAAAATGTACAGTTGGCAAGAAAATAGCCATTTTACACAAAAACATTTTTTGATGCCAATCGATCCTGTTTCTAATACTGATCAAAAACTTCTATGGGACCAACCATCGTTGGAGTACTCAAAAAGTCAAAAATTGCAAAAAACTTTTCCCCGTAGATTTTGTATGAAAATTTTACGCAAAAACTTTTTTAGTTAAGGTTGAGATCTTTTTGTTGACTGAATAAAAAGATAAGTTTAAAAACAATTCAAATTTGGAACTCGTTATTATTAAATAAAAAACAATCTTGTCAGTTTGTTGCGTCAGAAAAGCTCAAGAATAACATCATCAAGTTATGTTAGTTAATAAAAAAGAAAATTAATACGCCTTCTTTTTGATATGTGTAATGTTCTACGTGATCATTTGTCTTTTATTTTATTTTTTGTATTTCAGTTACACAAATTTTCATACAAAATGTACGGGAAAAGTTTTTTGCAATTTGTGACTTTTTGAGTACTCCAACGATGGTTGGTCCCATAGAAGTTTTTGATTAGTATTAGAAACAGGATCGATTGGCATCAAAAAATGTTTTTGTGTAAAATGGCTATTTTCTTGCTAACTGTATATTTTTTTGAAAATCTTTGAATAGGGATCAAAATTCCATAAAAAATTATGGATAGTCTCCTAAGACCATTTTCGTGTAGCTGCAACGGATAAGGTACTTTCCCTTACTGCCCCGCTGAAAGTTTCCACCCTGTATATATATAAATTATTCAATCATTATATCAAATTATTAATATAATACTTAATTAATTTATTAATATAATACTACAAATTAAAATAATATAATAGGTACTCAATCAATAAATAAATAATTAACATAATAGTTCAATTGGTAACATAATAATTCAATCATTAAAATCATAAAAACAGTACAAAATAGTACAAAATAAAAAATAAAAAATATCAGCAAAATAAAATAAAAATAAATAAATTAAAATTGCTTAACTATTTCATTATTTTTGCGCAGTAGTGTGTGTGAGTTCAGTGATGTGGCTTCTAAATTTTATTAACGACGAATCAAATATGTCTACATTAATGAATATATCATTATAATAGTACAAGCTCTCTTTATAAAACTATTACTGCCATAGCAAGTCTTACTAGGCTTAATGGTAAAAAGAGATTTCTTCCGGCTATTTCTTTCTTGCTTACGAGGTACACGAAAGTAGATTTGTTCTAGCAAAAAAGGGGCGTCGACCATGTTATGGAGTATTTTAAATAAGAATGTCATATCAATGAGCCTGCGACGTTGCATCAAGGAATCTATTTTATGAAATGCAAGGGATGATTCATAATCTGTGTGAAGGTGACCGGTTCTGTAGTCCAAAGACTTCACAAATTTTCTTTGTAACCTCTCAATTTTATTTTGATGAACTTGCTGATATGGATTCCAAACAGGGCTAGCAAATTCCAGTCTACTTCGCACGAAACTGTTAAATAAAAGTTTATAGGTTGATGCGGTTTTGAATTTTTTTCCTACACGTAATATAAATCCCATAAGCTTGTATGATTTATTAGTTATCTTATCTATGTGAGGGATAAAGGAGAGTTTGGAATCCATTGTGACGCCTAGGTCCCTAATTTCAGTTACGCGATTAAGGTCCTCTCCGCATATTTTATAAGTAAAATTAATTGCTTTTTTTTTCTTGTGAAGGATATTGTAAAGCATTTATCTAAATTTAGGAATAAGCTATTACTATTACAGAAGTCAACAAAATTATTCAGATCACGTTGCAGTAATTTAGCATCATCTGGTTCTTTTATTACTCTGAACAATTTCGTATCATCCGCATATAGTAATACGTTTGAGTGAATAATAGACTTGGTCAGATCATTGACATAAATAATAAATAGTAAAGGTCCCAAATGGGATCCTTGCGAAACTCCAGACGGTATATTTTTATACGCAGAACAGTAACCACATAATACAACAGCCTGACTACGATTTTCTATGTATGAACGAATCCATCGAAGCAGGTCACCATGAATTCCGAGCTGCCAGAGCTTAAGAAGTAGTGTGTCGTGACAAATTTTGTCAAAAGCTTTTGCAAAATCTGCATAAATTGCATCTACTTGTGCATTATCATCCATTGCTGATAAAATAACGTCGGTAAAGCTAAGCAAATTGCTATCCACACCATGCTTTTTACAGAAGCAGTGTTGATTTGGGACAATGACGCGCTGCACCACTTCAAATAGTTGATCTGTAACAATCTTTTCCTGTATTTTGGCAAATTGACAGAGTTTGGAGATCGGCCTATAGTTGGCAACATCATTACTGCTACTGCCTTTAGGAATAAGTGTTATCCAAGCGCTTTTCCAAGCTAGAGGTATGCTGCCACTGCTAAAAGATAATTTAAAAATATGTACGAGGGGATAAGTAAGTGTATCAGCGCACTTATTGATAAGTAACGGATGTATGCCATCGGGCCCTGCACCCTTATTCGTGTTATTTTTCTTTAAATATTTGTTAACCAGCTTAGCGGTGATTTCGACCGAACCCATGTCTAATAACGCGTTGCCAGGAGGGTCCCACTGATTAGGAAAATATTGTCTTGGACTACTTACAAATACAGAATGAAAATGATCATTAAAAAAGTCACAAATTTGTTTCCCGTCACTACTACTCTGCCCGTTATAAGTCATAGTTTGAGGTAGCCCATTACTTGCCTTAATGGCTTTGACATAAGTCCAAAAGTATTTAGGGTTAGTTTTAAGTTTACGTTCTATAAATTGCACGCAATTGTTATGACACTCGATCTCCATATGCCTAGCCCTCCTTCTCAAAACATTAAAGCTTTGATAGTCTAAAGGATTTCCATACAATTTCCATAGTTTGTGGTATTTTTTTTTTCGTTCAAAAGTTTTCGTAGGGGTTTAGTGTGTCATACAGGAAACAATCGTGTTGATCTAATTAGTTTACGAGGAACAAATCTTGTAATAATTTTCTTTAAAATGTCGTAAAATTTTGACACACATTCTTCTAAATTTAAATTTGTAAATATTTTAGGCCAGTTTACGTTTTCAAGCTCATTATTTATAGAATCGAAATCAGCCGCAAAGAAATTGTAATTGTATGTGGGAACTGATTTCATAGAAATAAAATTGTTAATATTCAAATAGATTTCAATAGACTTATGATGGATATCTTCTTGGGTTAAAGGTTGCGAACAATTAATTACTTGACATTTAACATTACTCATCACAAGGTCTAAGATCCGATTATTAGCATTATAAATACCGTTGAACTGTTGTAGACCTGTGAACGCTAAAAAATCTCGTAACGATTTTACCATACAGTCTCCGCCCTTTTGCAGTAATTTGCTGCAGGTACTAGTTTCTTGCCAAACCGCATCAGAAACATTAAAATCGCCGACAAGTAAAAATGTGTCATTTGGGCGATCGTTTAGTATATCGCCAGCGACATTAAAAAATTCTTCCAGTGCGACACGATAGCCCGGTCCATGCGGTATGTAAACACAGGCTATGTTCAGATATCTATTGCTGTCTGTACAAATTGGTACGGATAGCCAAACGCAGTCGGAGGAGGCGCGCGGCGGCGTCGGCCAGTCCCGGCGCAGCGGCATCAGCTCAGTGCGCACTGCAACCATGACGCCGCCACCACGCGTCGCACCGCTCTCTGCATGCGAACGGTCACAGCGAAACACTATGTACCTGCTATCGAAATA
The DNA here is from genome assembly GCA_947562085.1 of Eudonia lacustrata. Lineage (NCBI taxonomy): Eukaryota > Metazoa > Arthropoda > Insecta > Lepidoptera > Crambidae > Eudonia > Eudonia lacustrata. The sequence continues at coordinate 17,345,723 of OX387342.1, read as the reverse complement.
TTCTCGGTCGTAAAAATCAGGTGTCAACCAGCTTTTCGTCACACATATAAAATCGTAGTCAGTCGCAGCTATCTGGGATAGAAAATCGTGAGATTTAGTACGCAAGCCTCTTACATTCTGGTAATAGCCTAACAGAATCTTAGCTTTCGGATCCATTTAGGTTAATAATTATTAATATAAAAATGCCTTCTACCATTAAATTATTAAATAAAAATAAATAATTGCAAGTAATTAAATTATAACAAGGAAATTTATTAATGTCTCCTAGCAGAAAGTGGCAGTAAGTAGTATAATATTGTATAACGATTTTATATGAGTATTTGAAATATCGAAAGCATTGCACATAAATAGTATAAATAGTCACCTCATCACCAGACCCAAAATCACACATGAAGTGTAAATACACATTAACAGCAAAAGAAAAACATAGTATAAAGGGTAAATAATTAACATTCGGCTGCTTAATAACTGAATAAGACAAAAAGTCAAGCAACAGTCACTTCAACCTAGAAAGGTCGGTATCATTCTTTATGACAACAACTCCAGACATCTCATTTTTGCGCATTAATATTTTACAGTCTCTAATCCATAAATAAGAATAACCTAAATCCATTTTGATCTGTCTAGCCCGCTTCAACAACTGTTTGTTTTGAGGAGTTAAGTGATCCGACACATAAACGTTCTGCCGTGGACCCGAGAGATTAATATCGGCAGTAGTTAGACCGCGTCGCGAGCGCACCGCCGCCAAAAACCTGTCTTTACAAAGCCGCCGAGTGAATTTTACAATAATGGCAGGTGGACGCGGGATGTTTGATTCTCCAGATACATTAGTCGCTTCGAACCTCCGCACACGCACAACACCATCGATGTCTCGGTCGTCCAACGAGTAGCCAACCTTATCACCGATCACCCGTGCCAGCGTTAACAAGTTTTCACCAGCAGCAATTGGTATCCCGGATATCTCGATGTTATTCATCCTAGCGAGTTGATCCCGTTGCTGTAACTCTCGTTCAAGTGCCGATACCGAATCCTTAGAAGAATGCAATTCTTGTTGTAGTTTAGGAATCAAAGTAGTCTTGTTTTCGATTGCTGTTAATCGATCCTCAAGATCACTAATGCGGGATTCCATAATCGTGAATTTTTTATTGATTTTGATAATACTCCTTGTCACACCTTGGATGTCAGACCTCATACCAGTAAAATCGCTTCTTAATGCTCGCAGTTCATTTAAGACATCAGAAAGACTTGCCTCTGTAATACTCGACGAACCCGCTGAACCATCAGTAGTGACATTGGTAGCGACACACTCTGGGCCAAGATCATCACAAGACATATCTGCGTCGACCGGGAGGTGTTCAAATTGCCTACGGGTTGGGGTTTCATCGCCCTTAACACGTCTCGTTACAATAGTGCAAGAAGGACAGACCCAGTTATGTTTGATGGCAGTGTAGGTATTTAACGCCATATTTAAACACTTATAGTGATAACAACCCTTGCACGTAACACAGACTAAAACCTCTCCCCGGCTTATTTTATTGGTGCACGCTAAACAATTCATTTTCATTAATATAATATGATGCGTGTATAATAAATGTCTTGTTTCAATAAAAATAGAAATAAATCTTTTATATTTACTCTTATAGCCTCTCAGAGTTTGTAGGCAATATGCGACTGAGACTGCGTCGTTTACTCTTTGCCCGCGTGACGTAGCGCACGAAGCAATGACGTGAGAAGGCAGTACGCACGGAAATATGGCACTTACGGCACACGCACGGGCGGGACGGGACGGCGAGATTTACTTGTAGGCCGGGCGCACACAAAATGTTCGCAGGTAGAAGCACACTGAGACCGTATTCACTTCTTAAGTTAATCACGATCAGATACGCTCACTAATGCACTAAGAATAATTATGTGTTAAGTAAATTGTTGAAGGATTCCTTTATAAATTTAATAGGAATGTTGCACTTGTTATACTGTAAATTAATTATTATGTATGGAGCTCGTATGGACACTTAGTACTTGGTTTACCGATGCGGCATAAATGTTTTGATACTGCCTCATTCCCGCAGGTGGGCCAGAGTATCCAACAATTTATTGCTAGAAGTAAGAAACTTGTAATTTTGTACCTTTACTGTCGAAGTCGGAATCCAACTTCCGTAATTTTTTGCTTTATCGTCTTAATTTCTTTTCTATTTTTGCTTTTTCTTTTTCCAGCTTCCTTTTTTTCGTCATTATGGATTATAATTGCACTATTTTACACTTTTATTTTTTTTATTTGAATAATCGATGAAAATCTTGGCGCCGGTAAAGTGACACGGATGACGTCAGATGACGTTCGATTGACGCGTTCAGAAACGCAATTTTGAAGAGCAGCGATGCGTTCCGAAAGCAAAAATTCATTAAACTTTTAACTATTTGGCATCAGTGAGTACGAAGAATCGATACTAACAAGTAGTAATCCTGATCATTTTCGGACGAGACAACAAGGTGCATACTAATTAAGGAGGTTGGAACATAAACGACCATTTGCACGCTTACCCAAAGTACTTAGCTTAAAACTTTTTGCACAGTGCAAGAACTCAAATATCAGTCTTTAAAAAAGAAAAAGAAATTCACTGTTCGCAAGACCACGGAGGTTTCATTTAATCCGAACACTTTGTTGCATTTCAGCTTTAAAGCGCGGCGTCTCCGCTTAAGTAGAACAAGTTCAGAGACAGCTTATTTAAAATTTACTACACCCACTTTTAACTTAACGCGCACCTAGAAGGCTATCTTGATGCGGCGTGATGCATCGCCTGGTATTTACTTGGCGCAAAGTGCATTCCATACAGCATGCAAAGCGAGGGATAACTCACGGGCTACAAACTTGCACTGACACACTTATCATGAATCACGAAACAACGATATTTCGTTTATATACTTTTAGACTTCCACGTACTACACTCAGCGGCACGGAAAGTGGCCCGTAACGTAAACAATGCGATAAGAAGTAAATAAGTCGTCTGATCTTATAACTTTGTGTGACCATTCATCAGTACGATCGTTTTTGTCATATTAAGAGGGTAGTTACAAAAACATGATCGTTACTTAGCCTTTGTGATACTTGAAACGCATTTCTGTGTTAAGACTTAAAAAAGAAAGGTGAGTTTTAATTAAATTAAAAAATGTGTTTGCAGTTAATATTGTTTCTTTTGTTTTTAAATTAATCTGTAGTTATGCTCCTTTGCAGAATCATACCACAATGTTCATTACTCCAGCTCAAGTCGCTCAAGCTGTATTGCTTAGGAATCAAGAGAAAACTCAACGGGAAATGGCTGAGATTTTAAATGTACCGCCGTACAAATCTGAGATATGCGTTGACAAAGTACGATCAGACCGGGCTCTATACTAGAAGGCCAGGAAGTGGTGGAATAAGGTGTACTTCCGCGCGTGACGATCGATTCATTGCCCTCGCAATTTTGCGAAATTGGATTTCTTACCGCGGTCGAGATCCGACAACGCCTGCAAATTGCAAGATGGGCAAATGTAAGTGAGCATTCAATTAGACGAAGAATGGAAGAACGAAATCTACGTGCCCAAAGACCAGCTTGTGGTCCAGAACTCCTCCAACAGCATCGTGTAGCTCGATTTCGTTTTGCCAGAGAATACGCAAATTGGACGCATGAGCAGTGGAGCAAAGTTTTGTGGACTGATGAAAGCAGAGGCCTTAAGAGCCCCTGATGGTCGTCAGCGTGTGTGGAGAAGGCATGGAGAACGTGTCTGCCAATCACTACTACTCAAACTGTCAGCTTCCATGGAGGGTCCGTTATGGTTTGGGGCGGGATCAGTTCCGAAGCACGTACAGAGTTAGTGGTGGTGGAGAGTCGACTAAATTCAGTGCGATACATCGAAGACATCTTTCAAGAACATGTTTTGCCATTCATCCAATTTCTCCTAATACAGGATAATGCTCGACCTCACACAGCTCGTTGCGTGAACGATTATATTTTAGATGTCGGAATTTAACAAAAATCAGTGGCCAGCAAGAAGCCCAGACAAGAACCCTAACATGTCTGGGATATGCTAAAAAGAAAAGTTAAAGGTAATCCTAACCCTCCACAAACGCTCCACAACTTGAAAACCGCGCTGGCGGCCGCCTGGAAAGAAATTCCTCAAGAAGACATAAAAAACATCATCCAAAGCATGCCTGATCGCATGCAGGCGGTCATCAGGGCCAGGGGCGGTAACACTCGTTATTAATTTTAGGTGTAATGTTTTGATTTTTTTAGGGCTTAAGTTTGAAATATATAACATTGTTTGTATCGAAAATTGCCCTTTTTTGTAAATTTATTAAAAAGAGTTAAAATCACATTTTTCTGTTATTTTTTTGGCAAAAAAAGTATGTAAAGATAACAATTACATTAATTCAAACAAAAAAATAATGCATTTTCATTTCAAATCTAATTATAAGCCCACTTTCCGTGCCGCTGAGTGTATCAAAAGCAAAATAATTCAAAATTCTTAATCATTTATTTAGTTTAGGCTACAAGTAGCTCTTATGAATGTCACTATGCCATCGGTTCGTAAGTCTACTCTGGGCGGAAGACTTTGTACTGAGAAGAACCGACAAGAAACTCAGCAAGGCCGTTTCTTTTCTCCCTTATAACGTTTAAATATTGGAAAATCATAGCATCCTAATTCGTACACATACCCATCCTTGGCAATCTTGGCATGTAAGTACGTTTTTAATAACTGACTTTAAAACAGTTACACCGCTTACATAAGCTAACTGGTTGGTTTACAACTGGATAACTATGAAGTTCGTATTCTGCGTATGCTGGGAAGCTACTTTATCATATTAACTTTATGACTTTATCTGATGCGAGGTCTTTCTTTTTTATTTTAACAGTCTGCAAGTGAGCAGAGGGCCGGGCTGCCTGATGGTGAGCGGTCACCGCCGCCCGGTCGACTGTGTAAACTTTAAATAGTTCTATAAAACCGACGTTTTGATCGAGTTACAACGGCCGTGGTCACGGGCTGACTGCTGTCGCGATGTTGCGCCTCCGTTTGCGCGGCAGAGTCTTCATCCACCGTCACATTATTTTGTCAACTACCGCCACACACAACACTAACGGTGTCCCTATTAGGTTCGTATACAAGCCTTATTCTGGTTGGTTACCGACTGTGAAGTAAAACGGGGATGTCTTTTTGCAAATACTGGATTCAACGCTGAAGATAGTTTATGGCCGTCTTCCCGATTGAAATTATTAGGGTGCTTCTTTTTGCAGCCCGTGACCACGGCCGTAGTAACTCGGTCGAAACGTCGGGTATATAGAAGGTATGATACCTTTTTACTAATTAGTTTGCGTTAATCCCCGTTTAAATTTGTTTAACTATGGAACGCGAAAGTTTAAAAGTGTATAGAGTGGAATCGTTTCTGCAAAAGACCGAATGATTGTTGGAAACAATTAAAGTTAAAGCATAATTCGATTTGAATTTTGATAATTGGGTAAGTCAACGAAATACGTTCATCATTCATTCGTTTCATAACTTAAACGAGTGCGTTACGTGATAGGCTCCCGGTTTAAAGTCCGAATAAATACTTTAAATCCCCAACGCTATAGAGTTGTATCATTAAATTAATCGTTTTAACAGCACTGTGAATTAAGCTTACAGAGGTGTGTGCCAACAAAGTAACATTTACGGGAATATTATTGCGGAATAAAATAGAATTTATTGCTCCGATTTAAAGTTGACATTGCAACAATGAAATACTTAGCGTGGAAGCGATTAAGTGTTGTACGAGTAAAACAGTGTAGGTAATATACAAGTTAGAATTGAATTAATTCGAGAAGCTTCTACGAGATAATTTCGAATAACTTTAAACCACAAAGGTTGGTGTCAATGCTGTTGTTATCTGCACCGATTGTACCTTAATTAATACTAGTCGCCCAGTGATTGAAATTTTTCTCGACCGTTATAATGCCTAGTGTGAGTTTTGATTAGGTACTATCCGTATCTCCCTGCGCGCGTCCTAGACAAGAACAAAGTTTTCTTTTAAAGATGTTTTGCATTGCATATTTTTCATTACGTTATTTCGGGTGAATAAGGAGTTATTGCGATTTTTGTAACCGGCAAGGCATTTTAGCTCGTCAGTGTATTTATGTAGCTTTTGTAAAACGGCAACGTTTCACATTATGTGGGGGAGTTCCATTGTATCTTTTACGAGTTTTTCTTCCGGCAAAAGTCATTTGTTGAATGAGATAGACACATCCGAGTTTAGAGGCTTTGAGATTTGTAAGCAAGATATAAATGTTCTCGTGTAAGCAGCATTTCTTTGTTTAATTGTATTTGAAAAGTCTTTGAGGTTTTTGAGGAGCTCGATGGCACAGTGGTTAACGCGCCCGGTCTGCGATTGCTAAGGTTAAGCATCTTTCGCAAAAGCCGGGCATCAGATGGGTGATCAAAAACTTATCATCTCGGCTCCTCCGTGCTTCAGAAGGCACGTTAAGCCGTTGTTCCCGGCTGCATTAGCAGTCGTTAACAACCACCAATCCGCACTGGGACCGCGTGGTGGTTTATGGCTCATTCTCCCTATCCATCCAAAGGGATGGCTCCTGCTCCAGCAGTGGGGACAAAAAAATGAGCTGATGATGATAATGATGATGATTTCTGAAGTCTTTAAACGCTATGATAGTCACTATTAGAAATAAACATTGAATTATCTCATAGTCTGAAAAAACGAATTGCCACGAGCTGGTTTCGAGCCCGCAGTCCCGCACCCCAAGGCATACCTTTATGCTATCATGATTCCGTCCAACCCACTGAAATTTTTCGACACTCAATGCCAACGACAATCAAGATCAGATCCTTATATTTTTTTAAATATTAAAAAGATCAGTAAAGAATTGGGCAAGCTTTATTTATGATTAATATATAATTTTAGGCAAATTTTGTTACAAACAAATCACAATTTGTAAATCTATAGTCGCAAAAGCATGCAAGGCAGGCAGGCAAGCCATGGGTTAAAAAAAAGCAAAATAACTGTGCACTTGCAAGATCGCAATAATCTGAATGGAGCAGCGGTTTACCCGTTCAGGTTGTGATCATGGAAGTTAAGCAACTTTCGGAGTAGGTCTTTAGATGGGTGACCAATATAAAATTGTCTCGAGCTCCACTATGCTCCGGAAGTAACTTTAAGTTGATGTTCCTGTTCGGTTGAAATATGGTAGTCGTTAAAACCCACCAACCCACCTTAAGCCAGCATTTCGGTACCTATTTCCTGGATCTTAGTTCGTCGTATCTAGTTAATTTCAACTCGACGTTACAACGCAATTCGGTGCCCTTCCACTTAATGAGTTGTCTTGTACCGTGTGTTATACTCACGTACGTAAAGCTACGATCGACGGAAACTTCGAGAAGTACATGAATAAAGGACTGCCTGAGCATGACCAGTATAAAATTTGTGAATTTCATAAACAAAATCAAAGTATTTATAATACTCTACTTGTGTTAGGTGGTCTGAGACATCGTACCTACACGTTACATAGTTCAAAATGTCGGTTCGCACACACGCTTTACAAGATACCTACAAACATTGAAATATTCCAATCCTTGCTATATATAGGTATATATAATATTATATGTATATTTATATTATTTTGTTAGCCTGTGGTGTAAAAAAAATGTACGAGGCAGACCGTGCCAATTACTTTAAAACATTGCTTAGTTAAAGTTAATTAAAAAAAAATAGGATGAATTAAAGTAAATGTATCAACAATAATAATAATAATATTTATATCCTACTAATATAATAAATGCGAAAGTTTGTGTGTATGTATGTTCGTATATTTGTTGCTTCTTCACGCTGCAACGGATGGATGGATTTGATTTGGATGATAAACAGATAGTTTATAACCTAGAATAACCACATAGAACACTTTTTATTCAGATATTCCCACGGGAACGGGAACCACGCGGGTGAAACCGCGAGCGGCCTCTAGTAATATTATAAATGCGAAAATACCTGTGTCTGTCTGTGTGTTACGCAATCACGCCTAAACTACTGAACCGATTTAAATGAAATTTGGTACAGAGATAGTCTAGAGCCTGAGAAAGGACATAGATTACTTTTTAATGCGAATAAATAGCTGTAAGAGGTTGAAATAGGGGATGAAAGTTTGTATGGAAATCACGTCATTATTGAAGCTATAAGCTTGAAAATTATTTTTTAGGCTTTTGATTAGAATAAGAATAAGAATAAGATGTTAGTTATTGACGATCACACAGACATAACAGAAAAAAAAGACAATGAATAAGGAAAAAAAGATTAGATATAAATAAATACGACATTCAAAGTTTGTAAAAATTTTACCCTAAATGGGGTAAAAATTGGGGATCACTATTCCACGCGGACGAAGTCGCGGGCACAGCTGGTTATTATCATAATATCATACAAGTAAGAGACGCTTGCATGATGCCAGCCCCTAGAAAGCCTCCGGGAATTGCGAAATCACTATGGTTATAACTTTACCACTTTCTTAAAGATAGGAAATTTTGGAAATTGGTCATTATGAGAATTGGACATTTTGAAAACTTTGGACATTTTAAGAATTGGACATTTTGGAGTTAGAGGTCCCATATTTTATCATCACATCGCTCCTGGACTTGACACGTACGGCTTAGATTCTCCAGTTCTCCGAAAGCCTGCGATTTAAGGAAACACGATAATTTAAAATTTATGACCACTTATGATACAGTACAATAAAGGTTTATGGGCCTTGCGTAAATATGCTCAGCAAATTGAATTTGCGTCCTTCATGATGAATGAATTAACATTTGCAACCTTCTGATACTGCCAAGGTTACTATTTCACCTTCATCAATTTATATCTCCTTCCAATATCAGTAAAATAAAAAGCAAAAAAAAAAAAATTTAGCACAAAGGATGAAAAACGACGGTATACCAACATAACTTACTTACTCTATGGTATACCAAAAGAAATATATAGGTATTTACACTATCATAGCTACTAGTTAGTTAAGTTACATTAATGGCCCATATACTATTCCACTGCTGCGCAAAGGCATCAAGTCATCGCTAAAATTAATTGGTATTGATATCACAAAGGATAGGATTGTGTTTAGTGGCGTGCACTTGGAGAGGCCTAATATGTCCGGCAGATGTTGATGATATAACAAAGTCACTATCTTTTGCTTAATCTATACTAATTTAGGAGTGGGTCTAAATAACAAAGCGGATTTACTTTAAATTAGCTCGTTTTATTTCGATTTAAGGCACAACAATTTTTCACGTCTTATTATAATGGCGTCAGCACAGACAGAGAGCGAATGACACTGCCCCTCCCACTCATCGTACTCATTCTTAGAATAATCTACGTTCACAAACAGGTAAAAAATAAAGAGTGATACAGTTAAATCCTACACTAATATTATAAAGAGGAAAGCTTTGTATGTATGTATGTATGTACCTATGTTTGTATGTATGTTTGCAACGAATAAACTCAAAAACTACTGGACCGATTTAAAAATTCTTTCACCATTAGAATGCTACATTAGCGCTAAGTAACATAGGCAATATTATAAAAAACGTACACTCGTGCGAAGCCGGGGCGGGCCGCTAGTTTACTAATAAAACTGAATTATTACCGTGTATTGTTGTAATTGAATATAACTTATAATAGCGCTTGCACCTGTGCCGAAATATTCTTAGAAGAGATAAATCACTCATAACGCAATACCAGACGCATATCGAGAGTCGAGATAGCTTTGCTTACCGCCCGACTTCAAAGTTAAGTATTCAAATATAATGCAAGGGTTTTCTCAATAAAAACAGGTGACTGTATTATGTATAAATCAACTCTTAATTATTAATTATAAGAGTTTCTTAATGTCAATTGTACTATATCTGTGAATAATTATAACCATTAATCACATGACAGCAAAGGGTAAAGTGGAATAAATCAAAATTTATTAATCTTTCAAGGAATGGACACCTGGCAGGGCAATTAAATCGTTAAAAATTGCTTTTAATCATGTTTTCTAATTTGTTATTATCACAAATAAACATTTTTATGTTTCTAATTATATTTTTTAAATATTCATGTTGGAGCCTCTATACATATCGATAACCCATAAAAACTTTAGTTCTATTTTTTACTAGCCATTAAGCCGTTTTTAATAAAACTTTCATGTTTAAGGGAAATGTAAAGATCTAACTCGTTAGTAAATAACGTTTAATCAAATCAAATCTTTTCAGTTCAGACTACTAAGATCCATGGGTTAGTAACAATAACTTAAAAATAAGGGTTAGTTTAAATACATTTTTACAATGGTGAACTGAATTTATACGATACAAAGTCCACTACGGAAAGTTTTAAATCATTTAATATCATCTAATAATTTAATATTTTTGTATAATTTTTAATCAGTTTTTATCCACATTTTAAATTCAGTTTTCAAAGCGTTTTTTTTTCTAAATGTTTTCTGTTATTTCGATCTCTGTATTTTCAAGTATAGATAGTTTCAATTACATTTTCTTATTGTTTTGAAAATATGTAATCTTCGAATAATTAAAGTTTGTACATCGACATCGAAATTATTATTTTTAGTGTTATTGACATTTTTTTTAAATATTTTAGAGGCTCATTTGTGATGGAAAGGACATTTTCCAATATGTGACGATGTAGATTCAATTACATTTTCTTGTTGTTTTGAAAATATGTAAACTTCGACTAATTAAAGTTTGTACATCGACATCGAAATTATTATTGTTAGTGTTATTGACATTGTTTTTTTAAATATTGTGTAGGCTCATTATGTGATGGAAAGGACATTTTCCAATATGTGACGCTGTAAAAAAAAGGAAAAAGAGAAATGCTCTTGCTGAGTTTCTTGCCGATTCTTCTCAGTATAAGGTCTCTCGTCTTGCGTAGACTTACAAACCGATGGCATCACAAAAGCTAATTTTGTAGCCTAAACTGAATAAACGTGTTGTACGGTGCAAGCGTTCAGCAGGCGGTTAAAAAAAAAATCAGCACGAGACGGATGCCTAGCGTTGCTAAAAGCTGCAGAGTACCTTTAAACTGCAGGTACGTTTTGAATGCGCATTGGAAAGTTTTCGCTAATTAAGTAACCCCCAATGGAACTGACATTCTCGTTGCCTAGTGCGTTAGTCTGACCAACTATTCACGGTAAGGCCATTTCATGTTTCACTGGGTTTAGATTAATACTGGATTAGCATAGTCAAACGCTGGTACTCGCGCAATGCAGTTTAACGTAAGGTCTAAAGATGAATATGTTTAGGTAATGTTTTTGAAGTGAAAACTTCTTAAGCGGCGTTGTACACTTTTTTGTAATGGGTAAAAAATGTTAAATTCGCGTCAGGACACGTGACCGTCAGGACACGTGGCCTGATCGAAAATTCGTAAGACGGATGACAGCCGGCGCGGCGTAGGAGACGAAGTATCCCCCTCTCTTTCTACGGCGCGGCGAAAATGTATGCCTGCTGTTTCGTTTAGGCGGCGCAGGGCGCTTGCGCGAATGTTCGAGTGCTTTTTAATGTAATATAAATTGTTATGTTTGTGTACGATAGCGCAATAAATAAATATTGTATTCTACCACATAAATGATAGTACTTTTATACTTATAATTGAAGCAATTCGTGCAAAATTATTCCCTAACCATTCCAAAATATCAAAAATGCACAACGTTAATATTCAAGTTTTCACTTCTGCCGGCACTCCCGGAGTGCAACCCGTCGTTTTTTTTGTAAGTCTAATTCTGTGGAATGACCGCCGCTTAGATTATATAGACACGTACATAATCTAGGACCGCCCGCCGGTATAGATATACAGTTTGATATGCTGGTCCCAGATTAATTGATAGTGCAGAACTGATAATTAGCCAATTATTTATTCGGGCTAATATTACGAATTGGAAAAACATAAAAAATTCTGTCATTCTGTAATGGTGATAGTTTCAAAACGTTTATATGATCCACCATAAATTTACTCACCATTCTTCACAATCATAGGAAGAACCAGTTCTAAGTGTAAAAGCACACTATGCCGAAGTTACGCGACTGAAGTTCGGCATGATTACGCCTGCAATGCTATTTGAATTACTGACGACACATAATACCGAAATTACGTTAACACCCTAAGTGTCATTCCACAAAAGGTAGCCTACCTGCAAGTAGTAGTATTTTTTTTTTAATGGTAAAAGGAGGCAAATGAGCAGGCGGGTCACCTGATGGAAAGCAATCATCGCCGCCTATGGACACCCGCAAAACCAAAGTTATCGCAGATGCGTTGCCAACCCTGAGGAAGGAGTTGGATCTTGAGGAGGGAGTAGGAATTGGAAGGGGGGAGGGGCGAGAGATGGGCCTCCGGTAATTTCACTCACCGTACGAAACACAACAGCAACGAGTGCCGTTGTTTTACGCCGATATTCTGTGAGAGGGTGGTATTACGCCGGGCGAGCCGGTCCATTTCGTGCTGCAACGCAGCGTGGCTCTACCACTCAAAAAAGTAGTAGTAGTAAAGTAGTCACTACCTGCAAGTAGAGGGTGTTGCCATGGGTTCCCCTGTTTCACCCGTCGTCGCCGATATCTTTATGGAAGACTTCGAGGAGAGGGCCCTGAGCACAGCACCGGTAACCCCTAGGTTCTACAAGCGGTACGTAGATGACACTTTCACTATCCTACCAACTGATAAAGTATCTGCTTTTCTAGATCATCTTAACTCCATACATCCAAAAATACAATTCACAATGGAGTTAGAGGCAGATAGTAAGCTAGCTTTCTTGGATATTTTAATCATCAGGAATCCGGACCATTGCTTGAGTCACACTGTGTATCGTAAAGCAACCCATACAGATAGTACCTCAATGGTGATTCTCACCACCATCCTAGACAGTTGGCTACTGTAGGGAAATCTTTGTTTCAGAGAGCACGCAGCATCTGTGACACCCAACACATGGCTGCTGAGCTTCAGCATGTCATGCACGTACTACAGGATAATAAACTGAAAGTACCACGGCTTTGTCACAGAAAACGCAATAAACCAACCACAGTCGAGCGCCAACCTGCTGTACTTCCATATATGAAAGGTGTCACTGACAAGATTGGACATATCTTAAAGTGAGCTTCAATCAACACTTACTTCAAGCCGCCGAAGAAGATTAATCAATTTTTACGACCTGTCAAGTGCAACATACCCCTTCAAGATACAGGCGTGTACAAACTGGACTGCGACTGTGGGCTCTCTTACATCGGGCAAACAAAAAGAAGTATAGGAACCCGCGTTAAAGAACATATAGCCGACGTCAAGCATAGGCGCAAAAATAAGTCTGTAGTATGCGAACATTCCCTAGAGGGGCCCAACCATTACATCAGATTTGATAAACCACAAATACTCGCTAGAGAACTACGATTCATCCCTAGGATGATACGCGAGGCTATTGAATTTTAAAAAACATACTAATTTTAATAGAGAAGATGGTTGGAATCTACCACCAGCCTGGGATCCCATCATACAAAATATTAAATCCCAGCCCCAACACCATACTGCCAGACCAAAACAAGCTGTAAGCTCTTTCTGCATAAAACGGACGGAACGCACCTGATTAAATTTAAATGAGGGTATACAAGCTACCAACTAATTATGAGACAACCAACACCTTAGTCTCCCTGTGACCACGGACCCTGCAAAGGGTTCGAAACGTCAGGATAAACATTAAATAAGTAATGTGTAAAATAAACGCGAGTAGATCCGTAAAAGTTGTTTCATTTCAATGTGTAGTGTTCGCGTATAATTAAAGATTATTGCTAATGGTCTATTCATCATTACCAGCTCATTATGTCCCCACTGCTGGGGCATCAGGCTTCCCTATGGATGGATAGGGAGAACGTGCCATAAACCACCACGCGGTCCCAGTGCGGATTGGTGGTTGTTTACGACTGCTAATGCAGCCGGGAGCAACGGCTTCACGTGCTTTCCGAAGCACGGAGGAGCTCAAGGTAGTAAATTTTTGGTCACCTATCAGATGACCGGCCTTTGCGAAAGTTGCTTTACGTCAGCAATCGAAGACCGGGCGCCTTAACCACTGTGCCATCGAGCTCCTATGCGTCTATTGACACATTTATGTATCTGATTAAATAAATATATATTATTATTATACTCTATATTTATTTTCTTTCTTAAAACTAGATTTTTACAATATTTTAATATAAAAACAATAAAACATTATAAAAACCTAATCCTAGAGTACCGCCAGCAGCGAGGCAGGGCCCAAGCTACCGGTGGTCAGGGCTGCAGAGTGAGGAACCTCCTGACAATACGTGCCGTGTCAAGGAGTACTGCCTTTTGCATCTGACCCAAGGGCCACCCAAGGCTCTCTAGGTATTGATCGATTCTCTTGGCTAAAAGACCGTTTGCCGAAACGACTCGACTTCGGTACAATAATGGTTGAGTCCACATCCCACATGGCGGTAACCTCGTGAGCCAAGTCAAGGTACTTACTGAGCTTGTCCTTCTCGGCTTTCACGAGGTTCTCATCATGAGGTAGGGTGATATCAACCAGTATTGCCCGGCGCTGGGATCGGTCGACCACCACAATATCAGGCTTATTGGCGACAATAGTCCTGTCCGTAATGATAGAGCGATCTCAGTAGAGCGTTGCATGACCATTTTCGAGTACTGGCGCAGGTGCGTACTTATAGTACGGCACCTCCGATTCAACAAGGCCATATCCAAGAGCAAGTTGCTGGTGAATTATTCTGGCTACTTGGTTGTGTCTGTGCAAATACTCTCCAGAGAACAGCCAGAAATAATATGTCGGAGTGATTCTCCTGGACGGCGACATGCCCGACAGATGTCGAATTATTATTATTATTATTTTTTTAATTTATTTTTTTACATATCAATTTACATTTTTAAATATTTTCTAAAAACAAAACAAACATTTAAAAATATAAAAAAATAGGGGTCCGCCGGCATCGGGACCAAGGTCCAAACTAGCGGTGATTAGGGCTCCAGAAACAGGAACCTCCTCAAAATGCGTGCCATATCGAGGAGAACTTATTATTATTATTATTATTATTATTATTATTATAGTCCTATAAACTTATCCTAAATCTATACTAATATTATAAAGAGGAAAGCTTTGTATTTTTGTATGTTTGTAACGAATAAACTCAAAAACTACTGGACCGATATAAAAAAATATTTCACCATTGGAATGCTACATTAGCGTTGAGTAACATAGGTTATATTAATTAGGTTCTAGAAAAAACATTGCTTAATGAAAATAGAAATACGGTGTGTTTGTTTTGTTGTCATAGAAACTAATTACGAAGGCTACAACCGGAGGATGCAAAAAAATACAAAATTTAATGAAATATATTTAATAAAAAATTACAATGTAAAATTATAAAGTAATTATAGCGTGACGATTGATCGATGTCAGAAGCAAAAGTGTTGAAACTTGGTGACGCGTAGCTCGGCGTCCGGGGCATCACGTTGCGCTGGGTCAGCGCCTCGTGTCGGGCAGTTTCCATAGAACGCAATAAGTAGGTAAATGCTGATCGGCGATATTGAGGGCGCAGCTACACGTAACACCTCCCCCCGCAGTTCGGCAACTATTTGAGAACTCTGTTGGAGATAGTTGCTGAGATGTTCCTGTGGTCTACTTTTATCTCGCTGGGGTTGGTAGATCTCATCTCCGGAATAGCATAGATGCCCTGAGGCACATCAGTGCTACATTCTATGACGACGTTTTTCTTTCGTAGGCAGCGCGTTCGTAGTCGGTAGCTTGCTACGGCGGTTATGAGTGCTACGAGGGATAGCAATATTACGTAGACTGGAATTGTAGTGTGGTATACAGATTGCTCGGCAGATGAATTAAGATGAATTGGTGTCTCCAGGGATATCTTCGTGTTCACAGCATGCAGATTTTCCAGATTAATAGAATGTAATACGACAGATGAATGTACTGGGTGCTCCGTTTCATTATACTGAGGCATTTCCATTATCTTCACGACGTGACCTTTTATGTGCTCGTTCGTATTGACTATGGTGAACTCAGGCGTTTTAAGATGACAGTTAAACGGGATAACGATCAGGTAGCTTCCTTGCAGGGTTCTATATTGTTCTTGTCCGCAGGTTATCTTTACTTTGGTTGGCCTTGGGAATGACAGGGTGTAGTGCCTATCGTCGAGTTGTTCGAGGGCTTCTT
This sequence comes from Eudonia lacustrata, assembly GCA_947562085.1. NCBI lineage: Eukaryota > Metazoa > Arthropoda > Insecta > Lepidoptera > Crambidae > Eudonia > Eudonia lacustrata. Next base: position 17,329,488 of record OX387342.1, on the reverse strand, counting down.
TCATCAGGACGACCGTAGACGGCTTACAGGATTTACAAAGTTCTTGCTTGATGATCAGATGCTGTATACAGTCAGGCTCATCTCGTATTCTATAGTTAGATGTAGTCCGGCAGAGAAACCATGAGTTGATCTTCGGACATTCTGTCTCTATGTACAAATAATCTTTACCAGAAATTGCAATGTAGGGTGAGGTAGGTATAAGGATCATATGGTTTTTATTCGGGACAACAGAAAGCTTATAAAGGTCATAAGGTAAGGGATAGGCAATCGGCACTTTAATTACTACAGTAATGCGTTTATCTGTATAAAAATACCCTAACTTAATTATGTCATAAAAATCTCTATAATCTACGTCGAGGATTTCATCTCGTAAATACATAATCCTTATCTTACTAAGTATGTCCTTAAGATCGTCTATACTAAGTACGAAATGGGGAGTGCTCGATGCACGAATAAATGCTAACGTATTTTCTAACTTAAATAACTCTTGAGATAAATCTTCGATGTTATCTCCTAAGATAATCAAGTGTTGTGCCAGATGGGCATATTTTATTAAATCCGTTTCTCTCTTACTATCACTTTCCATAATTACATTTAAGACTGTACTGATTTTATTTTGATTATTTACTATGTCATCTAAAACTTTCGAACTGTGTGAGATCCATTCTTTATTTAAGGTTATATGATCGTTTATCTCTGTTTCTAATTTTAATTCATTGCTCTGTAGATTTTTTAATGCTTTATTATATTTTATAGCGTCTTTATAGTCTAAATTGCCAGAAATACTTTTAATTACCGAACCGAGTCCGTCAATGAGACCTCTTTTATTACGATTTGGTTCAAACGTATGCAATTGATCAGAAATTTTACTAAGCTTGCTGCTAAGGTGTTCAATATGAGGGTCATAAAGAGATAACGTATTGTTGTTTAGTTGGGGTCTAAACTCGAGAAGTTGCGATTTAACTAATTCAACTTGTGTTTGAATATTATCAAGGTCTATATAATTAAGAAAGGAATGGTAGTGAGCTACAATTTTAGTAGGTCCTAGTTTAAAGGGAAGTAAACCTGGTCCGTCGTCCAAGGTGTCAATCGTTACATCTTGACCTCGAGTCAGTTGGAGCAGTGACGTTAGTAGAAGTATCCTGCAACAAGGTAGGATCTTTAGGGCTTCGTTTCAGTCGTGATTTGGCGACGGGGCCGCGCTTCTTTTTCGTATAAATGTGTATGGGAAGGTCAGCGAGAACCGTGTCTTGGGTAAATCTGGGGGCTAGCTTTTGTCTACTGGCCAAAGGGTTTCGAACAAATACTTGTTGGTCAGGGGAGTATTCCTTTTCAGGTTCGCGGTCTTTGTTCCTGGTTTCAGTCAACTCGGTCCTGTGATGCAGTGAGGATTCATTTATTAAATCGTATACTTGGTTCATTCGTTTTTTGTGGTCTAATGAGTACTGCTGTAATAGATATTCTGTCAAGTCTATATCTAGCGGGTCGCGTGGGTCAAAGTGTCCTGTAATTAAGTCTAGGGGTCTACACTTGGTGAAGCTGTGAATGGAACTGTTATAAGCTAATACTGCGTACGGCATGAGGTTAACTACGGGTTCATTACGTTTTTCTAGCATTAATATTCTTAGATGTTCCAGGATTGTAGAATGAAATCGCTCTACAATGCCGTTGTCATTAGGAGCGTGCGCAAGGATTTTATGGTGCTGGATTTTGTGAAGTCTCGTAAATTCAGAAAATAACTGATTGGTGAATTCAGGTCCTTGGTCTGTAACTACAGTGAAAGGGACGCCATGATGCGTAGAAAATTTTAAAAGGGCTTGAACAACACTTAGAGCGGTACCGTCTCTAAGATAATAAGCTTGAGCGTACTTTGAGAAAGCGTCAACTAGTGTTAGATACTTTTCATTTTGCGCTGTAAACTGATCGAGATGAATTATTTCGAATGGTTTAGTAGGAGGCGGGACTATAGAAAATTTTTGTTTAATTGGATGTCGGTCATATTTGGCTTGACCGCAGATGCTGCACTCATTTATATATTTGGTGATATGTTCTCTCATCTTAGGCCAGTAATACCGAGATGACAAAGATAGAAAGCATTCATTAATACCACGATGGTTGGTTTTTCCTTCGTGATATTTTTGTATGATTTCTTGTTGTCGTAAGTACTCTTTTACGTTCTCTAATTCTATTTTAGTCATTATAAGATTCATGGCAGAACTTTTAAACTTGTCTTGTATAATAGGTATAATTTTGTACATGGCCAAAGGTGGGTGGATTATAAGACCTGTTCTAACTTTAGAATTCACATATTCTTTTATTGCAGTAATTACATCTTCTTCAAGGTTAGACTCCGAGAGTTGAATAGTCGTTCTAGTATGAGTGTCGAATGGTTTAGTCACTGTAGGTCGTTTCTTAATGTCACCTACTACTATAAAACATATTTGGCGGTTGAATTTATTGAGAGGATCATCTGATATGGGTATCTCTAAGATAGGGTGTTCTGCGCTAGTGTGAGCGGTCACTGTAGTGGAGCCGGTTAACGATGGTGGCTTTTCTGAGTGATTTACTATAATAGAGCTAGTGTCTTCATTATTTATCTCGATTCGAGATAAAGCGTCGGCATTGGTGTTGTGTTTGCCTTGCTTATAGACTGTAGTGAAATTATACTCGCTCAATTTTAATCTCCAGCGGGTCAATCTAGAGTTTGGTACTTTTAGATTCATGACCCACTGCAGTGGCTTATGATCTGTAACTACTTTAAATTTTCTTCCGAATAAATATGGCCGAAAGTATTTGGTTGCCCAAACTATTGCCAACAGCTCTTTTTCTATAGTGCTGTAGTTGACCTCGCTAGAATTTAGAGTTCTGGATGCGTACGCTATTGGTTTATCACTACCTATGGTGCCTTGTGAGAGAATGGCGCCTATGGCGTAGTTTGAAGCATCAGTTGTTAATATGAAGTCTTTGTCGAAGTCCGGATACTGTAAAATAGGGTCATTCGTCAATAGTGTTTTACAAGTCTCAAAACAGTTAATATAGTTTACGTCGTTATATGTAATTTTAGAACCTTTTTTTAAACAGTGAGTCATCGGCTTTGTTATGCGAGCAAAATCGGGAATGAATTTACGTTAGTATCCTAATAACCCTAAAAATCGTTTTATTTCAGTTGCTGTCTTAGGTAATGGAAATTTTTGGATAGCCATGATTTTATCTGGATTGGGTTTTATCCCATCTTTACTTACATTACATTCTGATTTATCCATTTGAATCTTGAAGTTTGATTCTCTCAATCTTTTAAATACTTTTTCTAAATTTAACATGTGTTCTTGCAACGATACGCTAAAAACTATGATGTCATCAAGATAAACGAGGCAGACTACATTCTGGAGGTCCCTGAGGACGTTATCCATCACGCGCTGAAATGTGGATGGAGAATTATTTAGACCCATGGGCATGCGCAAAAATTCAAAGTGTCCATGTTCTACATTAAAGGCCGTTTTCTGTATATCTGCTGGATTCATCTCGACTTGATGGAATCCGCTGGCAAGGTCCAGTGTGGTAAAATAATGACAGTTACCTAGCTTATCCAGAACATCAGTGATATTAGGGATCGGATACTTGTCGTCGATGGTCTTTTCATTAACTTTTCTAAAGTCTACAACTATGCGCCATTTTTTTTTTCCTGACGCATCCGCTTTCTTTGGAACTACCCAGATGGGGGAGCTCCAAGCTGACTGTGAAGGTTGAATAATGCCTTGATCTAACATTTTAGATATTTGATCTTGGACTTCTTGTCTGTGAATGAAAGGGTACCGATAGGTTTTAGTATACACTGGTATTTCATCCGTGGTCCGGATGCTGTGCTTGATTTTATTGGTGAAGGTCAAGGGTTCACCTTCGATGTAGAAGACATCAGCGTATGGAGCGCAAAGTGACTCTAAATTGACTCGCTCTTCAGGATTCAAATGGTCGGTACGTAAGCGTGATAGTACATCGTCTACGCGACTAGAAGGTTGTTCGGTACGCGTGCACTGAACGTTGAATAGTTCCGCGCTAACTGGTCTGTCCATTGAGAACACTATGTCATATCGGGAAGGATTAGTAACTTCAACTATGCCGCGGTTATTTGTTACTGTGGTCACACAATCTTTTATATAGCAGTTAGAGATAACTTGTTCAGATATGAACGCATCACCATCATGATAATTTACTGGAATCCGTACTAACTTAGAAGTGTTAGCCGGTATAATTTCTTCATATAGGTTACAGTTACGAGAGTCGTACATTAGTAAAGGTATTTGAGATTGCCGTGTAACTAAAACTTTATTTTTTAAATCAATACTAGATTCTAATTTTTCTAATAAATCATAACCAATCAAACCGTCAAAGTAATCGTGAAATTTATATATAAATAACGTTATGTCGTCTTTTTCATTAAATTCCGGAAAAAAGGGTAAGGTAATCGAGTAATCGTTTCGCGTGGTAGCGTGAATATTCGTTACTTCAAAAGGGTCATAGTTGCATAGTAAGTCTGAGAAAAATCTTTCTACAGCCTCTGGGCTGATAAAAGACTGATTCGCACCTGTATCAATAAGTAATTTAAGAGGTGGATTTAAAATCTGTATATATGGCAATTGACGTTGCGTCTGTAGGTTAATTTCTATTTTAGTTTTTCTGATTTGGAAGTTTTCTGAAAATCCTCATTATCGGCCAAAGGGACCTCGTCTTGGGCTTCCTCTACGGATACGGGAACATACTCCGGATAATAAGATTGTTGCTCGTATAAATTACCGTAAGTAAAGTCGGGGTAATCATAGTAGTCTTGTTGGTAGTTATCACTGTAATAGTCAGTCGGCTCATAAGAAAACTGTGGCTCAAAAGATTCATTGAAATTTAATTCTCTAGTTTTAACATAATTTGAAGGTGGCGGGTTGCCGAATTTACTCCAATCATGTGGCGTATGTAACGGAAGAGGCTTTGCAACGTAGTGACTGACGCCGCTCATAGGTTGAGGCGCGTTACTCGCGTTTTTATTAAATTGAAATCCCGTGTTCCTCTGAGGTGTTCTAAAAACATTACTCTGAGGTCTATAATTCGGCGGAGGCGCCGCGAACATCTGCTGGGTACGAGTTGGGCCACTATGGAGAGGCGTTTGGGGCTTCCAAAACTGCATTGGCCTCTGTGGCTGAGCTAAGAAAGGTCTAGAAGGACCTGGCATGTTTGGCATATTAAATGGTTTTTGCGGTGTAAAATTAAAAGATCTATAGGGCGATAAAGCGGCTGGTGGCGGTAAGCTGTAAGAAAATTTGGGCTGATTAAATGAAGACGTGGACTGCGACTTTCTATCGGGAAGCTGCTCGTTCCGTTGCTGTAGATATAATGTATTCATCTCATCATGAACGTATTCTAACGCTTTTTCTATGCTATCAGGCCGCATGCAGCGAATTCGAGAGCCTAGTGGATCGCGAAGGCCACGTAAATATGACTGTAGGGTTAATTTCCTGTAAAGGGCACGTTTAGCCTCTACGGTGCTTGGCACGGTTTCGTGTAAACTAATATATGTCATGATCATGCTGAAGAGATTTTGGCACTGCTCATAAAATTCCTGGGGGCTTGCCGAACCCTGAGTAAGAAGTGACAAATCATTATAAAGTGAGGTCTCATCACGTTGATCAGCGAAATTATTAATGAGCGGCCTACGAATCGCGTCCCAGGTTTCCGGGATACCGTTCGAGTTAATGGTACGGGCTGCGGGCCCGGTTACTTTGTTCAATATACCGTTAATGAGAGCAAGATTACTTAGTTCGTAACCCTGTTCATTATGCATGTATTGCATTACCAACTGATCGCATAAATTTATAAATCGCGTTAAGACGTTTGAATTGCCGTCGAATTCGGGGACCAGCCGAAGGGCCTTATAGATTTGGTCCACAATTGCGTCAGACATATTGGATAGTGTTACTTCGTTCTCGTTAACAATATCTAAATTTCTATGTGAATCTAACTCTAAGAATCTACGATTAATACCTAACCTAGGAGACCGTAATTGCCGCGGATGGAAAATCTTGGAACACTTATAGGAACAATGGAAAAAAAAGGAAAGCAACTCTAGTTAGATCTAGGTACTTACATATGCATTTTTCGTTTCTCTGCCTGTATCGATTTCTGGATACTCCTCTGGAATGTAGCTCTTGTAGGTTCGGGATAGCCGGATGCCGTGATCGATTCACTGACTCTACTTTACGACTATCCTACCGACTGCGCCAATTACGAAGGCTACAACCGGAGGATGCAAAAAAATACAAAATTTAATGAAATATATTTAATAAAAAATTACAATGTAAAATTATAAAGTAATTATAGCGTGACGATTGATCGATGTCAGAAGCAAAAGTGTTGAAACTTGGTGACGCGTAGCTCGGCGTCCGGGGCATCACGTTGCGCTGGGTCAGCGCCTCGTGTCGGGCAGTTTCCATAGAACGCAATAAGTAGGTAAATGCTGATCGGCGATATTGAGGGCGCAGCTACACGTAACAAACTGTCAAAGCGGTACGAAGTCCGCCGGGTCAGCTATTAGCTATAATATGCTTGTTAATAGGTATGGGTTCACGTCAGTATAGTCTAACGGAGATAACGGGATTGAACCTCGATTTATCGCATTCAACCCGAGCATAATATCCGTTCGGCTATCGATGCTTGTGTGTGTTCTGTGTGTGTTGAATGAGTAATTCCTAGCAGTTTAAAAATAAATGACCATAACCCCATCTGTGATATCCTTCGGTATGAACCAACCCTTAACCGTCTCTTCTTACTTACACAACATTTGCGAATTAAAACCGAATCCAACCATCTGAGCGGTTTAATTAAAAGTGAATTCAAAAATAACAATACGGGCAAAAGAGAAAGCTTTGAATATATTATATTCAACCCGAAACTCTTTGCTAATTAAACCCTTCGCTGGCTGCAGTGTGCAGGCCGTGTGACAGTTGTTATTAACGGTAAGGCCATTTCATATTTCCGTGGATTAAGATTTAAATATACGGGATTACTTTGCGTCGCCACTATTACAGAGTATATTTAACCTAATTTAATATTTTTTTGATGAAGTAGGGGTTGCGTTTTGAATAGTTTCCCATTTTTTATGTACAGACACACGTCTGTACATAAAAGTTTTGGATGATAGGTTGATGTGCACGCGCACATCAACCTATCATCCAAAACTGTCAACTTTCTTTAATTAATTTTCAACCATATGGCTAAGACATAAAGTTCAAAGTCTATTGAGGAAATTTGACAATTTATGGTAGTCTGGTGTGCAGGCGTGTGTACCATTTTTTATCACACTTATATTATAAATGCAAAAGTTTGTGTGTTTGTATGTGTGTATATTTGTTGCTTCTTCACGCTGCAACGGATGGGTGGATTTGAATGAAATTCGGCATACAGATAGTTTATAACCTGGATTAAGACATAGAATACTTTTTGTCTGGCTATATATTTTATTTATTTATATAGCGGCCGCGTTTGTCTATATGTTTGTACCAGCGGCCGCTCGCGGTTTCATCCACGTGGTTCCTGTTCCCGTGGGAATATCGGGATAAAAAGTATCCTATGTTTTAATCCAGGTTATAAACTATCTGTATGCCGAATTTTATTTAAATCCATACATCCGTTGCAGCGTGAAGAAGCAACAAATATACACACATACACACAAATTTTTGCATTTATAATATTAGTATGATTAACGGTAAGGTAACGGTAATATTTCAGTGGATTAAGATTTAAATATACGGAATCACGTTGCGTTGACTTTTAGCCTAAGGTAATATTAATTATTTGATAAAGTACTGTAGTGATCGGGTCTACTTGGTTGGGCAAGCCTACTGGCAGCTGTCGCGTTCTGCGTATGAACGTAGTTGACAATTATGAAGACACGCATGCATGGAAGTAAACAGAAGAGGTTGGAGATTCGAAATAAGGTTCAAACTCACGTACACATGAAACAGTTTATTTGTACGACACAGAAGATGAAAGTTTATACAACACAGTACCTACACAACACCAGAGAGAAGGAGTGATAGATAAAAGATAAGGAAATAACAATCAATAGCGATAGATCACAAATTAAGCTTAAGCAACGTAAACAAAGCTCATATCGGTAGTCGAGTAGCATTGGTTTCACGTCGAACATTGATTTGCCACTGGCGGGCGGCGCTTACTGATTTTAAATTTTTTGTAATTTGTGTGTTTGTTTAGACATTTATTGTGATTACATTTATTTTAATGTTATGTATGTACAAAATAGATTATAGGATTAAGTTTTAATGTTATATATATTTTTATGTTGTAAGTATTTAAGTTAATATTAAGTTAATAATTAATTTTGTTGATTTTTGTATATAAATGTAAATAATTAAATTTAGGTAAATATGTAGATATATTTATATAAATATAAACATGTAAAATAAAATATATTTATATAAATGTAAATATAAATAAGTAGAATCCCTACAGACACAAAATAATAACCAATGCCTTATTTATGTGTACTTGGCATTTATATTGTAATAAATAACGATATCGTAACGTGTCAGTTTTGTAGGGATATATTTACTCATGTGGTTTTATGACCTATGTTTATCATCACTACATAGTATAAAACAAAGTTGCTTCCCGCTCTATGTCTGTCTCTATGTCAACTACGTTAATACGCAGAACGCGACCGCTGCCAGTAGGCTCGCCCAACCAAGTAGTCCCGATCACTACAGGAGCTACGCCCCCTCGGCAGACGTCGTGTTCTGTAACAAAAAATCAAAACATCTGAGAGTATGCCTGCCTTTACTGGAGGAAACATAAGGTTGCGTCACATGTCCGCTAGCCAATAATACCACATCACTAAAGTAAGAGCACCTGGAGAAAGCACTTGAAATAAATCCGTGGTGTGGACTTGCAATGGGTAAAACCCCTAGCAAAATGGCTCATTGCAACCTTCTAACAACTTTAGACTAAAACACATTAATCAAAAACATCAATAGAAACAATCTTTATCCCCCATTATCTTAGAGCATTAAATTATGCCCTTTAACCTACTTAACACCTAGACATGTCTAACCAGATTAATATATTATTTTGACCTAATATAACAATCAAGCGACGCCTATTCCTAATCCCGTCTACCACTTAAATCGTAACATAGCCGGAAATAACTATAAACATTTAGTTGCCTCCTGAGTGTGTCCGACTCGAACACCTCACCGGATTATATAAGTCCGTTGGTGAGTTTCAGTATACGAACCAAAGTTTATATTCTTGTCGGCTATTTTAGCGACAAGCAACTATTCTACGGTCTTCGTTTTCTGGAACTCAAATCACATGAGTAGATATGTATTACTCATGTGCTCAAATCGTTAAAACACACACACACATTTATGTTATGTTAAAACAATAAAGTAATCATTACATCCGTCAGTGTCACAATAATCATATAGGTAGGATATTTACCATGGCACAAAATTTTCACAAACTTTCAAAAGCAAAGTAAATTAACTCTTTCACACCAACATCGACATTTTTGAAATTTTTAAAAAGAGTATATATACGTGTGTGTCAAATACATATGCGTGTGTGTCAAATACATGGTAGTGTGTGTAATGTTTGTTTGTTTAATGTTTGTTTTGTTAAAGAGAACATTACACACACTACCAATTGTATTTGACACACACGCATATGTATTTGACACACGTATATATACTCTTTTCAAAAATTTCAAAAATAGAAGAGGAGCGGCCGAAATCTGTCAATGCCAATCCAAACTCATATTCTATCTTTTTTAATTTTTCATTGCTTAGGATCCGATAAAATTACGGTCGAATTTCGACCACTGGGCGACCACTAGTCTTAGTAATTTGTTGTTGATAACTCAGAATAATAACTAAAGCTCTGTCGATGAATGAAAAAAATGTCGATGTAAAAGAGTTTACTCTTTCACACCGACATTTTTTACTTTGCTTTTGAAAGTGAAAAGTTTGTGCCATGGTAGATATCCTACCTATATGATTATTGTCACACTGACGAACGTAATGATTATTTTATTGTTTTAACATAACATAAATGTGTGTGTGTTTTAACGATTTGAGCACATGAGTAGTATATCTACTCATGTGATTTGAGTTCCAGAAAACGAAGACCGTAGAATAGTTAGATGCTGGTCGCTAAAATAGCCGACAAGAATATATATTTTGGTTCGTATACTGAAACTCACCAACGGACTTATATAATCCGGTGAGGTGTTCGAGTCGGACACACTCAGGAGGCAACTAAATGTTTATAGTTATTTCCGGCTATGTTACGATTTAAGTGGTAGACGGGATTAGGAATAGGCGTCGCTTGATTGTTATATTAGGTCAAAATAATATATTAATCTGGTTAGACATGTCTAGGTGTTAAGTAGGTTAAAGGGCATAATTTAATGATCTAAGATAATGGGGGATAAAGATTGTTTTTATTGATGTTTTTGATTAATGTGTTTTAGTCTAAAGTTGTTAGAAGGTTGCAATGAGTAATCGACATCAAATCGACACGCATCTTGTCGAAACCGTTGGAGAAGCGCACCGCAAACCTGTCCTATTGTTCTCAACGGGGCGGATCTGCCTGCGCAGACCGATGCGCGCGCGCCGCCCGCCAGTGGCAAATCAATGTTCGACGTGAAACCAATGCTACTCGACTACCGATATGAGCTTTGTTTACGTTGCTTAAGCTTAATTTGTGATCTATCGCTATTGATTGTTATTTCCTTATCTTTTATCTATCACTCCTTCTCTCTGGTGTTGTGTACTGTGTTGTATAAACTTTCATCTTCTGTGTCGTACAAATAAACTGTTTCCTATGTACGTGAGTTTGAACCTTATTTCTATTACCACAACATCCACACATCTACCCATATGTCCATTTATTTGTTTGGCACATTCGCCAATTCGTTCCTAAGGGAGAGAAGAATACGACGACAAAAATAACGGAACAAACAGTACGGAAATTATTACAAGTGTATGATTATTTACATAATTATAATTTTACGCTATTCAATGTCGACAACTAATCAACATCCGATCTTAATATCTTTAAAAATATTGAAAGATCAGTTAAGAATTAGTCAAGCTATAGAATAGGGCTCCTTTAGCTTGGCATTACACGCGTGTTGAGGATTAACAGAAGTCAAACAAGATACAATTACAATTAAAAAGGATCCGGCCGCGGATTTGCGTCTGAGATACAAAATGTGTCGTTAGAAGTCTTTATGGAAAAAATGCACCAACTTTCGTTCAAGACTATAATATGACTAACGACTCTGAAATATTGATATAGTTAAATTCATGTCTTTATCTTGTATTTGCTAGCTCAATACACGATTGAATAATTTTGACTCGATCATGATGATTTTTGAAAACACCTCTAAAAATCACTATTGTTGAAATTAGAACGAAATTACTTAATTTATATGCTTGTGAACCACTCAAATACATTGATATCATTTATATTCGTAATTTAGTAGCTGCATATTTTATTTATTTATTAATATTTTGATATAAATACCAAGTATTTTTATAACAATAACCAATTTTTTAAATATTTTAACATTATACACTAAGCGGTCTCCATCGTCGCGGGTCGTATGAAGCAGCCATTTGTAATGTTCACAAATTGAGGTGTCAGTGAAGTAAAACACTTAAAACACACCCTCACACACACACACACACACACACACCCCCCCCCCCCCTCTCACACACCCACACACACCCCCTCTCACACACACACATACCCTCTCACACCCTCACCCTTACACACACCCACTTATTTTTCTTATATTATTATGACACATCACACAGTCACCCATCACCAGCTCATTTTGTCCCCGCTGCTGGGGCACGAACCTTTACTATGGATGGATAAGGAGAACAGGCTATACACCACCACTCGGACCCAGTGCGGATTGGTGGTTGCCAACGACTGCTAATGCAGCCGCCTGCACTCTGCGTACCGCCAAGTAACCTTGCTACGACACAAATGCTACGCGCCCCTACTACGAAACAAGTATTTCGTAACGCTACGTTTCGATGCGCGGATATTTAATGGGAAATAATCCTGCAATGATTCACCACTAGAGGTACATAGGAATAGTTATTTTGTGTGTGATATTTAAAACGGCTATAGCTGCCATAATGAGTTTCATTTGTGCCTGGTGGTAGATTTTTGCCTAAAATCTGACCCGATGGCGACTACTCTAATACCTATTTCTGCCAACTAATAGAATCGTTTTACCCCTACTGCTTTGTACCGGTTTATAGGGTATATGGTAAGTTTTTCATTCCATCCGTATGGTAGTTTGAAGAAAGGAGACGGAATAAAAATCCCCTAGGAAGCAGCTGGCATAATGAGACTTGTAATCGATAAAGCCTTTAAAACGTAATGTACTTACGTTATTCCTTAAATTCTATAGCTAGCCCATTTTTTATTTTCAAAATAATACAAAATTACTCTTAATTGCGTTAGAGAACGCAGTTATTCTTGGTTTGAAGATGAGAACATACCCGATTTAAAAAAAAGTATTTGACTGTCAATTATTGTCATTGTCAAATTGACAATGTCAATGCATGACATAACCATTTGTTAGAGATGAGCCAAATATATCCATATTACTGAGTTGAGTATCGATTCATTTGCAACCGATATGCGGTGACATTATATTAATTCGCGTAAAAAATCATGCTCTTACTGACTGACTCTATCTCTTCTCTACGGCTTGTGCTAGTGCTGCCATAAAACTTAAACAACATGATGGCCGTATAAAAAATGAAAAATCATTTAATTTTCAATAATTAATTGTTAAAAATTGGCTAGACTAAGATTTTTTTTTCAACTCATACGAGTTCTACATATTGCATTCTCCCGATTTTCATTCATTTTGGTCCAGCTGCATTTTAGTGAAGACTTTCTATAGTAATCTAGACCGTCTCCTTTATGATAACATCAAAAACTATACAAAAACGGTTAAAAAGGAATATAATTCTAAGGTAGTCAATGTGGAGACCTTACAGTCTACTGTGGCCGATATTGAGGCCTTAATATACTAAAAATGAAGAGGTCCGGTTGTCGTCGAAAATTCGATTACTATTCTGTTTATAAAACATACTTGTATTTGAGAAGTTGAAATTTTGTTTGTTATTAAATGAAAGCCTATGTTACACGCAAGGAATGATTTTTTGGAATTGGGCCAGTAGGTACTTTCAGAGATTAGCTCCGACATACAAACAAACAAACAAAGCCATAAACGCTGCCTCTTTATTAATAGTAAATATATAGATTGGGACAGCTATGAATAATGCTCTAAAGATATGAAACTGTTTCTGACAACAATTAAAACCTTTTTGCTCCGAAATAAACCTTTAAACCTTCAAACTATTGTGCAGCCGTGTTACACTCTGCAACTATATAGTCAACTCTCAGAACAATAACGAAAGCTATAGAAGGATGGCTAAAATAAAAATCGTGCAACTATGTTTAGTTCCGTTCTATCTTATGGCTAGAAAAGGAGGTTGGAGTGCGACAAATGGTTGACACTTAGTTTTTATTTTTTGTATTGTTATGTCAAACGGTCATCAGATAATCGGTGATCAAAAAAAATCTTTGAGTCCTATATAAAGTCATTCACTACATTACCTCAAATATGACGTCACAAATCTGGTGACACCTTCGAAATAACGAAAGAAAAGGGACAATCGATCTCTTTCCAATACATCAATTAGGTTCATTGGTTAAAATAGAACGAACTGATAAATGAGTGTTGCTATTTTAGTCCGGTTTCTATAGCTTTAGTTATTATTCTGAGAGTCTACTAGTCAACTAACTACAACAGCCATGAACCTGTTGTATGATACTCGGGTTGTGTTTAGTAAACTTAACACAAAGGACAAAGGAGACGTTGTTGCAATATTATGGGCGGTTTACGACTTAGTGTTAGAAATTCTCCCGCTCCGCTGTAAACTGGGTATTAATTAAAATATTAACAGTTCAATATGACCATAATTAATTATACTACTACTATAATTAATAATACATTGGTAAAAAACGAACTGGGAAATTTACTTCTGCAAACCCCTGCGCAGCTGTACCTAATGCTCGCCCGCAACCATTCCCATCTAATTCTATAATTATAATGCCTGTCGATGATCTCCACAACGTGCTATCCTCAAGGTGGCCGCTGGTCTTCCATTCCGGCACCCTACAGCAGACCTCTACAGAGGGTGGAAAGTACTTACAGTCAGACAGCACTACATTCTAAACACCATCTTAAAAAAACACACTGAATTGAATTATGATCCTGATTTGTTAAAGGACAAGCGTAGAAAGGGCACTGTTTGTCGAACATTTCCTCTTAGGACAGCTACCTCGCACATTTTTTTTGTTTTTAAGGGTTTACCTTTATAATAAGATAAATGGGATTCTCAATATCTATCTCCCCAGAGCCAGGTGTAAAATTACGATCACAAATTACCTAAAGGAACAGGACTACCAAAATACTGAAAACTTACTTATTCCTATAAAATAAAAATCTAAATTCCCTACGCACAAATAAAAACCACCTCCTATAATAGAAACTTACTGAATGGCATTGGCATTCTCCTTTCGACTCGAGTTATATCGGCAAATATAATAAAATTGGCTCATATACACTCCACACTTACTAATTACACACACTCACTCACACACACATACACACACATACACACACAAGCACACATACACACACAAGCACACACACAACAAAAAAATTCTGCTATTTAAAATGTATATTATTTCTATAAGTTGTTTTTGATAAGTTTTAATGTAATAATTAATACTACCCTTGCTAGCACTTCAAATAAGTCTACAAATAGGTTTAGTTAAGAACACAATTGTATCCTTTTGCGGGGGCGGCCTGGTGACATGTGTAACCGGTTTTCTTTTAAAACCTATTGCGCGCACCAGCTTCTCACACTTCAGGTCATACATTGTCTTTCACCCAAATATGTTCTAGAGTTAAGAAACCCTATTGTGTGATGAGAAATAAATGATTTTATTATTATTATCATTGTTTATAATGTTAACCATTGTAGATACATGTACCCGAGTTAAGGAAGCGCGTTAAGTGACATAATATCATCATCATCATCATCTTAGCCGAAAAATGTCCACTGCTAGACAGAAGCCTTTACTAAGGATCTCTTTTGTGTAGTAAAACAAATAACTCATATTTTTTGTATTTTGTATTGTCACGAACATTATTTTAAGCACAGACCTAATTTGGTCTGTGATTTTATAATAATATTTAAATAACTAACTTCTAAGACTATTTAAACTACAGACAGAATCGTGAATATTAGTTTAAAGACAGAAAAGATATAGTGATCTACCCTGATCCAATTCAGGTCGAAGGAATTAAATGAGAGCTATCAATCTTACAACAACAGGTGCTTACCTTAGGTTTACGTTCTTTCCGAAGCATGAGATATTTTAAATAAATCATAAATAAATCATCATTTATTTCAGGCAACACGCAGTGTACAAGATGGTAAAAACACAAAAGGGCCCATATAATAAAAACCTTACAGACTAACATACATACAATATAAAACAATTTTTGTTAGTAGATATATAACTTATAACTATGTTAGTATATTAAGCACTAGCTTGTGCTGTTCCGGTGGTGTTGACGGGTAATATTTCGCGGAAACGCCGCCGGTACACCACTCCCTTCGGCCAAGAGTCTTCCCTAAGGGAAAATAAGGGAAGGGAAATTTCCCTTCCCTTATTTTAATTCGGTTTCTCATCCGGTGATTGCGAGCTTAAGCTTGCTTAACTTGCAAAATCACTAGCTGTCAGCTCCTCCACTCCGAAAGTCAAGGTACAACAAATCTGCAATCAGTGTAATGCTGGAACTCCTAATGCCCTTAACATAAGTAACAATTCAAAGAAATAGTTCTTCAGTCTATAGATATTCTCATTTTGATAGCGGAAGGTTCCCAACGTTCAGTGAAATAGTAACTCTATCACAACGGTACGCGGTTTATATTGGCACAACAGGATTAATGGCTTACCCATCAGTGGTCAGCCCACGTCCCCTGAGGCTTAATCACGAGCGCTCAAATCCATCACTGCTCCAACAAATGAGCGAGATAGCATTATTGCGTGCCGTGTCATTACCCACGAGTGTTATGTCGTCGCTTCTTCGTTATTGAGTGGAGGGGATGGATAAATTAAACACCCCCCTGTATTTGATTTTCAATAAATGGAACGTCACAATCGGAATTAATGTTTCTGTAGGTGGACACGATTTTTATATTTATGGGGAAGAGAAACATTGCTTGGTTAGAGATTTACGTAATAATTTAGTTTTTATTTATTTTTATTTTACTAATGTATTTTGTATGGTTACACAAAATCGCACTTCCCGAGATTTTACTCTATCTTAGGGATTGCGAAAACAACGTAGATTCTTGATGCAAATATCATCATCGTCCTCATATTATAAAAAAGGTTTGCAAAGGCCTTCCTTCCCCTTCCAGTTTATTTTTATGGTCTGCACGGCAAATGAATCCACTCCGCCTGATCTCTGGCTGACACCCCCCACCAACCTTACGGTTAAAAAGTTAGGTGTCAGACATCCTCACGCAAGCACAAGGGACTATCTACGTCAGGTCATAACGCCAGATCAGAACACGCTGGTACGCATCCTTCATCCGGTACTTTTCAGACTAGAGTCTCGAGCTAATTGCTTCGTGGACACGTATAGTCCACTACCTAATATCCAGATGGGTTCCAGGTAGGCTGATCTTATGACGGTGGAAATGGAGTCCAGAGGCGAAGACAGCTGGTCAACTGGCGCAGCGTGAAAACAACGCAGCATCAGTCACCCTCACCGTGCCGGCCCACAAGGTGCCTCTTCACGCCTCGCTCGCCTGGGGCCTTTGCCCAGGTCATAGGAAAGAAGGAAAGCGTAACTAAATTGCATTAAAAACTCTATTTTGCTCATTTAAAAATTATATTTATCTAATAAATAAGGAATATGATAAAGAAGTTATTAAAATTACACGTTTATTAAATATTAAATTACGTTACAAGTTTATTAAAATTAATTACTTACTTACTTACTCCGCTTGCTCAGTGACCCGTAGTGGATCTTGGCCTCCGACACAACAAGACGCCAATCTTCCCTACTTTTTACCCTCTCAGACCACAAAAAATAATAATTATAACAATAACACAATTATAATATTTTCTCCAAAAATTACCCTCCTGTGATTAGCATTTAAAATGCGCCGCTCATAGCATTGAAAATGCACGCGTAGGTAATGAGTCGGCTCGGCCTAACTATCTAGTTTTAAATTCAGCATTTTTTTATGTCTACTCTAATGAGCCACTAATTACCTCCTTTATTATGAGATTCTGAAAGGGATTTGTGAGAATAAGCATTAATATCTCTTCCGTTTCAAACAGGTACTCTAACAAGGCCACATTGGCCATTCTGCATAGAACAGTTCTTTTTCAATTTTTTTGCAGTAGCTGAGTAATTTCTCTCAGAATCGTAAAATGGTAATTCATAATTTTTGTGAACTAGCGGCCGCTCTCGGTTTCACCCGCGTGGTTCCCGTTCCCGTGAGAATATCGGGATAAAAAGTATCATATGTGTTAATCCAGGTTATAAACTATCTGTATGCCGAATTTCATCCAAATCCATTCAGTAGTTTTTACGTGAAAGAGTAACAAACATCTATCCATACTTACAAACTTTAGCGTTTATAATATTAGGATATAGTATCAATTGTAGGATTCAAGCTACATATTTTGTAACCTTTCGTATGCCTATATTTTTGTAGATTAAAATATTTTTACCAACTACCTACATTTCCTTTTTGTTGTATGTACCAGATAAAAAAACTAAACAATTTGTAGAAAGCACTATAATATAATTTTTCTCAGTTTTTCATTCCGTATGCACCCAAGCAAAAAAAAGTCCGGTATTTTTTTATTATCGTATTCTATAATAAACTACTTACTTTCTTTATTGTTATTTTATTATGATTTCCTTGTACACTATAAAGAGTTGTTAAACTTTGACGACCTCCTTGATCGAGTGGTTTGTACACCGGTTTTCATGGTGTCGCCTTCTCTGAGGTCCCGGGTTCGATCCCCGGTCGGGTCAATTTAGAAATTATTGTTTGTCTAAATTGTCATGGGTCTGGATGTTTTCTATGTATAATAAGTATGTATTTAAGTATTTTAAGTATGTTTATCCGTTGTCTAGTAACCATTTAACGAGTTTCATAACGAAGCTTCTCTTGAGCTAGATAATTGGTGTGAGTGTAGGAAAGTTTATTTATTTATTTCTCTTATTCTAATAACATATATATAATAACTAATATACTGGGTTACGAATAGCAGGAATAATATGGATAAAAGCTGCCCAAGAACGATCTTGGCCTCATTCACCTTTTTAGTTTATGCCACCGTGTACGAACACGGTGAATGAGGTCGAAAAAGACTTAAAAGATGATACTGGGTTATTGAATACATAACAAAATTCGTTCATTCTTATTCATTGTTTTTTTTCTGTGTGATTGTCAATAAATTATTTCTTATTCTTATTCTAAAATATGAACTAAGTAAAGTGTCTGTCTTGAAACAAAGCGTATCATAATCTTCCCAGTTTTAAGAGTGTTTACGCCGCTCACTAGCGCCGCCAATGAAAAAAAAACATATCTAGTAGCTAGAGATAGAAAATCAAATTATGCTCAACAAACTATTTGAATGAAGTAATTTAGCATTTTTACGTCACCTAATGAACATCTGACATGTTATGGTTTTGTTAAATATGGCGTTATAGTTAAAAGTGGCCGTAACGTCTTGTTTAACTAAACCATAACATGTGAGGTGCTCATTAGGTGACGTAAAAATGCTAAATTACTTCATTCAAATAGTTTGTTAAGCATAATTTGATTTTCTATCTCTAATTACTAGATATGTTTTTTTTTCATTAGTGGCGCTAGTGTGCGACGTAAACGCTCTTAATATAACAGAATGAAGAGGAGTAGCAACTCTTTAAACGTCCTATTCGACTTATCCCCAGTCTGCATGTAGTGTAAAAGGGAACAGATAGAAACATGACGACAGCCGAAACACTCATCATCATTATCACAGCCAAAAGGCGCCCACTGCTGGACAAAGGCCTCCCTCAAGGATCCTCCAAGGCCTCCACAACGACCGGTTTTGTGCTGCTCGCATCTAGCGACTTTACGCGACCTTTACCAGATTGACGGTTCACCTTGTTGGAGGCCTGCCCACACTGTGCTTTCTGTCGCCGAAACACTAAGTTTGCCAAATGCCATTATTATTATATTTTAATTAAATAATAAAAAAGATGTAGTGTAGATATTATTTGTATATTTCCATCGGCTGTTTTTATTTTCTCCCAAGATTTTAGTGAACTACATTATAGTACTTTGTGTTTACTTACGTTTCGATACAATCAAATGTTCAATTTTATTTGTCAATATTGTTTCTTGACACAACGGAATCAGTATTTATTGAGCTAATCCAATGCCGCATAACCCTAAGCATTTCTATCTCTACGTAAATAAGAGAGTAATCTTACGAAAGGCTATTGTTACACATGATTCTTTTGAACTGTTTACGATGCTGTATTTTTTAGCGAAACTGAAAATTAAACTTGAATGACTTGCTTTTTACTTTATGTCCAGCAGTGGACTAAAATAGGCCGATGATGATGATGATGATGATGATGATGATGATGATGATGACTTGCCTCAGGTGGGAGTCAACCACGACCTATCGCAATCCGGATGATAGCTTTTCTTGATTGATACGTAAGGCTTTTGTTTCCTGTTATTAGCTAGCGTTGTTTTTCCAATGTCTGTTTGGGCATTAATATTGTCTTTCTATAAAACATTACTACAAATTATTAAAAACGGTTAAGATGAACCAGCTATTATATTATTTCTAATTGTACTAGAAAGAATTCTACAATAAAGGTAGCAATAAACATTTTGTAACATTTCTCAACAGCAGCGCACGGAAACATTTTTAGCCTGTCTAATGCTACACGATAAACGGATCTTTACGTCTCGTCACAAGATATAACGTCGCATTGTGTCACTTATATTTACAACTAACTGTCCCGGCAGACCTTGTTCTGCCCTATTTCTCTAAAACAAAGTTACATTGATTTTTTTATGTTAATAGCTGCCCCGACAGATTTCGTTCTGTCAAAAGTTATAGGCCTGTCGCAGTCTAATCGAAATAAAATAACATTGAAAGACTTAAGTAATATCTAATGTGATGATATTTTTATTGTAATGCCATAAGGTACACGATATTTTTTGTTTGATTACTTGGCGCGTAAATTAATAAATCTGACCTCTAATCAACTTGAAGGCATACCAAAGATAGTCCTAACGCGCCTTTGTTTTGTTTTGATTGACGTCAAATGTTTGACAGCTGGGGACAGGGTGGTTTGTATGGGAAAAGAAAATTGTTGTTTTTACTATTTTCCTCGTGTTTTTTACGTTTTTTCTCTCCATAAGAACCTTCCTCAGACTTAATCAAACAAAAAAAAAAGAAATCAGCCAAATCGGTTCAGCCGTTCTCGAGTTTTGCGAATAGCAACACATTTAGCGATTCATTTTTATTGATATAGATAATAATTTTGCTGTTGTATCACCATTAGTTTATTCTATCACCATCACCATCTCATTTCATGACTCCACTGCTGGGGCACGAGCCTTCCCTATGGATGGATGCATGATGCAGTTTATTCACACATTCCATTCTTTCTTGAATGGTATTACAAGAAATATTGTTAAAACAAAATACAGTACCTACCTGTTTGATAAAAGATAATGGCATCAGCTTAGACTCGATGCAAGACGTTTTTATTCAAGTAATATTTTCATTTTTATTACCTGAACACGTGTTAATATGCAAACTAGAAACAAATCGTCTTCTGAATTATTTAAGAGCGTTTACGCTGCACACTAGCGCCGCCAAATCAAATTATGCTCAACAAACTATCTGAATGAAGTAATTTAGCATTTTTACGTCCTCTAAGGAACACCTGACATGTTATGGTTTAGTTAAATATGGCGTTATAGTTAAAAGTGGCCGTAACGTCTTATTTAACTTAACCATAACATGTGAGGTGTTCATTAGGTGACGTAATAATGCTAAATTACTTCATTAAAATAGTTTGTTGAGCATAATTTGATTTTCTATCTCTAATTACTAGATATGTTTTTTTTTCATTAGTGGCGCTAGTGTGCGGCGTAAACGCTCTTGAGACACAATATTAATGATCCTAACACTTCTCAACAGCGTACACAAACGTTTTCAGCATGTCTAAATGCTACATTATAGACGGATCTTTACGCCTCATCACAAAACATAATGTTGCATTGTGTTTTCTATGCTTACAATAATAAATTTACTGTTGTATCACCATCAGTTTATTCGCACGCCCTAATCTTTCTTGAACGTTATCACAAGAAATGTTTATTTCAGAATAAACGAGGATATAAATTCTCAATAACCCCGAAGCAGGTGGCAAACTTATCGACATAATGGAGGCGATATTTTTTAAGGTAACAGCAACTTTCAATAAACGAGCCGTACGCAATGACTAAACGGTCACGGATGAAACACTTTTTATTCTAGCTCGTACGGTCAGCATCAAGTTGATCGTAGCATCTTCTATTGAGTAGCATCTCCTATTATAATAGGTCCTTACCTATGAAATTGGTGTTTTTTTTTCACTTTGTTCGTGCATCATCGAGACCGCTCGGGCGCCGCCGCCGCCGGGGGTTCCCGTGCGAACTTCGGACGATTGCCGGAGGCGCCGGGCGCCACACTTCACACCAGCAGAGACACTTCGCCACGGATCACGGACGACACCAGACGCGCGCGCGACATTATAATAATACAATATACCAGTTATACAGTCCACTTCTCTCTCATTTAAAGTCCTTTAGTTAGGACCCTAACACACTTAATAATAGGTGTATTACTTCTAAAAGTCAATACCGGTTGTTAATATTATTATACACCTTTAATTAGGACTATGTTACTTAGGGTTCAGGAGGCCTTAACACGGTACAGTAGTGCGGTACGTAAGGCAAAGAGATCTGCCTGGAGGAAACATTGTGACCAGAGACAATCTGTTCCGGAAGCAATGAGACTAACCAAGGCTATCTCTACAACAAAGGCGATTCCATTAACCACGTTAAGGAAGGAAGATGGAGTGCGTACAGAGACAGGGAATGAGACATTGAAGGCCATGTTTGACACTCATTTCCCTGGATCAGAAGTCATCCAGGACGTGATCATGATCCAATCAGCTGGAAGGAACAGCAGAGGCGAACTTCCAAATATGACTGGATAACAGCGAAAAGGGTAGTGGATGAATGTAAGGTTAGATGGGATCTTGGGAGTTTTCAACCGTTTAAGGCGCCAGGACCTGACAACATTTATCCCATTCTACTACAACAGGGCGCCTCCATCCTGGGACCCCATCTCTGCAGGCTGTATAAAGAATGCATAGCTTTTGGACATATTCCCAGAACATGGAGGCGTGTTAAGGTAATCTTTATACCCAAAACGGGAAAACCAGATTACGAAGAACCCAAAGCTTTTAGGCCCATAAGTCTACAATCCTTTCTCCTGAAGACCCTGGAGAAGATGGTAGACAAATATATCAGAGCGGGACCTCTGAAAAGATTCCCACTCCATGGACTTCAGTGTGCATATCAGGCGGGGAAGTCAACCGAAACTGCTCTTCATCATGTGGTGAGTCGAGCGGAATCTGCGCTGGAGAACAAGGAGATTTGCGTCTGCACTTTCGTAGATATCGAAGGTGCATTTGATCGTACTACCTTTGAATCCATCAAGGTTGCAGCCAAGAACCATGGTGTGCCACAACCGATCTGCAATTGGATTGAATGCATGTTAAAGGGTAGAATTATTAACTCTGAACTGCTAGGTGACAGTCTAATTGCGCGAACAACTAGAGGATGCCCACAAGGTGGGGTTCTCTCGCCTCTTCTGTGGAGCCTTGTGGTTGACTCAATTGTAGTAAGGCTGAATAAAGGACCATTCTATACGGAGGGTTATGTTAATGATCTGGTCATCTCAGTCAGTGGGAAATTTCCCTCTACGGTATCGGGGTTAATGCAACGTGCCCTGGGTCTCCTGGAGGAATGGTGCAATGCCCATCACCTCTCTGTAAACCCGGGGAAAACAACAGCCATCCCCTTTACAAAAAAGAGAAACACTACGGGACTGGGTAACCTAACACTCTATGGCACCCGGCTCTCTTGGTCCAAAGAAGTGAAATATCTAGGCTTAACGCTGGATAGGCAACTTACTTGGAAACAGCATGTGGACACAACCGTAGCCAAGGCTTACAGAGTCTTTGGCATGTGTCGGTCTACATATGGCAAGACTTGGGGGCTCAACCCCAAAATCATTAGGTGGATGTACATGACGATGGTGAGACCGATCCTCACGTATGGCAGCATCGTCTGGTGGCCCAGAACCAGGCTGAAGACCTGTAAGAATGCTCCTAGCAAACTTCAGAGAACAGCCTGTCTAGCAATCACTGGTGCCTTTAGAACCACTCCAACGGCAGCGCTGGAGGTCCTCACAGACCTTCCACCCCTGCACATTGTAATAGAGACAGAGGCAAAGAAAGTGTTACATAGACTAAAGGTGGCCGGACTATGGGACGCATCTAAACCTCTGACCAGACACACAAAATGGGAACCAAGTGACATTCCTGATAGGATCATGGAAATGGGGTGCGATAAAATATCCCCCATATTCGTGTTCGAAAAGAAATTTAAAGTTTATGTTCCAACCAAGGACGAATGGAAACGAGGGCCACCGTCTCCGGAAAAAGACAGCCTAATCTGGTACACCGACGGATCAAAAATGAAGTCGGGCACAGGGGCAGGCGTCTATAATAACGACTTCAAGCATAGTCAAAGCATGGAAAAATTTGCTACTGTTTACCAAGCAGAAACTTTTGCAATTCTCCTATGCGCAAAGCAAAACATAGAGTTAGCTATTAAAAAGCGCAATATCATTCATCCTGAGTGACAGCCAAGCCGCGCTCAAGTCACTCATAACGCCCCGAATCGACTCTGGCCTTGTTCTGGAAACTACAAAAGCTCTAAACAAGCTGGGTGGGCATAACAAGGTGCGATTGATCTGGGTCCCAGGCCATATGGGAATCCACGGCAACGAGATGGCGGATGCACTTGCCAGGGAGGGCTCAGAGACCCAGCTTATTGGTCCTGAGCCGTTCGTGGCACTTGCACAAAGTACCATCAACAAGGCCTTAAAAGATTACATTAAAAACAGGCACGGCATCGAATGGAAAGAGCAGCCGGGTATGAAACACTCCAAATCCTTCCTAGGCGAAAACGCCTTAAGACGGAGTAAGTTCATATGCGGAGGCAGCAAAAGGCAGGCCCGAATAACCATCGGTGCCTTGACAGGGCATTATGCCAAAAAAAACAAATGCTCCACAGAATGCACCTTTCAACAAACAGTTTGTGTAGCGCATGTGGAGAGCAAACCGAGTCAATGCAGCACCTACTGTGTGACTGCGACTCTCTGGCTAGGAAAAAAATGGGACTCCTGGGGTCGGCCTATCCGAAACTGGAGGACTTCAGGCTCTTCGCTCTTAAGGACGTTGCCAGACTTATGGCATCTATCTTTACAGAGGAGGAAGAGTGAAAAGATGGGGTTGCACAAAAGATCCCAATGGGTCGAAGTGTTACTGGGAGGTGGAAACCTCGGCAGGCCCCACTAAGATAAGATAAGATAAGATAGGGTTCAGTAATAACAATGATTCTTATTTTTTTGTCTTTAGCGCCCAATTTATTTTAGTTCGCGGAATTGTCCTTATGTTACATTGTTGCTTTGAAAGGATTAGGTTTTTTTTTCGGTAATAGAAAGGAGTTAGTATCAGTTGGTCTGAAACGCAACTGGTCTAAGTAGTAACTGGTCTAAAACGCAACTGGTCTACTGGTCTAAATCGCAACTGGGGCTAAGTAGCAACTGGTCTATAACGCAACTGGTCTAAAACGCAAATGGTCTAAAACGCAACTGGTCTAAAACTGGAGTAAAGAACGCAATGAACAGAGAAATCGCGCGCCGCACCGCAATCCACCCGTGGCATTGAGTAAAGTCTAGGTATGGCCCGTGGTTTTGGTGAAACGGTAAGACTTGTTTCACACATACCAAAACCACACTACACCGCCGCGTCGCGAAAAGTGTCGCTGCGGCTTCTTGCGGTTGCGTTGTGTTACCTACAAAATGTGCGATGTAGTAGGTATCACACACGCGGTCAATAATGACGGTAAAATGTGGCTAGTGTGAATTCAACTATTGATTTTCATAAAAATTAGCGCCCGCCCACGTGTTGTGATTGTGGTATGTGTGAAAAAGCCTAAGCCCTCCGCCACGAGCGTCAGCGTCTTGCGACACGGAAAGCGGATTACTTGTTCATTACCCGTTACATTGCGGCAGTATTATACCCGTTTTCACCAACGGGGAAAAAGTATGTCTGTAAAACGGGCATTGATGGTCTTAGAAATAACGCAATGAACATAGGAATCGCTCGTCGCACCGCAAACCGCCAATGGTCGTGTTTGAGCGATAAGAATTATTTCTGCTGACGAATTAATGGTTAGAACCCAATAACAGGGCGTCAATGCATAAGATGTAAAGCTACCATGTCGACTTGATGACTTTGGTGTTGTAAGTGCCCATATGGGCTGCAGCGGCATTTTCATCAAGGGAGTCTTAAGCTTCTTTGACAGCTCATGGCACAAAATAATGAAGTAGTTAAAAATATATTTCCTCTTAGCTTAAAAAAAAAAAAAAAAAAAGGCTTAAGCCTAAAAAAAAAAGGCTTAAGCCTTTTTTTTTTTTTTTTTTTTTATATTAGTAGGAGGCAAACGAGCAGGCGGGTCACCTGATGGAAAGCAATCACCGCCGCCCATGGACACCCGCAAAACCAGAGGAATCACAGATGCGTTGCCGGCCTTTAAGGAAGGAATAGGCTCGTTTCTTGAAGATTCCTAAGTCATATTGGTCCGGAAATACCGCCGCTGAGAGCTGGTTCCACAGCACTGTAGTTCGTGGTAAAAAATTACGTGAGAAACGCACAGTAGTAGATCGCCATCCATCAAGATGGTGTGGATGGAAAGACAGTCGATTGCGTGTAGTGCGGTGAAGGAAATCAGCGGCAGGGATCAAACCGAACAATTCCTCAGAGCACTCCCCATGATAAAGGCGATAAAATATACAGAGAGATGCAACGTCTCTCCGAAGGGCCAGTGGATCGAGCCGACCAGAGGTTACCACGCCGCCGACAACTCGAGCAGCTCTGCGTTGAATGCGGTCAAATGGGAGGAGTTGGTACTGGGGCGCTCCAGCCCAAAGATGGGAACAGTATTCCATATGAGGCCTGACCTGTGCTTTGTAAAGCTGTAAGCGATGGGTCGGCGTGAAATACTGTCCCGCTCTATTGAGCACACCCAGCTTTTTCGAAGCTAATTTAGCTTTACCTTCCAAATGACCGCGAAATTGAACGTCAAATCCTTCCTTCCATCCTTTTAATAAACATTGCCTATATTCTTAATTTAATCAAATAATTTGACAATGTTCGTTTAAATAAAATAAAATAAAGATCTCGTTATATTTTACTAACATGAGCTTAAATTCTTTAATAAAAACTAAAAAAAAACTACTTTTAGAAAAATGTTATTATAGTGTTCCAGAATAATAATAATAACAATAAATTTTCCTACACTCACACCAATTATCTAGCCCAAGAGAAGATTCGTTATGAAACTCGTTAAATGGTTACTAGACAGCGGATAAACATACTTAAAATACTTAAATACATACTTATTATACATAGAAAACACCCAGACCCGAGACAATTCAGAAAAACAATAATTTCTAAAAAGACCCGACCGGGGATCGAACCCGGGACCTCAGAGATGGCGACACCATGAAAACCGGTGTACAAACCACTCGACCAAGGAGGTCATCGACCGTCGAGTAACTCGTAACCTAAATATATTTTTCACACCACCTGCTCGACAATGCCTCATTATATATCATGCAAACCTTACTCAAAGTAAATCATTATAGCCCTTGTCTTTTGCCGGGGTGTAATGTTGTACTGAATTTCATTATAACCCGCCGGGCAGTAATGTGATTCTCACTTCTCTTAGTTCTTATTGTTATGCTTTTAAAGTCTAATTTCGTCAAAATCGCGCGGCGCGCGGCTGCTGCAGCTGCTGGTGGCCGACGACGAGGAGGTGGACGGCGGCGCGCGCCGCGCCTCATTTATTTGAAAATCGAACTTATTCGAAAATCGAGCTGGCCACGCCACGGCAAGCCGGACGAAAAAAAATCAATACTTAAAACAAAAGCCGCGAGTATTTCAATACGGTGCAATCAGTATCAGACAAAACTGCAAAAGAAGATAGAATAAAACATTAAGAAAATGTCGAGTGACGAAAGTGATTTAACTCCGGAGTCCATTAAATTAGACGCCTTAGGTATTGTTAATAACCTACTACCAAAGAAGTCGAAGGAAAAATACTTGAAAGCTTACGACGATCTCCACAAATGGAAAACTGCAAAAGGCGCAAAGTCTGTGTCGGAGTCAGTGCTTCTTGTTTATTTCGAGTATTTATCGTGTACAAAGAAGTCCAGCAGCCTGTGGTGTATCTATTCGATGCTCAGGTTAACAATAAGCATCAAACACGACATTAAGATAAATACATATAGCAAGTTATTGGCATTTTTAAAGAGGAAATCAGATGGTCATCGAGCAAAGAAGTCAAAAGTATTGACAGCGCAAGATGTGGAAACTTTTCTGAATGAGGCTCCTGATCACAGCTTTCTGGCCATGAAAGTAAGTATGAGTACTGCCTACTTTTTAGTTACGTTTCTAGTACCTACCTATAATAGCTCTATAAAATAGTTAATGAATAAAAGGGTATTTAAAGCACACATTTAAAAAATACACATTCTAAGGTTTTGTCGCAAGCTTTTTTTATAATATAAAGGTCAAAAAATGTAGTAGTGTATCTATCTATTTACTCACAATCCTATTTTTTGTTACAGGTAGCCTTGATTTATGGAGTGAATGGCGCATGTCGTGGAAATGAACTCGGAAACATAAAAGTCAATGATATCAAAAAACATGCAGATTTATTGCTGATTAACTTACCAGATACCAAAACAAATAGGGAACGTTCGTTCATAGTTCGTGAAGATTATGCAAGAATTGTTGAAAAGTACCAAGCTCTGCGCCCCTCTAATATAAACACCAACAGATTTTTTATCGGTTACAGTAATGGCAAATGCACCAGGCAAGTCATTGGCAAGAATAAAATCAGCGCCATGCCAAAAGAAATTGCAAAATACCTCAAATTGCAAAATCCCGAGCTCTATACGGGTCATTGTTTGAGGAGAACATCGGCAAGTCTGTTGGCAGATTCAGGAGCAGATATGGCCCAGATAAAACGTCATGGTGGCTGGAAATCCGATGCAGTAGCGGAGGTCTACATAGAGAATTCCATACAAAACAAAAACAAGATAAGCTGTCGTATTGGTGACAACATTCATCTGAAAACTACGTCCATTATTGATGATCCTTGGAAACCTTTGCCACCACAGCCATCTAGCTCAAAATATATCCCGTCAAGCCCACTGCCTCAAGCACCACCTTCCCCAACCTTTACTGTGCTAAACGACCCTCACACGCAAGGTTCTGATGTATTGGGTGCTGCTACTCAAATAAATTCCACCTCAACTAACATAAGCGTACCAAAAAATATAACCATATCTTTACATAACTGGACTAATGTATCAAACATCAATTTTAATTTTTAATTTACTTTTTATTGTTATTTACTGTGCCAATTATATATAATTAGTAATGAAAATAGTATTTTAATAAATAAAATACTTTTTCTAGTAGCCTTGGTTTTTATTGTCTCGCAAAAGGTGAGAAAAGTAGAGTATACTCCTCAGGGATAAAACTGATTTTGCCTTGAGCGCGCTTAAATCCTTCACTGCTCTCAGGACTCCATTTTAATTCCCTCGCTTCGCTCGGGAATCAAATCTGGAGTCCTTCGTTACGCTCAGGATTCAAATATCGCGCCCGTGACATAATACAGTGCTTTTTCCCCTTGGTGTACAATCTACTATTGGTACCTCTAATTGCTGTTTACAGGGTCTACAAATGTACTATAATGAACGATAGAGTCTTGTGTATTAAACATTTTTGACCACGGCGGCGCGGCGGTGGTGTCTCGACCAATTTGCCGCTGACTGTACTATTTTATAACAACATCCTCAACATCCTAATGTGTGTTTATTTTTCTCTACCTTTCCTTGTTCATTGGAAATCGCTATTTCGGAGTTGATATAGCTATAACACAATTCATTTTTGAAACATTTTATTCAGTCTGTTTTTTATTAAAGTAGGTACTTATTTGCTCTTAGCATAAAGTTATGTTCTTAAGTGTTATCTTCGTTAAATAATTATGAATTTGGGTATGCTGTAGACTGAAGTAGCGTACATAAATTGTTATTAATATACCAGTAACAGGTAGGAATACCTATTAGTAGCATTGAAACTCGCTGAATAAAGTGTTTGTGATAAACATAATTTTATTAAGAACATAACAAACACCTTTAAATCAAATGACCTGTGCGTTTATTTTTTTTATTTACCTTTAAAATTTCTTCTTCTAGCAATATCGTGCCTTCCTGAAAGAAACGAACTGTTCCCCATCTCGATTCGAGCCGACAAAAGATTTACGTCCCACCATTATTGCCGAACTTTCTCTGCAACGCTCCTCGCGAAGAATAAACGAAAATTATGTATGAATGCAATTTCCTTATTTATGCAAGCAGTTTGTTTGCGACGCTGCGGTGCGACAGTCCGCATTTTGCACTTTGTTTTTGTGCGAGAACGAAAGAAAAATATTGGTTACTGTCTCACTGTCTCAGCTGGATGTGGCTGGATCAACTACTGGAACTTTTGAAACGAGATCGTTGCGGCAAATTGATACTTGTTAACACTGCGTTAAAAGGCGACGAAGTCCTTTTGCTTTGGAAAGTTTTGTTCTTCTTTTTATAGAGTCTACAATTTCTTTTAGAAAGGCAAAAGGATCTAACTCGTTCTGCCAAGCCGATAGCGATATTAAATGGCAGATAGTTGAGTGGTCATTAATATTTGCTCAGAAGAGAATAAAAACTATTATTGTTCCGAGAATCTGTTGTTTGATTGCGATTAACGTTTAGTAAATTGCTGTACGCACACCTGCTTAGGTTTCGGGATTGGTAAAACCATCACAGGATAGGTAGAGTGTTTCTTATTGATGAATGTTTTATTAAGGATGATATTATATCCTTAAATGTCGCTCTCGAAAGAGTAATCGAAGGTAATATTTTTTTCTTTATTCTAACGGTCATTACATCACATAAACTATTTATATATGTGTTATTCTCATATTTTCTTTCCCTCACATCACAGATCTACTATCAACGTATCAATAAATATTCTAGTGTTCCTTCTCAGAACAATAACTAAAGCATTATTGTTTCCGAAGTTCCTTTGCTCTACTATACCAGGAACCCACAGATTAAATCTCTATCTTCAGTTAGTTTGTGGATTAAATTAATTACTGGCAGGAAATATGTCAGTCAACGTCTGGCATTTAGTATTTGTCAATATTATTATTATTATAAACAAATATCAGAATTGTATTTTATTACTGAAATATTGTGACAATTACGATTTATATTAAGTACCATACAATTCAATTTTCAACATGCTGGTCCGGTTTAGGTGAGATACAACTCGATTATTCCAACCTGCCTTTTATTCATCACCATTGTCACTCATTTTATGTCCCCACTGCTGGCATACAAGTCTTCCCTATAGGTGGAAACAACAAAGGGAGCATAAAAAGCCATAAACCACCACGCGGAAACAGTGCGGATTGGTTGTTGATAACCACTGCTAAATGCAGCCGGGCCAAATTGCTTTATGTGGCTTACGAAACTCGGAGGAGCTCAAGATGACAATTTTTGGTCAACCATCCGATATTGGCCATTACGAAAGGAGCTTAACTCCAGCAACCAAGCGCGTTAACCACAGCGCCATCGAGGTCACAACGAAGCACCTTAATATGAAATACTAGTGGCCGCTCGCGGTTTCACCCGCGTGGTTCCCGGTTTCACCCGCGTGGTTCCCGGTTTCACCCGCGTGGTTCCCGGTTTCACCCGCGTGGTTCCCGTTCCCGTGGGGATATCTGGATAAAAAGTCCATCCATTCAGTAGTTTTTACGTGAAAGAGTAATAAACATCCAAACAAACTTTCGCGTTTATAATATTAGTAGGATTTATAAAAAAAATAAGAACCAACACCAAGTACCTAGTTCCACACTGTAGCGAAAACGTTGCATAAAACAAGTCTAGTTAACGACTTTCCGAAAAAAAAAAAGGAAAAAAAGAGGTCGGTCGGAATATACTAACAGGGTTTGCCAGTTTGCCTCAAACGGTCAGGAAACTTGGGCTCGCTTTAAATATTCAACTTCGCGGCTGCCACTTACGTAGTATATTATTCACGGTGTCTAGATAAGAAGTCGACTGCATCTCATCTTTCGACAACAACTGGGACCGACATAAAACGTCGTTGGGACCGACAGCCTATCGTACATTTTTTCGGAGAGAGTTTGCTAAGATTGCCTCAGACGGCATTTTCAGCTTCACCGGGCTTTTTTGGGGGCGGCGAGAAACTTAAAGGGTTCCTCAAGCCGTATGAAACGAATCCCCTTCGGAAGTTTTCTAGAGGAAACGGCATCACACATTAGTGCGTGGTGTTAGTGGATCGGTTCGGGGAGCGGAACAACCCGAGGGCGCCTCTAAAGGCCCGCACCTCGGCTCGGGTTGACCGGGCCGTGGTGGTGGGGAGAAGCGCCCAGATGTCGGTACCTGGTATAGAGCGCGTGTGAACCTGCTCGTCGTACCCTTGTTCTACGAGTACGGTGTCTTGGGCCTAAACTAGAAGTGTATTCTGTAAATGTGTAGTGGCATTTAGAGGATCGGGCGGGGTATATACATTTAGAAGCAAGATTCAAAGACTTTTATGTACTATCAACACATGAAATTGTGAACTGTCCCTTTGTAACAAAACTAGCATACTCGTACTAGCAATAATTGCATACTAAGACTTACCTTTCAATAAGTTTAATTAGAACTACAACTAACCTCTTCTAATTTTTTCTTACATGGCTGATAATTCTGTTCTTTTGTGCACGCATCCTAAGTTATAATCTAGATTAATATTAAGTACCAAAATATTATTATATAACTTGATTGTAACTTGCTTTATGTGCCTTTAATAAATAAATAAATTCCGAAGTACCGAGGTTCGAGATAAACTTAATGTTTTCCCTATACTATTATGTGATTGCGATGAAACTTTGGTACCTAAGATGAAACGGTGAAACTATTAAAACATACTAGAATATTGTGTATTTTATGAATGAAGCAAAATAATAACTAGTTTGGGCCCTGCCTCGCTGCTGGCGGTACTCTAGGATTAGGTTTTTATAATGTTTTATTGTTTTTATATTAAAATATTGTAAAAATCTAGTTTTAAGGAAAAAAAAAATAAAGAGTATAATAATAATAATGATGATAAATCTATAATCATAATGATGATAATAATAATTATTTATATAAATACCATATAAATATAAATTAACCTACTCAAACATAATAGTAGTCTCAGGTAGGAAAGTAACGGATATGGCAGTTTTGCAGCAGGACAGGGTTAATCGGAAAGGTAGAATTTTTTCACAAGCTCTTTAAATGAGTAAATGGATTATGCACGCCTGATCGCAACTGGAAGCGAATTCCAGAGACGAACAGCTTGGACGATAAAAGAATAATCATACAAGGTAGTGCTGTGAGTGTGTGGAATAGTCTACCAGCAGACGTTTTCTGCCCTTTCTTTGACATGGGCGTCCTTCAAACGAGGCACAATGTGGGCCGGCAGGGTGAGGGTGACTGATGCTGCGATGTTTACACACTGCACCAGTTGTTTTTGCGTCTGGACTCCATTTCCACTAAACATCAGGTGGAGGAGAGTAATTATTGCTGACCTAAATATAAAAAAAAAAATACTTTTACGGACCTACTCGCGTTTATTTTATATAAAAAAATAAAAATAAAACAGCCTTTTTTATTTCCAGATCTATTAAAGTAGGTTACATAATATTTAGAAAAATGTAAAATGATAACTGTTAGTAATTTACTTATGAACTAGTTGCTATTCCTATTGTTAGTCTTGTTGCGAGATATGGATCCCTGTCTGGGTAAAGGCCTCATCTTCAGCCATGATTCCCTGTCAGCGCCAGCTTCCACCCAGTTTTTGCCAGCAATTTCGACTATGTCATCAGTCCACCGTCTATTTATTATATCTTATCTTATCTTATTTTATATATTATGTTTAATTTATGTTTATCCTGACGTTAACAACCCTTTGCAGTGTCGGTGGTCACAAACTGTAAACTCTTTCTGCGTAAAACGGAACGCAAGTGATTAAATTAAAATGAGGGTATACAAGCTACAAACTATTAATGAGACGACCAACACCTCAGTCTCCTTGTGACCACGGACCCTGCAAAGGGTTCAAAACGTCAGGATAAACATTAATTAAACCTAATGTATAAAATCAACGCGAGTAGATCCGTAAAAGTAGTTTCATTTCAATGTTCGTGTAAACTTTAGAAAACAATGTTTAACCTTTTTACCGCCAACAACTTCTATAGAAGTTCGAGATTTTCGTGCCGCCCACGCCAGCACTTCTATAGAAGTTCTTCTTTGTACCTACTTTCTTAAAATACATTTATACGTTGGCGTACAGCGGGACATCGCGTGCAGGATAGTTGGGCGGTGAAAAGGTTAAAAAAAAACTAAGTTGTCGTTGGCTTGCCCGCTAAGTTATTCGAGTTTATAAAACCATTACGGGATACGAGTGAACGGTCTCTAGTTAGTTATAAATAGTAACATAATAAAGCTAGTTTACCAAGGATCACGATTACAAGTCCAAGCCTAAGTCAAAATATGAATAAATTATTATCATCGGCCTACATAAACATTCACTGTTTTCATAGCTTCCCACACCGAAAGTAGCACATGGTGAGGTTCAGGACACGGGTTAAATACAAGTAAATAACTTATGGAGGAGCTCGATAACGTTTAATCAACTTTCGCAAAGGTCGGTCATCGGATGGGTGACCAAAAAATTATCATCTCTAGCTCCTCCGCTTTGGAAGGCACGTAAAGCCGTTAGTCCCGACCATATTAGCAGTCCTTGACAACCATAATTACCGTTTCTCTGACACTCTGTACATAGAACAAGAATTATTTGCACATAGAATGCCATTTACCTTTTTTCTACGATGTCCACGTAAGACCAAGGTGTTTCTATAATGCCCTACGTCACATTCTGAGTGGAGGCCTTTTTAGTGTCATCCTAGTCATGCAATTTACATAAAATGTTTTTACTCTAATTTTCGTGTGTAAAATAGATAAAATATTTTTCTTTATTTCTTTTAAAATATTTTTTTTTCAGCATGCTCATGATGTGTCTCTTTTTGGTAGGATTGTTCATCCTTGGTGGTGGTTAGTACAACATTATTTATGTAAGAACATTAGCTTTTACCCCACTTTTTGTTTGTGCATATAAAAAAATAGGTTACATTCTCCCATCTCCCATTGTACTTTTTCATGACGGACCAACATCTTTAAAATATTCAGGGCTGTCTTCCGGAATTTATACCTCGTTATGTAAATAACACATCCATTCAGAGTACAATTCCAAGTTCGTAACAAGTCGAAATCAAATTTATATTAATTTTTCAAGTAAACCTTTGGACCGCCACAATCGACTATAATCGTCAAGTGATAGCGGGCCTTGTACGCCAACGACGGCCATGATCGATACTATACTGCGATATCCTCGTAATAGAATCACTCCCCTTTGCCCACCTTTGCGAAGGACTTGGTGCTCAGGGCGACGCATTGGAAATTAACGTGGTGGGGATCTTGATTTTTCCCAACAATTACAAACGCATTGGAAATTTACGTGGCGGGGATCTTGATTTTCCTAACAATTACAAAACATATAAATGTGATATTTGATGACATGATTTTTCAATGATGATGACGATTTATCAACTTTTATAACAGAGAAAAAAATATCAAAGTAACCTCTTTTTAAACATAGATTTGCATTTTACAGGCCAACCAGACCGATTTAAGCATCAAAATTTTCTTAGATTAGTCTTAAACACACTTCAATATTGTAGTTAATTTTTTTTTAAATAATTTGTAGTTTTATTTTGAAGGAAAAAAAACAGTTTTTCTACTGTTTGTGTACTGGGCAAACGCTCCGTATGAGATTTATTGTTTAGCGGTGCGTCGCCTTAGCTGGATAAAATGGGTCAATATATTTTTGATCAGTTGTATTTAAAAATATATAGAAATACACTGTTCAGATAGTAACTGTAACAAAAAGTAACTGTTGTGATTTTAATAATCAAAATAATATAATGTAAACAACTTATTGGCATATAAACTGCTCAGATAAATGATCACCTTGGCTGCTACAATATATCTGAAGACAAATGTACGACAGACTTTTAAATAGAATAGAATTGCATATAATTTATTGCTTAAACTTATGAATGATGTCATTTACTTCAGATAAGTGACAGTTAAGGTATCCTACACTTTTATAATTATCCATTTATTATTCATCCGACAGAAATAAAAGTTCCATTTATGTCAGTTATTTATAAATAGTTAGTTAGAAATATTTTGAATAAGAGCTTCTTCGCGGAACTATCGTAAAAACTAAGCAACCTTTACAATGGCCTTATAAAGTACGTAATTATATGTATAGTACGTAAAAAAAAGATTCAAATTTTTTTCTATTAAATTTTTTTATTATTGCTAAAGTGCCATTTTTACATCAGTGTAGAATTAATTTAAAAAAAATTATGTCTCTTTTTCTGTGATGAGTATTTTCATGCAACGACATACGCAACATACTATCTAATTGTAAAAAAGTATTTATTTTTCAAACCCCCACTCCACTCTTTGCAAATTTGGCGCTTTAACATTTTTTCTTTCCACCGCAGTTACATGTATATTTTACAGAATTTTATTGAAATTTTAGGGATTGCTTGCCTGGTAAGAGGCATTAATTTCTTCTTTAAAGACCCTCAAGATATATATATACGCTCTAGCACCGAATTGATAACCATTGCAAGCGTCTTTATGGTACTGGGTCCATTACTTATGGGTAAGACTTTTTATCATTAAATACTTATCACGAGGCAAGTTTAATTAACCAAAGAGGCTCTTAAGATCTGTATATTACTTGAGAACCTTTATACACTTCAGTATCGCATAATTAGCTCAAAGTTATATGTTTCTAATGTAAGTGAATTTTACTAATTCTTATGAGAAATAAAGATTCTTAAACCTGAAAGTTCAATATTTTTTCCAGACGATAAAGTCAATTCACATTAAATTTTATTACGATTAGATCCAGTAAGTTAATAGACAAAAACAAAACATGGGTTTAACAGAATTTATCCAATTTAAGGCCCACTATAGAAGAGACATTTTAAAACCTTTGAGGAGCCCAGCAGTGGGACAACATGGTCTAGGGCAAAACTGTATAAAGGTATTTGAATAAAGACTTCACTGAAGAAATACCTAAATATTATTTTATACTTCATTGTTGGGCTGGCCTCCAACAAGGTGGACCGACGATCAGGTGTACGTGGCGCGAAACCGCTGGATGCGAGCAGCATAAAACCGGTCGTTGTGGAGATCCTTGGAGGAGGCCTTTGTCCAGCAGTGGACGTTTTTGGCTGAGATGATAATGATGATGACTTCATTGTTATTTTGTATCTTTGTTTAGTCTTCAAAATTGATGTACGCCTTGACACGCATGCACATTAACCTATCTTAAACTATCAAATTTCTTTAGTATATGTTCAACCTTAGTCCATATATATAAAGTTCAAAGTCTATTGAGGACATTTGACAGTTTGTGGTAGTTAGTCTAGATCAGGGATGGCCAACTACGGCCCGCGGGCTATCTCCGGCCCGCGAATGATCAAAGTCCGGCCCGCGACCATCAAACAAAAATTCTAGTGCGTGTGTGTGTGTGTTCAGAAAATGCATACCTATCAATATTTTTACTTCAAAAAAAATATATTTATTTATTGATAATATACAGCAAAAGATTCAATAGCCTGGCCCGCCAAAGATTTTGTTAGTAAATATTGTCACGCGTATGAAAAAGTTTGCCCATCTCTGGTCTAGATGCGCCGTGTGCGCCGCGCGTGTAGGACATTTTGAGTAATAATGTTTAATAATATGTGTATTTCATGACTTTGCCCTTTCTCTCTCTTTTTTACAGCTCTATCAATATTTCTTTTCACATCAAAAATGAAAGAGTTGGAACAAAATGAAGAGTAGCAGCGAACATCTCGTAACACTATAAATTATATAAAGGAGTTATATAGACTTAAGATTCCAATTAATGTTTTATTAATTAAATATTAATATTTTATTTAAATATCGTTTAATATTTTTTTATAATTCTAATGTATCTATTACTATATATGATGATTTCCTTAACCCATCGTTTAATAATTATTATAGTTCTTAATATATATCTTAATATTAGAAAGAGGTACGCCGAAAAGGAAAGTAGGTAGCAAAGATATTTGCCATGAATAATGGTGAATGCCATCTTTATTTATTTATTTGTTAGTAGTGGTCGTCCAGTGGTCAAAATTCGACCGTAATTTTATTAAGGCTGCACGGATTATAACCAATGAAAAATTAAAAAAGATAGAATGTGAGTTTGAATTGGCATTGACAGATTTCGGCCGCTCCTCTTCCATTTTTGTATTTTTTTAAAAGAGTAGGTATATATGCGTGTTCGTCAAATACTTACGTATGCGTATGTGTCAAATACATGGTAGTGTGTGTAATGTATTTTTATGCATAACTTTAAAAAAATATTAACATTCGAATAACTTTCTCTATATAAACTTATATATAAATGTGCGAAATTTCATACTCCTCCGTCCGCGCAATTTTCGTAAAAAAGGGGTACAACATTTTTGCTTCACGTATTAATAGCGCTCAGGACGACTTCGTCATTTTCTTAAACTTGACACTTTCCTAACTTGTCTCTTTTTTAACTCGGCTCTTTCTTAGTTGGTCTCTTTCTTAAACTTGACACTTTCCCAACTCGTCTCATTTTTAACTCGGCTCTTTCTTAGTTGGTCTCTTTTGCAATGTTGACACTTTTAGGTATACAGATTAGACATGAAGTTTACAATTTGAAAGTAAATTATGATTCTCCAAATTTTGTATTTTCAAAAAATAATGCGACTATGATTTTTAGTGTTTCCCTGTGTGGTGCCGGGGATAAAGAATTGCACCACCCCATCTCAACCCGTGGGTGTCGTAAAAGGCGACTAAGGGCCCATTCCAGAGGATGGGCAGCAGCATCTCTCTGAGGTTACTTTCAACCCACTGCGATCGCCAACCCGCCTGCCAAGCGTGGCCATTATGGCAAATACCCCCCATCTTGAAGGAGGCCTTTGTCCAGCAGTGGACGTCTTTTGGCTGAGATGATGATGATGATGATGATTTTTAGGCTAGCTCTTGTAATCAAATCTTTCGAATACGTAAATTGTGTAATTTGATCCAATTAACGGCTGATCAAAGCGGCCTTTGACTGTTCAAACTGCAACGTGCTGCGGATTGAAAACGCATTCGAGCAAATGTCACAATCACACGCCAAACTCATGGCTTTGCGAATACTAAGGCTGATATTCACAAATCAATGTTACGTACAACCGAATGCTTTTGAGTGTGACTACCAAAGGTGTCTTGGTACTAAAGAAGACTGTGTTATTAAAAGTTCTCTTCTTCGTGTAGAAACTTATATACTCGTTTATTTTACGTGTTTTATGTAAAATAAACATGAGGTAGCCGGTGGCACAGTGCTCCAATCCTATATTCTGAGGTCCTGGATTCTATTCGCAAGTTGGGCAAAATCTCAAACCGGGTTCCCAACCCGCATTTAGAAAGCGTGATAAAACCAATGCCTATCAATAGCACCAATTGCTTGATTTTAATTAAATGGTGGCCTTTTCTCAGCTGTGGGACAATATATAGGCTATATACTTTACTTTATCACATTTCAAACCAATTACAGGTAGACTAAGGTCGTGCGTTCCGTTCCAGACAAAGAAAACGCGTCTGTTTTTAATATGTTGGCGGTAACAAGCAACAAATTCATTTCGAGGTTACCAACA
Source organism: Eudonia lacustrata (assembly GCA_947562085.1). Lineage (NCBI taxonomy): Eukaryota > Metazoa > Arthropoda > Insecta > Lepidoptera > Crambidae > Eudonia > Eudonia lacustrata. Next base: position 17,289,916 of record OX387342.1, on the reverse strand, counting down.
CGCACATCAGTCTCGCAGTGACCGAGGACCCTGCAAAAGGTTCATAACGCCATTTTAATAGAATATGTAAAAAACACGAGTAGATTCGTATAAATAAGGTATTTCGGAAGGCAAAGCTATTTTATTTAAAAAAAATCTATTCATCAAGTAGTTTAAGCTCGTTACAGAAACTGTATTGCACAAAGTACGAGCGCTTAAATGAGGATTATCACCTTCGATGAATGATTGGTCTCGCTGCGGTGGAGCGCAGCAAGACCAATCATACATCTAAGATTATCACCATGGGTGGACCATGGATGGCCACTGTAACGAATAAACAGTTTTTATTAGTTCATTTACTGGATAAATGAAAGAAACGAATTATTAATGAACACTTTGTTTTATTGTGTAACATATAAATAACTTTTTTTAAATCTAGATATAATAACTATTTCTTAAACTTAACTTTTATAAAGGTCTTATAAACAGCCTTGCAAGGAACAGGGCTCCATACAAGGCCAGTATTATAAATCAGTCGTTCAACTTAAAACTAGAATTGTAATAATCAAAATATCCGCTTTTACTAAAACTACATAAAAAGCTCTTTCATTTAAACGAAAAATTAAATGCTTAACATATTATAATCTTCTTCAAAAAACTCAACGAACATTCCTTGAACACCATCATATGACTAAGAATATATTAATCGAAATTATTTAAAAATTATAGTAATGAGTATTATATCGATAACAAATAAGTTCCCAATGCGTTTTACAATGAAATTATAATATATTTTTTTACCCATAATGGCCTTCTTATGGGTCCGTTCTTTGTAAGGCCAAAATGATCTTCATCATCATCATCATCAGCCTACACACGTCCACTGCTGGACATAGGCCTCTCCAAGTGCACGCCACTGAGCACGATCCGCGGCTACAAAAATAAATAAATAATAAAATGTTTCTAAGAAGGCCAAACTAATAATTATCATCTATGACAACCTCTTTTTATATTTAATAAAATAATAGACACTACAGACTTAAACTATCTTCATCCCATGTACTACATAATAAATAAAAAATAATAAATAATTACTTACTTACTTACATCTTTCTCTAGGTTTTGATCCTGACATTCTTGAATTCTAAAATTATGCGTGTAAAATTTAATCATCTGTTCAACTATCGACTTATTCTTGTAGCAATATTTACAGACATAACCTTTTCATAAAAGAAATTTATATATATATATCTGTAATATAATAATTTTAAAAGAAATGTCTTTTCAGTCTTAGTTAAAAAGTTGAATAATCCTTATAAATAATAAAATTATAAACATAAAACATTGTTTCAACTTTCCCGGTACGTATTTATCAATAACTAAAAACTACGTGTTCATATTTTCATTATTTCTAAATGTCCCTAGTAAGGCCCATGTACCCTAGCAAGGCCAACCGTCAAAGTTTTGATTGGCCTTTTAAAGAACTATCGGCTTTCATAGGAACACTACCGATATTTTAACTGAAAACAAAGCAAAATTATATTTTTTTTCTTTAGTACTATAAAAAGAATAGGATAATAACAGGTTATTCACATAAAAACTTACATTTTGCTGAGCGCCCAAATTACAATTTTAACATTGACGACCGAAGTCTACAAAGCGAGGGACCGAATAGCGCCCAAATTACAATTTTAACATTGACGACCGAAGTCTACAAAGCGAGGGACCGCATTGACAAAATAGCGACGCGAGCGACTCGCCGCCGCGTCTGTGTTCTTGAGTTTGATGGAGCTTTGTATGAGTGGAAGGAATTGGTGATCACATGACTTTAACTATGACTTTTTTATAGTTGGCCTTCAAAGGAGCATGGCCTTCCATGGTCCACCCACCTTAGTTATAGTTTTTAAATTGCGCTGCAGCCTTACCATTATCACAATGGTTTTACTTTAAATTGAGTAATTGAATTTTAGTTTTAATTTTTAAGTGCTAATTACTGCACTAAAATTAAATTAAATATTTTTAAAACACAGTAAAAAAATTAAATGCCTTCCTGACCAGCCAGGAATCGAATCCGCATAAGCGCTGAATTTTGTCACTGCTTTTTAATTTTTTGAGTGCTAATAGCGGCACAGTGCGCCTCTATCCAACGGTATGGCAACCGATAGCTATGCAGATTCATCTTTGCAGATGAAATACCACAAAAATGATAACACAACGCTATAGTAAATTTTTACTTTTTATTTTCAAGTGCTAATTGCTGCACTGAAGCTAAATAAAATATTTATAAGCTAAATTATATATTAATTAATTATATATATATATATATATATATGTAATTTAGCTTATAAATATTTAATTCAGCTTCAGTGCAGCAATTAACACTTAAAAATAAAAAGCAAAAGTTACAATAGCGTTGTGTTATCAAATTTGTGGTATTTCATCTGTAACGATGAATCTGCATAGCTATCAGTTGCAATAACCGTTGGATAGATGTCACTCCGCCGCTAAAAAGCAGTCAAAAATCAAAAAGCAGTGAAAAAATTCAGTGTTTACGTCAGTCATCACGGTAGCATAATGGTCAGTGCAGCCGCCCGGATTGCGAAAGACCCAGGTTCGATTCCTGGCTGGGTCGGGTAGGCATTTAATTTTTTCACTGTTTTTTATAAATATTTAATTCACTAATTGAAATTAAACTCTTACTTTATCTATAGGGAGCGAAAAGATTTTGAATTAAATATTTAGAAGGTCAAGTTGGCTTGAAAGTTATCTCACGGTTACCGGATTTCGATAAAACGAAGTGTCTGAAGTGAAGAGGACTTAATTGTTTGACTGTCGATAAATGTTAATAATATAGCAACTCTACAAAAGTTTTATTTTGGGCAGCCATTTTTACATTTAATATGACAATATTAATTTTAATTTAACAAATCAAAGATTTATTATTCTCATGTTGTTGTGAACAAGTATTTTCTCCAGTATGGACCATCCAGTATAATAAGTCCTAGGTTTTAGGTAACTCTAAAGCAGGTGTCACACCGCCAGCGATGAGCGAGCAGCGAGTAGAGCTAGAAACTAGAAACGAGTTGACGAGCAGCGACAAGCGAGTTGAGGTTCCGATAGTTTTGCCGCTAGGCTATAAGATTACTCGCATTACTCGCTCGGGGGCGGCTAGTCCTGTAGACTTAAACAAAGTCGTTATTTTTCAATCACTGTCGTCCCAGTTACATGAAAAAAATCATAGTGACTTTGTCACGTCGATCACGTCGATATCGTACATTTAAGAAACACAGTTACGGTTTAAGAAAAACGAACATCTCGTTATTATTTTTTCCAACTCGTTGAATATTTTAAACTCATTGTATTCTCTTCTGAAACAGGTAATTAATATTTTGCATCCAAATTTTTCTTTTCAAAATATTCCTTTTTTCTTCCGTTTTTTCAGAACTGCCGCTGCTACACAAATTCTATATAACATATATCGTCGTCGTCGTCTGAACTAGACAACAATGATAATTCAAATAATTGTTCTGAATTCATTAGGCATGTTAGCTATCCACCCTAGCACTCGGATCCGCACTCTAGGTAGAAACTACCACTGGTTGATCGCTCGGCGAGTGATCTGACCGCCAAGCGAATACTCGCTCGCTCAGCAATACTGCTGAGCGAGTATCGCTCAGCGGCAAACTAGTAAAGCGAGTACTCGCCAGCGGCAAACTAGTAAAACGAGTACTCGCCGGCAGTGTAAACAGTCAGCGATCAACTATTAATATATGCATCTCTTTTATTGACACAGGATCTATATCTATTGTACGTTTCTTGAGCGAGAAAATAGTCGATAGTTCGTCGCTTACTCGCCGGCCGGCGGGCAGTGGAACAGCTGCCTTAAGCCATATTAGGTGACGGTTTTTCTCAGGCAACTATTTCATCGATGACGGTTACCGTAAATTACCTTACTTACTTTTTATTCTTATATTTCAGTACACTCAAAAACTGTCTTTCTAGATCTGTGGTCTTACCTAACATTTTTACCATACCTCAAATGATTCAATTCTTTTTTATTTAACACCCACCTTCCACACCCACACATTCAGACACTTTTAGGCTATCGCGTTGTATAGTTTTCTGTTTCCGACGTTACGGTCGAGTTGCACCAGGCGTGAACGGGCGAAACGTCGAGCACTTAAAAAGGTATGCTAGAAAACTCGTACTAGCTCGTTTAACAATTTATTTGTTTAAAGTCTATGTTTTAAACAAAACTTAAATCCAAACGCTTTCTGTCAAAACATACGACTTTAAAACTTTTATGAGATTCAAAAAATGCAACGTTCTATTTTAAGCCTGTTTAGTTTAATGCTGACAAACGAAAATATTATTAACGTGAACATGATTATGCAAATTGCGTAGCCTTTATAATGAAAAATGTACGACACATCCCGCGGACTAAAAAGAATGTTGTTAACATGTTAATTGTACGTGAAGGAGTAAAGATTACTGTGGAACGCAATTTACGTTTCGAGGTTGGTCTCTTATTTTAACAAGGCTATGTTTAAATTATTTGCATGTGTACTGCTGGCGAAAATAAAGTCAAATGTTAATTTAAATTAAAGCATCGAAAGAACTCGATGGCGCAGTCGTTAACGCGCCTTGTTTGCGAGTGCGAGGTTAAGAGCGTTTACGCCGCACACTAGCGCCGCCAATGAAAAAAAAAACATATCTAGTAATTAGAGATAGAAAATCAAATTATGCTCAACAAACTATCTGAATGAAGTAATTTAGCATTTTTACGTCACCTAATGAACACCTGACATGTTATGGTTTAGTTAAATATGGCATTATAGTTAAAATTGGCCGTAACGTCTTATACAACTAAACCATAACATGTGAGGTGTTCATTAGGTGACGTAAAAATGCTAAATTACTTCATTCAAATAGTTTGTTGAGCATAATTTGATTTTCTATCTCTAATTACTAGATATGTTTTTTTTTCATTAGTGGCGCTAGTGTGCGGCGTAAACGCTCTTAAGTAACTTTCGCAAAGGCCTGTCGTCGCATGGATGACCAAAAATATATCATCTCGAGCCCCACCGTGCCTCCGCGTAGTGGTTTACATCCTGTTCTTCCTATCCATCCAAGGAAGGCTCTGCCCCAGCAGTGGGGAGATAATATGAGCTGATTCAAATTCAAATTCAATTTCAAAAATCATTTATTCAGTTTAGGCTCAAGTAGCTCTTGTGGATGTCACATGCCATCGATTCGTAAGGCTACTCTGGGCGGGAGATCTTGTACTGAGAAGAACCGGTAAGAAACTCAGCAAGTGTCCAGCTCTTTTCTCCCTTACAGCGTCAAAAATATTGGAAAATGCCCTATCATAGCAGGACACTTTCCATTACAAATAAACACAAAAAATATAGAAGACAACAACAACATATAAAAAACAAAATAAAAAATCTAAGTCATCAAATTTACATCAGGTAAAAGTTTCAATTTCCACAATGTCATACAGTACCACTACCTTCCGGTTGATTTGGACTGACATGTGCAGGCGAGTAGACCACACGTTGTTATCATTAAAATAATCATCAATTTTATAGTAACCTTTTTTCATTAGACCTTGTTATATTTCTGTTTTAAACTTGTGTAGTGGCAATTCCGTTAGAGTGAATGGCACTTTATTGTATATTTTTATACATTTCCCAACAAATGATGATGATGATCGGTAGCCGAATGGATAAATGAATGCTCAGGTTGAATGCGAGAAATGACGTGTTTTAATTCCCATAACTCCGTGTTGAAGTGACGTGAACCCATAGATACACACATAACACACAAGTGTTTAGCTTTCTGGGTGTGTTAACAGGACTTCATATTTATATATATATATATATTTTTTACATGTTGTTGTAAAGATTATGTTGTGTGTTTATATGTAATATTACAATATTTTGGCGCTGAAAATGAAAGGGAGTAAGGAGTGCTGACATTTTTGGTGCTGACTCTAGCTGAGTTTTTTGCCGGTTACGAACCGAATAGCATAGTGACATTCATAAAAGCTAATTATTAGCCTAAACTGAATAAATGATTTTGAATTTGAACATATTTTATGTTATTATTAATCTGTTAATAGCGCCTAAATAATAAATCTTTGTTAAAAAAATGCGTAATCAAAATATGGATCAAGTAGGAATAGCTAAAAAAATCTCATTCCTGTTAGGGAAAGGTCGCTATTGTATTTATACAATGCCGACTTTTCTAGCCACTTGTGTGGGATAATGACACCGGCACGCGTAAATGCCAATACACATAGCTACTCGTATGTGCTTCGTAAATAGGTAAGTATTTTTACTTATTATTTTTTTGAAGTGCTAATTGCTGCACTTAAATTTAAATAAGTAGGTAAGTACTTATTTGTAAAATATATAATAAAAATTTAAAAAATATATAATATATTATATTTTGCTTAATAAATAAGGATTTGTAAAATATATAATACTAGCAATTTGCACGTGACTGCATCCGCGTCGATTTCATACTTTTCTGTACAAAAATCAATACTTAGATTTTTTTATAATCCTTTTTATATCAAAATAAAATATAGCCGTATGTTACCAGTAAGGATTGTATCAATCTATCAGTGAAAGAATATCTGAATTGGACCAGTAGTTCCAGAGATTAACGTCCGCAAACAAACAAACACACAAACTTTATTAATAGTTATATAGAAGACTAGCTTTTGCTCGCGGCTTTGCACACATGGGCTACACGACCTGTAATTGTTTTTTAATAAAAGTCAAACTTATTAAAGGTAAGTGTCTATAAGGATAATCCTGAAACACTTCATAACTTCTAACCAGGCCAAATACCGAAGGATTTAACTTTTATAATGACAGATTTCCATACAAACTTTCCAAGTCTATTTCACCACTTGGTTTTTCCAAAAATGCTAAGACACGTCATTCTTTATTTTTATTGAAATTGAAATCTATAGATCGATTAAATTATTTATTTTTAAGGTTCTTACTTTCAAAATAACAATTTCTCCAAAAAAAACCTTCTTCGCTTTTTTACTCGTTCTAAGGAAAATAAACAAAATTCCTGAGACAGATCATTCTTTATTTCTTTTTAAAAAGCCAAAAACCAATTTTCATGTATTTTAATTCAAAACTGACGGACTACCATACAAACTTTCACCCCTTATTTGACCCCCTTAGGGTATGATGAATCCTTTCTTAGTGGCTGGTTACGTCACTCAATTATCCTACAGTCCAAATTTCATCTAATTAGCTTCAGCGGTTTGAGCTCGGCAATGATGAATCAGTCAGTCAGGAGAAAGTCATTATATCTTTAGAGATATAAAATTTTACTCTAAGGGGCTTATTAATAAACAAAGTGTAAGCTTGGAGTAGTTACTCCGTGTTTTGTCTCTTTTACTCTAATATAAAATGAAGTTTACATGACGAGAACAAAACACGGAGTAACTACTCCAAGCTTTGAGCACTAATAAGACTCCAAGCTTAGGTACACTTTGTTTATTAATACGGGGGTTAAAGCCTCGGTGGCCGCGGGGCAACTCACAAGGTCTGACTTCCGGAGATCCTGGGTTAAGTACCCAGATCGTGCTAAGTGTGTTTCGTATTTTTCGAGTCAGCTTTTTCGTGTTAAATTCAACAATTTGGACGCATGAATAATGCCCCGCTTAATGCACTAATAAAATAAATGTCGTATCTTATTCATTATCACCAGCTCATTTTATGTCCCCACTGCTGGGGCACGAGCCTTCCATAAGGATGGATAGGGAGAACTCGGGCAATAAAACACCACGCGGGCCCAGTGCGGATTGGTGGTTGTTACGACCGCTAATGCAGCCGAGACCAACGGCTTTACGTGCCTTCCGAAGCACGGAGGAGCTCGAGATGATAAATGTTTGGTCACCCATCCGATGACCGGCTTTTGCGAAAGTTGCTTAACCTCAGCACTCGCAGACCGGGCGCGTTAACCACTGCGCCACCGAGCTCCTCCACCTCCTCATCCTCATTCTCCATCGAGTGTCTTAAAAAGAAGTAAAATAATTAGTTTGGGATAATGATGAATGGATATCACGAGTCACGCTTTTGTCGAAGTAGCATCGACAAAAGCGTGACTCTTAAGATAAAGAAGAATGTATGAATGTATTAATTAAGAGTTTCTTTAAATCTATCTAATAAACGGTCAATTCTTGTATATATATGTATAATAATCTGAATCTCGGAAACGGCTCCAAAGATTTTCATGAAATTTAGTATGTAGGGGATTTCGGGGACTATAAATCGATCTAGCTAGGTTTCATTTTTAAAAAATCTATCTATCTAAAACCTTTAAACGAGCAATTCGTCTATATATGTATATATATAATCTGGATCTCGAAAACGGCTTTAACGATTTTCATGAAATTTAGTATGCAGGGGGTTTTGGGGGCGATAAATCGATCTAGCTAGGTTTAATTTTTAGAAAATTACCAAAAAAAAACCAGTCATCCAGGTACTATATCTAAACCGAGAAACGAGGCCTTGTTTCCTTGTTGACGTCGCAGTCTAGAAAATAAATCATCATCATCATTTAGTGCCATATTCATAGTGACGTTTAAAAAAAAAGAAAAAAGTTTCAGTCAGTAAATAAATACCCGGCCGTAAAGTACAGTCATCTGATAATGGAACAGTGCATATATTATTCAGTGAGCTACTTTCGAAAGTTGCTTAGGGATTGGGTTTTACTTTTAGCCATTGCCAAAAAACCTGAACAATAATATTTGATTGAAACGATTTTTAAAGCGAGGCACAATCAATCACTCGGGTCTTTCATTATTTATTCAGTATACTTTTGGCAATATTTAAGTGTTTCACTTAGATGTTTGTATTTAATAAATTTTATGAAAATTTTGTTGCGAACAAATACTTTTCGAAAAAGTATTGAAAAAGTTTTCACGGTAATTTTTAACATACCAGTGGCGGTCTTAGAACATTAAACCAACAATGCTCTAAGGTGGCGGTAGCCAAAGTAATATTAAGAAAACTATAACGAAGTTCGAAAAGAATAAAATGTATGGGATTGACATAAGATTGACCACGTGATTTAGCGCGGTTTATGTCATTTTTTTTATTTTTTATTGTGGCACGCCAAAATGGGCTCACCCTGCCTGATGAAAAGCAGCCAGTGAAGCCCGAGAAGTGAAAGCGTTCATCACGAGCGCTACCACGCTATGCCGAACGCTCATACATGGCGGCCTGCATAAATGCTTTTTCACGCCCCGCTTAAATAACCCGGGAGAGAAAGAGGAGGGAAACACGTGTGCGGGAAGCGCATTCCACATACGGGCAGTTCGGCAAAGGAACGATTGCCCATACATTTTATTCTTTCGAACTTCGCTATCGTTTTCTTAATGTTACTTTGGCTAAGCCTACAGGTCAAAGGCATTACCAATTAAGCTACGGTGGCTCAGTCCAATCCGCAGGCTTATTACCGAAAAAAGCAACCAGTTGCTAATTGTACAATTGCAACGCGACTGCTCTAGTTGCAGTTGATAAATTGGTATAACGAACACAAATCGCTCAATATATGTAAACTAATACATATATTTTAATCGCAAATGCACTCAGCGAGCGATCATTGAGCGATTTGTGTCCGTAATACCAATTTATCAACTGCAACTAAAGCAGTCGCGTTGTTTACAATTAACAACTGGTTGCATTTTTTGGTAATAAGCCTGCCGTGAAATATAGCAACAGTATAGTTAATTATACAATGTTATATAACGCATATATTGCTAATTTCTATAATATGGGGTTCCTTCAAACGAGGCATGAAAAAGCACCTTGTGGGCCGGCAGAGTGAGGTTGACTGATGCTGCGTTGTTTTCACGCTGCACCAGTTGTCTTCGCGTCTGGACTCCATTTCCACTTAACATCAGGTGGTATGGAGTCATTTGCCGTGCTAGGTATAAAAAAAAATTGTAGATACAATTGCAACGCGACTGATCTAGTTGCAGTTGATAAATTGGTATAACGAACACAAATCGCTTATTTGTCTTCGTCAACGACTTCAAATCTTAACAATTTGACTAATGATATAATTTTACGCAAATTTTGTTGAAAAAAAAATATAACAATTTGAAAAAAAAAAATGTTGAAAAAAATTCCACGAGCGGGATTTGAACCCGCACCGCACAACATGCCGGGTCAGGTGCACTACCAACTATGTTATGGCGGCTCTGTCTAACCCGCCGAATTAAATATGATTGCATAGTTGGTAGAGCACCTTGCCATTCATTCAGGTAACAAGATAATATTCGAAAAAGAAAAAAAATATATTATTAACTTTTAACACCTTTTCTTGGGTTACACGCATAACGACTGTTTTCTTTCACGCATATTGACTTACACGCATTAAATTTTTTATTAACAACACAATAGATGCCTATTGTGTTGTTAAAAAAAAACTAATGCGTTGACAACAATAATAATAAATTCCAGAACATTAAAAGTATAAACGAAATCACGTGACAGGTCTTTAAAATAATGACCTATTTCATATTTAAACTAAGCATATTTCTGTAACCTAAAAAGTTAATATTAAACACTGAATTGACGAAACAAAATAGTGACGTCATAATTTAACATTTCCATACAATTTTTATAATTTTGTTTTTTAATTTGTTCATGCCCATGGATACTAGTCCTTCAGTCGAAAACTTAATTTATAACAATGATTATCATTGATTTATACGTTTCTCAAAATTAAACTCTATATAGGATGGTGATGAATGATAATAGAAATGAGAAGTGAGAAATGATATACCCCCAACCCCTCGAGTATCTCAGTAAAGATGTGGGGCTTTACTAAGTCCTCACGCGACTTCTTGAGAGAATTTGAAAAGTGCCGTTGCACTGTTTTGTTTTATTTGCCAACACTCATGCACACTCACGAACACTTAACGGTTAATAATCCACCATTATTTTACATTAATATTCGACATTACACAAATTTTAGAAAATAAAACAAAACCGCAGCCATGACTCTTCACTTTCCCGCCAAGAAGTCCAATTTTTATAATAGAAAATCATTTTGAGAGTTTGCAAAAAGTTTAGCTATTGACTAACCAACCAGTCTACTACCTACGCAATTGGAAAGTTTCGTGTTAGCAAGGTATCTCCTCAAAAAATCACATCGTAAACGCGGCATTAAGCCGGCCGATGAGCCGCTAAGTTATTCAGGCACACTCGCAAGGGAGGTTTTCGTTCGCGAAATTATTTAATTACCCGGCAGGTTTCTCATCTGTACGCGTACTAACAAAGCTCTGACCCTAGAGACATTAAAACTTAATTCGCCCTGTTACGTGTAATTTAAGGTAATTGAAACAGTTTTACTTGTTAATGCCCTGCTTGGTGGTTTTTTTTACAACCTTTTATTTAACTTGCAATGTATGTGTGTTTGTTCGGGTGGAATCTTGCAACACAATTTTGAAGCAGACATCTTCAACCGATTGAGCTGAAATTGTGTATACATGTTCAGTTCGGAGCACAATGCATGGTTAATTGTGTGACGTCATTCTAAATCCAAGATGGCGGACTAATTATTTTAAATGCATTCCTACAATATGGGTATCAAATTAAAGGGCTTGCTGAGAATAACTCAAGTGACGTCACTCTAAATCTAATATGGCAGACTAAGTATTTAATGCTTGTCTACAATATGGGTATCAAATGAAAAGACGATAATTAAAAAGTAAAAATCAAATTAAAAGTTTCCTTTTTAAAAAACAAGCTCTTATATAAATGCGCTAAAAAGAAAAAAATAAACTTTTAATATCCACTTACGAGTATAACGTTTACACAATTTATATTATATAAAAGCTTGTCGCGAGATTTACGTAATTGTAAGAGCGTAAAACGGGAACACAGGTAATGAGGGAGCTGGAAATCGTCTACAAATCGTGTGTCAGTGTCTTGATTTTGTAAATTTTCCCGCAGTGCTAATGTGAAAACGGGCTATCGGCACACTATTGAGACGTTATTGAATTAGCAGTCTTGTGGCCCTGGAGCTGTAGCTTCATAAATCCGGTCAAATGAACTGCAAATCAGCTGTGGATTTGTTTTTGTTATTTTAGAGGCGGGGTTCATCGTAAAATTTATTTATTTTAACTGCCATCTCTGAGGTCCCGGGTTCGGACCCCGGTCGGGTCAATTTAGAAATAATTGTTTTACTAAATTGTCTCGGGTCTGGGTGTTTTCTATGTATAATAAGTATTTATTTAAGGATTTTAAGTATGTTTATCCGTTGTCTAGTAACCATATAACGAGTGTCATAACGAAGCTTCTCTTGAGCTAGATAATTGGTGTGAGTGTAGGAAAGTTTATTTATTTATCATTTATTTATTACACTGCAATGAAATAATTGCAATTATTTGCAAGTTGTTTCGTGTTGTTGTTTATCATTTGGCATATATTTACCAAGTATGTGTCTTTGAATTTGTCAATACGTAGCCCGGGTTTGAGATCTTGAACCCCCTTTGAGAAACGAGATACGAGAAACGAGATACCCATCAATTAGCGTTGTCTTTATGACAAGATGGAGGCCTTTGCCCAGCTATGGGATAGTATACAGGGTGTCTCATTGAAAGCGGTCAGTATGGGAAAAGTCTGAAACTATAAGACATACGAAGATCTGTTCTTAGGAACCATGTCATCGATTTTAATAAGAAGAAAAACTGCATACATACATTTAAAAAAAACCTGTACTCAGCTCGGGAATCGAACCCGGTTATTTTGAAAAAAATAAACTTACACTATTTCTATTTAGATATCGATTGTGTAGGTCTTAAGCAGTAAATGCCTCTATGAAACATGATGTCTAAAATGTATAAAATGCATTGTTTTCACATACTTTAATTTATTTTAGTAGGTGTTCGAAGTGACCACCGTTCTTTCCAATACAATATTCAACACGTTTAGGTAACGATCTTACAATAACAAAACCAGCAGAGGTATAAACAACCATAGAGACAATTTTACATGCCTGAACTTGTTGAATGTAACGGTGGTCATTTCGAATACCTACTAAAATAAATTAAAGTATGTGAAAACAATGCATTTTATTCATTTTAGACATCATGTTTCATAGATTCATTTACTGTTTAAGACCTACACAATCGATATCTAAATAGAAATAGTGTAAGTTTATTTTTTACAAAACAACTGGGTTCGATTCCCGAGCTGAGTACAGGTTTTTTTTAAATGTATGAATGCAGTTTTTCTTATCAAAATCGATGACATGGTTCCTAAGAACAGATCTTCGTATGTCTGAGTGTCAGACTTTCCCATACTGACCGATTTAAATGAGACACCCTGTATAGACTTAGACGGCCTCTGTAGTAGAGTGGCTCGCACGCCGGTTTCTGGTGTTACCATCTCCGAGGTCCCGGGTTCGATTCCTGGTGGGGTCAATGTAGAAAAACATTTTATTTTTTATAATTTTTCGCGTCTGTCGTATGTGATATTGTCTAATATTAAGGCTATCACAAATAAAGAAAAATAAAATACTAAAAAGCTTGTAAAATAAAAATCACTCAAATACCCACATACTTACACACCGCTTAGTAAACTCTTCTTAAAATACTCTGTGCAATGAAGAAGGTAGGTCGCTATAAGAAAACGTAAGTAGGTACCTAATGCGTATTTCACTTTTGCCGCTATACCGTCGACCCGCGAGGTTTTGATTTATTCATGCCGGCACATGACAAGGTACTGGGCCAGGTGTGCACTAAACATCAGCAGTAAGGGAAAACAAGCCATATTTATTACGGACACGGCTGGCCCTCAGTCGCAAAACAACGTAGGTACACGATAAAGTTGTACCTATATGGAATTATTATAGTATTTCGTGAACCACTTTTATCGCATCGTTACGTACTGTAACCTCAGTAGTTGAGGATTTCGGGTGGGGTGCGTTACCTTCGGCTCTATCGTTACTTAAATCAGGTGAGACGAAGGCAAAAAGCTACCCGAAAGGATTTAAAAAAAACGTAGTTATAATTAGCTCTGTTTATGTAATTTGTTTAGTAAACTGTTTTTTGATTTAATACTTGAAATCGCTTGAAGTTCGTCTTGCCAGGAAAACTTTAGCATTTACGCCGCACACTAGCGCCGCCAATGAAATAAAAATATCTAGTAATTAGAGATAGAAAATCAAGTTATGCTCAACAAACTATTTGAATGAAGTAATTTAGCATTTTTTTTTGTCACCTAATGAACATCAGACATGTTATGGTTTAGTTAATTACGGCGTTATAGTTAAAAGTGGCCGTTTTTAGCTGTAACGTCTTATTTAACTAAATGCTAAATTACTTCATTCAAATAGTTTGTTAAGCATAATTTGATTTTCTATCTCTAATTACTAGATATGTTTTTTTTTCATTAGCGGCGCTAGTGTGCGGCGTAAACGCTCTTAAACTGGAAAACCCACAGGACTTACTGCTGTAAGACAGTTGGGAAAGAAGCGGATAATAGTGCACACCGTCCCTAATATAAGCAGCTTATGAACGAGCGAACTTGTCAATGGACAGGTACCGCACAATACTGAGACCAACACACACCGACCTATTGATGAATATCGACAGACATACAGAGATAGATTGCAATATAAAATAATATTAAAAATTAAAATCTGATCTCATATCTGGGTGTCTATGTGCAATATGCGCAAAGTTAAGTATTAAAAAAATAATAAAACCTAATCCAAGCAGCGAGCGGAACCAATTAGTAATAGAAGGATAATATTCATAAACACATTAGAATTAATATATGAAAAGAAAAACAAATATATCATAAACCCATTTTTCTCCTGCCACTTCTTTGCCAGTGAAATGGCTGACCTTGCAAAATATGTGATGTATGCTTTCCTTCACGATGTTATGATTTATTCATGAAAGCATATGACAGCGGTGCCGCCGGTGCGAGATGCACACCTGCGCCACAGTTGAATGAACTTGGCCTGTCACCTTCAATGTTGCGTAAAAAGGTTCTACATCCAGGCATTACGTTACATCACAAAGCAAGTGAATCTTTCGTGCTACTTGTATTCGTTATGAAACTTTTGTTTTTTTTTTTAATTTATTAGGTACGGGCATAGCACGGGTAAGCATTTGGCCTTTATTCCACCTAAAGATAAGGATGACAAGGTGAAAGTGCACTTCATCCGGAATCCTCAAATCCTATTGGCTATTAGCACTGATGTTTTGACGATATATCTTTAACCGCCTCTATAGTCTAGTGGTTAAGACTTCCGGTTTAGACCCAGAGGTCCCGGGTTCGATTCCCAGCATGGGTACATGTTTGTGTACTCGGTTTGGTTGGTGATAGGGCTTATTTGTCCGCCTGGCTAGCTACCACCATCTTATTTAAATATGTCGCCATAATATCATTGTTTGTAGCATTGTTGTGTTCCGGCAGCTAGATATAAGATAGCCAGTGCCTTACTAGTTGAGGATCCCGGGTGAAGTGCGCTTCCATCATTGGCCTTATCATCACTTAACTTCAGGTAAGATCCTGACACTGAGCTTACCCGTAAAAATTTAAAAAAATAAGATGGTGGTAGAGTCAGGCTGACTTAAAACTAGCTGGAACAGAGCCACCCACGGCGGTGCCAGTGCGGGGCCGTAAATGACACGGCTCAGCATACGCTGGAAGAGTGCCCCGAATGGGCGGTGTAGCGCGCGGATTTGGGCGCAGTAGTGGAACCCGACGACTCATTGCCGGCACTGGTTGAAGCCATGCTGGACGACGCCGGGACGTGGGACGCGGTTCTCTCCTTCAGTGAGCAGGTGATGTCGCTGAAGGAGACCGCGGCGCGAAAGGGAGGATGACCCTCAATCGGGGGCAATTTGCAAGAGGCGAACAGGTCGGAGAAGGCGTGGTTTTGCCCAGCTTCTCCCCCCGTAGGCAAACCAAAAGGTTTGCAAGATGCACACTCCAACATTTGGGAGCACGGCGCTCGCCTAACTGTTGTGTCTTCTAATGTTACTTATTTGTAACAATACTAATGCGTACATTTCAATGTAAACTATTGTTTACCATCCATCCAATCCATTCAATCCATTGGTATTCCAATGGATCGAAACCAAAGACGTGGATTATTCATTTCGGGTCGTTGATCGCTACAACACTGTTGAGAAGGTTTCCTGCTATTTGTACCACAGCGTTTAACTGATCTGAGACGCGCAGAACGTCGGCACCACCTATCACTGCTAATGACGTTTCGAAGCGGTCCCTTGTGTGCGAGCGCACCAATCCTTGACTGTGCACTCAATTAGGAACGGTAATTCTATTCAGACTCTCAGAGCTCTGACGCGTCAACTGACAGCTCAGTATGATGCAAACTTCTTGAAGGTCGTGAAATTAGGCGCAAGTCCCGTCGCAGTAGCAAGATGTAAGTGTCAACCAATCCACATGGCGTGAGCAGCTCAGAACAATAACTAAAGCTAGTGAGCAGTTCCGTGAAATGCGCATGAAGCTGTCTACAGCTTCATGGAACTGCGCGTATTTGCTTTCGCAGCTAACTTCACAGTTGTCATGAAGATTGCATCTACCTGTACACAAGTTTAAAATATAGGCCAGAATGAGCTGTATAATCATTTATTACGAATCATAATATTTTACGATTCTCTGACTGCCGCATTCAACTTTTCCCTTCCATACGTTACGGTCCACCCGAGGCCTTAGTCTTCAGAGTCACGGGCCTCGGATAATCTAGTAAGGAAACTTTATGTCACTACGTCTTGTTCTCGAAGCTTTATACATTAGAATAAAACTAGATTATTACCATTTTTTTTCTTGTATTTGAGTACCAGATATAAGCAATGTGGTTAGTAGCAGTTGGACGAAAACAGCAGAAGCAGCAAGCAGCAGCAGCAGCTTTCACAGCCAGAGGGATGTACATCTCCACCACATTTTGAACTTTATGTAATTGAGATAAGATTGAAAAAAAATGAAATATGCAAACAGTATTAGTCTGTTCTGGGTTAAGAGCGGCATATGTCCAGCAGAGGACTGATACGGGCTGATTATGATAAAAATTAAACCGATATTGACTTCACGTCACTTGTCGCCCAAAAACCGTATTACACTAAAAAGGCCGACAGCTACTTAATAGCAATTTTTTTGATAAAAAAACTCCACGTAAAAGCAATTATTGAATAACAACACACTAATGTAAAATATTGTAACTAACCCAAATGAGCCATGATGCTTAAATAAAATATATATAATTGAATTGAATATAAAAATTAAACGACAAAGAGCCGTTCATGAGAAGTTTATATGCATGTTACTACTATTAATTTTCTGTGGTGTACACAGTTACATCGAACGGTAAGGAAACAAGTCGCATTTGTAACGCAACGCTACCAACCCCCTATGGGAGGCGAAAGTTAAATTATACGTAGAGAATTCGATAGCAAACACAGTAGTATGTACTTTGCTACAGTACAGTACGGATACGTTTATAAATTGTGATAAACCGGTTTCTATGAGAATACGTGTTGATCATCATCATCAGCCAAAAGCCAAAAGACGTCTTCTGCTGGACAAAGGCCGCCCCCAAGGACCTCCACAACGACCGGCGTTGTGCTGCTCGCATCCAGCGGCTTAAGACGACGCATTGGTCATTTACGTGGCGGGGATCTTAATTTTTCCCAACAATTACAAAACATATGAAAGTGATATTTGATGACATGATTTTTCATTTAATTGACTTCATTTTGTTAGTTGCAGAATCACGATTTTTCAACTTTTATAACAGAGAAAAAATATCAAAGTAACAAGTAAAACATAGATTCACATTTTACAGGCTAACCAGACCGATTTAGCAACTAAATTTTCTTAGTAGATTAGTCTTAACACACACTTCAAAATTGTAGTTCATTTTTTAAAATAATTTGTAGTTTTATTTTGAAGGAAAAAAACAGTTTTTCTTATGGTACGGGGCGCAAACGCTCGTATCAAAACGTATGAGATTTATTGTTTAGCGGTGCGTCGGCTTAAGAGTCTATTCTTGGAAAGATACTCCCAAAACGTAACGGTTTAAATCGAAAATCAATGAAAATCAAAGAAGAATGAGTATACATTGTAATAAACTGTTGGTTTTTATAAATAAATAAATAAATAGTTACTAATTAAATCTTTCTCTAATTTTATCTTATTTTAGTATCTGTCTACATTTTCTGTGTCACCGTCTTTTTTATTATTTGTGTCTTGTTAGTAATGCTATGATAGTTATTAACTATGGCATATATATTGGCAAGATTGCTTTCTTGGTGTTACAATAGATGCCCATCTAAATTGGATATCCCATATAACTAAAATAAAAAATAAAATGTCTAGTTGCTGCTATGCTTTATCTATACTCGTTAAAACCACTTCAGTACAAGTAGCACGAGCTTCGTATTTTGGTCAAGTTTACCCACTCCTGACATACGGTATTATTTTTTGGGGTAACTCTGTAGATGTCAGCATTTATTTTGCAGAAAAGATGTTTGCGCATTATATATAGCTTGTTTTCCAATGAAACTGTTCGAAATATTTTTAGAGAAAAAGATTATTTTACTTTAGTCAGTATTTATATTCTGGAAATATCTAGCTTATATATATATATATATATATATATATATATATATACATATAATAATATGGAGTATTTTAAAAATAAGGTATCTGATCGTCCAAATGTTCGTAGCAGATATAGACATAACTTATGTATACCAATGATCAATAACAATATGTATTACAAAAGTGCATTTGTTACAGGAATAAAAGTTTTTAATCATCTACCCCTAGAACTAAAAGGATCAAACTCCAAATTGTTTAAAATAAAATTAAAAACCTGGTTGATGGGAAAAAGCATTCTATAATTTAACAGAATATTTTGACCCATATTTCACGTAATGTTTAGAATTTTCATAATTTGAATTGTTAATGTTAATTTAAGTAAATTGCAATACTTGAAAAGGGTAATTTAATTTATAAGCCACCTACATTTTACCTAGAATAAGATCTTTATATACACTTAATATGCAATAAATATATTTCTATTTCTATTTTTATAACATATATGTGTATATAATCATCGCCATCGTAAATCAATTTACCTTCGAGTAAAAAAACCAAAAGTATTCGTATACTTTTTATCAAAGTTTTTATCCATCTAGTAGGGAGGTAATTAGCTTTAACTTAAGCATAACGAGCCGAAGATCGTTTCATTAATTTTATTGCGGATTACCGACTTAAACAGTCTCACTTCGGCGTGATACTTAAAAATAAAAGACTACGAAATCTCTCGAGTGACAGTCCTGATGAATGAAAACGAACGGAGCGGTTCCGTTTATGTTTCTGTGAAAGGAACCCCTCGGAAATTGTGCGATGATGGGGTGGTAGTGTTTAATTCGTATTTTCGTACAGGAGTTTTCCTCATTTAATCTTATAATTTACTTTAGAATGGACGTTTGCAGACCTATTATATTATTCTAAGTGGCTGTTGAGAGGGAGGAGAATACTTTTGTTCTCTTAACTCGAAGTTAAAGTGATTTACTGTTGGTGATTATATGTAAATATATGTTAACTTATTGCCAATAACATAATTAATAATTGTCCTAAATATCATAGCATGAGTAAAACACATACAAAAAAAAACATGGTGACACAGAAAGTGTAAATAGATACTAAAATAAGATAAATAGAGAAAGATTTAACTAGTAACTATGATCACTAGCGGAGAGGCTGTCAAAAACGTAATAAGAAGAAAGATAAAGATAATAATTTTGAATACAAATTTGAGACACTTAGGAACTCTAAGAGTGAAACAGGCTCTGATTAATCTCGCCACAAAATAAAAAAGAGTAATAAAAAACTCCATAGTCAATATGTTTTTCATTGATTCAACCAAATGTTTTAGAAATATCTTTCCACAAGAACATACTCCTATAAATCATTGATTTTAACACGTATGAGGAGCTCCATGGCGCAGTGGTTAACACGCTCGGGCAACTTTCGCAAAGCCTGGTCATCGGATGGGTGACCAAAAGTTTATGATCTCGAGCTCCTCCGTGCTTCGGAAGGCACGTAAAGCCGTTGGTCCCAGCTGCATAAGCAGTCGTTAACAACTGCCAATCCGCACTGGGCCCACGTGGTGGTTTATGGCCCGCTTTCCTTATCCATCCATAGCCATCACGAGCCTAACCTGAGGAAGGCTCGTGCCCCAGCAGTGGGGATATAAAATGAGCTGATGATGATTAACACGTCTTCTAATAGGAACCGGTTTATCACAATTTATAAACGTACCAGTACTGTACCGTAGCAAAGCACATACTACTGTGTTCGCTATCGAATTGTCTACGTTTACTCAATACTCAATACTTTATTGCATTCCATAATGTTTACACAATAAGATGGTAGGTTTTTACAATGGATCAATTATGGACCCTGTCGGGCACAGCACAGCTTTAGTAGGAGAGAGGAAGAGAGATCATTATTATTTTAATTATAATTATATCATATTTAATTGTATTCGTAATTTATCATTGATTAAAAATTCATTTATAATGTTATATTGGAATATTATACCTATGTATTTTTGGGTTGTTTGCCAAGCGAGCGGTATACAGAATATTTACTTACTTTACTTACTTTAGTTATAATTTATTATCTGTTAAAAAAAATATATGTATATACCTTTAAATATATTAATTATTAATTATTTTACAGTTGATGATTTGTCATTAAAATATTCTTTTATGTTATAATAGCTTTTGTTTAGCAGAAAAATTCTTAATTTGTTAATAAAATTTCTCAATGTGTCTTCATTTTTAATATGTTCAGGTAACTTATTATATACTTTTATTGACATAACTAAGGGACCGGAAGAGTGCATTGTTATACGGGAAATAGGAAGATTTAACCTGTTTTTATGTCTTATTTTGCTTTGTATATTTTTTCTTATATTATAAAATTTAGGGTATTTTCGGACAAACTTACATAACTCAAAAATGTAGATACAAGGTACGGTAAGGATGTTGAGTTTTTCAAAATGTGGTTTGCATGTGTCAGTTACATCAATATTTACTTAAATTCTGATTAATTTCTTTTGCATGGTAAATACTGAGAGTGCGTCTGTACTATTTCCCCATAGCGTAACCCCGTAGCTTAGCCAAGAATGAGCATAGGCGTAATAGGTCACGAGTGCAGTTGATTGGTCTGTGGTTTTTTTGACTTCGCGAAGCGCATAACAAAATTTAGATGTTTAGCACGCACCTTTTTAATATGAGGTTTCCAATTAATATGTGTGTCGAAAGTTAAACCGAGCAAGGTGAATTCGTTTACAACCTCCATCTGCAATCCTTCAAATGTAAATTTATATTTAAGGGTGTTTTTTGATAAGGGTAAAACGACATAAGTTTAGTTTTTGAGAAGTTAATTTCAAGATTATGTTCATGCATCCAGTCTACTGTTTTGGTAAGTATAGAATTTAGTTGATTATTTAAGTTTATATTATTTTTACACGAGACAAGCAAAGAGATATCATCCGCAAACAAGACACATGGACCTTTTATGATTTTTGGCAAGTCGTTGATATATAAAAGAAACATTAGGCATCCTATCACACTACCCTGAGGGATTGAGGCGTTTAAATCTTTTTTGTTTGATCGTATGATTTGTATTTCGCTAGTTTTTTTATTAAAATATTCTATCTCGACTAATTGTTGCCTGCTCGTTAGGTATGATGTGATCCATTCGTGGGCTTTTCCACGTATACCTATTCCATAAAATTTGTTTAATAATATATTAAATTGTACTTTGTCGTAGGCCTTAGTCATGTCTAATAGTATCCCAACAGCGTATTGTTTATTGTTAATGATGTTAAGGGTTTCTTGGATGATAGACTGCTAACGTTGTAGACTTATTTTTACGAAAACCTTTCTGGCATTCGTCAAATATGTTATATTTTTCGCAGAAAGAATATATGCGATTACACATGGCTTTCTCGAAAATCTTTGAGGCGGTGGGTAATAAAGCTATGGGACGATAATTGTTTGGGTCTTTTTTAGAGCTTTTTTTATGAATTGGTTTTATTAAAGCCTGTTTCATTTGGTCTGGGCCTGTTTCATTTGGTCTGGGTTTAATTTAGCTTCTGCCTCCCATGAGGGGTTAGTAGCACTGCGTTACAAAATATGTGACTTGTTTCCTTACTGTCGATACTGTGTACAACAGTACGCATGTACCATTCATTTTCTTTTTTTTTCTTTTTTTTATATGCATTTATAAACTTCTCATGAACGGCTCTTTGTCGTTTGATTTATGTGGAGTTTTTAGTGCCTTAACTTGCGGGATAGTTTAGTGAGAATACATCTTTAAATTAAGCTTTATTCTATTACAAAAGCAGTTTCCAAGAGATCTCTCTAGATTAAATTTCAGCTCTCTTGGTCAAACTAGAAACTTACAAAGCTAGATAATTGTTTTGCCAGCACCCATCACATTAAACGCTTCTACGATACTTTTAGAGTACCTACGATCAATGAAAGCCCCAAATTATAACGCACATATTTTGCTACTAAAATATGTAGGTAAGTTATAATTTACATTTACGTTTTGTTATTTAAATAAACTTTAATCCCACCGATCACGTGTAAAATTTCCCTTATATAAGACTCTGATCACTATCAGAACTTATTTTAAAAATATCATAAATTACAACTGTCTCTGCGGTGGAGTGGTGAGACCACCACCGACTTCAGACCTGGAGGTCCCTGGTTCACACGCTTGGCTAGCTATTACTATCTTATTTTATTTTATTAAGGAAACAAACAGCTTTATATCACACATGTAAACAATTAAAAAAATATAATACAGTAGCCTTTAAAGTTTCCACTGCTAACTTGTACAAAAATAACGGCTTGTTGAACAACAATGCGAAAGAAAAAGAAAAAAACCAAATACATATTATCGAAACAAAAATTCAAAAAACTAACATCAAAATCAGGTTGAAAATATACATATTGAACATAAAAATGTAATTTAAATAATATGTAGTGTTAATTCCGCTAACTCACTCGTTTATACAGCTTGGATGCAGTACGCATGCACCGCCCTCCCGCCCGCAAAAAGTATGCACATGCAGGAGAATACAATACAATGCGTGCAAGCGAAAATGCACACCAACACCGATACCGTATCGGGTATCGGTGTTGGTGTGCATTTTCGCTCTTTTTTCGGGAGGGCGGTGCATGCGTACTGCATCCAAGCTGTATAAACGAGTGAGTTAGCGGAATTAACACTACATATTATTTAAATTACATTTTTATGTACTATGGATTTCCGCAAAATAACGCCTGATTCCATTAATTATACATATTGAATTAAAGTTAGGTTTCTCTTAACAGTCTACGAAAACGAGAGATGTTTTCGTGAAATACGTCGATCGTCTTATCTCCTTATCCCTAGTTGGTTGCCATAACAACATATTAGTAGCATTGTTCTGTTCTGTTAGAGATAAGTTACTTAACCGTGACTCTATATGCTAAGTGCGAGTTTTGTTCCCCATTTCATCAAGTTCAAACTGTTAATGTCTTTTTGCATTCCACACCATAGATCTTGTAACATAAAATCGACAAGTAAACTATGACCATCTAATCTGACTATTACCAGCTAATTTTTCGATGTCCTAACTAATGGGGCACAAGCATTGCCTATATGGATGTATAGAGGGAACGACCATAAACCACCACGCGGGCCCTGTGTGTGTGGTGGTTGTTTACAACTGCTAATAAAGCCTGCACCAACGGCTTTACGTGCCTTCCGAAATACGGAGGAGCTCGATATGATACATTTTTGGTCACATATCTTATGACCGGCCTTTGCGAAAGTAGCTTTACTCCAATCGCGGACCGGGCGCGTTAACCACTGCGCTATCGAACACCTCGCCAAGTAAACGACTGCCCTTAATTCCATTCACATCTTTATCAGTATAAAAGCGCGAACATTCAATAAATCGTCACTGCGGTAATGAGCGCGCCAGTCATTTGCTTACTTGCCGAAAATGTTATCCAAAATCATTAGCAGCAAACAAAACCCTGTTACAGTTGATTAGCTTAACGGGGGGCTATCAATCAATAAGTGTTAAAGGAGGAATGATTAATGGGTGAGGGTAGCAAGTAAGCTCATATTTCTTTAAGTTATGATGTAGACAGACGTAGCTGTAGCACCTGTGGTTAGGATGAAAAGCAAACGTTCATATTTCAAGTGAAATTAATTTATGTCCAAAATTGTGCGCGTCTAAACTGTACCACCTTGAAACGTTGTTCCGAAGTTTCGGAAGTGGAAAATCCCACTGTGAATTTTCGGTGCCGATGACGACATGAGCTATGACAGAGGTGCGGCTATCCAAATAAACTTCATGATGTTTAGGGACATAAACAATATTTTATGGACATACGTATACTCGTAAAAATTCGTTTGAGTTTCATTCACCTACGATACTTAAGGGTAGACCCAATGATATGATTTTAAAAAAGCAATTCCTACCTAGATTTTTCTTTTAATAAAAAAATTTTTTTGGAGACAAGAATTAAAAGGTTTGTAAATTAAAACCAAAAAGCCCTGGTATTCAAAAACTTTCCCTTCATTTCACCTGATGTGAAGTCATCACTTAACATCAGGTGAAATTAAGCGTTTACCATTGGCCTTATGACACACTGAAAAAATGCACCAACTTTCGTCGAATAGTTTAAGACTATAATATGACTTACGAATCTGAAATGATGATATAGGTAAATTCATGTATTTATCTTGATTTTGCTTACTTAAATACACGATTGTATAATTTTGACTCGATCATAATTATTTTCGAAAACACCACTAAAAACTCACTATTGTTAAAATTACTATAAAATTAATAAATTTATAGGCTTGGAAACCACTCTAATATATTGATAACATCAATATTCGTAATTTAGTTGCTGCATATTTTGATAACTAAAACCAATATATTATTTAAATATATTTTAGTTTAACTGTTAATTTGCGGTCTATACTGTCGCAGGCGCTACGTATAAGATCAGCCTTTTTGAATGTTCACAAATCAAGGTGTCGTCTTATGATGTTATCATGTTATCATCATAAGACGACACCTTGATTTGTGAACATTCAAAAAGGCTGATCTCCTGCCTTATGCAGGAGATCAGAAATTTACTTAAATATATTTCGTCGTGCTTAAAATTATAAAAAAATTCTCTGGTGACTAGCTAAATAATGGAATAGACCATTTATGTATATATTTTACCTATTTGAAAAGAGGTCTTAAATAACAAACACATTAGGCTTACCGTAATAATACCGTAATAAATAGGGCCGTGCGGCGGTATTAAATTTAACGTAAAACATTACAGGAGATAAAAACATTACAGAAGCTTTAGTGGAATTCTGAATATGTAACTTTTACTAATAGTTAATGAACTTATTTTATGTGGAAGCCACGTTTACCCTTTTGGTATTACTCTAAAATACTGAAATGTATTTTTTATTTATTTATTTATTAAAATAGTTCTACCAACAGTTGTTTACATCAATACTACTTAGGATTCATACAGGCTAATTAAGCTAAGTGTAACAACTAATTACAGGTAAACACAGCATGTTAAGAAATAAAAATAATTAATACACTAATAACTGTAAATACTATTTCGGCCAGAAATATAAACAAACATAAAACACACATTAATTAAGATAAAAAAGAAAAACTTGCAACTCAGTTATTAAAAAAGACATCAGGGCCAGAAAGATGCTTCCAAATAGATTTGCGGTATGCATTTAAAGAGTCATTGTGTGAATCGATCAATGGCTGATGTTATTAAGCAATTTACACATCCTGGATACAGGAGAGCTATCACCCAGTACAGATCTCCTAAACGGTAGACACAACGGGGTAATGCGGGGTCTAGGAGGCCAGGAAGGAACGCGAAATTTAAATAAGCTTATTAATTGTGGACAGTCAATTTGTTTGTTAAAAATGTTGTAAACCAACATTGCATCAATAAATTCCCTACGTATTTCTAATGTAATTAAATTAAAGTATAAAAAAAATATAATCATATAAATAAATATTTTATAGGCTCGCACCACACTATGAAACAAGTTGTCCTACTAAAAGGTTTTATGTGTTGTAATCCTACTAATATTATAAACGCGAAAGTTTGTAAGTATGGATGGATGTTTGTTACTCTTTCACGTAAAACTACTGAATGGATTTGGATGAAATTCGGCATACAAATAGTTTATAACCCGTTAAATTTTTATCCCGATATTCCCACGGGATCGTTCCCGTGGGAACCCGCGTGGTTCTCGTGAACCACGCGGGTGAAACCGCGAGCGGCCGCTAGTCGTATAATATAGGGCAGCGAATAACTCATTAATAAAAAAAATACAAATGCAAATAAGACTTTGAAGCTTAGAACTTGACAAGACGACCGGTTAAATTTCGTAGCATATTTTGTTTGTACACACGCCTGCAGGTCAACCTAACACAAACTGTCAAATTTCCTCAAAAGACTTTGAACTTTATGTCTAAACATTTTGATTGAAAATCTATTGAAGACATTTGACGGATTTGGATAGGTTACTGTGCAGGCGTCTCTGTACAAAGCAATGCATTCAGCTACGAGCTACGAGCTCCATAATATTCTGTGCTACGGGCTACGGTGTACGCGCTAAATATCAGATTTTAAATCAATCCGTTATATTTAAAATATTAATGCCATGCTTATGAAGACTATTTACGAATATCAGGTAAGTACCCAAGTTACATATAACATTTTAAAGAATACTCGACTTATTTCGTTTTTATTTCTCTTTTACTTACTTTGTGCTTTTTGGTTAGAAAATGTTTTTTTATGTAAAAGTGTCTCCAAGAATACCTAATCAGAAACAGAATTAAAATATCATTAGGCTTAGGGTAAGTAAGTTCTACAATATGATGGTCATATTCTAATATGCAGATGTCGGCATATCCGGATACTCAAACATAACATAACAACATGGTAATAATCCCGTTAATAACAATTATTCTAATTTGAGTGACCATGATAGTTTAAAAAGTTATTATAATATATAGTTACTAACTGTGCCCCGCGGTTTCACCCGCATTTTGTTAGTCATAGCGTGATGTAATATAGCCTATAGCCTTCTTCAATAAATGGAGTATTCAACACCAAAATAATTTTTCGATTCGAACCAGTAGTTTCTGAGATTAGCGCGTTCAACCAAACAAACAAACAGACATGCAAACTCTTCAGCTTTATAATATTAGTATACTCGTAGATTAAGACTGCTTAGTAATATACAAATTTAGAACAAATTTCAAGATTATACCTCACTTACAACGGCAATCGAGCTAAACTAAACTCAGACTGACATTGAAGCCGATTTACTGCAGTGAATATTTATGACTGTTTTCGTATGAAAATTTTTGAAAAATACGAATAGTGCAGCTGCCATGATTCTCTGATTTAAATGCAAAGCCTTGGAATGGAATCGCGGCGAGAGGATCGGTCATTTATTGGTTCCCTTCTCTATTGTTTGTGTAATATATCCTTTTGAGTCTTTAAAACTATATGTTTACGATATCGGCATAGTCGCTTTGAGATATAATGCTTTATAGCACAAACTTCTCTCCATTCGTTTGCTGGTCTGGAAGAGCTATTGAGTTTAGTAATTAGGTCAGCTTTTTCAATCAACGTAAATACATAATACAGCCTAAACATTTCATAGCCATTGAGGCCCTTACCTCGATCGTAACATGATAATCTTAAATTGTCGTAGGTAAATTCAAAATGTGCCTCTCCCCAGATTTCCATACCGAAAAGCTTAAAATTCTTATCAAGCTTTAAATCCGAACCATGAATAAAGTAATTGACGGTACATAATGTGTTTGTGATTAACATTTTAAATATCTCGTAATGGCTGCGGCCTGTGATGTGAATTCGGTATTAAGGCTGAATATTCAGAGGGCCGGCCTTTGTCTTTTTATGACCTATGGTATTGAACCTTAACCTTTGTAGTTATGTTTTTGTTATTGTTTTCATAATATAGAAACGCTTAATCCTCGTCTTATCATCATCATCATCATCTCAGCCAAAAGTCGTCTACTGCTGGACAAAGGTCTCTCCCAAGAATCTCAACAACGACCGGTTTTGTGCTGCTCGCATTCAGCGGCTTCCCGCGTACATAATCAAATCAAATTAAATCAAAATATTTGTTTGCATATCTTAGTGTAACATATAGGTTCAATATGATTTTAGTATCATTGAAACTTAGTGACCTTTTCAGGAGCTCGAAAGCGCAATGGTTAACGCGCCCGGCCTGCGAGTACTGAGGTTAAGCAACTTTCGCAAAGGCCGGTCATCGGATGGGTGACCAAAAATTTATTATCTCGAGCTCCTCCGTGTTTCGGAAGGCACGTAAAGCCGTTGGTCCCGGCTGCATTAGAAGTCGTTAACAACCACCAATCCGCACTGGGCCTGCGTGGTGGTTTATGGCCTGTTCTCTCTATCCATCCATAGGGAAGGCTCGTGCCCCAATAGTGGGGACGTAAAAATGAGCTCATGATGACCTTTTGCAGGTATACCAAACATATAGCTTTAAAAATATATGTTTATACATATAAGCAAGTTACGGTAAGGCCGTATTTCACCAGTAATCCTCAATACTAATGAGCTGTCCTCCAACCTATAACTGTCGTAACACAATAATGCTTCCAAATGATGGCTTAAGCAAGATGGTAGTAGCTAGTGAGGCGGACTCAGAAGTAGCCCTACCGCCAGTCTAGTACACTGGTGAAGGGGACTGTGAGGTGCAGCCTCCATTCGGTGAATCCAGCGTAACTGTGGTCTGTCGCGTTCTATTTTTGAATCTTCCACGAGTATTTTGCCCTGCACCACAAGACGCTCTGATAGAAAGTGTAACAAAGCCTAAAATCAAATAAATAATTAATCAAAGAGGTTTTAATATAATTTTTACGTCAAATGTTTTGTTACAAAACACAAATGTTGAAAAAAAATCCACGAGCAGGATTTGAACCTGCACCCTTCTGACATACCGGGTCAGGTGCTCACCCAATTGAGCTATCGTGGTTCTAGCCAGCCCGCCGAAATTATTCAACACTATTTACTTTTTTACTTTGAAAGCCAAAGGCGCCCATTCAATGTCAACAACTACCGTCATTAACATCCGATCATAATATTTTTTACAAATACTAAAGATCAGTTAAGAAGTAGCCAAGCTATTTATAACATGTTTTTGTGTTGTTGCAGTTTTAATAACATAAAATAACTTTGTACAGTTCCATAGCAACCCGTAGCGATCCGTGGCCCTACAGATTGAAACGTACCAACCAAAAGCATGCACTAATCAGAGAGTGATGAAGTCTGTCCACAAGTAATTAGCAGGCGTGTATTCTGAATGGGAAAGCGTATATTTCACTGTCCACTCCACAAACTAATGGTCTGCAATCTAATTGAATTATGTCACCTGAACACTAGGATCCGTCTCAATTTAGAGTAATTTATAACTGGACCACATAGCGACTGGCCGGCCGACTAACTAGCCCTGACGGATGTCTGGTGAGCTGAGAGTATAATGGTGTGAAGAACTGAAGATACAGAAGCAGGCAATAGGCACCAAATACCGACACTCGGTATTTGGTGCCTATTGAGCAAGTTAATTTAATTTTAATTTAAAGTTTATACTTCCGCGGATCGTGCTCGGTGGCGTGCACTTGGAGAGGTCTATATCCAGCAGTGGACTAGTATAGGCTGATGACGATGATGATTATATGCTTATCAAACCTTAATGCACGTAATAAGCACATAAATGAAACAAATAAGCAGAATGATATGGTGGTCGACTTTATCTTTAGGTACAAGAAATCTCTTCCAACCAACCCAGTTTTTGTGAAGAAAAAAACAATTTACTTACGCAAATCAAACACAACTTTTACCGATCTTGCAAGTTAAGCAATATATCTATATGTTCATCGACTCTTTGTAGCTTACAAATAAACAAATAATAAGGGTCGAATAGTTATTCCGCGTTTTGTTTCTGTCATGTAAACGACATTTTAAACTAGAGTAAGAGAGACTAAACACGGAATAACTATTCGGAGTTTATTCTTTGTTTTTTTGTAAGACCCTCATGCGTATTAGGTAAACTTTTGTTATTGTATTCTCGGCTTTTTGAATTATTAAAATTTTAAAAGCTTCTGTGCCTTACAAATAAACAAAGAACTTATTCTTTGTTCGGACCTTAGTCCGAATAGTTATTCCGTGTTTTGTCTCTTTTACTCTAATTTGAAATGACGTTTATATGACAGGAACAAAACACGTAATAACTATTCCGACCTTATTCTTTGTTTATTTGTAAGGCACTTTGTGTTTTGTATTTTATTATTTATACGGTAATCAACTTATACGCTACCTAGGTATGTATATATTATTATTTTCGGCCAACAAATACTTACCACCTTCACAAATATAATACATAAACGATGGTTAACTACCCAAACGTATTACGTAGGACGTATAACGTAGTATTTGCATATCGTATTTATGAATTGGAAGTTACAGAGGCAGTTTTGAGTAAATCCTATTAATAATAGATGTTAAGGCCTGACCTACGCCCACATCGTTAATACCGTTTAAGGTAGGTACCTTTTGTCAGGGCTGGCTGCAGATCACCGAACGATGGGGGTGCCAAACGTCTCGGTATAAACAAAGAAAGATAGATAGAGAGAGTTTGCTGATTGCCTCACTTCACCGGGCTTTTTTGGGGGCGGCGAGAAACTTAAAGGGTTCCTCAAGCTTTGTGAAACGAATCACCTTCGGAGGTTTTTTAGTGGGAACGGCATCACGTACTAGTGCGTGTCCCCGTGCCTTACTATATTCTTCGAAGGGTTCGGATCGGACCGGGGAGCGGAACAACCCTAAAACGCCTCTAAAGGCTCGGACCTCGACTCGGGTTGACCGGGCCGTGGTGGTGGGGAGAAGAGCCCAAGTACGTGTGGCTTAAACTAGTGTGCATGTTTAGTGTATTCTGTAAATGTGTAGTGGCATTTAACGGATCGGGCGGGGTGTAGTGGCATTCAGAGGATCGGGCGGGGTGTAGTGGCATATAGAGGATCGGGCGGGGTGAAGTGGCATTGAGAAGATCGGGCGGGGTGTAGTGGCATTTAAAGGATAAGGCGGGGTTGCAAACTGTGTACTAACACACTTTCAACATTATTGTAAGTTAAGTTAAATACCTCTAAACTCTCCCACCGCTGTGGGCAAAGGCCTCATAATTGCAAGCAATAATTGCAAGTCAAGTATTCGCTACAACTGATGGATCCAGCTTCTTTTAATCACCACGCTTGCTGTATAGAAATATCCGAAACACATTACCTGAGCTAGGAATGGACCCATGGACCTCCGGATATCAGACCAAGCGCTTTGCCTACCACACGGCTACCGGGAAAACGTTTTCATAAGGCCCATAAAAAATGTGAGCGTGCCGCAGCACCGCAATAGGGTCGTAGCGAGTATTTACTCGTACGACGCTGAGCAAATCACTGATTTACAACTACAACCCGAAGTGTACACGAGAACGAGGCCCTATAAAATTCACCGACAGTGTTTTTTCATAGGTAGGTAGGTAAGCATAAAATACTACTACTACCATTGACCTTTATTTGAATAGACAAGAACGTTCTTGTAAACTATTTGTTCAAATACTAGGAATTAGAACTAAAGTTCGTTACAGCGCTAAAACATTTTATTATGTCGTTTAACCAAACTAAAAACATACAGCGCTAGATCGCTAATATAGTATAGTTTTCTCGCGACCAAAACGTTGTAAGCGCCGTGAATTTCAAAGCGCTTCGTTTAAGCGTTTCGTTCAACGTAAAGTAACAAGAGTCTATAATTGTAGAAGGCGTCATGGCGTCGCATTTAAATGAATAAATACTATTTCTATTGTGGAATTACGATATTATTACATATTTATTCACTTGATAATTAGGTAGTTTTACTTACTTGACTAAAATTATTATTTTGTCTTCTTATTTCACTTTGATTTATAGACTTTTCGATTTATTAGCGCCGCCGCCGCTCTGTTCGCACCCATGGTGTACGGACTGCAGTACAGCTGAGTCGAACACAATGAATGTTCGGAACGCGATATAGATATCGCGGGGATAGTTTAGTAGTAGTCATAGATATATATGTTATACTAGACCCGAGGATAAGCTAGTGAAGAAGGATTATGCTTCACTTAACTTACCCACCCGCAAGTTTCTTCTTCATACGTCGTGTAAAGGACCCCATGTTATGAAAAGGAGGAAATGGTTGTGTGCTGATTAATTTCTTAAATAATGCACTAAATATCTTCGTTCGCTACGAAATGGTTACCACAGTTAATCGGTGCGTAGTCTTAACCTATGGTAAAGAAATATGCAGTTTGACATTCATTAAAGAGTAGTTTCTTTTTGATTACCTATTTAAGTTAAGAATAAGTTTTGTACTTGTAAGCGTGTTTTTGTCTATGGGCAGGGCTTAAATGCGTTTATGCGTGAATAGACTGCTTTAGAAGCATAGACTTTGCGCGTTAAAATTAAAATAGTAAGTCTATGAAAAAAATATAAGTCAAACATCAGTGTCGTTTTAGTGTCATCATCTCTACCTAGTTTGTGGTGTCATCCGATACCTTGTTTATAAAACGTGTTTACTGTGAAAAAGTGTTTGAGGCATGATGTGTTTGTGTTTTAAATGTCTTGTGTATTAAATTTGGTATAAATAAAGCTAATAGATAGAAGCTAAATAGAAGAGCGTAATATTTTTTTTTTTGTACTTTTTTATGTTCGTGATTTAAAAAGTGGCATTATCGTACTATATTCGAGTTATTTATATAAACAAGAAAGGTAGAGTATTTATTCTAAATTATGGGTCCATAACTTACTTCCTACAACTCATTATAGATCAATAACGATAATAATTAAAGTAAATAGATTCCACTCAATAAGGTCTGTCAGTGTAATACCGGATTCCGACATTACACTGTTTAGGGAAGTGTTAAGAGATGGCATCACACTGTAGAGAGAATAATAAAGTTATAATTCACATAGTTTCATCTAAATGTAGCGTTATAGAAGCAAGTAGCTTGTTATTAGCTCATAATGCTGTTAATTCCCTAAACAAAATAAAATAAAAATATTTAAAATTGTCGCTCACTATGGGCCTCATAAAAAGGCTCAAGGTCACTTAAAGAGCAATGGAGAGGGCTATGTTCGGGGTTTCTCTGCGTGATCGAATCAGAAATGAGGAGATCCGCAGAAGAACTAAGGTAACCGACATAGCCCGAAGAGTTGCTAAGCTCAAGTGGCAGTGGGCAGGGCACATTGCTCGCAGGACTGATGGCCGCTGGGGCGGGATAGTCCTGAAGTGGCGACCTCGTACCGGAAAGCGCAGTGTGGGCAGGCCTCCAACAAGGTGGACCGACGATCTGGTGAAGGTTGCGGGAAGCCGCTGGATGCGAGCAGCACAAAACCGGTCGTTGTGGAGATCCTTGGGGGAGGCCTTTGTCCAGCAGTGGACGTCTTTTGGCTGAGATGATGATGATGATGATGATTTCAAATTGTTGGAATCACATTTTTAAAGATAGTATTCTCGAATTCTATCTTTATATTGTTTGATATTTAGTTATTTCTATTTCCATATGTAGTTTTTTATAAATACTACGGGTCATACGCCATAATTTATGATTTAGCTCGTTTGCTGCTTCCGCCAAAGTCATAGACAAACAGAGGCTGTTGACACAACAAAAGTTTCCTCGGACGGCTTGACTTCATTTTACATAGGTAATACTGTGGCCTGCTCGCCACTTCGTCTGCTTAAGAACACCCGTATTCCATGATAGACCACTATTGCAGCGCCACCTACCGGGTCCAATTGTAAATCTAAACCATTCTCGAATCCAATTGAACACACAAAAAAATCATCAAATCGGTCTAGCCGTTTAGAAGGAGTTCAATTACAATAAATATCTTTTGTGCGTTATTATCCTGACGTTTCGAACTCTTTGCAGGGGTCCGTTAACACAAGGAGACTGAAGTGTTAGTCGTCTCAAAATTAATTTGTAACTTGCTACCGTGCCGTCAACTATTTTTAATTGGGTGCGTTCCATTTCACGCAAATACAGCTTTAGCTTACGTGAAGTTTTCAGTGAAAAGTCTGAATGAATTATGATGGAAAATTAATGCAATAAGTTCCGTATAAAGCTTCACATTTCAACGCTACATTAAGGTAGTTAGTTAGCTAAAGCTTTATGAAGTTCAATCCTACTAATATTATAAACGCAAAAGTTTGTAAGTATGGATGGATGTTTGTTACTTTTTCACGTAAAAACCACTGAATGGATTTGGATAAAATTCGGCATACAGATAGTTAATAACCGGGAATAACACATAGGATACTTTTTTATCCAGATATTCCCACGGGAGCGGGAACCACGCGGGTGAAACCAAGAACCACGCGGGTAAAACCGCGAGCGGCCACTAGTCCTACATAAAATCATTAGCTAAAATGGTAATTTCATCACCAGCTCTTTTTATGTCTCCATTTTATGGCTCATTATAGGTAAGTCTGCTGGGACACGAGGCTTCCCTATGGATGGATACGGAGAACATAGGCCATAAACCTCCAAATGCAGCCGGGACCATTGACTTCACGTAAAAAGCCCGGAGAAGCTCGAGATAATAAATTGTTGGTCACCCATCCGATGACCGGCCTTTACAAAAGTTGCGTAACCTTAGCAATCGCAGACCGGGCGCGTACTACGCCATTGAGCTCTTGTCGATCTTGTCGAGAATTTTAATTTCCTGGCAACATAAAATCCTATATACCTAAAAAAGTAAACAGCCTATAACTGTCCCACTGCTGGGCAAAGGCCTCCATCATTGAAATCAAGTCATCGCTACAATCGATGGGTAATGGCTTAATCACCACGCTTGCCAAATGCGGGTTGGTGATCACAAACCCGGGCTATGCATCGAAAAATCCGAAAAACATTTTGCCCAATCTGGGAATTGAACCCGGGACCTCAGCCACCGAGGCGAACTTTGGATAACCGGTCCAATGCTCTGACTACTGAGCTACCGAGGCCCCAGGTTCGATTTCCACTCGAGCTGCCTGAGGCTGGTTGATTTTTTCTAGTAAAATTTTATCTTGTTACTTTAAATAGCATTTACAAAATAATTAAAATATTATATTTATTATAAGTAAAAACAAGTAACAAACCGCAAGCCAATCAGCCGAAAGTACCAGGAGTTCATAACACCGCAGGATATGGTATCACGTAACGTAACGCAACACAAACTTATGATCTCAAGTTTTCATATGGAAGTTTTGCGTAACGGCTAAGTCCTTGTATCGTCTTTATTGGGGCCCTGTGCTATAGCCACTTCAAAGTTGGACGATTAAGGCTCGACGGCGTAAAGTCGCCCGCGTATTGCATTAACCGACGTAATGGGTTAATTTGCTCTTTAGGAATATTCATATGTGCGTGAAATCGTAAGGCGAAGTTCGGGGAAGACATTCGGTGGCGCGCTACGTTCTGGTGCGATTTGGGATGAGGAAGACATTTTAATCTGTTGCATTTAATCTTTTAATTAGTCAGTATTTAACTGAGTTTCTATTAATGTATGGAACGCAGCGGCAAAGCGCTCGCTATACGGAGTACCTTGGGCCAATTCTAAGGTCAGGCAGTGTTATAGCCGAGGTTTTTGGTTATCAACCCGCATTTGGTAGGCATGATGTTTAATGCGATACCCAGATCAGATTTATCAGATTCTAGACAGAACCTTACCACCAGAAATTCTGTAAGTTGTGCCGTCAGCACAATATTCATAGCACGTAATACATATTAAAACTAGTCAGAAATTATACTCCGATACATTAGCCAGTTGTGTTATTATTATTTAACTACGGAGCCTGCAACATAAGTTATTATTTTACAATGAAAGTGTTCAATGTGTACATTATTACTTCCTAAAGTAACAGGATTTGCTTTTGTTACCATTGACAGTACAATTTATAAAATACAAATATTTTTGTACCTACACGTAACAAAGGCACGTGGTTGCACGCCTAAATAAATCATTTGTTTTTAACATTCGGTTACCATGATGAAATTATTTCGGCTACAGCGGTTACATTGAAAACGTAAAACAATATAGCGCAGTCTACTGTATTAACCTATAGAGGTAGCCTCACAGTGTATGGAACAGTTTGTCATCGGTTTTTTTTGTAATCGTTCAGCTACCCGCAGAAGAGCATTAAGAAGTGGGCTGGCTGACGGGCTGGCGTGCAGGCTGGCTGCCTGGCTGACTGGCTGGCTGGTGGGCTAGCTAACTAACTGGCTGGCTGGTGGTCGAGCTGGCTACCTGGCGGGTTGGCGAGCTGGCTCAAAAGCTGGCGGGTGATTTGCTAGACGGGCTGGCCGGCTGGCTGGTTACTTAGCCAGCTGGCTATCTGACTAGGTATAGCTGAGACTATGATTTTGTCAACCCAGTTTCGGTTCCGTATTTTACCCGAACAACATTAAGGCTGAAGCTATATCCCCAGCGAACACTAACTGATGGCAATATTAATCGCGGCGCAACCCGTTTGTTCTCATTAATTGACTTTTCGATTGTAAATTATCACCGGCCCGGTGAAATTAGACAGCAAACAACGACGCTGTTGTAGGCTGTGAACCACAAACTAAATTGCGGCTTCGAGTGGACACGATATGCGACCCGAACACGCACGGACTAGGGCTGTCAAATGTTGCAAGTTATTTGTGTATCATCGTTGCCACCAAACATGGCATCTGACTGAGTTCCGTTAGCTGTACAAACTTTGGCCGTAAAATATTAGGCTGTATTGATTAACGTATTCATATTCTATGGTAAAAAAATAATATTGTTTTGGTAAATGCTTTGGGGGAAAAGTATCGATCCGCAAAAAAACTTTGTTTGCCGGTCAATTTAAATGATGGAGAGTTATTTATTGTCATTGATAGTGGCAAACAAAGCAGAGTTCGGTTAGATGAACGAAGCTTTGTTAAAAAAATTGGCGGACCGCGTGGATAACCCACAACTCACAAATACTTTTGATATGCAAAATAAAATGACATTTACCAAAAAAAGTACTTTATTTGCGAGTTAATTAAAGGTTCATTGCATGAAAAAAATATTCTGAATTTACTTCATACAAGTTTAATAAAAAAAATCACAGTTTGAATAATTTTACGGCAAATGTGTTTCTAATATATTTTTTTAGTTGAGTTAGTTAGTTTCCTTAGTTTCACTAAAGTTTGAAGCGTCTGTATGCGAGAAACTGTGGTAACAACTTTAGTACCTATTCTCTGTACAAAACTATGAAGTGATTGAATTCCAAACGCCTTCAAATCGAAAGTAAACAAGGATGGTCGATTCATTTACGCATAACGTCAGGTGAGACCGTGATCAAGAACAAACTCATCGTATTAAAAAACCATGAAAACATTTATTTATTATTTATTTATTTAATCTTTATTGCACAATAAAATAAAAGGCGGACTTAATGCCAAATGGCATTCTCTACCAGTTGACCTAAGGGCTAGGCAGAAAAATTGGTAAGCGGTGCGACAAAGAACGTAAATGAAATATAATATACTACATTAATTTACATAATAATTTACTACATTTTGGACAGGGCGCTATGGCGCTCATTAGGGGAGGCCTATGTCCAGCAGTGGACTAAGATAGGCCGATGATGATGATGATGATGACATTAATTTATAAGAACCGAAATATACATATTAAGTTTATTAAATTAAGTAATATTAATATAATATACATACTATAAAAAAAATTAAATAAAAATAGACTACATAAACATACATAGACAACAGAAGAAAAAAATATGGGAATCTCTTACGTGTTGATTCCTGTAGAAACAGTTTATACACCATTGTTTTAAATACCATTTTACTTGGAACTTGTCTGACTTTTTCGGAGGGAGCGTTCCATAATTGAATGGCCTCAACCGTGAAGGAATTTGCAACGAATTCTGAATGATGCAAAGGAGTAGCGAAAAGATGATTATTTGATGAGCGAGGTTGGCGGGCATGAGTTGACTAAGGAAACTGAAACTACATTTTAAGTAAGAAGGAGAATTAGGCTCATTTAGAATAGAAAATAGAGTTGTTAGAATTCTGGACTTCCTTCACTGATCTGAAACGTCACTGATATACAAAAATATATATTTATATTTTTTAATTAGGCAACCCTAGGGCCCGCTGTATACAGTCATAATTAAATGACACGCCACTTCAGATCAAATTGTAGGTAAGTACTCACTTTGTGAAGTTACATTATTTCGGACAAAATTGATATTCAAGAATGTGTTTCGATATTATTATTCCATTTATTTATTTTTTTACATATTAATTTACATTTTTAACTATTTTCTAAAAGTAAAACAAACATTTAAAAATATAAAAATATAGGGGTCCGCCGGCATCGATCAGGATTCAAACTACCGGTGATTAGGGCTCTAGAGACAGGAACCTCCTCACAATGCGTGCCGTATCGAGGAGAACTGCCTTCTGAATCAGGCCCTTGATCCAGCCGCCTAACGAGAGCCAGAGATGTTGATCGAGGCTCTTGGCCATCAGGCCGTTAGCCGTAACAACAATCGGCACGATGACAGCCGAGTCCACATTCCACATGTCGACAACCTCATGTGCTAAGTCGAGATATTTGATTTGTTTCTATTTCTCAGCTTTCACGAGGTTCTCGTCATGGGGAATGGTGATATCGACAATCATCGTGCGGCGCGCTAATCGATCTATCACCACAATGTCTGGCTTATTGGCTATTATTATTATTATTTACTTATAAGAGAACTGAGGGGTTAGTTTCGTTTCAGCACCTTCCCAACTCGGCACCCATGAATTTATGAACTCGATAAATTTCAATCACGGACAGTCACGTAAAATAATAAATGTATTGTGTTGACAGATCGATCGACGCACCAGGCAATGCTCATCGATATCACCATCCCGCATGACGAGAACCTTGTGAAAGCCGAGAAGGACAAGCTCACTGAGAGAACCTTGTTTTTGAGTCTTTATAAAATTTACCAAAACAAGCGAAGTGTACGAGTATATGTTGTCTCATTAATTTATGTTATAATAAATGGAATGATTTCCAAAATAAACAATAAAGAGTGATCTTTAACTTAAGAAGTTTAAAATGACACCTAAATAAAAATGGCATGTCTCAGACGGGACTCGAACTCCACAGCTTTTCGTAGGTTTGGATATAAACATAACTAGAATTATTGTGATATATTAGTCAAAAGTACATTTCGATATAGGTACGTTACAAAAAACATTTTAATAAAACATTTCCTAGTAACTATTTAGATTATCTATATTTTTAATAAAGAGGTTTCGTTTGTGTCTTTGTTTGTTTTTTTTCAATTTCAAAAATTCTTTCTTTATTTTAATTAATAAAAACATATTTTTACAATCTCAAAACGACGCGGACGATGTCACGAGTAAATTGCTAATTTGTAATATGGTTATTTATTAAAAAAAAATCAAGTTTGTACAAGCTGTATCCAATTTAATAGTTCAGTATCACCAAAAGTGGATAATTTGTAATTTCAAACGATGTCGCTTACTATACCAACCTCAGATCATAGAAAGGAATTCCTTTCTATGATCTGAGATACCAACTAATTGCACGGCAATATTCCAACAACAACACAGCCCGAAATCAGGCTGAGATATTTAATCCATTGCCTACATACAGCTACACTCACTGTACTTACATGTAATGTTACTTTAGTAACATGCCTAATTAGAAACTGCATTTGATTTAACAAGGGTTTATATAGGGTAGGCATTTCATTTTTTAACTATATTTTGAAATATAAAAGGGTTTATATTAGTAACTTATAAAGGGTTTTCCAATAAGAGGTGTTATTTTGGTATTCAAAGAAAAATGCAATTTTTCTTTGAATACTTCATGGAAAATTTTATGAAAAGGATATGGTCCTGTAAGCGAGGTCGTGGTGGTCATTTGCCTGATGTTATTTTCCACTATTAACGGCATACCTTCCTCTTTATAATGAAATAAACACCCGAACATTTATGTTAAAAAATGGCATTTTTCTTTGAATACTTCATGGAAAATTTTATGAAAAGGATATGGTCCTGTAAGCGAGGTCGTGGTGGTCATTTGCCTGATGTTATTTTCCACTATTAACGGCATACCTTCCTCTTTGTAATGAAATAAACACCCGAACATTTATGTTAAAAAATGGCATTTTTCTTTGAATATCAAAATAACACCTCTTATTGGAAAACCCTTTATATCTACTAGCGGCCGCTCGCGGTTTCACCCGCGTGGTTCCCGTTCCCATGGGAATATCTGGATAAAAAGTAACTTATGTGTTATTCCAGGTTATAAAATATCTGTATGCCGAATTTCTTCCAAATCCATCCATCCGTTGCAGCGTGAAGAAGCAACAATATACGAACATACACACAAACTTTCGCATTTATAATATTAGTAGGATAACGGCACGGTGGTCGAGTGCCTCTCGGCCCGATGCCCGAAGGTCCTGGGATCAATTCCCAGGTCGAGCAAAGTGTGTTTCGGATTTTTCGATGCATCAGGCCGTTGGCCGTAACAACAATCGGCACGATGATAGCCCGAGCTTGTGATCACCAACCCGCTTTTGGCAAGCGTGGTGATCAAGTCATTACCCATCAATTGACTACAATTGCACTTAGTGATGACTTGATGGAAGCCTTTGCCCAGCTGTGGGACAGGTTTAAGCTATTTACTTTATATATAACATAACTATACGATATTTTTAATGAATGTAAAGAAGAGTGAACAATGAGTTTTTACCTCTTTAATATACCTTTACCTAAATTTTACTTTTTATTTTTAAGTGCTAATTGCTGCACTGAAGCTAAATTAAATATTTATAAAATTTATTAAATACAGTGAAAAATTAATCTACTACCCGACCCAGCCAGTGCCTCACTAGTTGCATATATTATAAAATTTTCTCGATAAAAAAAAATCAAAATCACCTCTAAACCGTAACAGGTACTGTTAGTTGCATAATATCTTTTTCGTTTACTTAAGTTCGTCGATAATATTAGTATACTTTATCGAAAATCTCATCTCTTATCCACCTATCTTATGATATCATACATTCTCATCTTAAGTCATCTTATGTTATCTCATCTCATCGTATCTCGACTCATCTTATTTTATCTTAAATTGACCTATCTTATTATATCTTATCTCACCATAACCCATCTCTTCTCATCTCAATTCAATTCCGGACGTAACACTTGCCATTAGGTGCTATCTCATGTGGGACAAAGGTCAAAAAACGAAGGCTTCTCCGTTGTTGAATAATATGTATTATTCAATGACGTACAGAAATGTACAAAAGAAACAGCACAGAAAGGAAACAACGTCTTTATCGAAACAAACTAAGACTGTAAATCTTTAAACGATACAATTTGAATTTTAAACTGATATTTGAACTGTCAGCCCAAAAGGAACTTTGCAAATAAAAATATTCGTAATGCAAACGGCGACAATCTGTGTACCGAAGTCGGACTGTAATTCGAATGGTGCCGATATTTATAGCTCGGTAGCGGGACTTAAGGGTGACCCTCCATTGAAGCGTAGCGGAGCTGAGCGGAGTAGAGCGCAGCATCTTTATTCGCAGTTTTACTCCAATGAAGCGGACACAGTTCTGGACACGCTCTGCCCCGTCCGATCCGATCCGAACCCTTCGAAGAATCTTGTAGGGCTCGGGGACACGCACTTTTAAGTGTGTGATGCCGTTCCCTCTAGAAAACCTCCGAAGGTGATTCGTTTCACACGGCTTGAGGTACCCTTTACGTACCTCGCCGCGTTGGTTTAATGCTCTAAGCTCGCCGCCCCCAAAAAAGCCCGGTGACGCTGAAAATGCCGTTTGAGGCAATCAGCAATCTCTTTAAAAAAAAAAACTCTGCCCCGCGCTGCCGCCGCCCATAGCGGCCGGAGTTTACCACGTGATTTACCGTACGAATTGACGATTTTTCTTATAAATACAATGCCGCTCATATCTGCTTCGCTAAACACCGTCCATTGGAGCAAAACGAATACGAAAGAAAAGAAAGAAAAAAATTGACTTAAAAAAATTAAAGAGGAGAGTCATTAAAGTGCCTTACTAATTGAGGATTCCGGGTGAAGTGCGCTTCCACCTTCGGTTACCATCACCTAAAATCATGTGAGATGAAGGCCAAGTGCTCAACCGTCAGAAATAAAAAATAATGAAGGGACTCTAAGGCTAAGCGTATGCTGAGACGCAGGTGACGCAGCACTGCACAGTGCAGATTTTGCGGGGCAGGGCAGTTGGGACAGACGTAGGCCGCGAACGCATGCTGCGACGCAGGTAAGTGACACAGCATGGACACATGAGTTGTAAATGCCAATGTCAGAGTCTGATAATATCTCAGAATAATTTTAGTTATTACTCTGAAGATCATGTGAGTTGTTTCTACTTTTCAGGCGTTCTAATAAAAAATAATTTGTACTATCGAGAGAGTTATGTTAATTGTTCTTTCATTATTACTAAAATATATCAAATGGTAAAAAAATATGTGTCGACACGCACGCGTCGCGCAGAAATCTGTGCCGGCACTACAACGAGACGCAGGGCAGGGCAGACACATGTCTGCGTCGCACGTGCCTGCGGTGCAGCGTACGCAGCTCTCGGCACGACCATGCATTACAAAATATGCTCTGCTCTGCGCTGCG
The DNA here is from genome assembly GCA_947562085.1 of Eudonia lacustrata. Lineage (NCBI taxonomy): Eukaryota > Metazoa > Arthropoda > Insecta > Lepidoptera > Crambidae > Eudonia > Eudonia lacustrata. The sequence goes on along the minus strand of OX387342.1, from coordinate 17,246,980 downwards.
CGGAGCTGCGTCGCCTGCGTCTCAGCATACGCTTAGCCTCATGGTTGGTTTTACTAGCTTTGCTCCGCCCAGCTCCGCTCAACTCCGCTTTGCCACAGTGGAGTCTCACCCTCTCGTTGGCCGCAACAACACAAATCCGTTGCGAATAAACGCAAATTTCAATTATTCATTTTCTTATAAGTTACTGATCTTAGCCTTTAGAGGTGCCCTCGGGTTGTTCCATTCCCCGATCCGATCCGAACCCCTCGGAGACTCTAGTAGGGCCTGGGGACAAGCATTAGTGCGTGATGCCGATCCATATAGAAAACCTCCGAAGGTGATTCGTTTCACACGGCTTGAGGAACCCTCTAAGTTTCTTGCCGTCCCCAAAAAAGCCCGGTGAAGCTGAAAATGCCGTCTGAAGCAATAAGGAAGCTCTCTCCAAAAAAACAGTTACAATCTAACGAAGCTAATGTCTATTAAACCCGAACATAATATAAGTTTGCTCACGAACGCTTAATACTGACGTCATAGGTCACCTTGTAAAGGTTGCTAGAAGAAAGTTTATCTATTAACTAAAATACCTACATCACTAAAAGTCTTTTTTTATAAAAAAAAACATGATATATTTATAATTTTATTAACCGATGAAAATAATAACGTGATTACCCACCTTCGCAACTTGTGAATTTGGTAAATAGAAATTGTCAGTCAACACTGTAAATATAAATAAGTGAAAGATGAGCACCAATAATGAATACATTGTAATGAACGAAAACTTAACGTTCCGTAGCCCTAATCATGTTATTAACTGTTGAATATCTCGTTTGGCGCTTTGAAACCCTTGTAATGAAAATTATTTGCTAACAAAATGTAAATAAAATGCATTGAGGGAGAAACTTAACTGTACAAAAACATACAAATTAGACTTCCTCGTTTTGAACCCTTTGGATGGCTACGTTTAGCATAAATTCCTGTAAAATTTTCTAACTATCTTTTTCTAAATGAACATTCACGAACAGGTGCGCATTGTCTTACATAACTTTTCAACTCTATCATCGGAGGTCCGAAAATATTTCTCATACCATTTAAAATCATAATGATCATTCTTCATTAAAAATTTAAGAACTAAATATTAAAAAATATAATCATTGAAAATCACTAATTAGGTACACACTTAGTTTTTACTAATATTTGTTTTAATTTATTTTTTTATACTAATGATCGAAACTCATAATCATTCGAATAAATAACTATAATATTCATAAATGTGTTTTATTCTAATAATTGTTTTTATAAATTTCTTAATCATAAGTGTTTTTATCCATATTATTGACAATCATAATGTCTATATTCATACATTTGTTTTATGTACGATGGCGTTAGTGTATGTACGATTCGTTTTGGCCCATCATTCCAGTAAGTCGGTCCCAGAAAAAGAAAGGTTAAAATGCCTGAGCTGAGTCGCTTGCGGGTTCTTATAATACAAAGTCTCACGCCATAGACTTGCAAACCAATGATGGCGTGGTGACTTTCTTCAAAGCTCAAGGAGTTCGATAACGCAGTGGTTAACGCGCTCGGTCTGACCCCGCCCGATCCTCTAAATGCCACTACACATTTACAGAATACACTAAACATGCACACTAGTTTAGGCCCAAGACACCGTACTCGTAGAACAAGGGTACGTAGATCCGGTTCACACGCAGACACACAGACATGTACCTGGGCGCTTCTCTCCCTCCTCCACGGCCCGGTCTACCCGAGCCGAGGTCCGAGCCTTTAGAGGCGCCCTCGGGTGGTTCCGCTCCCCGATCCGAACAATTCGGAGAATCTTACTAGATTCTCCGAATTGTTCCCCTACTGGGCACGGGGACGTGGACGCGCACTTTTAAGTGTACGATGCCGTTCCCTCTAGAAAACCTCCGTAGGTGATTCGTTTCACACGGCTTGAGGTACCCTTTACGTACCTCGCCGCCCCCAAAAAAACCGGTGACGCTGTAAATGCCGTTTGAGCCAATCAGCTACCTCTCTCAAAAAAAGCTCGGTCTGCGAGAGCTGTTAAGTAACTTTCGCATAGGTTGGTCACCGGAGGTGTGACCAAAACTTTATCATCTCAAGCTCCTCCGTACTTCGGAAGCCGTTGGTCCCGGCTGCTTTAGCAGTCGTTAACAACCAGACACCAACAGAGGAGCTCGATGGCGCAGCGGTTAACGCGGCCGGTCTGCGAGTGCTGAGGTTAAGCAACTTTCGCAACGGCCGGTCATCGGATGGGTGACCAAAAATTTATCATCTCGAGCTCCACCGTGCTTAAGAAAGCACGTAAAGCCGTTGGTCCCGGCTGCATTAGCAGTCGTTAACAACCACCAATCCGCACTGGGCCCGCGTGGTGGTTTATGGCGCGTTCTCTCTATCCATCCATAGAGAAGGCTCGTGCCCCATCAGTGCGGACGTAAATATGAGCTGATGATGACCTTTTGCGGGTATCACAAATATATAGCTTTTATTTTGTAACACCGTGTATAGAAGGCGAGCCGATCTCACTGTTACGGATCACACTGTTACGACCCTACTTCCGTCCCTTTTCTACGTGGTGGTTTATGGCCCGTTCTCCTTATTTCATCCTTAGGGGAGGCTCGTGCTCCAGCAGGGGACATGAAATGAGCTGGTACTCAATTGTAGCATATAATATTTATTTATTTATTTATTAAGTTCACTGAAAAACCAACATCTAATTCTGAAATACAAATAAATAAATAAATAAATTTTCCTACACTTACACCAATTATCTAGCCCAAGAGAAGTTTCGTCATGAAACTCGTTATATGGTTACTAGACAACGGATAAACATACTTAAAATACTTAAATACATACTTATTATACATAGAAAACACCCAGACCCAGAACCAGAGAAAAGCAATAATTTCTAAATTTACCCGACCGGGGATCGAACCCGGGACCTCAGAGATGGCGACACCATGAAAACCGGTGTATAAACCACTCAACCAATATGATACAATATGAATACAATTATGAAATTGTAAACTAACAACAGATATCTCTGTAACAACAAATTAAAAGTAGGATTTTATTAGTATCACCTACAAGCATATCATGCACATGCACACACAACGAAATAAAACAAAACATGACTATAGCGTCGTGAATACTCGCAAAATCAAATACTGTATATCATGAAATGTATAAAGAATTGTTAATACTCACGACCGAAAATAGAAAGCATATTTGCAGTCTCAGCATAACAGCACACGCATCAAAATATCTAATATCAATTTAAATATTACTAACAATAATTAGTTTTCGTCACACAAACGATCAAACACGCTAGATACCGTTCACAGCGCCAAAATGTATGTATGCGTTACCTGGATTTATGTAATGAAATTAATTTCACAAAGCAAACAGAGTCATCGTTAGTGGATACATAGTTATTATGATGCTGTAATTATTACTGGCTCTAACACAAAATGTTTTACATGATCGTATAGGTAAGACAATAATTACGCTAACATTTCAGCTATCCTTAGGTCAATGATTTGTCAGCTCTATGTATTGCTAGGGTTGGGCCGACTATGGTATTTGCCGACTAGCCGAAAAGCCGACTAATCGTTTTTCAAATTGCCGACTAGTCGGCCGAATAGTCGGCAATCTTTCGGAGCTCTTCGGGCTCTTTCGTCACCACTCGGCTTGGTCATTGCAATTTATTTTGATTTTTTTGATGTGTAACATTTTTCCGCTCGCCTTCTATAGTGTTCTGTAGTAACAGTGTTCTGTTACGACCCTACTTCCGTCCCTTTTCTACGAAATCACTCCCACAAATTGTATATAGAGCTCGATGACAATACGTAACAGTGAGATCGGCTCGCTTTTTCTAAATACATTAATTTGTGGGAGTGATTTCGTAGAAATGTGATCGTAACAGTGTGATACTGCCGCACAATTTATGAACGCAGTAAGTACAACTACTGTATTTGTGATTATGTTATTTGAGGTGCTGATATTATTATATTATTATATCAGCCATAGCTGTCCCACTGTGCTGACATTACGATCTATTTTCTCGAAACTTGCGCGGCAGGATAGGATAACAGTGTGACATGTCTTCTAATGAGCATTTACTGCATTCTCTATAAGATTTGTAAAAAAAAATACGTCATTGTTAATTCTATATTCTATTTTATATTGTAATTGTAATATAGCTTTCAACTATTTCGTGTGTAATAAACTTTTAAACTTTTTCAGAATATAATGTTAAAATTGCTTATTAGTTATTACTAAGGTGAGATGTCAAATGTTACACATCATATATCTGCCTTTGCCATTTTGATTTATGTTCTATATTTTTTTTACTGGACTACTGACTGATTCCAAAGTTCCTATTAGTTACCTTATTGTTACTTTGAAACGAATAAAATCTTTTCTTCTTTAAAGTAATCTAACTAATAAATAAAAATAATATATGTTTGAAGATAATATTGTCTCTATGATAGAACAAAATAAGCGCATTTATGAATTAAATTTATTATTGTTTAATTTGATTTGTCGTCATAGTGACACTATTTTATATTTTGATATAAATAAATTTATTAATAGCTTTAGTTTGACGTCAGATACTATGTATCTTTCTACGAAATGTAGGACCCAAATAGCTAAATTGTTAGCTTATAATATACAGGATACAGTTATAAATGGTATAACTAAGTCTTTACGTCATAACAACGTAACCATTAGTAGTTCTACTAATGCAACATCTACAACTAGTAATAAGGTAGCAACAACCTCATGTTTAAACTGAGGTCTAAGACAAAAGCCAAGTCCTCATTAATTACTATTATACATCAAAATATTCAAGGTTTGGCTGGCAAAGACTTAGAGTTAGAATTATTTGCAAAAAGTCAGGCAATTCATATATTTTGTTTAACTGAGCATTGGCTAATAAGTAATGACACTTCATTCTATGTAAATAATTTCCAATTAGCAAGCGCGTACGTGCGAAGCTCAGCTATTCACGGTGGTTCTTTAATACTAGTAAGAAGTAATATAAAATATAAAGATCGCAACGATATTGTAGGCTTATCAGTGGAGCGTAATATTGAGCTATCATGTGTGGAGTTTAATAGCTTTGTAATAGTGTGTGTATACCGACCCCCCTCGGGCAATTTCGGTATTTTCGAATCTGTAATGGAAGACGTACTAAGAAAATTAAAATTAAAAAATAAATTTGTTTTTGTATGTGGCGATTTTAATATAAATATTCTAGAAAGCACTTCAATGAGTGTTCGTCTTGTTGCCTTGTTTAAATGTTTTAATCTCATTAATCTATTTCTCGAACCCACTAGAATAACTTCACATTCAGCCACTTGTCTTGATAATGTTTTTACAGACTATGACCCTGTTTCTAAGTCAGTCATTAGTAAGTTTACGTCTGACCATTGCGGTTTAAAGGTGACCTATGATTTTAATATTAAGGATGAGCCAAAAATAGTGAACTGTAAACCAGTTACAAAGGAGCGAGTAGAGCGTTTTAAAAATAATATATCGTGTAAAATTAATGCATTGCCATTTGGACAAGATGATCCAGATGTATTATATACTAATCTTTTTAACTTCATAAAGACTGAATATGACCAAGTGTTTACACAAAGAACAATCAAAATTACTCATAAACTTAAGTTCTGTGACTGGGCCACGACTGGTATATATAAAAGTAGAAATAAATTGTATGATTTATATAGTCTAAAACAATATAACCAAAATTCTAATTTTACGGAATATGTAAAGAATTATTCGAAAATAATTTAAGAAAGTATGTATAGTAGCAAAATCTAATTATATTAAAGAAAAAATTAAAAAGTCTAACAATAAAATTAAAGCCACTTGGGACATTATAAACCGTGAAACAGGTAAATTTAAACCACGGGATAATACTTTCACTTTAAAAGTAAACGACAACTTAGTCAATTCAGATTCACATATTGCTAATATTTTTGATGATTTTTTTGTAAATATACCTGTGCTGACAACCTCAAATTTGGATTCATCACCAGAAGCTGCACAAGCATTACTCCAAAAATATGTACCAAAATGTAATGTTTCTTTTCAATTTAAATATATTGATTCAATGGATATTATAAAAACATTTAAATCACTGAAAATGAAAAACACAAGTGATTTGTGGGGCATCTCTATAAAAGTAATTAAGAATATTATACATTCTATTGCACCATATCTTGCTGAAATTTTGAATAACTGTGTGAATAAAGGTATCTTTCCCGATCTTATGAAGTTTAGTAAGGTCATACCTTTGTTCAAATCGGGAAACAAAGAAAACCCCAGTAACTATCGACCCATTTCAATACTACCAACTCTAAGCAAAATTTATGAAAAAGTTATATTGGAACAGTTGATCTCGTATTTTAACATAAACAACCTTTTACATAATAAACAATATGGATTTACAAAGGGTCGTTCTACTACTGATGCAGGTGTTGCTCTATTAAAACATATATTTGATGCCTGGGAAAAGTCTCAGAACACCCTTGGAGTGTTTTGCGACTTGTCCAAGGCTTTCGATTGCGTTGAGCACAAAACTCTGGTGATGAAGTTAAATTACTACGGTCTCAAAGATTTCGCACTAAATTTAATTCAGTCGTATCTTAGCTCTAGAACACAAACTGTATATATCAATGGAACTAAATCATCTGGGGGGTAACCACGAGCTCTTATAGCAGTACTAAGGCAGTTGTGAAAACGAGACGCGTGTAGCGGCGAATATACACGCGTCTCTTTTCCACAACTGCAATAATACTGCTATAAGAGCTCATAGTCAGGGGGCTGGTTCTCATGTAAAAATGGGAGTTCCACAAGGGTCCATTCTTGGTCCTTTTCTGTTTTTGATTTATATTAATGACTTGCCATTCTTTGTAGAGAACTTCTGTGAAATCGTATTATTTGCAGATGATACTTAACTCATTTTTAATGTAAGTAGGTGTAAGAATAATTACGACGATGTAAACAAAGCACTCTTTGATGTACTCAGTTGGTTTACTATTAATATTTTGCAGCTTAATGCTAAAAAAACAAAATGTATTAATTTTAAATTACCAAGTGTCAAAAATGAACCAACCGATATAAGAATAAACGGTGATCGATTAGATTTGGTAGACTCAACAGTTTTCTTAGGTATAACCCTTGACTCAAACTTCAATGGAATCCTCACATTTCGAAATTGGCCGGCAAACTCAGTTCTGCTGCTTATGCCATTAGAAAAATAAGGCAGTTAACAGACGTAGAAACTGCTAGAACAGTTTACTTTAGTTATTTTCATAGTGTCATGTCGTATGGCCTCTTACTGTGGGGAACAGCGGCTGATATTGAAACTATATTCATTTTACAGAAACGAGCAGTAAGAACAATCTATAGACTAGGTTCACGAACTTCTTTAAGAAATCTTTTTAAAGAAATTGGTGTCTTGACAGTGGCGTCTCAATTTATTTATAATTGTATAGTTCTTGTACGTTGTAATATCAATTCATTTACTAAACACAGTGATGTACACAATTTTAATACTAGAAGTAAGTCAAAACTTGTAATGCCACTGTTCAGGTTACAGAAGGTGCTTGGTACTTTCTTGGGGCAAGGTATACACTATTACAATAAAATACCAAATACTGTACTAGATTTACCTTTAGATAAGTTTGAAATACATGTAAAGTCTTCTTTACTTAAAAAAGGTTATTATACAGTCAAAGAATATTTAGAAGATAAAACAGCCTGGCTTTAATAAAAAACATATACATAATACTACTTATAAACAGTGTCCTGCAGATAACAAAATAGCGTTGCATTGAACATTACAATTAGTTTTATTATTATTATTATTAACTATAGTTTTTTTGACTTTTACTCGTACTGTATGATATTTTAAAAAATTAAACTGGTAAATTATGTTTTTGCAGACTTAAATATTTTATTTAGTTATTTTTTATTTTTTGTGTTTTTTTACATGTTGTGATTGTCCTTTACATTTTGTGTTTTTATTTGTGATGGAAAGTGTCCTTTTATGATAGGGCATTTTCCAATATTTATGACGCTGTAAGGGAGAAAAGAGCTGGACACTTGCTGAGTTTCTTGCCGGTTCTTCTCAGTACAAGATCTCCCGCCCAGAGTAGATAGACTTACGAACCGATGGCATAAAATGACGTTCATAAGAGCTATTTGTAGCCTAAACTGAATAAATGATTTTGAATTTTGAATTTTGAAAAGTTTCAAGAAGATTTAAGGTTAATTATTATGCTTTTGTCATTTTGATATGTGCCGTATTTTTTTGACTGAACTACTGATTGATTCCTAAGTTTATATTATGTTACCTTATTGTTACTTTTAAAATGTTTTACGAATAAAACTTAAGATATTCTTGTAATGAATATTATTTTTTTTTTTATAAAATACAGTGAAAAAAAATTAAACGCCTACCCGACCCAGCCAGGAATCGAACCTGGGTCTTCCGCAATCCGGGCGGCTACACTGGCCGCTATACTACCGGGAAGGCTGACGTAAGCGCTGAATTTTGTCACAGCTTTTTAATTTTTTGAGTGCTAATAGCGGCGCAGTGCGCCATCGTTAAAACATTCGTAATTTTTTTGTTTTATTTCATTTACTTATCTCGTGCCGATTATAATCGGCATGATTTGCCGAATAGTCGGTCACTAGTCGCCGACTACCAAAGATGCCGAATAGTTGCCTTTCCCGACTAGTCGGCGATTAGTCGGCCCATCTCTTTGCGTCTTGTTAGACCGCCACTAGACATGGGTAACTCAGCACAATTATTCTGTCATTATATTTTTTTCAATTAAATGAAAATCTAAAATATGTAGGCATTGTATTGTATATAAGAAACGTTTATTAATATATTCTCAGCTGTCTGTTAAAATAAAACCCTGCTCGGTCCTGCGATTTCTGCGGTGGGTCATCTGGCGCATTGAACTGAGTTGGCGCAATAGAGCGGCGCAGCGCAGTGTTACAGATGTCTAACCGCCACTAGCACTAGCTAAGAGCACAAGCTTTATACTTACATGTCCCGGATTTAATCCTAACTGGGGATTAATAATTATTCTGGGACCTGTTTCTTAATTCCGCCTGACAGCTACCACTTTCTTAGATATATATAGTTAAGTACTTTATAGCTTACACACCTACATAAGGAAAACAGCTATTTAAACATAATATTATCGCTGATGTGGGTTACTTATCGCTTAAAGATCACTTCCAAAACACCTTTGGTTCTCTCAAGAACAAGGTAAGCAGTATTGTCTTGTCTTGACCTCATTTGCTATGTATACCAGTTACGAGCATTAAAATGTAAACAAATGTATCTCTCAATACTCTGGAATAAGGGTCAATACATGTTAATTCTCTTGACTGTACATTGTATGCTAAGACCAAGCTTTTTCCCATTTTACAATGTATAAAAAATGTAGACATTGATAAAACAATGGAGTATAAATCGTGTGCCCATTACAACGTTGTGTGCCTACAACCTTCGGCTTTATATACTGCGATATCATGGCAGTACTGCTCTGCGGCAGAAACAGATGAGAGGGTGACACACGCAAGGGCTTTTAGGTAAATTAAAGTGCTTTACCGCTACTCCGCATCGTGTACATGTTTTATGTTGGGAACTTGACAAATAAGTTATTAGAAGTTCACCTTGTGGGATACACGCACAGATCTTGCCTGCTGCGGACATCAGCTGTGAGTATAAAAAGCGAAATAGTTACTACTCAATTATTTAGAAACGCCTCGGTTGCCGAGTGGCCTTCTCCCTTCCTTCATAGGAGTACACGTGCTGCTCTTCGGATTCACCACTTCACTGTCTCAAATATCCCATCGCGCGGTTATTCCACCTATTTCTACCAAAGTATTTTCCCCCAGGGGAAATAAATTTCCATTAATTTCTACTACATTATCAGAACATCCTATTTAGTGTGAGCAGAATTAATAAGTTTTAAATTTCATTAATACTACAATTAGTAACTACCTACTCGGTTTCTCTTGTAGTTTTTAAGTTATGAAAGGAATTCATTTTTTGTTTTGTTTAAAAATATATAATACTTTATAATAAATATTTAAATAAATAAAGACTTTTGTTTGTGTTAATACGATTATTACTACATTGGCATTATAAAGCATGTAAAGAGTAGTAGAAATGAATGGAAATCTATTTACCCTGGGGGAAATACTTTGGTAGAAATAAGTGGAATAACCGCCATCGCGCACAAATAAGTTTGGTAACTCGTTTCTTTGTCGCACCTCCAAAAGATGGAATAGTCTACCAGCACACGTTTTCCCTCCTTCCTACAAGCACACGTTTTTTTTATGATATGGGGTCCTTTAAAAGAGGCTTGAAGAAGCACCTTGTGGGCCGGCAGATTGAGGTTAACTGGTGCTACGTTTGTTTTCACGCTGCACCAGTTATCTTTGCGTCAGGACTCCATTTCCACTTAACATCAGGTGGGTAGGAGTCATTTGCCAAGCTATCTATAAAAAAATGAAAAAAAATCACTCAGCCCGATACCCGAAGCTCCCGGGTTCAATTCCCAGGTCGGGCAAAGTCTGTACATAGCCCGAGTTTGTGATCAACAACCCGCGTTTGGCAAATGTGGTGATTAAGCAATTACCCATCAATTGTAGCGATTACCAATTTAATTTCTTGATGGAGGCCTTTGCCCAGCAGTGGGAGAGATATAGGCTATTTCCTACTTACTTACTATTTAGAAAAAAACAAAGAAGTAATAAAACAAATCTGTTTTCTTCCTTAACTTAACAGTCACGCTCTTGTCGGTGTAGCATTGTCCTTCATCTCTATTTCAAAATTATTACTTTACTTTTTTATAACACACGACGTTCGCCTTTTATATTTAAAAAAAGTATTTTTTATAGTATTTTCACCAATATTTTACTCAGATTTTTTCTACGTCATTCACTCAATATGTTTCAAAAACGAGCACGAGGATTTCTCTTCGCGTAATAACATAAACATTACTAAATTATGTCGACTATGAAACTCGACATACATTTCGAATTCTGAATGCAAATTAACAATTGAAAGAAATCGCTATCTCTAACATTTCGCTCGCTGTTAGCTTTAAATATTTGCACTCCAAATGAACCTAAAGACGTCGCCTTAACGACTACGCCACTTGTTTGGGGGTAAATAAAATGTATCTCATCGCAGCTTCCAATTCCAAATGCAAAGAGTGGACCCTTTGTTTACCATCGAAGACAAGTTAATTGAACTGGATTGAACCTATTGATTTTTAACGCGTGCTACGCGAATTGCTATACGGTTTTATGTTGAACGTCTATGATTCTTTGATGTTAATTGTCGACGTTTATTTTATAAATTTATTTTTAATTGTTTATTATTAGTATCAACAGTTTATCAATTTCGGAAGTACAATTTGATTTATTATGAACAATACTAATTTATTATTAACACCGACATTGTTAAGTTAAGACGCGGATGATACGGCACTAATCATACACGGTAAAAGCTGGGCAGAATCACAAATTAATGCTGAGTATTCGCTTAAAATAGTAATGAATTGGCTCTTTAATAACAGATTGACACTTAATGTACAAAAATCAAAATTTATAACTTTTACCCCTAGTATGAAGTCACAACCTCCAATGTCATATACTATCACAGCACATAAATGCGAGCTAAATACTCAATGTGACGAAACATGTCTCCAAATTGGTCGTACCCTCTCATTGAGATACCTCGGTGTGATCGTTGACTGTACCTTGAGCTGGAAAGATCAAATAAATTCGGCAACTGCCCGCACTAGAAAACTTATTTTCCTGTTCAAAAAATTGAGATGTAGTGCCGATGCTAAAACACTTAAAACTGTCTACTTTTCATTGGCTCAGTCAGTTTTCACTAACTGTATTGCGGCTTGGGGTGGTGCTGCGAAATCACATATCATTCGCTTGGAGAGGGCTCAAAGAGCAGTGTTAAAGGTAATGCTCAACAAACCACTGCGTTTCCCCACGACAGAGCTTTATAGCATCTCTGAAGTCCTCACCGTCAGGAAACTGTATGTGCTGAGCTGCATTCTTCGGAACCATTCTGTTCTTTCATGTGACCCAGATCAGTTTTGCGTAGTCGATTGGAAGTCGTTCGTCGTCAGTTTCATTTCTCTAGTGGTCCTCTCTATAATAAAGTAAATAAATGTCTAAACATCTACGCGTTTACACACACACACACACACACACACACACACACACACACACACACACACACACACACACACACACACACACACACACACACACGCACGCACGCACACGCACGCGCACGCGCACGCGCACGCGCACGCACACGCACACGCACACGCACACGCACACGCACACGCACACGCACACGCACACGCACACGCACACGCACACGCACACGCACACGCACACACACACACACACTGCTGTTATAGTGTACCGAACCCTCCTCAGTCTTGGAGGTGGGCGTTGGCAACTGCGACACAGTCATGCGACGAATGCGGTTGTTATCGTTCACATTAAGTTTATAAGTTGAAATGGTGGTACAATAATACCTATTTCATTATCATCATCATCAGCTCATTTCATGTCCCCACTGTTGGAGCATGCATGCGTGCCTTCCCTACTAATAGATAGGGAGAAAAACCACGCGGGCCCAGTGCGAATTGGTGGTTGTTAACGACTGCTAATGCAGCCGGGACCAACGGCTTTAGGTGCCTTCCAAAGGACGGAGGAGCTTGAGATGAGACATTTTTGGTTACCCATCCGATGACTGGCCTTTGCGAGAGTTGCTTACTTGTAGCAAACGCAGACCGGGCGCGTTAACCACTGCGCCATCGAGCTCCTCAGATCAATTGGTCTTAATTAATTTAGCTTGCAGGTATTACACTCTCAGGTATCATCATTAATTATGCTATTGCTAATAAGTTGGTATCCTATTACAGATGTGACTTATAATGTAAATTGTTAATATATTTGTCTATAAATTTAAAAAAATTATTGAATTCAATCCAAATGCTTTCATGGGCAAAAGGAGGAATTATAATGTGGCCATGACAAAACGTGCGTACACTTACTCATTTTTCCCAAAACCAGTATTTGCACCTATCCTCTCATCTAGTACACAAGCGTATTTAATAAAGATCATAAAATATATTATATGACCTACCGGGCAAGCAAGAGCTAAGTTCTTGCTTGAAATCCCTGTTTTTTTAAATTATTAATTATATTAATTTAGTTCTTCATCATCATCATCTCAGCCAAAAGACGTCCACTGCTGGACAAAGGCCTCCCCCGAGGATATGAGGATATGATATTAGTTCTTCATTCTTGTGTTATTCTTCTGGTTAAGAGAAGAAGTCTACCCTATTTTTTGTCAAACATGTTTTGGTAAATAAATATTTTATAATTATTATTTCAGCATTGGCAAAATACTTACCTCTCGCCTATGGCGTCAATACCACAGTCGGCCGGCGTCAGGGCACGTGGGAGAGAATTCGGCGGACAATGCGCACGGTATCAAGCACCGCCGCTTTTTGCTTTTTCGCTGGAAGCGAACCGCCTCCGATTCCCCAGCCTTTTATTATTATGATTTACAATAAAAGTACTAAAGGTAGGTACACTCGATTCCAATAATATCTCAACAATACATGACCATGTCGCTCTAGTGCAGGGATGGGCAAACTTTTTCATTTGCGTGACAATATTTACTAACAAAATCTATGGCGGGCCAGGCTATTGAATTTTTTGCTGTATTTTTTCAATAAATATATTTTTTTTGTGTAATAAAAATATTGATAGGTATGGATTTTCTGAAACACACACGCACTTAAATTTTTGTTTGATGGTCGCGGGCCGGACTTCGATTATTCACGGGCCGGAGATGGTCCGCGGGCCGTAGTTTGCCCATCCCTGCTGCCGTATATGGTTATGTCCGATCCGATCCGAACCCCTCGGAGAACCTAAGGAACGGAGACACGCAAAAATGAGCATTGATGATGCCATTCCATCCAGAATTTCCATCCACACCTCTGACGGTGTTTCGTTCACACGGCTTGAGGAACCCGTGAAGTTTCTCGCTGTCCCCGAAAAAGGCCGGTGTAGCTGAAAATGCCGTCTGAGTCCATCAGCAAACTAAAAAAAATTTGGTTATGTTAACGATGTGATGTGTATTTTTTAATATAATTAATCGGGCGTTATTTTGCGGAAATCTATGGTATAAAAAATAATTGAAATAATATGTAGTATAACATTTAAAAATACAGTGAAAAAATTAAATGCCTACCCGACCCAGCCAGGAATCGGAATGCTACCGGGAAGGCTGACGTAAGAACTGAATCTTTTCACTGCTCTGATTTTTGACTGCTATTTAGCCGCAGCACTGCCATCTATCCATCAAAATAAAAAGTAAAATTTTCTATAGCGTTGTGTTATCAAATTTGTGGTATTTCATCTGTAACGATGAATCTGCGTAGCCATCGGTTGCAATAACCGTTAGATAGATGGCACTGCTGCCGCTAAAAAGCAGTCAAAAATCGAAGCAGTGAAAAGATTCAGTGCTGGGCTCAGAACAATAACTAAAGCTATAGAAGGATGGCTAAAATAAAAATCGTGCAACTATGTTTAGGTCCGTTCTATCTTATGGCTAGAAAAGGAGGTTGAGTACAACAAATGGTTGACACTTAATTTTTATTTTTTGTATTGTTATGTCAAACAGTCATCAGATAATCGGTGATCAAAAAAAATCTTGAGTCCTTTATAAAGTCACTCACTACATTACCTCGTACCGTACTAGTTATTATTCTGAGGTGCTGGGAAAGTTCTATAACCATAAAACGCTATACAGCTAGGGTAGTGGCACCATCAGTGTTTGACAGAAACCAATGATCGACATTGTTTTTCTTTAATGTGGGAAAGTGAATTTTGTAAAATGTGTGTTAGGTCGAATATTAATGTGAATTAATAATGGTGGATTATTAACCGTTAAGTGTTCGTGAGTGTGCATGAGTGTTGGCAAATTAAACAAAACAGTGCAACGGCACTTTTTAAATTCTCTCAAGAAGTCTGCGTGAGGACTTAGTAAAGATCTTTACTGAGATACTCGAGGGGTTGGGGGAATATCATTTCTCACTTCTCATTTCTATTATCATTCATCATCATTATCAGGTAGGAAATATTATACAAATAAGTATTACTTGTAAGAAAAATTACTTTGACACTGGCAAAATGTGCTAATCGCACGAAGCCATCAAATAAAGAAAAAAAAAGAAGTGTCTTTTTCAGAAATCAGATGCTGACCAGTGGGTCAGCATCTGATTTTAGACTTCAGCAACGATTGAATACAGACTACCTGCTCCCTAGCTGCCATGCCGTAAAATCGTTTATATATTGATATACGTAAAGCAAAATTAAACTTTGTACACCTTTTTAAGAAAATTGCGCGGACGGAGGAGTATGTAATTTCGCACACTTACAGGTTTATATAGACAGAATGTTAATATTTTTTTAAGTTACTTAAAAAATACCTACATTAAATCAATAAAACAAACATTACACACACTACCATGTATTAGACACACACACATGTGTATTTGACACACACGCTTAAATACTTTTTTCAAATATTTCAAAAATGGAAGAGGAGCGGCCTAAATTTGTCAATGCCAATCCATGTCTATATTATCTTTTTTTAATTATTCATTGCATAGGATACAAACCGTGCAGCCTTAATAAAATTACGGTCAAACTTCGATCACTGTTTCAATAATTATTTAAGTACCTATGTTATTTGTTGGTGACGAAAAATGTGTCGCACGCTGGTCTTAAAGTGTCGAACACTGGTGCCACAAGACAGACCGCTGCCAACAGCCGACATCTTTAAAAACCTAAGCTACCGAAACGTGTGTGCACACCCTTTATCTCTCCTCCGAGATCAAATGTAGAGTTAAGCCCACTATGATAGTTTTCATTATAACGGAAAAGCAGACGTTTAGAGATACCTCCGCTTGTTATGTTGGTACTTACGGGAAAAATTTAGTCTACCCTTACTTATTTCAAAGATATCAGCCTCCACACATAAGCTCGAACGTGCGGCTTAAGTTACGAGAGGACGGCAACGAACATTTCTCAAAAATGCTCCGAAATGAGGTTATTGTTTTGACAATCTTTTTCGAGTATATCGGAATTGCTGTACTGGCCAAATACAAACGAGCAGCGGCCAGCAATGTTTGTATGAAAATCCGAGGAAAATTCATATCTATCGCGTTTAGCGGCCAACATTGAATGGCGTGTTATTTAAAAATGGACCATGGCAAGCAAAAAGGTTTAAATATATTATTTAATTTTTGAACAAGCTGCAAAATATAGCTAAGCTGTTTTAAAAAAAAAACAAATAAATTAAATTAATATTGGTTTATTTATATTAATATTATTAATATTAATTAATTAATATTATGCTGCAGGTAATAAAGCCGACTGGACCGGCAGTTTCATTCTGTTCAGGCTGATGATTATGAGTGTCTGCGAGGCCACTCTACAAAACGCCGCCACAATATATTTTTTTTGAGAGAGATTGCTGATTGCCTCAAACGTTATTTTTAGAGTCACCGGGCTTTTTGGGGGCGGTGAGGTACGTAAAGGGTACCTCAAGCCGTGTTGAAACGAATCACCTTCGGGGGATTTCTAGAGGGAACGGCATCGCACACTTAAAAGTGCGCGTCCCCGTGCCCTACTAGAGTCTCCGAAGAGCTCGGATCGGATCGGGGGCCGCCACAATCTCCACGTGCGCTCGTTTGAAAACATTGTTACAACCAAGATATCTCGGCAGCGGCAACGTTGAATAGTATCTGCTTAGTATCCCATTAAGCGTATGCATAAGAAGAGAGTGTCCAGTCTCATAAACAAGAACACAACAATGCGAAAACCATTTTTAAATAGACTTTAATTTATCCCCTTCAAAAACATAGATTAAAAAAAAACAATATCATGTAGGTAGATAAACTTAAAATTAATCGTAAGTACCCGTAGTAAAGTAAATAATTTCTTGTAATTTTGCGCGCCAAATCGTGGCAAAACATGTTGGTTTTATCTGTATTTTACCATGTTTTATGCAAATAAATATAATTCTATTTTTATTAATGAACACCAAAATCTTGTAAAATACGGCAACCGTACGCAGGTAATAAATGCGACCGGCACTTTCATTCTGTTCAAGCCGATTATGAGTGTCTGCGAGGCCACTCTACAACGCCGCTACAATCTCCAAGTGCGCTCGTTCGGAAACATTTTTTTTTTTTTTTTTTTATTGGTTATAGGCAGGCATTTGACTACACCTCACCTGATGTTAAGTGACAGTGCGGTCGAGGATGGAACATGCCTGCCTAGAAATAGCCTATTCACTCTAGCCTTGAAGAGGTCCAGATTATACCTTTCAGGAAACACATTCGCAGGCAGCGCGTTCCATTCCCTAGCTGTACGCACTAAGAAAGTTGAACCGAATCGGCTCGTGCGACAAGGTGGCATATCTACAACATAGGGATGGAACTCGCGCCTCGCGCTCCGATAGCGGAAAGTGGATGGTGGGATTAGGTCGTGCAACTCCTTCGCGCACTCCCCGAAATGAATCCTGTAGAAGACCGACAGACGAGCCACCCTACGCCGATGTTCTAGATTTTGCAGCTTGGCGTCTATCAGGGCAGGGTCACCAATGAGTCTCTTAGCTCGTTTTTCAATCGTTACAACATTGTTACAACCGCGACAAAGTTTCCGCTGTTATATATTTAACTAGTGGTCGCCCAGTGGTCGAAATTCCACCGTAATTTTATTAAGGCTGCATGGATTGTATCATAAGCAATGAAAAATTAAAAAAGATAGAATGTGAGTTTGGATTGGCATTGAAAGATTTCGGCCGCTCCTCTTGCATTTATGAAATTTTTGAAAAGATGCGTGTGTTTCAAATACATATATGTGTGTTTAAAATATATGGTAGTGTGTGTAATGTTTATTTTATTGATTTAATGTATTTTTATGCATAATTTTAAAAAAATATTAACATTCGGCTAACCTTCTCTATATAAACTATAGGTGTGCGAAATTTCATACTAATCCGTCCGCGCATTTTTCGTAAAGAAGGGGTACAAAGTTTTTGCTTCACGTATTAATATATATGTTCCGGACGGACAACAATAGTTTAGAGATAGTTAAAATCATAAATAGAACGAAACTTACTGAAGAAGTTTCTAGAAATGTGTTCCAGAAAAGTAGGAAAGTTATAGAAAAATCTAGAAACTTCCTAGTAAGTGTCGAACCGATCATAGAAAGGTCTAGAAACATCGTCGAGTATTCTAGAATATAATAGAACATCTAAATGACAGAGACAGCAACATGTCAGAAAGAGAGGCATGTATTCGTTGGACTATAAATACGCGGGACTTTTCTATGGTCGGCATTCAGACAGTTGATTCAGACAATTGAAACAGATTTATTCAGACGGAGCAATCGGATTCAGTAATAGTTCGTCTTACGATTCAGTGATCAATAGATCGCCGTACGAATCAATAGCTAATAGATTTATATAGTTCTACGGGTATAATAGTAAATAGTAATAGTGAAAGTGTACCCATATAGTGTAATAGAGAATAAAGGCTGAACGCTCAAGTGTTTACTTCGTACTACGGAAGTTTCATTTTGTCACCATCACACGACCTTCGTAACTTGGCTATAGCAAGAAATAATTGCGTAATCCAGCAATAGGTGCATAAGGGACCTATAGCATATAGTATTCGTAATAGTTCGGTCCCGCATATTTTGGTCCTTCGAGCCGGATCCTCGCAATTATCAAGATGCCTGTTACAAGATCGCAAACGGGAGACGCCGCACGCCTGAAGAGACGACGTCAGGCACAGAACAGACGGCGACTACAGCACCGTACACTTCAGCCACGAGTCAGTTTTCGGAGATTGCACCAACGCTGATAGAAGAAGCGTGACCCATGCAGACGCTGCTACCAATACTACCTCAGCAGGCGCATCAGCCTAAGAAAGCAGCGCCTCCCAAGTCGAAAGCATCGACATCAGCCTCACGACGCGCCGCAAGACTCTTGAAAGCTAAAGAGGAGCTACTCCAGCTGCGAGTCGAGTTGGCTGCCGCCAAGATAGCAGCTATAGAAGCGGAATCAGACTCGGACAAAGACATCGACACCATCATGGCAGATCCTGAACAGGAAGAGAGAGTCGACAACTGGCTAGACAACAGCAGATGCCATATGCTCCCAATTTCGAACGAACCACACATTAAGCCAGTCGCAACTTCACCGCCGGAACCTCAGCCTATAATAGAATCTACAGTTGCTCCGGTACCGGCGGGAGAATCAACGTTAGCGCCAGCGTCCGCCAATAAGATAGACCTTACAGAACTAGCGACTGCCATCGCTCAAGCAGCTAAGTCCGGTCAACACTCTTCGAGAATATTCAACGAGCTGCCTTACTTCGGGGGATGTCACCAAGTTCAGAAGGCAGCTTTTCGGACATTGAAAATTTAGCACGCCTGCGACGTAGCCTTAAAGGGAAAGCCAGGGAAGCCGTAGAAAGTCTTCTGATCTATAGTTCCAATCCAAGGGATATTATGAAGACTTTGGAAGCAAGATTCGGAAGACCAGATGCAATAGCCATCGCCGAGATAGATAGAATACGGAGCCTCCCTCGCCTGACGGATTCGCCCAGGGACTTGTGCATTTTCACCAGCAAAGTCTCCAACATAGTCGCAACTTTGGAGGCCATCAATAAGAAACAATATCTCTTCAACCCGGAGATAACCAAGAGTACCATAGAGAAACTGACACCGGCACTTCGATATCGGTGGTACGACTTCGCCGTGGAACAACCGACCGACGAACCAAAGATAGTGAAACTGGCGCGTTTCCTTAATAGAAAAGCCGACATATGCGGCCCATACGCGCAGCCAGAAGGGGTGCCAGAAGTCTCAAGTATAGCAAATAGAAGACAAAAGACTTTCCGCGCCCAAGAAACGAGAAATAAATATCCGAACCCAAGTGCCTGTATAGTATGCAATGAAGCGGGACACACCGCAACAAGATGCGAAAAAAATTAAACGAGCAGACTCAGCCAAGAGATGGGACATAGCCAAAGAGAAGAGACTCTGCTTTCGCTGTCTTCGCTATAGGAATAGAACGCACAACTGTCGTGCAAATAGTTGTAATATAGATGGATGCAGCAGCACACACCATAAAATGCTGCACTTTAAGAAGCCAGAAAACAATGAAGTAGTCAGTTCAACCTGGGCAACTGGGCAACCTGAAGATAGTACCCATTCAAATAGTTGGGCCAAGAAAAAAGATAGACACCTACGCTCTTCTAGACGACGGATCCACAGTGACGCTAATCGCACTTAGCACAGCGAGCCGGCTTACGAGGCCCCAGAGAACCGATTCACATAGAAGGCATCGGAGATGCTCCAGTAGACACCACGTCATCTAGAAGACTGAACATCATCCTCAATGGGTCAGGTTACAGACAGGTTACAGACAGTTACAGAAGAAGACCTGAAAGGATGCCAGCACCTTAAAGATATCATTCGGGAAGTCCAATACAGTGGAGCGAAGCCTCAAGTGTTGATTGGTCAGGACAATTGGCCACTTCTTCTGGCTAAAGACAGCCGAATAGGAAATAGACACCAACCCGTTGCCTCATTAACGGCTTTGGGTTGGGTATTGCACGGAGCCTGCAGTCGAACAACAGGTCACCGAGTACACTTTGTACAACCAATAGATAGTGAAAAAGAGAATCTGGACATAGATACAGAGTTGAAGAACTTCTTCTCGCTAGAGACCCTCACAATAGTACCTTAAACGCCTCGCAGCGACCCAGAAGCCAAGACATTGAAGATTCTCGAAAACAAGACAACCAGATTAGAAGATGGACGATTTCAGACTGCTCTGCTTTGGAAAAATGAAGATATCAAGCTGCCAGATAATAGAAACTACGCCTTACGCAAATAAGAAGCCACAGAAAGGAAGACTAAAAAGGATTCAGAATTGAAGAGCAAGGTACTAGAACAGATGAACGCGCTAGTTGAGAAGGGACAAACAGAGCCTGCACCTGAAGATAGGTCGCTAAATGATGCCTTACTCTCTGGCCCAGACCTGCTCCAATCACTACCAGGCGTATTGATGAGAATAAGGCAACATAGAAGAGCAGTATCAGCGGACATAACAAAAGATAGAGATGCCCTATGATACCTATGGAGAGACGGGGACTCTTCAGCGAAGCCGAAGGGTAATAGAATGAGGTCGCTAATATTCGACGCGACGTCCTTACCGGCTATAGCGATATATAAAAAGAATAGAAACGCTGAAGAATATGCTGAGAAGTATCCAGCAACCACGTCAACCATGGATGACTACATACAGAGTTTCGAGAAAGAAGAAACAGCCATAGCAGTAGCACGCCAAGTTCACTACGTATATAGACAAGAGCACTTCGATCTACGAAAATGGGCCTCAAACTCACCAATGGTCCTAAAAGAACCCGACCCTCAACACCAGCGGGAGTCCCATGATCGCAAGACCGGCATTAGAAATGGGCGACATGAAGTTCGTAGTTGAAAATACGCTGCCCCGCAACACTTGGCCCCTAGGCAAAATAGTCACTATATACTCAGGCCTTGACGTCATGGTGCAAACCGCAGATTTCAAAACCAAGGGTGGTATCCTGCGGAGACCAACGAAGAAGATAGTTATACTGCAGACGGAAGAAGCAGATACAACCGTCCGGCCTGCAACGTGATGCGTCGTGACTCAGCAGATCGACACGACGCACGGCGGGAGAATGTTCCGGACGGACCACAATAGTTTAGAGATAGTTAAAATCATAAATAGAACGAAACTCACTAAAGAAGTTTCTAGAAATGTGTTCCAGAAAAGTATGGAAAGTTATAGAAAAATCTAGAAACTTCCTAGTAAGTGTCGAACCGATCATAGAAAGGTCTAGAAACATCGTCGAATATTCTAGAATTTAATAGAACATCTAAATGACAGAGACAGCAACATGTCAGAAAGAGAGGCATGTATTCGCTGGACTATAAATACGCGGGACTTTTCTATGGTCGGCATTCAGACAGTTGATTCAGACAATTGATTCAGACAATTGATTCAGACAATTGAAACAGATTTATTCAGACGGAGCAATCGGATTCAGTAATAGTTCGTCTAACGATTCAGTGATCAATAGATCGCCTTACGAATCAATAGCAAATAGATTTATATAGTTCTACGGGTATAATAGTAAATAGTAATAGTGAAAGTGTACCCATATAGTGTAATATGTATACGTACTACGGATGTTTCATTTCGTCACCATCACACGACCTTCGTAACTTGGCCATAGCAAGAAATAATTGCGCAATCCAGCAATAGGTGCATAAGGGACTTAAAGCATATAGTATTCGTAGTAGTTCGGTCCCGCACAATATACCTAGATAAAGTGCGCTTCGAACGAAAGAGAAACGATTAGAACAATCAAAGGTAACGTTGAATAGATTGTATAGATATATTTGTAAATGAAAGTAATTTTTTGGAGATTTCATAAGCGTTCGCTGAAAAACTTTTTTGACATATATAAATATATCCATAAACTGGAACACACCGATACAGAAATAAATTAAAATAAAAAACCATGCATTTGTCCACTTCAAATACCCACATAGCTTTACAAAACAATGCTATGGAGACTCTAAGTAGATAACCCTAATGAAAGCCTCACCTAATAACAGCAAAATCTTGTAAGTTACAGCAACCACGCTGCAGGTAATAAAGGCGACCGGCACTTTCATTCTGTTCAAGCCGATTATGAGTGTCTGCGAGCCCACTCTACAACGCCGGCGCCGCTACAATCTCCACGTGCGCTCGTTCGGAAACATTGTTACAACCAAGATATCTCAGCAGCGACAACGTTTCCGCTATTATATTTAATAAAGTGCGCTTCAGTAATGGAATACGGAGCGGGACAGAAACGATTCGAACTATCATATATAGGTAACGTGGAAATAGAATTGTGCGATTATTTATATTGGTCTTTGTTTATTTACGTTTTGTAACACTGCGTGAAACTGCCAGCCATAGAGGTAGACAACAACAATGTAAAAAGGCTTGTATTTTAAAATGTAAAGATAGTTTTTTATGTAAGTGATAGCGGCAGGCACGTGATG
Organism: Eudonia lacustrata; assembly: GCA_947562085.1. Taxonomy (NCBI): domain Eukaryota; kingdom Metazoa; phylum Arthropoda; class Insecta; order Lepidoptera; family Crambidae; genus Eudonia; species Eudonia lacustrata. Next base: position 17,223,703 of record OX387342.1, on the reverse strand, counting down.
GAAAGAAATCATCGCCACCATATGAACACCAGGGGAATCGCGGTTGCGTTGGCTGCTGTTATTTTAAGGAATGAGTAAGCTCGTTTCTATAGGGTCCCTAGGTCGCGTAACGGTCATGTATTCCTGACATTATTATGTTTTTTTGTTTGGTAGATATTTTGTGACACATTTTTGCAACTATCAATATAATGCTGGCTGTACTCGAACACCTAACCACCTTTATTATCAAATACAAACATCCAAAAAGAAAATAAAACAAAATGGCTGCAAACACGACTCTTCACTTTCCAGCCAAGGAGTCCTTTTTATATTGTTCAGTGTAACCTTTCGCACAAGTTCTTAGCTGCCACTCTTGTTTCGTAGAAATCTGAAAGAAAACCTGTCCGCGGAAGTCAACCCGCGTCAAACTGTGTGTTTACTTTAAGGGCGTCCGCTGGGACAAGCGGGCGGATGACGCGGATGCCGCCCGCGCGACGTGCGACTTTGTTTTTTTTTCTGCGTTGTTCATGGGCACCCGACGGGCGACCCGCCTCACCCGCCTGCCTGTTTTCAACACAGATTTTTCTTTTAATATGAAGAAAATAAATTCAAGATTCAAAATTCAAACGTTCAATTAGTCGCCCGCGCCGTGCGCCCGCTTGAAGTAGCGGACGCTCTAACACACGCTATTCCTGGCTACAAGGCTCCAACCCTTCTCACGTGGCCTCCTGCAGCCAAACGGCGGCAAATTGAAGCTTTTGGGTCGAACGCTCTTTTTAGATACATCTCTAATGGTTACTTTAAACTTTTCGGTTGACTTTACCCCTCTTTTAAATGATTTTTTAAGAATTGCGAAGATTTTTAAATCCAAAACTAAGGAAAGAAGCTGTACCATATCATAACGTCCCATCTGAAGAAAGAAGTCTTTTATCAAGTGCCTTTTAACAAGTTAACTTTTTTAGAAGTTGACTATACGAATATTGTAGATTTTCTATTATTTTGTATTGAAGCCTCTTTCACATGTTATTGCCATTTTTTCAAAGTTACAAAGAGTTCAAACCATAAACTTCAACATTTTATTTCATACCAATTAATCGAAGTATTCGTGAACGCTTTCAGTGCTATTTGCCAGCGTAATGGCAATTAATTAATGTCCCTTTGGTAAAAGTCGCGTTGCGAGTGTTTTTCACAGTCTGCAGTAAGTCGCTCTCGTGTCACCATCCAAAATTGACTATTACGTTTCTACTTACATAGTTTAAAGGCATAAGTTATCGTTTAACATTGCCTAGGTGCTGAGTCAAGGTCGACGACGGCTTACGATTCAACAATCAAAATGTATGTATCTTAGTATGCCAAAGAAAGCAATTCCGAGTGTGGTGAAAACAAAACACTAACCAACAAAATACCTTATTGAAAGAAAGCTTTTGTTTTATTACCTATCTAAATATTATTTTTAAAACTATATTCCAGTTAACCCTTCATGTTAACCCCACCAGAAAGCAAATACGCTTTTTTTAGAAACGGATTCACGGCATTCGTTATTTTAAAAGGGAATTCTCATTGCAACATAAATAAAATTTTGAAATGGCCAGTAGGCACAACGAAACTGCAAACGGTCGATAAAGACCTACTATCGATACTTTTATTAAATATTTTGTATTTTACTTTTTATTTAGAAGTGCTAATTGCTACACTTAAGCTGAATTAAATATTTATAAAATAGAGTGAAAAAGTTAAATGCCTACCCGATCCAGCCAGGAATCGAACCTGGGCCTTCCGCAATCCGGGCGGCTGGACTGAAATTCAATGCTTACGTCAGCCTTCCCGGTAGCATAATAGTCAGTGCAGCCGGGCTGGGTCGGGTAGGTAGGCATTTTTTTTTTTACTGTATTTTATAAATATTTAAATATTTTGAAAACAAAAACCTGCTAGCTCGCACAAACTGAAAAGCCTAGTTACATGGGAACACTCAAAAATTCTGAATTATGTTATTCCGAATTTGAATATTCCGATTTTTAAAAATCCGAATTTTATTTTATCGAAATTCATAAATACGAAATTTTAATTTTCCGACTTTCATTAGTACGAAGAATTAAAAACCCGCTGTGTTACTAGTCCGAAATATGGTATTCCGAATTTTAATTTTCCGAAAATTCATTGCTAACGTTCGGAATTTTGAAGTTTCGGATTTTAAAAATTAGGAATTATGAATTGCACTTATTAGATGGGTATTGGGTACTTATTAGGTCGAAATAGGTAAGTACAGTAGTTCTAGGTTAGGTTAGACATGATAACACTACCGCCAGAACCGAATTGCACTTATTTCAGAGATTTTGGGAAGCACACATTTTTTAAGAAAAATGTTGGGTATTGTTGGGTGCAACCTATGCACTGCAAAAACTGTAGCTGATTTGCTCATGCAGTTTTACAAGGCGTTTGTTATTCGCGCTTATATTATTCAGAATTTTGATATTCGGGATTCGTATTTATGATATTGCGGATTATTATTAATTCGGATTTTTTATGGTTCGGTATCTTTAAATTCGGCATATTGATTTTCGTAAAAATAAACGTTTGAAATTTTGAAGTTTCGGATTATAAAAATTAGGAATTATGAAACACGAAATTTTAATTATCGGAATTTTGAACCATTCGGTGTTATAAAATTCGGAATTTTGAAATTCGTGATTATGACTATCGGAATTAAGTTTTTCGTATTTATGTAGTGTACCCCTAGTTACATAACACACACACCTGTGTGTGTTATGTAACTGTTATTTTACTTGCTATTTTTACGGATACTAGATTGAGTGCTACCTAGCACTCAATCTAGTATCCGTAAAAATAGCAAGTCTGCCAAATTGCCAATAATTTTTTACGCCAACAATAACGGCATGATCGATGCTATCAGCGGATTAAACAGATTCGCGCCGGCGAAAACTTTAAACTAAAAATATATTTTATTCATAGCACAGCGCGCGTCCCAATGAATTTGTATGACGCAGATAACACGTTTTATTGTCACAGTTAGTAAATAAATTCTCTCGCTTTCCAATCATGGACAGAGATCACGTACCAACCGTCCGATGAAAGGTATAATCCAATCAATTATTGCAGGCGTGCCTCAAATTCTACAACGCCATTCAAAGGCAAAGATTTAATTCTCTTTAAAAAAATTAGGACCGCTTCCTCCCTACGTGTTCCATCCATTTCACGTGATGCAATTTTGGAATTGAATTTGGAATGTCACAAAATTGATTGGAGAAAATGTAACTAAAAGGTATTGAAAAAATAACATCGACAGGCGTTTAAGAAAGTAGTAGAAAGGATTGGCGCCGGGGTGCCGAGAGAATCATTATAAATAAATACAGTTGAAGTTCTTGGAAGGAATGAGAGTAACAATTTAAATATTATATACTGTAAAGGTGATACAATCATAAACTACGAGTCTAAAGGCGATCCAGCAGATGAAAATATTACTAAGAGGATGGGTACTAGATGAATCTAAATTGGCGTTTCAGATTTCAACTGTTCGGACCTGATAACATTGAGGTAGGTATAACATAGTAGTTACATCAAGGCATCTCTTATTAACATGTTTTTTAGTTATTTGTGATAGATCTTTAATAAAAAAAAACTTTTAAATGTTTTATTTCAAAGTGTTTTTTCATTTTTCATTTCATGATCGCCGGTAATGATATTAAATCCACTTTACTATTATTATTATTTGTATTGAATTTATACTATTTGTTGTCTACGGTTAATTGAATTTATGTGCTTACCATTTTAATATAATCTTTCCAATTATATTTTGAAGTCTAGACATGTATTTGTTTTTATTTTATTATGATTTGTTGTCTTATAACTTTTGTCATGGCTGTGTAATATAGTATTTATTCGCCCATTCTTCTCCACAGCTAAAAAATAGACGTCTTGAATCGGTAGTAGGTAAAAAATGTATGGACGATTCAAAAGCGCTTTTCGTAAGTTTATTTGAATAAAAAATTATAATAATAAATAATAATAATAAATCATTTATTTCAGGCAACACACAATGTAAAAGATGGTAACAACACAAAGGGGCCCATATAATAAATACCTTACAGACTAACATACATACAATATAAAACAATTTTTGTTAGTAGATATATAACTTAGAACTATGTTAGTATATTAAGCACTAGCTTGTGCTGTTCCGGTGGTGTTGACGGGTAATCTTCCGCGGAAACGCCGGTACACCACTCCCTTCGGCCAGAAGTCTTCCCTCATAAAGGTATCGAGCAGCTTGGTTGTTGGGACTCGCGCCACAAATGCCTTAAAGCTGACATTGTGTCGCGACTCCAGCGGCTCCACCCTCGCAAGGAAATTAGTCTTCGTCTTGATGTACTCTATCACATCCCGCTCTGTGATGGTGTGGTGCAGGTGTGACAGGTACATCGGCGTAGTCGGCGTCGCAGCGCGCAGCAGGAACTGGGGCCCGGCCAATGCGGTACCGCAACGGTTCTGATTCGGCCGGTGACGACTATTATGACTTTGACTTTGACTTTGATTTAACTTTAAAGTTTTTGCATGACGAGAAATCGGCAGAGCACGCCTGCTCTATAAAATATTTTTTTTCTCAATACCAACATTGTAAACCGTGTCTCTATAGACGCGTCCTCACTGAGAGCATTCGCGTGTAATGAGCATTCGGCGTCGAATGTTCGAGTGGTGTGGACTTTGAGCCGAGCGTTACAAAGTTTACACGCGAGCACGAACTTTGGCCGGTGTGGACATCGCAACGCTGTTTGCGGAAATGGCTCGCATTCGAATGTTCACGCAAACAAAACGCTCGAAAGCGAGTACTCAGATAAGATAGTGAAATGAATGAGTATGTGTATATTACTGGCCACTTGTAAGCAAGAAACAGATCCTTGATCGTGACCTTCTTGGTCTATCGAATTATCGTTTTTTTGTCAATGTCAATTTATTATAACAAAAAATATATATTAACTAGCTGACCCGGCGGTTTTCATACCACTTTGACAGTTTCTATGACAACAAAACAAACAAATCGTGGAACATTTTATATTGGAAAATTAAATTGTTGTTTTTAGTATTCTCCGTTACTTATTATTTATGTTTCTCACCGTTTAAAAGTTCCCTAAACTTCCATAAATATTTCAAAATCATAATTAGCCATATCGGTTCAGCCATTTTCGAGTTTTAGCGAGACAAACGAACAGCAATTAATTTTCGAACGTTCATAGTTTTGCACGAAAGTGCATGTTTAGTTCGCTGGGCAGAATTCGTTGCTCGCTGGCGATTGCTCGTTTACAAATGCTCGTGTAAGAATGCTCTCAGTGAGCAAATAAAAATTTCATTTCATTTATATTTCTTTATTTACCTATGTAAAGAAGTAGTAAGTTAATATTACCATGTCCTTTTTGTTTGCGTTAATTGTTAATTAAACTTTAGTATTTTTTTTACGAAACGTAGTGGCAACACCTCTAGCCTATATCCACGGGGTAACCCCCAGGGGGGCAGTTAGGCTCGCTTAGTCGCAAGCGTGTTTTACCTCGTGCTACCAACCGCGCAATAAACACATAAACCCCTAGTGCAATAGATAATTTTTAAAGTTGTGTAATCGAGACTTCTTGTTAATATATACGCATTTAGGTAAATACAAAAAAATATATATACGGTCGAATTGAGAAACCTCCTCCTTTTTTGAAGTCAGTTAAACAGGATACGTAAACGTTTACGCCTCTGTGCTTTTTCTCTCTGTCTAACGTTTGCTTGTTAATCAACCGGTTTCCAAAATTAGTGGTCCCGGGTAAATTGTAACAATAACATAATATGCTCAGGTTGATTGGTGCTGGGGACTGTTCTAAGTGCTTCTGGCTAGCCACTGCCACTTTTTAAGTCTGTCGCCATCATCATAATCAGCTCATTTTTATGTCCCTACTGCAGGGGCACGAGTCTTCCCTATGAATGGATAGGGAGAACGGGCCACAAACCATACATGGGCCCAGTATGGATCGGTGGTTATTAACGACTGCTAATGCAGCCGGGACCAACAGCTTCACTTGCCTTCTGAAGCACGGAGAAGCTCTAGTCACCATAGTCTGTCGCTATTGCTACGGCGTTACACTTAGTTACTTAGACATTATCGATAACGTTGATGTGTTTGCGTAACATTTAAAATAGCAATCAGTATACGGACTGTTACTGCAGTCCTCAACCATTTGAGGAATTGTATGTTACATATACTGTTTCAAAATGGTTGAGCATACCGAGTGAAAAGCGCTTATCTATGCTAGGTCCTGCCGCCAATTACTGACAAGGGAGACTAAGCTAAGCGTTATCTTATTTAAAAAAATATAGACAGCTCGAAGCATTCAGTTTGATGCAATATTTTCAACTAAGTTTACATGATGTAATAAGCCCCGTCGACTTGTCACTTTTGCTTAGTGTTGCCAGTCTTGCAATAAACGGCACACATAAATCCACAGAGACTTGGACATTTCAAAGTCATTATTTTCAAGTATACTTTAATAAAACCCTAACGGACATCTATAAAGTGTTTTTTAAGTCATTATTTTTAATTTTGTTAGTCTGTTTGTCTATACGAGATTAATAAATTTATAAAAAATCATATCTAGAAAGAAAGAAAAGTATAGTTCGTCTCTATTGGCCGGCAAACTCAGTTCTGCTGCGTATACCATCAGAAAAATAACACAATTAACAAACGTTGAAATTGCTAGAATAGTTTATTTTAGCTATTTTCATAGTGTCATGTCGTATGCATCTTACTGTAGGCTACAGCGGCTGATGTTGAAACTATATTTATTTTACAGAAACGAGCAATAGGAACCATCTATATACTAGGTTCCCGAACTACTCTAAGAAATATTTTTAAAGAAATTGGTGTTCTTACAGTTGCATCTCAGTTTATTTATAGTCTTTGTGCGTTGCAATGTCAACTCATTTACTAAACACGGTGAAGATTTTCAATACTAGAAATATGTTTAATATCAGTAGGCAGTCTAATAATGTCAACATTCATAGTGGTCTTGAGTTTTACGGTAGGAACATGAGCCCTGCATGCCCTGTATACATTACCTCATTTATGACGTCATCTTGTCGTTTCGTGCCACCTATGAAAGCAATATCGAAAGCTATAGCCATTAGCTTTTGATATTGCTTTCATAGGCGGTGCGAGGTGGCAAGATGACGTCATAAACTATACGCGTAGTCAAAGCGATCGGTTAGGCGGTCGGGGGGCTGGTCAGTATTCTTTGTTTTTTGTGAAACGGTTGAATTTCGTCTGCTGGGCGACCATTCGTATTGGTTGGTCGTTGATGTAGTGTATAAGTAGTGTGTAAGTGTAAGTTTTAGTGTATACGTGTATGTAATATGTATAAGTGTGATTGTTGTTGCTTTGTGGTTGTGCTCCCTCCCACACTAAGGTGTTCGCGGAAGACCAGCGACAGACATCATGCTGAGCGGGCTCCTGTTAGTGACACTTATTTTTTTGAATGTTTGATGTAATGATGTGTGTTGTGTCTCTAATAATTTTTTTCTATTCTATTCTAAATAAAATAAAACTTGTAATGCCACTGTTCAGGTTGCAAAAGATTCTTGGCTCTTTCTTGGGGCAAGGTATACACTACTACATCATTTGATGCAACAATGACGTAATTACACTATTTTTTTAAAACAAGTTAATTATGTCATAATGTGCGGAAAGGCTATTTACATTGGGAGGAACATCGACAGAATTGAAAAAAATAGTGTAATTACGTCATTGTGGCACCAAATGAGCGATATAATAAATACCTAGTACCTACTGTACAAGATTTACCATAAGATAAGTTTAAAAATCATGTAAAATCTTCTTTACTTAAGAAAGGTTATTATACAGTCAAAGAATATTTAGATGACAAAACAGCCTGGTTATAATAAAAAAAACACATTTTGTTTTATTTGGATCGATCATTATACTTTAATATCTTCTATATATCGCTGTTATGATAGCCTTTATCAGCAGTGTCCTACAGTTTACAAACAATATTTATGTTGCGTTAAACAATTCAATAAGTTCTTATTTAGAGTAGCTTGAGTGTAGCATTCTCTCTTTATTGTATCTGCGGTAATGGCATGTGCGTCGGGTCGTTACATTCCCTAAAATATGGTTGAGTGAGGCGATGGCTGATTCATATGTCATACTCGGGAACGGGTGCCGCCTGTGGAGGTTGGTCTGCCCTTGCTTACTTATCATATTTTTACTTGTATTCTTTAAGTTTGTTTTTCTTAGAAGATTTTTTGACTTATATTAGTACTGTATGACATTATGAAAATTGAAATTGGTACCTACTGATGTAATTTTTGCAAACTTAGATATTTTTTTATTTTGTTGTTTTTTTGTGTGATGTGATTGTCCTTTATTTTTTTGTGTGTTTATTTGTGATGGAAAGTGTATTTTTATGATAGGGCATTTTCCAATACTCTTGACGCTGTAAAGGAGAAAAGAGCTTGTCACTTGCTGAGTTTCTTGCCGGTTCTTCTCAGTACAAGATCTCCCAGAGTAGACTTACGAACCGATGGCATAATGGCGATGCTATTCATAATGCCGATGGCTATTGATAACTGATTTCGAATTTTGAATTTTTGAATTCCAAGCACTGTAGGTCTAACTGTCTAACAACGGTCTAACTAGTCTGTGATCTAGTGCTTCGACCGGTAGTCGAGATCTTCAATTATTAAGTGAAAAACTGTTAACCTTATCCACTATGTAACTTATACCTACAGCTCCATTCACCCCCAAAAGACGTTCTAAAATATGACCTAAAGTTTTGAGCTACCTACCACTCATTCGAGATTATACGGCGTAAAGTACGCTCGCAAATGTCTGCGGTTAGAAGGAAATAAGTTTAAGTGTTGCACCAAAATATTTTGTAACTTAAGCCACAGATGTTAAGTATCAAAACTAAAAATCTAAATTTGTTTGTTGTTAATTTTTTGGCACTGCCTTAGTTTTTGCCTGCCTATAGCCTTAACGTGAAAGAAAGTAATGGTGGTAATCTTAAACCCATATGTTTGTCCTAGGTAACTAAGGGCTGGTACCACACAGTTTTAGAGTGTCTATCTATGCCGTTATTTTGTTTTCGTTTTAATTCAACTTATGTCTATGACATGCCCCTAGTTTTTGATATAACATACCTAAGTATAACATGTTAGCACTTTCCTCGCGACTTCCTCCGCGTGGATTTAAGATTTAAAAATGATATCTATTTTTAATCCTACTAATATTATAAACGCGAAAGTTTGTAAGTATGGATGGGTGTTTGTTACTCTTTCACGTAAAACCTACAAAACGGATTTGGATGAAATTCGGCATACAGATAGTTTATAACCTGAATTAAAACAGGATACTTTTTATCGCGATAGTCCCACGGGGACGGGTACCACGCGGGTGAAACCGCGAACGGCCGCTAGTAAAATATAAAATGTTAATAATAATGTTAAAGCCTATGTTACCCGCAAGGGATGCAGCATTCTATCAGTAAAAGATTTTTTGGAATTGGACCAGCAGTTCCAGAGATTAGCCCCGACATACAAACAAACAAACAAACACAAACGTTACCTCTTTATTAATAGTATAGAGTATAGATATACTATTTATAGAATAGAATACAATAAAATACTTTATTGTACACATAAAGACATATACATGACAAAGAATTAAAAAATTAAAATTGGAGTCGTACAAAGGGCGGCCTTATCACAAACAGCGATATCTTCCAGGCAACCTAGGGATGGAGAGGATTGATAATAAATAAAATAGAGGCGTTGAAAAAAAAAATTAAAAAAATAATAATAAAAAAGTGTACAGTAATGGTGTTCAGTAATGGTAATATGGTTTGTTTGTTTTTAAAGGAATAATTCAAGATATAGAAAACGATAATGACGAACTGGTATCAGGTAGTAAGCATTGAGTTTTATGATTATTTACATATAATTTTACGCAGATATTGTTACAAAACAAATTACAATTTGAAAAAAGACAAAGTGTTGAAAAAAATCCCGGGATTCAAACCCGCACCCCAAGACATGCCGGGTCAGGTGCACTGCCCACTATGCTATCGTGGCTCAATCCAACTCGCCGAAATTAATCAACACTATCTACTGCATGTCATGGGCATGGTATGGGGTGCGGGTTCGAATCCCGCTCGTGGAATATTTCATTACTTTGTCTTCATTGAGTTCTGTTTTTTATTTTAGTTAACTATTACACACATTTTACAATATAACACAATTCGGAAATACTTACATCGGAGAAGTTTTCACACAAATCAAATATATAAAATTGCAACTATGAACAACATAAGATATTATATACAACTCGTAGAAAGAATATCTCCATAAATTCTCTTTTCTTTTTTATGGAGTAATTACACATTTTCTTCCATACATTTTATCAGTGTGCGCTGAATTCCTGATTATGCTTCTGACCACTATTCAGCCTCTTTACATGACGTAACAAGGACTTAACCGGACAAGCATAAAAGATATATTGTGGTGGCAAACAAAAATATTTGCAAATCTAATTACGGGCAGGAAACGCTGCTATTCCTCCAAGTTCCAGGAAAATGTGGAACGTGCCGACACGGGCCGCACGCAATAGACCGAGTTTTTCCAAGGAAATGAGCTAACTTTCACAACCGGGGCTGATTCAACCCATGCCTTCGAAATTGTGGTCGACTCAACACTAGGTCGTGAGATAAGTTACGTCAAGCACACACCGAATATATTTGAGAAGAAGGATGCATTTCAGGCCCCTATTACATTTTGACTGTGATTTTTGCATAAAATGCCCAATTTTGGCGTTCTTGTTCAGAGAAACTGAAACTCTTAGACAATTTTGACTTATTGTATGGTGGAGAATAGTTATTAGTATAATTCGTAGCGGCCTCGCTTTCTGCAATTTTCCTTTATCTATTTATATAAAGCCAAAATTCCGAAGCTAGTTTTCAATTAAATACGCAGACGGCAATTTTCAAGCTCATGTATTGAACTACTGTACTGAGCAAACGAAATAAAAAATATATAATAATATCTCTTATAAAGTGGTTAAGTTCGTAGCGGCCTCGGAATTTCAAAATATGACTTTTTACAAAAAAAATCCCATTCAAACCCATAAAACGTTCAGAATTAGCTGTAAATATCTCCTTACTCCATTAATATTATTAAGTTAAATGTACACCAGAATTAATGTTAGTTTATAAGATTTCAAATAATATACTTTTTTTGTACGATAAAAAATTATTAAACATCAAGTAAATGTAATTATAACTGCACAAAATGCCACTTTTGCGATGCGTCGGCCGCTCGTAGTACTGAGAAAGCGCGAGCGCGTGCATTTTGTGATAGGCCTAAACCCCTCTTAAGGCGACGCATTGGAAATATACGTGGCGGGGATCTTGATTTTTCCCAACAATTACAAAACATATGAAAGTGATATTTGATGACATGATTTTTCATTTAATTGACTTCAGTTTGCTAGTTGCAGGAACACGATCTGTCAACTTTTATAACAGTACCATAAGAAAAAAAACAGTTTTTCTTATGGTACGGGGCGCAAACGCTCTGTACTAGATTAATTGTTTAACGATGCGTCGCCTTAAGACATTTTCGTTACATGTTCTGGGTGCTTAGTAAGAGTTTGATTTAACATTCAATGACGTTAACGAAAACGAATATTAGTATTGCATTGAAGCATCGAGGAGCTCGATGGCGTAGTGGTTAACGCGCCCGGTCTGCGATTGCAAAGGTTAAGCAACTTTCGCGTAAGCCGGTCATCCGTTGGGTGACCAAAAATTTATCACCGAGCTCCTCCGTGCTTCGGAAGGCACGTAAAGCCGTTGGTCCAGGCTGCATTAGCAGTCGTTAACAACCACCAATCCGCACTGGGCCCGCGCCGCGTGGTGGTTTATGGTATGTACTCTCTATCTATAAATAGGTAAGGCTCGTGCCCCAGCAGTGGGGACATAATATGAGCTGATGATGATTGAAGCAGCACCTCCCCGCGACATACGAGAAGAGTTAAAATATTGGCAAACAAATTTTCGTTCCCGCAAACGTAATCGAATGAATACAGATGGTAAAGAAAACTAACCACCACACTATATACTTAGGCACTCCGGAAGTTAATGGCGTCAAAGACTAGATTAAAAAAAATATTAACTTTATTACGTTTTTATGTTCAAAATACTTCTATTTAACATTGGCGTACGCAGGTTTAAAATACAGTATGTAATAGTAAGGTACAATTCCTATAACGATCATACAAACGTTATGTCTTTACCTATCAAACGAAAGTTTCGCGAGTTTATTCTTCAATTTTACTACCACGCAACTAAGTTCCCGTAGCTTCGATGAAAGGATTTGGAAACTTGGCAAAGTTGTCTAAGAGATATTATAATTCACTGTTGTGCCCCTCGCTGATGAGAAGCAGATCGCGATATCGGAAGCGCCCGCCGACTTTCTTGTCTAACTTGTTTAATTGTTTGTTCCCAAAGATTCTCGAAAGTACTCTGGCCTGTTTACTCTGGGGCAATTGAAGTTGATAAGTTGTTAACACCTGACTCAAAATATTTGAACACCTTCAGCATTCTTTTGTTTTCTTTTCTATTATTAAAAGCATTTGTTGTAGGTCATTAGGAATTGCCCATTTTATGATCGTAACTTTTTGCCACGCTCGGTATCGTTAGGTTCGTACGTCCTTGGTTCGAATTTCAGGTCGGGCAAAGTATTTATTGACGACCTCCTTGATCAACTGACCCGACCGGGGATCGAACCCGGGACCTCAGAGATGGCGACACTATGAAAACCGGTGTACAAACCACTCGACCAATGATGGAGGTTTCTGCCTAGCAGTGAGACAATGTTTATGATATTTACTTACTCACTTTAAAAAGATGAGAAAGAACAAATCTCTATATTGCGAAATTAAAAATACGAGTCCGTTGCCAATGTTTATACAGTAGCCACATGTGACTGGTGTGCGACCTCGAGCCAGTCATCATCATCATCAGCCTACAGGATACATTATTTTCCAGTGCGCAAATTTTCTCGAGCGACTCAGAATCGGTAAGCAAGCAACTTTCTCATAGTAACATGGGTTGAAATATGTCAAAAATTATTGGACTTCCCATACTTTAGCGAACACTAAATTAGCCTGATTTGTATGAAGAGTCTCAAAATTTTTGACACATTTCAACCCATGTTACTATGAGAAAGTTGATTACTTACCGATTCTGAGTCGCTCCAGAAAATTTCATCATCATCATCATCATCAGCTCATTTTTTGTCCCCACTGCTGGGGCACGAGCCTCCCTATAGATGGATAGGGAGAACAGGCCATAAACCACCACGCGGGCCCAGTGCAGATTGGTGGTTGTTAACGACTGCTAATGCAGCCGGGACCAACGGCTTTACGTGCCTTCCGAAGCACGGAGGAGCTCGAGATGATAAAGTTTTGGTCACCCATCCGATGACCGGCTTTTGCGAAAGTTACTTAACCTTAGCAATCGCAGAGAGGGCGCTTTAAGCACTGCGCCATCGAGCTCCAGAAAATTTGCGCACTGCTAAAAAAAATATCCTGTATAAACTGGGCTTAGCCTTCCCATATGAAAGCTGAAATGTAAAATTATATATTTTTAATTAAAAAAGTAACTTTTGACCGTTCGTATGTTGATTGTGCTTTAACGAATTTCGCCTTGGATCTTCCACCAAAATTATCTGACATGAAGGAACCTCCTTAATCCCTCAAGATGGAAAGAAACTAAATCCAGGTGTTCGTAATTGATTGGTGGGTGAGCTGGGCAGCCCCCCCGCATTAATTGCGAGCTCGCGCGGATGGCTACATCTCCCAGGTTATTAACAACCCTCGTAAATTTTATAGATACGTACCGTTTACAGTTTTGCTCTACCAATAACAGTACGGTAGAACGGGGCTACTTTGAATCAAGTGTAACATTGATCACAGCATGTTCTCTAAAGTTCTCTTACACATTTAATTCTAAGGTATGAAGGTAAAGAATGAATCTGGAAGGAGTCTTACTAGAGACGCCTAGAACGCTATGGATACCCATTTCAGCAGCTAATTAAGGATCTATAGCTTTTTTATTATATATTTATAAAATTTATAAAATACAGTGAAAAAATTAAACGCCTACCCAACCCCAGCCAGGAATCAAACCTGGGTCTTCCGCAAACCGGGTGGCTGTACTGACGTAAGCGCTGAATTTTGTCACTGCTTTTTTAGCGCTAATAGCGGCACAGTGCGCCATCTATCCAACGGTAATTGCAACCGATGGCTATGCAGATTCATCTTTGCAGATAAAATACCACAAGTTTGATAACACAACGCTATAATAATTTTTTTTTTTTTTTATTTAGCTTTAGTGCAGCAATTAGCGCTTGAAAAAAAAAAGTATTTTTTTTTATTATTCTTTAAAGGCAAGTATTTGACCGCGATGTCGCCTGATGGTACGTAATAATGCGGCCTGGATGTAGCTGCGACCAATGTCACACTTGATTCAAATCCCATCCGATTTGAACCCCGCGGGGAACCTAGTAGGGGCTTAAAGCTCTGACGGTGCTCCGTTTCCCACGGCTTGAGGAACCTTCGCCGCCCTCAAAAAAGTCCGGTGACGCTGAAATGCCCAGTGGGCAATTAAGGCAAACTCTCCCAAAAATAAAAATAAACTTGATTCAAAATGACGACCTCCATAGCCGACGCCGGACTTGGGCGGCACTAACTCTGAGGTCCCGGGTTCGATTCCCGTCGGGTCAATGTCGAAAACGAACTTTTCGATATTGTGTTGGGTCCGGGTGGTTGTGGGACCGTCGTTGTTTCTGATTTCCATAAAACGAGTGCTTTAGCTACATACCTTGGGATCAGAACAATGTATGTGATGATGTCTCATTTATTTAAATGTAACCCCATTCTACGGTACAGACGCGTGCGCATTAACCTATCTAAAACTGTCAATTTTCTTCAATACATTTTCAACCTTATACCTTAATGATAAAGTTCAAAGTCCATTGCGGAAATTTGACAGTTTGTGGTAGTCTGACGTACACGCGTGTGTACTTACTTTAACTGGTATATTGTAAACTAGTTGTCGCCCGCGACCTTGTTCGCGAAGACTACACTATCCCACAGGAACCTGTTACCGGGTTAAATAGTATCCTATATCCTAGTCCGGGTCATGGTCTGTCTATGTGCAAAGTTTCATCCAAATCCGTTCAGCCATTTTTACGTAATGCGCGGTCAAATAAACAGATAAACAGACAAACATTCTAAAAACTGTTGGAAGGTGTTTTGTTATCGATTCTAAGTATCCCCAGCCAACTCTTTTTCGAATATCTTCCATGTACAGACTTACGACCCTTTTTAGATAGATTGCTACGTCGATAACAAAAATGCATTGAATTGACATTCCCTTATTTTCAGCACATCGGATAGGTATAGATTGCAAATGCTGCGCAAATTTGAAAGTGTTAAGTGTACAAGTGTACAGATTTTAGTAAAGCGTGTAAATAGCTGCCGTGTGAGGAGAAGGCGACTGAGACACATCAACAATGCAATGGAAAAACACAGAACAAGTAAGTAGTTTTTTATTATTTACAAAACCAAAATTCCCGCAACTTCTATCGTCCGTTTTCTCTTTTACCAAGTGTTTAAAGTGTCTATCCTTTTTTAAGCACGTCGCCTGTAAAGATCAAGCCTTTTTATTCACGACGCGTTGGACGATCCGAATGGTGGATAATCGGCTTTCATTAGTACTCCACTGATTCTTCAGAGGGATTGAACGGGGCTTACGAGTTCGCTGGACGTTTAAAAATAGTTTTTAGTCCGCCGTTGATTGAATAAGTTCGACTTTCACGGATAGAAGATCAAACGAGTTTTTTTCATACTAGACCGACTGGTAAAGCGCTCGATACCCGAAGGTCCTAGGATCTATTCCCAGGTGGGGTTTGTGATCACCAACCCGCATTTAGCAAGCGTGCTGATTAGGCCATAACCCATCAATTGAAAGGATTTTTACAAAAACTACATACATATACAACAATAACACTAGTGCATACCACATTTTATCATTTTTCTCCATAATCGTAGGTATAAATAGTGGAAAATGTTACGTTATCAATCCAATACACTATCATGAATAAATGATCAAAATTTTAAAGTAATGAAACGAAAAACTTGGATTGAAGAAAGTTTTTTTATTTCCTGTAAAATATATTGCTAAAAATTTATGTTGTTTTTGTAAAAATCCCTTCAATTGTAGTGATGATCTGATTTCTATGATGGAAGCCTTTGCCCGGCAGTGGGACAGTTATAGGCTATTTAGTAAGTACTACTACCTACTACTAGACTACTACAACTAGAGTAGTGGCACCATAAGACATCAGTTTTTGTCGACAAAATATTATAGGTAGGTACTGTAGAGCTCGAGGGGACTCTACTTAAAAAGGAAGGCGTAGACAAAAATAAACACTTGGAGCGTTTTATCAATATATTAGCTTTTCAAAATAACATGGAATACACTATTAAAATAGATGTTGTCGTCCTCGTGGATGACAAGCGAGTCCCCCTCTCTTGTTTTATCTTTTATTTTATTTTATTGATGGCTTCGTACGATTAGCACATTTAGCCAGTGTCAAAGTAATTTAACTTACAAGTAATACATAAATAAACAATATTTCCATATATGATGATGATGAATGATATTAGAAATGGGAAGTGAGAAATGATATACCCTTTGAATATCTCAGTAAAGATGTGGGGCTTTACTAAGTCCACACGCGAGCTTTTTGAGAGAATTTGAAAAGTGACGTTGCACTGTTTTGTTTCATTTGCCAACACTTATGCACACTCATGAACACTTAACGGTTAATAATCTACGGTTGTATCTACGTTCTAAATGCAGATCGCGACGGCTGCCAGTAGGCTCGCCCAACCAAGAAGTCTCGATCACTACAGTACTGAATTTGATTAAAAACTGGATGAAAGTTGGGACAGGTGGTATGTATTCAATTATTGTTAAAGGCAAAAATCAGTTGCTGACTCCAATTCCGTCTCTGTGGTCTAGTGGTTAATACCACCGGTTTAGACCCAGAGGTCCCGGGTTCGATTCCCAGCGGGGGGTACACGTTTGTGGAGTACACAAACGTGTACCCCCCGCTGGGAATCGAACCCGGAACCAAACCGAGTGGTTTGGTTGGTGGTAGGGCTTGTTAGTCCGCCTGACTAGCTACCCACCATCTTATCTAAATATGTCGCCATAACATCAATGTTTGTAGCATTGTTGTGTTCCGGCAGCTAGAGAAAGATAGCCAGTGCCTCACTAGTTGAGGATACCGGGTGAAGTGCGCATCCGTCATGGGCTTTATCATCACTTAACCAAGGAACTGTAAAATATTTTTTAAAAATGGTCACTGGAGCCACTACCTTATATCGGTCCCTCGGTGGCCATGTGGCAAGGCGCTCGGCCCGATATCCTCCGGATATGGGGTCCTGGGTTCCAGGTTGGGTAAAGTGTTAATGCAGTAGGTTCTATTCAAAAAACACATTTCAATTATAAATCACTAAATTAAGTACAAGTTTTTTCTTGTACTCCTCAAATATCATCATACCAATTCAAGTACAATAAAACCTATTTATAAAACTAAGCCGAATTTACTTTAAAAGTGTACTGCATTATTAACTAAAAACTCTTAGAACGAAGTTACTATGTTTCGTATTCCAGGAAACCGGCGGAGTACTTACTGACTCCTTTATAACATTCAGCCGGGCTATCGACGGCGCCAGTGCAAACACCGACTACAGCTGAGACAAAAAGGCTACCCTACTTCGGCTTCTATCTCCGAAATGAGCCATTTCCAGCCGAAAAAGTGGGCAAAGGAAAGTTTCGTTGCGGCGAGCACTTCATCCGATTAATTTAAGCGAGTATTACCGCTGCATTTTAATGAAACTGTCATGTATACACGTTTCGTTAACACTTAGAAACAGATGCGTTTTGGTTTAGAGAGAAGCGAAGAGTTGTATGAAATAAGTACCTATTTTTAATGGTTAAATTGTAATGCCCGGTTCATGTTCTGAATTTTTTTTGTAATATATCCTACTAATATTATAAATGCAAAAGTTTGTGTGTATATATGTTCGTATATTTGTTGCTTCTTCACGATGCAACGGATGTATGGGTTTGGATGAAATTCAGCATACAGATAGTTTATAACTTGGAATAACACATAGGATACTTTTTATCCAGATATTCCCACGGGAACGGGAACAACGCGGGTGAAACCGCGGGCGGCCGCTAGTTTATTATATAGTTTTTACACTACATGTGTGTAGTGTTTGTATCTATATCTATGGTAAGATTATCAAAATCAAATTAATCAAAAGATTTATTTCAGACACAAGTACCTACATACAGCAAAAGTAAATAAAAATAAAAATAGATATGACTAGATTATGACGTTGTCTCGGACACATGGGTAGTGGGATAGAGTACGTGTGAGCCGCAGGCAAGAACGGACTACACTACTTGCATACTGCTGTGATAATGAGCCAATTAACTAAACCCTATGATACCAGGAGTACTACAACGTGTGTAGTAATATTTTTTTCAATTAAAGTATTATAAATGATGTAACACTTTAATCCATCTTCTGCTTCAGGTGATACTCAAACCCTCGACCGCGAATAGTAGATTTTTATTTCACGAAAAAATATTTATTTATAGAAAAAATACAGCAAAAAAATTCAACAGCCTGGCCCGCCATAGATTTTGTTAGTAAATATTGTTACGCGAATGAAAAAGTTTGCCCATCCCTGCTCTAGAAGATCTCTGACGGTGCTACGTTTCACCAGCTTGTGTTTTTTTAAGTGTCTCGCCGCCCCAAAAAATGTGGTGACGCTGGAAATGCGGTCTGTGGCAATCAGCAAAGTCTCTCAAAGAGTATTACATTCGCATTTTTAAGAGTTATTTCATTATTGATATACGCGTAGGTTCAGCATTGTGAAAAAGGAAATAATTTTAATAAAGGTAAGATAAGATAAAATAAATAAACTTTATTGTATACCAAAATTATACATTTGACAAAAAAAACTACATAAAAATACATGTATTGTAGGTACAAAAGGTGGTCAATAATATAATAATGTATATATGTATGTATTCAACATGTAAATATATTGAAAATTGTGTTTTATTTAATTCAGTTTTGCAATAAACCTAACTAGGAAAACTTAAAGAAAATCATTTCAAAAACAGATATTATAATATTTCTTTAACTAGAACACAATGCATTTTCTTACCCGACGAAACAAAACTTTGACTAACCTTATTCCGAAAATTAATTTCACAGTATACCTAAGAGTTAGGAAAAGATTTTAAAAACTACGCTCTGTTTAGTCCGTTTATAACGAACAGTTATCTAAATTAAAACTTCTCGAAATTCCGCCTTCATCATCTAATGAAGTATAAAGGTTCCATATATTTTGTGAGTACTTTCCGAATTTGTTCTGTTGTTAGTTCACCAAAGAGTAAATAGAACGTCCAATGACAAAAGAGGTCAAAAAGTTTTTTTTAAAAGAACAAACTAACTCAGCAGGAGCGTAAACTTTTTGGACTTCCTACAGAGTTTCTATTTGGAATACGGGACGTTTTAACATCAAAGGTGTGTGTACAATAGCTTTGTGGCACATTTCATTTTGTTGATAGATTCTACGAAGGAGCTACAGGAGGATGGTACCTATACGGTAAGAATTGCGTAAGTGAAATAAGAATTTGCAGTTAAATTTATGTCAGTAGGTTAGGTACAGTCAACAGCAAAACTGATGATTGGTCAATTTTTAAAATATGAAAATCAAAACTTTTGAACGCATATCGAAAAACCTTCGAGTGTCTACTAGTACCTACAGACTTTGACTGTAGTTATATGCTGCCCGCCTGCGCATGTTATTTCAACTTGTATTAAGTACCTAGTTACACTTTTGTATACAACTCTTAGTTTAAAAGAGTAGCTGCTAAGTTTCTTGCTGGAGTCTTCTTAGCAGAATCAAGCAGCAGTAAAATCGCATTACATATATGTATTGTTTATTTAATTATATACTTATTTTAAGTATTATTGTGTGTATGTACTTTTAATTATATTATTTTTTATATACTTTTGTGTTTTTTATGTAACTACCTACTTGACGTTCATAAGTGCAACTTATATGCCTAAATTGAATAAAGATTTTTCATTAATTTCATTCATTCATTAATTTATTCATTCATTCATTCATTCATTCATTCATTCATTCATTCGAAAGTTATATATATATCGAAAGTTAATTTTCAAATCTAGTAAACATCATCTACTTTTGCTGTTGACTGTACTTATTGTAGTGGCACTAGTTAGTGTTCTACAGGAACGAGTGATTTACACTTTTTCTTTTAATTATTAAAAATAGGGGTCAGTCACGATTCCTTTACTATGGCAACAATTGAATACAGACCACCTATGCCATCCTAGCTGACATCCAGTAAAGGTTCAATGAAAATCTATGTTACTTTTTCCTTACCGCATCGAAAACTGGTGGAATTACGATATATCCTGAATTACTTTCCCAATTTACTTTTAGTATTAAGTATAGCGCACGTAGGTCAGATAAGTCAAATCTTTGTGCCCTACAGACTTATAAAAATAATATATTCTATTACAATCCCCTGGTTAGGATGGCTCGTCAGTATAATGAATTAGCAATAGATAACATAGAGCTAGACATCTTTACTTCTAAACTCACATCTTTCATTATAACATATATCCTCTACCCCAAACCCGTCAGTCTGGACTCAACCTCTGTGTTGACTCCAGACTATCAGCTTCAACCAAATAGTTTCAGGTCGAACCTTTCTCCCAACCAACCATGTTGAATGTGAGCACTTGCACAATCTATGGTTGGACTTCTTGGCGGGAAAGTGAAGCGTCATGTCTGCGGTTTTGTCTTATTTTCAAAATTTGTGTTAAGTCGAATATTAATGTGATATAATGGTGGATTATTAACCGTTAAGTGTTCGTGAGTGTGCATAAGTGTTGGCAAATGAAACAAAACAGTGCATCGTCACTTTTCAAATTCTCTCAAGAAGCTCGCGTGAGGACTTAGTAAAGCCCCACATCTTTACTGAGATACTCGAGGGGTTGGGGGGTATATCATTTCTCACTTCCCATTTCTAATATCATTCATCATCATCATATAAGGAAATATTGTTTATTTATGTATTGCTTGTAAGAAAAATTACTTTGACACTGGCTAAATGTGCTAGTCGCACGAAGCCAATAATAATAATAAAAAAAAACCTATGGTGATTTGCAGATGTGCACATTTAGCATGTAAAATCTACAATTTCTACTAATTAACTTTAAATTATGTTAACGTCCAGCTCTTTTTGTATTTAGTTTTTAGGTGTATACATATTTTGAATTACGATCTATTTTAGTTGTATAACTTTGTAACAATTGTAATTTGTCTTGTGTATGTAAATAAATAAATAAATAAATATCACCTTTTTATACTGAGCAGATAAATTCGTGTATCTATACCCAGATGCAAAGCGGTCACCGCAACATAACTGGCTCTTATAACCTTCATTCCATCAATACCATGAAATCAATACTAAAGGTTTAAAAGGTTTGAAGGAAGAAAATGGATGTTATGGTAGTCGTTATCTAGTCAGAAGTCGGATTTTTGGCCGAATACAGGCATCAAAGTCCAAGCATGTAGGTATACAAATATTAAGCTGTTTCAGACTTAAGTTTAGCTTCAAATATATAGGTATAACGGAGTTTCGCTCTTAAGAATAACAACGCAGATTGACTTCACAAAGTGCATTTGGCGGCGACTCTTTTAATATTGAATAACGTAACGTAATAACAATATACGTATATAAACGGCGTAATAACAATGCCGTATAACCGTAACGTTACGGCAATTGTTTTCGTTTATATATTTAAGTGTTATAGCTTTTTAAACTATTATGGTCACTTACATTAGAGTAATAACCACCTCTGAGTTCTAGTGGTTAAGATCACCGGTTTAGACCAAGAGGTCCCGGGTTCGATTCCGAGCGGGGGGTACATGTTTGTGTACTCGGTTTGGTTGGTGGTAGGGCTTGTTGGTCCGCCTGACTAGCTACCGCCTATCTAATTAAGTCGCCATAACATCAATATTTGTAGCATTGTTGTGTTCCGGCAGCTAGAGATAAGATAGCCGGTGCCTTACTAGTTGAGGGTTCCAGATAAAGTGCGCTTCCACCAATTGGACTTATCATCACTTAACATCAGGTGAGATCAAGGCACTGTGCTTACCCGTAAAATATTAAAAACGATATATATATATATATATATATATTATTATTATAATTAATTGTGAAATAACAGATACTCTCACATAACAAAAAACATGGTAATAATCCCGTTAAAATAGTTATTCTTATTTAAGTGTTGTTTCTCATCAGATGTTAGGCGAAAGTGGAGTTATTATGTGTTAACCTATTTGCTGTTATGTAGGTACTCGTTCCTAAAGAGCTAGTTTACTTTTATTTCCCTATCGTGCCATCCAATTATTTATTCATATTGCAAATTGGTGTAACGAGGTCCGCAGGGTGTGTAGTTAGCAATGCCCGGGCAATGTCGATTACGCATAGTTGCTTATTGCGAGTTTTTTTTACAAATCGATCGAATTAAATTAATTACACTTTCTGTAGGAGCTCCAGGAAGGGATACACTAATGAGCTCCTCCTTAATGTGAATTTAATCGCGTGTAATTTACATAACAATACTATTTTATCCTGACGTGTCAGTTCATCAGTTAAAATGGTTCCACAGAAAACCAGCGCCTTGGCATACTGATGTCAGTGCATTATGCTGAGTGGCAACCACTTGGTAGGCAACTACATAATATTTTAGCCTTAGTTTTATAATTAAAAACTAAGGCTAATAATTTATTTTTCACTGGAGGCCGCTCGCGGTTTCACCCGCGTGGTTCCCGTTCCCGTGGGAATATCGGGATAAAAAGTATTCTATGTGTTAATCCAGGTTATAAACTATCTGTATGCCGAATTTCATCCAAATCCATTTAGTAGTTTATACGTGAAAGAGTAACAAACATCCATCCATACTTACAAACATTCGCGTTTATAATATTAGTAGGATTCTTTCCTTTTTTCAAAACGGGTTCGGGATCCTTGCTGAAAAAAAAACTACAGACATGACAGTGTCCAAGCGCGTCTTGTTCGTGTACGCTTTTCGAAACGAGGTTTTGAGGCGTCCCCTGGGTTTTCCCGCGCTCGCGTGACTCGCGCACCTCAAAAAATCTACTAGGGTACTCGGACACGCTTGCGTAATACCATATAAAGATATGATATGATGATGATATAGTAGCCTTAAAACCTCACCCAACAGGTAATGCGATATTCTGAAAGTAACTTCACTTACAAGATCGCAACCCGGAAGCTTAAGCACCTTCGCCAACGACCCGATCCGATCCGAACCCTTCGGAGACTCTGGGAGGGCACGGGGACGCGCACTTTTAAGTGTGCGATGCCGTACCCTCTAGAAATCCTCCAAAGGTGATTCGTTTCAACACGGCTTGAGGTACCCTTTACGTACCTCGCCGCCCCCAAAAACCCCGGTGAAGCTGAAAATGCCCACTGTGGCAATCAGCAGTCTCTCTCCAAAAAAAAAAAACCTTCGCCAACGAACTTCTCATTGTCATCAATGAGAAGTTCGTTGGCGATATAAAAGATGTAATAAAAATACAGAGATTCATTACGCAACATTTTAATCAACCGAATAATCTCTAAAAGACTAAGTCTTTCATAATTTAATTCTAATGGATACGGATTTATTAATTACAATAGTTACATTTAAATAATGCCGCAATTAACTTACTACCTATTTACAAAATAACAATATTCGTTATTATTGAACAGAATAATTACAAAATCTGAAAACAAAAAAAGAGTAGGTACCAACTAAGCACATTGAAAAATTTGATATTGAAAAATTAAATGCTATAACTATTACACGTAAGTATCAGCTCAAAATAACAAGTAATATATAACTACCGCCATTCTTACTAAGTTTAATATATACTATAATGCGTGTTATACTTTCAATTCAATTCGTATACAATACATTAAATGTATTGTATACGAAAGCACAAATCACTTTATTAACAAAAACATGTTAAATTGACAAGGTTCTTAATAATATTTCGCACAAATGTTAATGTCTAAAGTTCACGAAGAACACAACGCCTTAAAAACACTTATACGGAGCTTTTCGCATTTATAAGTACCTATACATTATTCACTTTTAGTCAACCCATTTTTAAAATAACGTAGGCATTTTTTGCAAAATTATACCGATTTAATTTATTTTACTGTTTAAGTATAATTATTTTAATAACTTTAACCTGGTTGTATTATTACATTTTCAATTATCTATAGTGATCTGTGACTCAATAAATTAATGTATTAAACAAAATGCGAGTAGATCTGTAAACAAATATTTTTTTAGAAATTGGTCAGTGCCAATTAAAACATTTTCTTGCAATTATTTACACATACAAAATTACTAACGCTTTATGAAGTTATTTTTATAAATAAAACATCAAAATTCCAAAGTGCTTACATAGTACCTACGTCCAAAATTTTTATTTATTGTAATTCTATGTAAAATACTATGATTTACTATGATACATTTTGTTACATTACAATGATATGTAGACTGTTACATGTTTTATTTCTATATTAATATGAAATAGAAGTTAACTTTGTTTTAGGTAACGACACGAATAAAAATTTATAAAATTAATAAGTAACTTAATTTATGATACTCACCCCTGGACAGGGTGCAATTTTTAAACAGGTGACATTCACTGAAATTTCTCGAATACCATTCGAAAATTTCCAGTGAATTTATAAAACGAGTACAACGTGTCTTTTCCAAGAATTTGTTACACAGTTAACAAAGTATCTAGAAATATACAAATTGAAAAATAAAATGAAAATGAAAATGTAATAAAAATTATAATTATATTTTGGTTTTCAATTGTTATTATTCGATAAAGATTTTTTTTCCAAATTTCAAAATCACATCCCTTACCAGACTGTGTCTACGCTATTTCTATTTCTCTAAAAAATATTTTCGTAGGTGTTTCTGAGACCGAGTTAATTTAATTTATATGAAATCATCAAAGCGAATCGTTTTATTATCTAAATATTATAAAATAAATTTTTGCTAAGGTTTAGCGAAATTTGGGTACAAAGAACAGGTCATTTCATACATTGGAATATCGAAAATTCATATATTGTTACATTTCAATGTCTAATTATATTTTTATTACCACTGCGGGACTATATGTTGAGAACATAGTACTTGAATTAAATAATTGGATTATAATCAAAATTGAGTAAATATGGTTAACAATAGCTAATTTAAACAACGCTATGCTAATTTATGTAATTATCGATTAATAATAAGATATAAACCCTGACGACAAGTTTACGTAAGAACTGTATTTAAAAACAATGTTTTAAATAACTAGAATAATATGTATAATTGCAATATAAGTTATAAACACTATTTACATTACATAAACGTAGTTATTGATATTCCTTATTAATGTAACTACAAACTAAAGTTCTTAATTCCTAGTGCACATATAAGAATATTTGTTACAGACTTCCATTTTCCACAGAGCTAACTCGTAGCCACAAACTTGTAACAAACTCAAAGAAACTAAGGAATCAGTAGCCAGACGGGAGTGGAAATATTTGAATTGAATTCGAGATATCGTAGTTCATTTTCTGTAGCCATATTGTTACTGGCATAAACATGATAATGACATAACATGGACTTACGAAATCCTATTTGAAGGCTTTAAAAGAATTTATTAATATGGTATTAAAACACTCAAGCCCTAAAAAAGAGCATAGTTATTTTATAAGAGGGTATATAGTCCCTTTTGGTGCTGTGGATTTTGTTTAGTCTCCTCTGGTAGTCCACTATCGGTATCAGACTGAAATATATCGCACACTAGCACGCTACTACCATCTTATCTAAATCTGCCGCCATAGTAATTTTAGTAGATTGTTGTTCTAACTTTAAAATGTAAGAATGCCAGTTCCCCAACCATAGAGCATAAAACTAAAAATTACGACTTTATATTGATTGAAGTGGAAATTATATAACTGCCTTTTCGGTCTTTGGTGACTCTACTGGTGTGAGACACAGAGAAGCCGGGTTTGATTCCCAGCATATTGTACACGGTACGTTTGGTTTATAATAACAATGAAAACAGCATTGTTATGATCCTTTCAATAGATTTCTTTCTATGGCTGGCTAATTGTGAGGAAGGCGCCAAGCGCAGCGCCATAGACTAACGTGACTATTATTATTATTAAAATGGGAAAAGCATTTTTGTGTTGTCAATAAATAATCCAAGAAATATAGCGCTATCGCTCGTATAATGCCACCCTAGTAACGTGGTGTGAAATCATAATAAAGTCTGATGCTTCCTACAAAAATAGTACTTAGGACAAAGGATCAAAGCAAAGAAAATTCTCCACGTACCAGAAAAAGAAAGTGGCTCCCGACTTTATAAACGGTCTTCTATCTGCGTTCTCAATAATAAAATCAGTAGTAGGTACATTCAATAACAAAATAACAAATTTTGCCTTAAATCTATCACAGAAACTTCAGAGCTAACACAAGAAAGATAAATCGAAATTCTTTTACACATTCAACCTTACAACAAATAAAATTAAATATTATTATATTGTTTTATTACTAAGGAATAAATTATTTTGCCCTTCTATGAGATTTCATGCAAAAATCTCACATTGAGCATTCTAACAATTTTGAATTCTGTTACCACGCATTTACCACATACCACCTTAGAGCATTAAACCAACACCACTTTCAATCTCGACTACATGCGTGTAATTTGAATTAAACATTTTAACAAAACCTTATTTGAGAATTTTCACAAGCTGCGGTCCGATGCTGCGGTCGTTTGATTTACTAGCTCTTTCAATTTTGACTTTGTAGTGTAGGACGGCGGCTGTTGTGCGAATATGAAACCCGGAGATAAAACCATCAGAATAATAACTAAAGCTATATTGTTCTGAGATAAAACGGGGGGTATATGTACTCTGTGATAAAACCGCACGGCAGGCAGCGGTCCGAAACGAAACGTCTAAATTGAAAGATCTCTTAATATCATTAATTTGTTATAAGAGACATATGGTAAAATCACAAACCAAAAGCTAAACGAACCTTCGTTCGCGCTCCTGCTTTGTATGTGATACGTACTAACAAGTTAATGATTAAACATAATAATTTCATGGACGATCTTACACATGCAATATGTAAATACTATGCATATACACTTTAAAACATTCACATTCCATTATAAATAAAATATTTAACAATCGCTCGAAAGAGGCACAAATCACTTGATAGAATTTTATCAAATACTAGTCCTCTCCATTGACAATTACTGCTATACAAGACTACTGCGTAAAGCAATTAAAATCAAGAAACACCCTAACAATTTATTTCAACAGGGAATTGGGTTACCACCATAGTAGGTACTGAACGTAGTAATTATTATTTAATCTATGGTAGGTGCTGAGTACGAGATTTATTCATCCTTCGATAACTATAATAAGAATTTGTATGGCAAAATCTCACCACGTTTGCAGACCCGGATTAAGCCATATATAAGGCCCCTAGGCACTGCATGTTTCAGGGCCCCTAACTTCTAAGCTAAGCAAAAAAAATGGTTTACTTCTCTGACCGAGGGGCCTCTTGAAGAAACGTGCTTGTGCCTTTTTTGCCTTTAGGTTAATCTGGTACAGCAGTGCTATTCTCTAAGCAAAACGGCGTCGACCTCGACATTGAACTCGCTCATAACTTGCAAACGAATGTAGCCTTTATTACTGTTTAAAAGTAGGTTGAAATTCGTTTGCAAATTATGAGCGAGTTCAACGTCGAGTTTGACGCTGTTTTGCAGAGAATAGCGCTGCTGCTCGTATCTCACCAGGAGACATTGCTTCAATGCCATACAGATTATCGTTTTCATTAACGTCATCAAAATGTAAATAAAAGTCGCTCTCAGTACTCTATAAACGGCTTGAACAAATCATAGGGACAGCATTAGTTTCGTGTGAATAACGTGACTGAACGGATGAAGAGGAGTCTTTCATAACCAGCCCCCCGACCGCCTAACCGATCGCTTTGACTACGCGTATAGTTTATGACGTCATCTTGCCACCTCGCACCGCCTATGAAAGCAATATCAAAAGATAAAGGCTATAGCTTTCGATATTGCTTTCATAGGCGGTACGAAACGACAAGATGACGTCATAAACCACACACGAAGTCAAAGCGATCGGTTAGGCGGTCGGGCCCCAAGTGGTACCCCTGGCCACCTGTTTATAAAAATCTATACTAAGAAGTTTTCATTTAACCCCGACAGATTTCATCTAACTATACAGCATTTCTATTAACTTAATAACTTAACGTTATAATAATAAATAACTTATCGTTCGCAAACGATCATTTATACAACTTTCCTTATCATTCACACGGCGCCGGCGCGACACTACAACATTGCCGCATTAAAATTAAAAAGTAAACTTAAAACAATCAACAACAGAATCAGCACCGCCCGCCGCCAAAATAATTTAACATAAGTCTCTAGAGGAACTGTAGTTAACATTAATTATTTACAGTTGAGTGCGTGTTGCACCACGCAACAAACATCTGGAACGATTAAAGTTTTTTGCTTGCTGGCAACACTTGAGCGTCCTACTTTTTTTCTAATTGAAAAGAAACAATTAAGTCGGCCCGCAGACATCCGTCATGTGAGCCAGTAGGTTTGCGAATAGCGCGACGCCCAGAATTAACATATTATTGCCAATATCGGTGGCGCTATCTGGCAGACCGCACTCGTGTCCCCGGTACTCCAAACAAAAGTTCTGAAAATGAAAATTTATTAATCACCATGTGAATTATCGCCATTGTTCCCGCTTTAATGTGGTGGCTTGTTGCTGTTTAATCTGCTTTTATCGCGATACTGCGTCAGCACACAGTCAGAGCACAACAGTCCCATTCTCCCAATTCTATTATACTTTTTTAATTGTCACTTTATTGGTTTACGCGCGAAAGGTTATTGAAAATGGGCCACTGTATAGTTTTATCGTAGCTATTTTCATAATGAAAATTGGGCATCTGTGATCAATGGGATCAGTACGAGTAGGTATATATATTCCGTGGGTATAACGGTTGTACTAATATTTAAATTGTTCATATACATACATAGGTACGAGTTTAGAGATTACGAAAAAATTTGTTATAATTCAAGTTAATAATACTTATGATACAAAATTTTAAGTATTTGGTATATAAAAAAAGCTAAAAATGTACATTGTATAAACCTTGAACCATAATTTACATATTTCTTCATCATCATCATCATCAGCTCATTGTATGTCCCCACTGCTGGGGCAAGAGCCTTCCCTATGGATGGATAGGGAGAACGGGCCATAAACCACCACGCGGACCCAGTGCGGATTGGTGGTTGTTAACGACTGCTAATGCAGCCGGGACCAACGGCTTTACGTGCCTTCCGAAGCACGGAGGAGCTCGAGATGCTAAAGTTTTGGTCACCCATCCGATGACCGGCCTTTGCGAAAGTTGCTTAACCTCAGCACTCGCAGACCGGGCGCGTTAGCCACTGCGCCATCGAGCTCCTCACATATTTCTTAAATCTATGATAATCGATAAAAAAAAACTTTAAACATACCTTTATTATATTCGAAGCCATCCTTTTTAAGAACGCACTCGTAAAAAGAGCAGCTTCGTCCCCGCACGATCTCTGCACTGTCTGCTCTGAACAAAGCAGGTACTCTTGGAATGAGCTGAAAAAAAGTTTAAGTATATAAATAACTTATCTTATTATGTTGTAAATATATGACTTTGAAGAGAAAACCAAAAGCCATTAATTAAAATGGGTGTCCTACGTAGTTTCGAATGCCGCTGTTGCGACACACGCTGTAACAGGTAAGTTAAATAAAACACAATCGCATTTAATTCTCATCATCGTCAACATCATCATCATGATCAGCTAATTACCAGTACTGTTACTACCTCGGTAGCAAAATTTTCTCTTTGCTAGGCATTGAAACCGGGACCTCTGGGGTCCGAGCTAATGATTATTTATTAAAAACAAAAGCAACCTGTGATACACTGGGCCGCAAAAATTCCGGGTCGCTTATAAAAAGTGTGATAGTTTCTTAACTACACAACACAAACTAGTGAAACTCTAGTATGTTTTAGATGACTGACTTATACATAAAAGAAAATACATAACACGTTTGTAAACTGTATAATTTTATTTAAGTACTAAAAATTAGGAAAAAAACACTTCTAACTTTTGGCAACAAAAATATACAACACAGTTAATCTGCAAAATGAAAGCTTTTCTGTAAATTTAATATCTTGTATTTCCTCCACGAGCCCGTATCGCTTCATTAAGACGATTTGGCATGCTGTAAATCAAATTTCTAATACGGTTTTGGTCTATGTTTGACCATTCTTCTACTAGCGCACTTCTTAACTCACGTAAGTTAGCTGCAGCTAGAGAGTGTTGTTTAACGCATCTCCCGAGCTCGTCCCATAAATGCTCTATGGGATTTAAGTCTGGGCAGCGAGCTGGCCACTCCATGCGGGTGATATCGACGTCTTGAATATACGCGTTGACCAAATGTGCAGTATGTGGTCGCGCATTATCGTCCATAAAAATGGAATTTGCGCCCATGTTCACCAAGAAAGGACCAGCATGCTCATTTCAAATCTCCTCTACATATCTGGGAGTTGTCAGAGAACAGTTTTCTATAATTACTAACTCCGTACGATCCTCTGAAGATATCCCAGCCCAAACCATTATTGATCCTCCACCGAATGGCACCTTTTCCTCAAAACACGCTTGACGATAACGTTCATTTGGTCGCCTATATACTCTTCGTCTCCCATCATGTGCGAATAAACAAAATCTTGACTCATCAGAAAACATAACCCTGGACCAATCTTCATCTGTCCATCGGACGTTCTCGAGCAAACCGCAACCTGGCAACTCGATGTTCTCTGAGCAATTTAGGGCCATTTGCTGGCCTATAAGGCTTTATATCAGCTTCCCGAAATCAGCGCCGGATCGTGTCAGAGCTTACATTATTGTGGTAAATTTCTTGAAGGCTATTTCGGACCTGAACAGCCGTGAGATGTCGATTTCTTAACATAGTGCTCACGATGAATCGGTCTTCTCGTGTAGTTGTACACCTTGGCCTGCCATTCCCTGGTCTCCTGATTATCATGCCGGTCTCTTGAAATCGCTGGAGTACTCTTTGGACCGTGAATAAAGATACACCTACTGTTCTAGCAGTACTCCGCTGACTACTTCCTTCTTGTACCATGGTGATAATTCGTGTACATTCTTCAGTAGATAACGACATGTTGGTGCATGGTTGATGCACAAAATACTGTGACCAGCCAAAAAAACTGTTTATGATGAAAGCTCGGTTTGAAACAAAAGCGAGAAAATTTTCTATTCCAAAAATTTGATTTTTGATATTTTTCAAAAATCGGAATTTCTTTTTTTGAAGCTGTAACTTGTTTAAATGCAACCTCTTTTGATATGTATAATAAGCGTCACAAATCTGCCTATAACATATTATTTATACGAGGGATTTATGTAAATAACTTTGGGAGATATCGCGGTTTTTCTAAATGACCCGTTATTTTTGCTGTTCAGTGTAGTTAACAACTGTTTTATAAGCCGCAGTGTGTTCCCCGACTTAGATCACTAGCATTGCCATAATAACACAATCATCTCTCAAAATTCTTTAGATCTTTGAATCGCCGGGTTAAAGCCGGCTCAAAATACTATGTAGGCAAATAATTGAGCTCAACTTATTTGTAGCATACCGGACAAATCTCCGTGATTTATGGTTTGCTTTATAATTTAATTTCATTGTTATATTATTAAATAAATTAAAAAAAAAATGCAGGGTATTTATGTTTTTTTTTTGGAGAGAGATTGCGGATTGCCTCAAACGGCATTTTCAGCTGCACCGGGCTTGTTTGGGGGCGGCGAGAAACTTAAAGGGTTCCTCAAGCCGTGTGAAACGAATCACCTTCGGAGGTTTTCTAGAAGGAACGGCATCACGCACATAAGTGCGTGTCCCCGTGCCCTACTAGATTCTCCGAAGGGTTCGGATCGGATCGGCAGGGTATTTATGTGTTAATGGTATAGTCGGCAATGAAATTGCTTTACCTTCTTAGAAGTGAATTTTGTTTGCATATAATAAAACAACAAGTTCTATTTTAGTTCAAAAAAACCAAGTGACAGATACGTTGTCATTATTAACAATGAGCCTTAGCGAAATTTTGTTATAATGGAAGTTTTTGTCAAAAATGATAAAGCAATTTCATTATCGACTATACATAATAAAGATTTTTTCTGTTCCATTCTATTCTATTCTAATGAGCGATGAACAGTACTAGCCCTATAATAGACAGAGCATGTTGAAATTTTTCATTGGTTTTCGACCATAAGATAAGGTAATAAAGTTAAAATTATGGTGTCCTTTAAATCAACAGAGCCCTATTAAGGGAGTTCTTAAGTTGCGTTTAAAACAATACATAAGAGACGGGTCCGTACCACAAAATAAGAAGGCCTACAGAAGGTACGCTTCATACAAACGCGCTCGGGCAACGCACACAGAGACAACCTCTCACGGACACTGATCTCGGAACAGTTCGGAACAGTCCGAGCGCAGCTTTCCGTGTCTGTGAGAGGGTCTATGTGTGGTATGTATTAAGCTTACCTTCTGTGGGAATGTAATTAAATGAATTTATATATGTTAAATTACAAATAATTAATATTATTAATTAATTATTATTATTATTATTTTTTTTACTACGGTTATATGTATATGACGTTGTCCTAGTGTGTAGATAAACGTATAAACTTGTGTTGGGTAACGTTCCATCAAATAGATACAGCTTCGTTGCATAAAAACTGTTTCAATGCAAAAATTTAGGGAGTGTTCATCGCGTTTCCAGTTATTTTGCAACTCGAGCTGATAAAACGGAAAAATAATTTCCTGTTTGGAGTCACCCGCTGAATAGGGAACTATTATCCTTTCGCACCGCAATCGTAACAGAATTTAAAGTAGAATACTCAAGTAGAATTATTTAAAGTAGAAATCATGTCCTACTTACAAATAAGAATAAGAAACATTTATTATATATTTACAGATATAAAGAATGGGACTCTATTGGGATCAGCTTATCCGAAACCAGAGGACTTTAGGCTCTTCGCTCTTAAAGACGTTGCCAAACTTTATGGTATTTATCTTTGCAGAGGAAGAAGAGTGAAAAGATAGGGTTGCACGAAAGATCGCAATGGGTCGTAGTGCTACTGCAAGAGGGAAACCTCAGCAGGCTCCAATAAGATAAGATAAGATAACATTTAATAACTTGCACAATAATAAATACAAACAGGATACACAGATAAAACACAGAACAGCATAAAATAACTAACCCAACGAACAGAAACAGTTTTAACATCCAGTAGATTAAAAATCTAATACAAAAACAATTAAAAGAAGATGGCCAATAGGTGGCTGTCTTATCGATGCGCTGGTTTTCAGACAAATCCTTGAACGTGATTTGGCGACAGACGTGAATTCTTCATCAGTCATCAAACATAGAACAACGTAATTAATCATAAATTAATTTCGTAACTACATCGTCTCTTTAATATCTCAATTCCTAGATCGGGCATAGTGTATTTCAGATTATTCGATGTACATTCCTGGGTTTGTGATCACTGGATGGCGGTAGGGCTTGTTTTTAATCCGCCTGGCTAGCTGTTGGAATTACCAAAATTTAATCTAATAGTAGTAGTAATAAATCTAATAGCTGGCAACATTTTTAAATATTTTAATGCTTTTCTATGTTGACAACATTGTATCTCCATCTTGTGTGTGGAATAAAGGTTAAAGTGAGTTCAACAAGACCATTTTTTATTTAATTTACCGGCAAAGCATTACAGTCCGCTTTTTATTAACTAGCTCCCACCATCTTATAAAAATATGTCGCGATAACATCAGTATAGTGTGTTCCGACAGATATAAGATAGCCGGTTTCAGTAGTTGAGGATTCCGCTTCGGATGAAGTGCGTTTCCACCTTCAGTCTTATCATCAGGCCAGATGAAGGCCACGTGCTTACCCGAAGGGAGTAAGAAAAACAAGAGTAGGAATTAAGCTAATACTCTTCAATAAATTGTAGCGCTGACTTGATTTCAATGATAGATATCTTTGTCCAGCAGTTGGGTATGCTAATCACTTTACTTTAGTAACTTAATATTATATTCGTTTAATAAAATGTGATCCGTTGACTTGCTAATGCTTAGATGAAAATAATTCGCTATAAAAGGGTTTCGAAGTGAAACTTGTCACATAACGAAAGACAAAATTAAATAGCCAACATCTATTAGCCGCTGTTCGCTTTCAAAACTTTTACGTAATAATAAAGAAATAAGAAGAAACACAACAAAACAACAAAGCTTTTTTGCTTGCAACTGTTAGGAATGACCTAGAAATCTTTCTGCAAGTTTGTTGAAAAAAAATGTCTACCGCGACTGTTGTTTATTTACTACAAATCTTTGGACACTTGTCAAATATTCTTTGGCAAAGGATTGTATGAACAAACATTTGAAAATCAAATGCAACAAAATTTTAATACTAGAATAGTATTTTTCGGGTTGCTATATGTAACTATGTAACTAGAGCAACTTTTTTTAAATAACACAATGGTAAGCACTCGTGCTTACCATTGTGTTAAAGTGACGTTGTTATATCAATTACATAACAACGTATGCAGTTAATGTAATCTTTATAAATAACGCTGAGACGAAACAAGCTAACCGATAACCGATGGGGTAAACGAGTTCTTGAGTGGAGACCGCGTATCGGGCAAACGTAGTGTAGGACGCCCTCAGACTAGGTGGAGCGACGATGTTCGCAAGGTGGCTGGCAAGAGCTGGATGAGAGTAGTTGCGGATCGTGCTCAGTGGCGTGCACTTGGAGAGGCCTATGTCCAGCAGTGGACGTGTGTAGGCTGATGATGATGATGATGATGAAACAAGCTCACTTCACCCTCAACTACTGAGGAGTTGGAGAGGAGAGAGGCTATCTTATCTCAAACTGCCGGAACACAACAATGAATGGTACTAACATTGTTGATATGGGGAGAGACCTAGATAAGCTGGCCATAGCTAGCCAGATCGTCTTAGTAACCCTACTACTAACTCAAATAAGTACAAATTCTCCCGCTGAGAAACGAACCAGAAATCTCTGGATCTGAAACTGGTGGTCTAACCTAGAAATCTGTTTGCAGATTGACTGGCACGGACTGTTACAATTAAATAAAACTAAAGCTAACCACTACCCATATAGAGTTAACTCCGAAAATGGAGTAATAGTTTCAGAAACTTTATAAATGTTTTAGCACTCTAAAAATTGGGCAGGAAAACAAATAAAAGGTTCAGTTTTTGCCCGGATAGCTATAAATATCACATCAGTCAGTGCAGTGCTAGTATTTTTTGAACTAACAAGCCAGGTTCCGGTTCGTTTGGACACTACGGGAAAAACTTGCGCTTGCTTATGAATTTACAACTAAGAAGTCGACTTTTGAATATGGCAACGTAACGTACGATAGGAAAATCTTAAAGCTTTTACGAATGTTTATGGCTTATTATGATGACTATTTATGTCCGCACCACTGGGGTTCGAATTATATCGATAGAAAGTGGAAAAGGGAAGTTTTTGACGGAAAAGTGCATAGTATTGTTTGCAGTTTTGGCGAATAATGATGGATTAATAGTGTTTGTGAACGTGAACTCGAAAATAAAACTAAAGCAGTGCAATGTCAATTTTCAAATTCTTTTGAGAAGTCCACGTTACGTCTCATTGCAGTATCACATCTTTATTGAAACTTTATTTTGGGGTAATATCATCTGTCATTCGAATAATTTACAATAAGAATCCTTTAACTTTGGCTTAAGCGATGTGCAAAAATGTATGAAGCTCTGGTTGCGCCGGTGACTTTAAAATTTGCTGCGCAAAATAGTAAAATAGTAGTAGTAAATAATAGTCGCACATGCATTTTTCGCTATCGTAATATTTTCATATTTGATAAAAGCAGTTGATTGGCGCTGTACTAGCTTCCTTTAATCCCATCCCATCTCCCTCCAATACATACCTAGAACGCCGCACGCCAACGAGCACGCTGAGGCTGCAATCGTGAATTAGTGCATTGACAGAGTTTGGAAAAGATGGCCGCTCCTGCTCGCAATAAGAGGAGATCTCCTTTTTGATCGTTTGATAGCTATTACCGCGTTACAAGTGTTTAAAACTGTAAGATACCACGCGCTAGTGGTCCAGGCC
This sequence comes from Eudonia lacustrata, assembly GCA_947562085.1. Classification (NCBI taxonomy): domain Eukaryota; kingdom Metazoa; phylum Arthropoda; class Insecta; order Lepidoptera; family Crambidae; genus Eudonia; species Eudonia lacustrata. The sequence continues at coordinate 17,187,094 of OX387342.1, read as the reverse complement.
CGTGTTCCAGCTAAGTTCATCCACCGGCCACCAACCTGGTGCCGGTTCAGACTGCTCGCTCGCCTGCCGGACACGTGGTGCCTACTGCCGCTTGCTGATCAAGTTATTTCCTCCCTTTCTCCCACGAATTGTTTACCCATTACCCTTGTCGCCATCCCTCGCAGTTCGAAATATCGCCCACATAGTTTAAGCCAATAAATAAATACAGTCCACTATAAATTATAGCATCGCCCGCGCCATCAAGCTCACTTTAATTTCCCGTTCTATTTACATGCTTTTTTTTACATATTTTTACTAAAAAGTATTACGTGTTCTTGAATCCGTTTCCAAGGATTATAACGAAATTAACACGTAAAAATTATTCATATGCGAATTCGAAGAGTCATCAGTTCAATTTGAAAAAAAAAAAACAAAGAACCTACTCTATTTCGAACACGTCCACCAGCCGTTAATAGAAAGCAATCCAACCGTCGTCACCATCATCGAAAAGTTCCACGGTGGCCAATTCGTGTCACCGCTCACAGTTTTTCCGCGGAAAAGCTCTGTTTTTGTTCATCCGTCCATTGTCAGAGCATGAGCAGCGATGTATGAATCCTGCGATAGTGCACCGAATATTTTAACTAGAAAAACTGACCAGTCTCACTAACTTTCACAATGGAAATATAATTTTGAATACTGACGACAAACATTTTTTGTACGCGGAATGTGCGGTTATTTTTGAGTGGCACAAAGGGATGTTTCGACGACATAGTGAAAGGACATTTATTGGCTGAAATTGTTGACCAGATAGCTAATAATAATAATAATAATAATAATAATAGCTCTTTCGTGCTTCGGAAGGCATTTTCAGGCGTTGACGACGGTTGTTGTAGTGAATTCAAATCTAAGAACTGTCCTAAGAAATAAATAATCTAATATGAGAAGCATTAAACCAGCAGTTGTTACTGTCAGTCGATCATGGCCTGATCGCCCCAGTAGGAAAAACGATCTGAGTCCAAGAAAAGGAGGTTTATAAGTTATGAAGGCTATTTTCTACTTATTATATAAAACTTTAACTCAGTAAACTAATGAAAATATATAAACATTATTTTTATATGGGTAAAATCCCGAATTACGAAAAATAAATACATAAAATAGCTTTACCTTGTAGAAAGCCGTATAAGTGAATAGAACATCTGTTTTTATCCTAAGTAATCTAGCGTACTTTGCATTAATTTGCTAATTAGTTGTCGTCGCGGGGAACAGATGGTGCAGCAGGGTATATTTTTTATTTTGGGTCACATAGAAGTCAAATTAAAGAAAAATATTTTACTCGGGGTCTTGAAATTAAAATTCGCATTTAATATATAAAACGCTCAAGCAATCACAATAATACAATGACACAGTATGATTACTATGATGAGAAAAGAGACATTAAAGAGAAAGATGAAAGAAAGACGTAAAAGATGATATGGCAAAGAATTTGTTGTTACGTTTTTTTTCTACATAATATTTTATTTTGAAGCTTTTTTATCTGACTGTACTGAATAGCTCCAATAATTTAATATAGTGTCCGAATCGTCAGTGAAAAAAATAATAAAATTAAAAAGTGTCAACTCGGACACTGTCCGAACATTAAATGTCCGAAACGTCAGCGAGCCGAGATGACGGCTGATAGCCAATAATGCAATATGGTTCGATTTTAATTTGAGAAAAGAATGGAAGAAGATTAATTGCATACAATCGTCGCGTCGTTCGCTGACATTTTTGTAATTTACCCGACATATTTTTTTATTTAATTTTGTGTTTTAATGTGTACACTCACTATGTCTTGCTTTCTTATGTTATGTTAAAATGTTTATGTTTTCTCAGTAAGTGAATATTGTAATTCTTTATGAGAAAATAAAGTTCTTAAACCATTAAATTATTTTATCTACACTAATGTTGTAACATTCTACTTATGTTTCCAATACTTGACTTATAATTACTACTGTTATAGCGCAGACAACAAAACACTCAATTTAAGCAATTTCACATGATGGTATAATATCCACATCGATATCGTAAAATCTCATTATAACATCAATAAAACGCGACCAATTAACCTGGCGAGCCTTATGTCAATATCCTCATACAAGTTGTATAAAATTTTGATATTAGGCTGGCTTTTGAAAACAGTTGGGTTATACGTGAAAACTTCGTCGAAACTACTAAACTTACATATACAAAACTCTTTGGTAAGATCTTGTGCCAATTAAATAAAAAAAGAACAGCGCGCGCTCGCTCCTGATTGGCCCTGCGCGCGCAGCTGCGCTCTCATTGGTTAGATTTTAATGGCGGCAAGTTCACTGTGACAATACACGTACGCGTGAATTTAATGTTTCGCAATGTGTTTTGTTTTTAAAATACAAATTAAAAGTTAAAAATGGACAGCGACGATGATATTTGTACGCCTCCGGATATTCTAGAATTGGCAACAAAAGTAACTCACAATCTTTTGCCAGAAAAATCTAGAAAATTATATGAAAAAGAATATAATAACTTTTTGGCATGGAAGATCGAAAAGAAAACTACATCATTTTCTGAAAATGTCATTCTTGTGTATCTCAAAGACCTCTCCGACAAATTCAAGCCATCTTCTATGTGGGCTAAATATTCTATGCTCAAGTCCACACTGAGTATCTACAACAATATTGATATCACGAAGTATTCAAAAGTCATAGCGTTCCTGAAACGCAGTTCAGAAGGACACAAGGAAAAAAAATCCTTGACGTTTACATCAGGTCAAATAAAGATGTTCCTGGAAGATTCACCAGATATTTTGTATCTTTTTGAAAAGGTAAGTGTATTTTAGTTCTGTTATTTAATCTACCTAGTACTTACGTACTACACACGCAAGTTATCTAGACACTCCGTTTAAGCGCTTTGTGTATAAATTAGGTAGTAGGTACCTACACTTTACTACTTCATTAATCATAGTTTTTGCCTTGGCTATGTACCTCAAGCTTATTATATCGTTTATTGTTACAGGTTGCACTAATCTTCGGCATAATGGGGGCATGCCGAAGGCAAGAGCTATACAACATCCAGTTCGATGAAGTCTCTAACATAGACGACAGTACAATCATGGTGAAAGTTTCGAAAACAAAAACGAAAATAGATCGTTCATTCGTTGTGACGGGCAACTGCTATGCCGTATGTAAAAAATACATGGAACTTCGACCCACCCCCTGTCGAAACCCTGCCTTTTTCTTGAGCTATAGATCGGGGAAGTGCGTCGATCAAAGAACTGGTATTAATAAATTTGGTGCTCTGGGAAAAACTATCGCAAGTTTTTTGAATCTGCCTAACGCAGCGTTGTACACGGGGCATTGCTTCCGGCGCACCTCGGCGACCCTTCTCATAGATAGCGGTGGTGATTTGACCGCACTGAAACGACACGGGGGGTGGAAGTCTTCTACTGTGGCTGAAAGCTACATTGATGAGTCTTATTCTAGTTTTCTTCTCTTTCTCAGCTGACAATGTAGCATGCAAATAACTTTAAATGACAATGACTAAATATTCCAATTAATTACATACACATAAAAATACAAAATTAATACTCCAAAATGTCAAATACCAATTAAATTACATTATAATAAAAATACAAAATTAATTACTAAAAATTGTTGTACTAAATATTCAAAAATATGTCAAAAATATGTCAAAACAGTATTATAACCACAGCGCAGCGGCCTAACTTAATCTGTGGAGCTTGTAAACTTCACTTCTCTATGGTAGTCCATGCCATAGAGGAAAAAAGAAAAGTTTGTGAAAAGTTACAGTTGTCAAAAGTTACTAAAATATTTGCAATTCAAATAAAATAATATACAGAAATAAAATAATAATAAAAGTCAAATGATTTATCAAGTTTGGTCAAGGTGAATAGTATTTTACAGACATCAAAAGAAAATAATATGTCGTTAACTTATAAGAAAAATAAAACTAAAATATTTGCTTGCACACATCTAGGTACACATCTTACATTTATTAAGTGTATGTGTAAGAAAATCTTTCACTGAATAAAATAGGTGTGCCATAAGCCATTTATGTAACTCTGCTAGAAATTGTTTTACAATAAGTTTTCTAATTGTTTCAGGCAATTTATTAAAAATACTTAGGCACATCCAGAAACAATTCTTTTGCATACGAGTGCTTTTTGGAACAAAGGCCGACATCAACCTTTTTCCATTTCTAGTGTTTCGGGGATACATAACGTGACCATACGTCCCGTTTTGAACGGGACCGTCCCTTTTTACGGTTCTCCGTCCTGGTGTCCCCGAAAAAAGCTTCGGGACACAAAATTGTCCCGTTTTCCAAAACCGGTCCGTAAGGCAATGTTGACAACAAAGATAAACAATAAAAAAACGTGCCAAGAATTTTATTCTTATTTAAAATCATCACCAGCTGCATAAAAACTTTGTTTATCTGAAAAATATAAAAAACCTGTCAAATTTCTCCAATGAATATTGATTCTTATAACCAAACAATAAAGTTCAAAATTGATTGTAGAAATTTGTCAGTTTTGGGTAGGTTGATCTGCCGCCGTGTGTACATTAACCGAAGTCCCGTTTTGAGTAAAAAAATAAATGGTCACGTTAGGGTTACATATCTTGTGCTGTTTCAAAATAATGATGGTTAAGTTTGACAAATTTGGCTATTTCAAAAATGTATAGACATGGCAGGGGTAAGACTTTTAACCTTTTGAATAAGGGTGCACATGGCTCATCTGGTGCAGTGCCACAGATTGCCCTAATACATTTTTTTTGAGCGATAAATGCTTTATTTGTGTCTGTGCTGTTTCCCCATATGATTAAACCATAACGGAGGATGGACTCAATATATGCAAAGTATGCTGTGAGTGCTGCACTTTGAGAGGCTACTTTAGTGAGTTTATATAGTGCAAAAGTAAATCTATTTATTTTACAACATATGTTTGTGATCTGTTGCTTCCAGTCCAACTTATGATCAATTTGTATACCCAGAAACTTAGTTATATTTGTGCCATGTAGTCCTAGTCCTTGATAGTGTACATTTAACGTTTGATAAGGTGTATTATTAAAATTCATGAAATAAGTTTTGTCAATATTAATGAAAAGGTTATTATCTTTAAGCCAATTTATTATTAAGTTGATTGTATTGTTAATTTCATTACTATGGTCATTTAATGTCAATTTCTTACTTGTAGTCACTATGATTGTATAGTGATTATGATTGATTAGTGTTTATTGTGACTTTGCAAACTGGGAAACATAATTTATAAAGTAAACAGAACCAGTCATGGAATTTATTAAATGCTTCATTAGGATTACTTTCATTATATACATCTGTAAAAGTGAGGCATGAGAGGTGTGTTCTGAACTTAATGATATTTTCGTCAGAATAACCTCTCTTAAATGTATGTATTTGTTTAGCTATTTGTGGTTTTCTTTTGATGTGTAAACTAAGTATCTGTGCAGTGTCATGGTCAGATAACCACAACGGAAGGATTGTGCTCTTTGCACCTTTTATATTACTAAAAATGTGGTCAATGCATGATAAGCCTCTTGTTGGTTGGGTTATATGTTGCTCTAGATTATAATTATTTAATATGCCTTTTAGTTTGGTGGTAATGTTGTTGTTTTGTAAAGTGTTTATATTAATGTCCCCAACAATAATTATTCTTTGTTTGTGATGTTTATGTTGGTATATGTACAATAGTTGTTCAAATTTTTCTAAGAATAAATCAAAATGTCGTTTATTTGAAGCGGTTGAGCTACGGTATAGGCAAACAACTATAATATTGTATGATAAAATAGAGATAGAGCAGCATTCAAAATGAAAATTCACAGGAAGCTCATCGAAAATGTTAACTTTATTGTATATAGTCCCTTTTTTTACCAATATACATGTGCCCCCTCTTTTTTTATTTCTTCCATAGTGTATAGCTAGTACATAATTATGCAAAAATATATTCTTTTCCTCTCCATTCATAATAAAAGTTTCTGTAAAGCACAGCACCTCAGGACATAAATGAGAATCAAGCTCCGCTAGGGTTATCTCAATGATATCTTTTTTAGAAAGCAAACCTTGTATGTTTTGGTGTAGAATTACAAAATCATTATGCTTATTAGCCACGAAAACATTTTGTGCTTGTCATTGTTGGTGTTATACTATTTTTTGTAATATTAATCTTAGAAAAATAATATGGTATTGTACCCTTTTTATTTTCCAAAGCAGTTGAGGTGGATATAATACCATTTTTATCGAGTATAGAGTTTTGCAATGATTTTCTTAATTTTAATCCGTTTTTTACATAGTCATTAACATACTTTGAATAGTCGATTTCTACATTTATCTTCAGGCTAATTTTCTTTTTTATTGATGTTATATTTTGGTAGTAATGCAGTATTTGTTGTATGTCAATATAGTTACAATTATAATAATTTTTTATTAGACGATTAATATGTGTGTTTAGTATGTTAATATTTAAACAATAGTTATATCTAACACTTAGTATTAGTATCCTGCCCTTCTTCAATGTACATAATGTATTACACAAACTCGACATAATGGTATATGGATTTTTATCATTAGAACCTACCGAAAGCACCAGTATATCATCATCTGACATAGTTTCAGATATAGATTCACAGCTTGTGAATCTATATCTGAAACTAAAAGTCTCTGAAAGTCTTTAATGAATAAAATTCAAGTCTCAAATACGATCTTGAACAGTATAGAAAACAAGACGAATGAAGTAATTATAAATATTCCAACTCCGTCTACGAGCTCTACTGCTTGCCCCGCGACCGCTACAGCTGCTGGATCAATAATTAACATTAACTTTCAAAATTGTACCATCCAAAATTTGAACAATTATTATAAATAAACTATTGTCAGCTTTTACTCTTGTTGTTTGACTAATTGCATTAGTGAAGATAAAGTAGTGTATGCAACTGCATATAACACGGGTATTAAAACACTCGTTACTATTATGAAACTCGCTGCGCTCGTTTCATAAACTCACACTCGTGTTTTAATACCCTTCATTATATGATAGTAGTAGTAGTATTTTATGCATAAATTACTATTACAGACTCCAAATAAGATTGGGAACAGGGTAGGCTAATCATTTAAAAAAGAAACTTAATTAAAGAGGCTCATTATTTATCAAAAACATGCCAAAAATATATCATCATCAGCTCATTTTGTGTCCCCACTGCTGGGGCACGAGCCTTCCCTATGGATGGATCTTTCTATCTATCTCTTGTAGCGTCCGTCTTCGGACATAGACCTCCTCTCTGCTTCTCTACTAATGACGGTCTGCTGCCACACAAATCCAGTTGGTGCCAGCTTACTGCCGGATATCATCCGTCCATCTCTTGAGCGGTCGACCTCTGCCGCGGGTGTTAGCGCGGGGCCTCCATTCCAGCGATCTTCTCGCCCCAATGTATCCTGCCCATCTCCACTTTTTGCGCTCTATTTCTTCGACCACGTCGAAAGACTTTTCTGTTAAGGTCTCCATACCATAAGTGAAGACAGGCAAAACACACTGGTTGAAGACCTTCGATTTGAGATGTTGGGAGATTCTTTTGGATCTCATTATTGTTTTATTGGCTGCAAAGCCGCCCAACGTCGTCAAAGTCGTCAAAAACGTCAAAGCGTCACTTGTCGTTCGACTTCTGGTACTTGATCTTCAAGCCCAAGAGTAATTTTATGGCCGAGATAAACATAGTGGTCAACTACTTCGGGAATGAGTGATTTTCCGCTTCTGGGTCATTAGTTTGGTCTTTGACCGGTTCATTTGCAATCCCACTTTAGCCGATTCACTTTGAAGTTCGTCGAGCATAACCACCATGTCACCGATGTCATGTTATGGTGACATATTTAGATAACATGGTGGTAGTTAGCCAGGCGGACAAACAAGCCCTTACACTAACCAAAGTTTATCGAGCAGTGAGTCTAAAAGGGTCGCGAGAGAGAGGGAGGAGTTTGGTCATTAAATAAAATGGATGATAAAGTTTGGTCACACTGGCTAATTAAAATGGACTCCAATTAATACAGGCTAATAACAATCGGGTAATGGCATATTACGTGTTCAAAGCGAAAAACGATCGTTAGCTCGGTCATTAACACATCGACAAAAAGCCTAAGTGCGTTTAATTTCAAACAGGACTCGAGCGGCATCTTAAACAGATTCAAAATGAGATGCGAAATGAAACTCGAATCAGGAAAATGGCAGACTGAATACTAGTGAAAAGGCAATCGTTTATGCAAACCAATAGAAGTTAGGGGCTCAATCAAGCATCAACTTAGAAGTGGGCTTCGTAATCCAATGCTTTTGAAAGCAGGCCAAAAATCAATTACGATTTAGTTCGTCACTTGAAGCAGAATATCGCTTTATGTACCTTTTAATTGTTAAGCTATTTGATCTATGTATTTTTTCTTAAGACAACTATATATAAGACGTGATACTATTAGTCTGTATCATTCCATTGTTAATCAAAGTGGTCTCATTTACGCCACTCTTTCCGATTTTGCGCTACCGGCCGTCCAAAGGCCAATATGTAAAGGTGACAAAGATATCCAAGGGAAACCTTTTTTGTAGCCCATCAGCCTGTAACGATGACTATAGACATTATACTTACTTAAAATAGAACGCAAAAGATTGAAAATTTACAAAAATTGTTAAATAATTTTGCTTTTCGAATTACGCCGGAAAACTCAATATGTGTATGCAGAAAGGTCAACTAAATTGGAGGGTCAATTATGTTATTTTATAACGTGCCCAATTTAGTATCATTCGTTTTATCGGAATCGTTTTCTCCGAAGTATTTATTTTTATTCTTCCACATTATGGAGACACTTCTCAATTGTTTAACTTGAAGTAACGATAATGCCAAAGGTAGAAACGCACATGGAGCTATGTGCAAATAAAAGGTCACTTACAAGCTATTTAGCATGATTTTAAAGTTCGATAACACTTTAGTACCGTGATAATAATAACTATGTTCTAACCATGTCATAGCATAGCAGCAGTATCCATTAAAAAACCTACACTGTGTTTTTGGCGATTCATAAAAGCTTAAACTGGGACGCTTAAAAAAATCGGAAGACTTTCTTTCTATTTTCATGGAGGCCTACTTACATACACTACAATTGTCGTACAAAAAATCTTTTGCGTCATGCTAGACTACGGACGGTGGAACGCCGGACGTAGTCAGCCCATAAATAATCTCTCTTATGTGACATAACCAGTCAACATGAAAATACATGGATTATAGCCTCCTCCATGGATTGCCATATTGACTTCCTTTCGCATTTAGAGACTTCAATTATCGGATTTGATTGAAAAATTATTATAATAAAAAATCAATGGTTATATAAAAAGCAAATATGTATGGGGAATGAAAAAATAATGGCCAATTCTCATCTCTAATGTTTCATTGTAAAACATCTCTAGTAACGATGTCGTAAGCAATAATTTGCAATGACAAATTTTAGGTACTTATAACTAATTAATTTTCCTATTTACTCAAGTTCAAAGCTAACGTTAATAAATCTCTGAGTTCAGTAGTAATTTTAAATAGTTAATAAACTGAATATTCGACTAACAATAGCAACAATATTTTATATACTTCAGCGATTATTTTTTCATTTCTATTGTTTGCCTTCGGACTATTTGAATGAAGCGTCCCCACAGTAGGTTTCCCAATCCGAGATTCACAAATTAAACTGTCATAGCCGGGAATTCATCGAGCACTGTGGAGTAGGCACTCAAAAGACCCGAGCAAAGTCTTGAATATTGAATAGCTCTCGTTAATAAAATATCAGCAAATCGAACCGGCCTCCCCGGGACTAATTACCCGTCTGAAGATAGACTATCGCGGACAATGGAGCTGCCTTGACTTACAATGATCATTTCGAAACGGCTTAATCAATTTTCCACTTTATACGAAGCGTTCGTAGCGCTGCTGGTTGCTACGTGGAAAACAGATGCGATACCTATAGGGTGTCATTGTGTTAAAAGCAAATTTTTTCAGGACTAGCTTCACTGTTGAATAAATCATATTTTTTCTCGAATCTACTCGCGTTTAATTTTAATTTTTTATACTGACGTCACGAGTCTTACGGAGTCCGTGGTCACAGAGAGAAAAGATTTTCATTTATACGAGTATATGTTGTGTTAGCGTAAACTTTAGAAAACTAAATTAGTCAAAAACACAAATGTTGAAAAAAATTCCACGAGCAGGATTTGAACCTGCACCCTTCTGACATACCGGGTCAGGTGCTCTCCCAATTGAGCTATCGTGGTTCTAACCAGACTTTGAAACTTTTACTTTGTTTTTACTTTGAAAGCCAAAGGCACCCATTCAATGTCAACAACTACCGTCACCAACATCCGATCAAAATCCGATGCGTTAAAAATTATATAAACAAAACAAAAACATTTTAAATTAGTCGAGTTTTTAAAATGTTGAATGAAATAATTCGTTTCATATTTAATCAATATCTGCATCACAGTGTGGATAGCTCGGAAAGCTCATATGATGCTTCTTTAATAGAAATGGTTTTTGGATAGTCTTAAATGAAAAAGCGAAAATATAATGAAGATTTTTCTTTAATTTTTTTTTTAATAAATTAAAGTAGAGGTAGATTATTAGTAATTATAGTATTATTTTAAGAGCTTTAGTGTAAGCTTAATTTGTGCAATGTGAGATGAGATCACAGAAGTCGAGATTTTAAATATCTGTATGTACCAAATATCTTGTGACTTAGTATACGTACCTAATTACAATAATTAGGTACTTATAATATAATAAGAAAAGTGTTGCTTTTAAAAGATTGTATTATTGTGATAATTGTAATGTTAAACAAAGTTGTTTTTATATTTCAAATTTCACTATTTACTACCTTAGTCTAAAAATTATCGGTTATGTGAAAACCCTGACAGTTTTTCTCTATTGTCCCATAACTGGTCCCTATTGAGTCAATAGGGACCAGTTATGGGACTAGTATTGATCCCTACAGAAGTTTAAATGGGAATGGTCAATATTTTTTATAATTATGAGTAAATCTTTGATGTTATACATTATTTCTATACTTTCTTTATAGAGCACTCTAAAGTGCTCTATATATTTCAGTAAACAAACTATAGTCGTCAATTTGTCGGAATTGTACATATTCATGGGCTCATTTTCATTATTCAGGCGTAACGCACCTGTATTTAAAATATCTACGAAAGCGCACTACTCCCGATAAAAATAAAAACAATACTAACTTACTATCAAGTAACTATAAAATCCCTTAAATATAAAAAGAGAAAAAAACACACGTAAAATATTAAAGAATTATCCTACATTATTTACGGCACTCTGTGCAAATGCTAGCCAGAATTTTTTAGTGATTCAAAAGGGTACACTCAATCCGATAAAAGAAAAGCCGATTCCACAAACAGTTTTCGTGAAACGTTTTATGTTTTAATTCATAAAGCTTTAAGTATGTAATAAAACCTCCAATAAATAAACAACCAACCATCCGCACTGGGCCCGCGTGGTGGTTTATGGCCTGTTCTCCCTATCCATCCATAGGGAAGGCTAGTGCCTCATCGGTGAGGACATAAAATGAGCTGATGATGATGATGATGATTATGTAATAAAATATTAAGAGGACTGTAGCTTTATATTATTGGAAGGCCGGTCATCAGATGGGTGAACAAGAATTGATCATACCGAGCTCCTCCGTGCTTCGGTGGGCACGTAAAGCAGTAAGTAGATCCCGGCTGCATTAGCAGTCGTTAACAACCACCAACGGGACGCGTGGTGGTTTATAGCCCGTTCTCCCTACCAATACATAGAAAAGCCTCGTGCCCCAGCAGAGGGGTTATAAAATGCGCTCATGATGATGATGATGAATTTTATATTCCTAAAAATGGAAGAGCCAAGCAGCACTTGTTTTCTATGACCAGGTCCTTCAAACGAGGCGTGAAGAGGCAATTTATGGGCCGGCAAGGCGAGGGTGACTGATGCTGCGTTGTTTTATACGCTGCACCAGTTGTCTTCGCATCTAGACTCCATTTCCGCTTAACATTAGATGAAAAGAAGTAATTTTCCGAACCTTTTTAATTAAAAAAAAATTGTTTGTAGTCCTGGTCTTCCCTTATTTAAAAAATATACATACCAGCAGACAGTCCTCAGGTAATCCTCCTGACTGTTGCCATTATCTTCATCAGTCTGGTACTGTTCACTCTTCTGATGATCACTCAAAGTAGTCAACGTAACCTCATACTTCTTGCTACACTTCTCGTACTCTGGCCGTACGTTTTTGACACAATTCGCGTGCTTCAAGTATTCGTCCTGATACTTCCCTCTGGCACACAGGTCTTGGACAACGTCTGTTATGCCGGAGTATATCTTTCTGAAGACTACTTGCTCATGCTTCTCCATGCAGACATTCGTGTAGTTGTCTATGCATCTTATACCGGAGCGAAGTTCTCTGCAACAACGAGAAAAGAGTTTTGTTAATCGGTGGTAAGTTTTAAATAAGGGTAAGGAGCTAGAAGGACATCTCGACCTCCTCCTTGTTTCAGAAGGCACATACAGCCGTTAGTCCCAGCTGCATTAGCAGTCGTTAACAACCACGAATCCACACGGTACCCGCGTGGTGGTTTATGGACCGTTCTCCTGTGGTGTTTTCATTTATAGGGAAGGCTCGTGCACCAGCTGATGGGATGATGATGATGAAGGTTTTAAAGGACAGCATATGTAATGAGCCACTTTGGAAGATTAATACTATTTTCGTATTATGATTCTAATATATTGAGTGGCAGTGGGCAGGGCACATTGCTCGCAGGACTGATGGCCGCTGGGGCGGAATAGTCCTTGAGTGGCGACCGCGTACCGGAAAGCGCAGTGTAGGCAGGCCTCCAACAAGGTGGACCGACGATCTGGTGAAGGTCGCGGGAAGCCGCTGGATGCAAGCAGCACAAAACCGGTCGTTGTGGAGATCCTTGGGGGAGGCCTTTGTCCAGCTGTGGACGACTTTTGGCTGAGATGATGATGATATGGAGTTGTTTTATGTAACGGGATTATTACTATATTTTGTACTGACTAACAATAAAGAAATGGTATATTCGTTAATATTACGGCTTTAATTAGTTAACAAGTATAGTATAATTCAAGTTATTGCGGTGTAGCAAAAAAAATACGCAAGAAAAGGAATTAAAAAAAAGCTTTCTTAAGTTAACGCGAACTTAAAAATCGTACGCATTCGTTTGTAAAAACAAAATAAACATATGCTTTAGTTAAGAAAACTGCTACTATGATTAACGTTACGCATACGCTCACAGTTCTGGTACTATAATTGTAAAGTCAGCAAAGTAAGGCGACATCTCGTTGCTTTCCTATTCACTCAAGTTCAAAGCTATTCACCGCCCCTTCAAAGCACTAAGAGTGCCATCAAACTACTATTCAGCAAACACAAGAGCGCAAAATTGAGCAAAGTGCATAATTTCTCGCTGGAAGCCGCTCTCCACATTAGTTACATTGTTAATTAATATTATTCTATGTATAGGTATGTACGAGTTCTTGAGTACCGAATATCGGCAAACATAGTGTAGGACGCCTTCAGCTTAGGTGGAGCGACGGTCTTCGCAAGGTGGCTGGTAAAAGCTGGATTAGAGTAGCCGCGGACCATACTCAGAGGCGTGCATTTAGAGAGCCCTATGTCCAGCAGAGCTCGATGGGGCGCAGCGGTTAACGCGCCCGGTCTGCGAGTGCTGAGGTTAAGCAACTTTCGCAAAGGCCGGTCATTGGATGGAGATGATACATTTTGGTCACCCCAAAATGTATCATCTCGAGCTTCTCCGTGCTTCGGAAGGCACGTTAAACCGTTGGCCCGGCTGCATTAGCAGTCGTTAACAACCACCAACCCGCACTGGGCCCGCGTGGTGGTTTATGGCCCGTTCTCCCTATCCATTCAAGGGAATGATGTCCAGCAGTGGACTAAGGTTAGGGAGTAGCAAAGGGGGTCCGAGACATAGCCGATTATTCGATCATGTTTTGTATGGAGCTAGGACTTTTTTTCACTTTTTGCTGTAGGTCACGTGATTCGAGGTTATTTGTTTTTATTAGACAACAGAAATCTCCATAAAAAAAAAATAAAAAAAAAATCAACAAAATTAAATCTCTTTTCGTTAGCTATGTTTTTGGCATCCCGTGAAAAAAAATGTGCTATTTTTTGGGGCCCCCTTTTCTACACCCGGACCGTGGACTAATATAGGCTGATAATGATGATGATAATAATGATTCTATTTATATATATACGCATGTGTACATAACTTTGACCGACCTCCAAAGAGTTATAAGGAGAGCTTAATGTAAATTTCGGTTTACTGAGCTATTCATAGATATTTTACGGTACTGAAATATTGTCTGTAAAACAATAAGGCTTGCTTATAAATTCGTTTTCAACGGCGCGAGTTGGCGTTTTGTTGTAATGCCTCGACGCGACTTATGAAAACTTTGACAGTACTCAAAAGTTTACCATACCATTAGGACATCCTGCTAAAAGTATGAAGAGGCTAGTTAATAATAAGTTTAATAATTTAACCTACTCTGTGGTCTAGTTGTTAAGCCATCGGTCTTAGACATAGTACATCGCAACACTCGAGTACGATTTCGTCCCCAAAGAGGGGATTATAATAGTTTTACTCGATTTGGTCAGTGGTAGGACGTTTATAAAAACAGTCTGGCTAGCTTAGCTACATAAGTGTTATGTAATTCTGCTACATACCAACAATGTTAGTACCTCTTTCTTGTGTTCTGTGGTTAGTACCTAGCTTTTTAGTGTCCCGGCAGTTAGAAGTAGAGCAGATTCCCATAGCCTTCCCAGACAGAGAGAATCCCTCATTGGTAGTGTTGGCAACAGGCCACATATCATCATCATCATCATCATCTCAGCCAAAAGACGTCCACTGCTGGACAAAGGCCTCCCCCAAGGATATGAGAGGTATTTGCCGTAATCGCCACGCTTGGCAGGCGGGTTGGCGATCGCAGTAGGTTGAGTGTAACCTCAGAGAGATGCTGCTGCCCATCCTCTGGAATGGTCCCTTAGTCGCCTTTTACGACACCCATGGGAAGAGATGGGGCAGGCCACATATAATAATATTTTAAAACCTTTTTATATTATGAATTTTAATTGATTGTCATTTGTTGGTTTTTTCAGCTTCTGTTGATTTTAACGTATTGCGGTCTACCTAAAATTATAATAAATTGTTCTTATCTTCTTTACATTCCTTGATTTAATAAAGTTCAGTGTCTTAACTCCAAGCAGTGTTTAAATGTACTTGCAAACCCTAAACAATATATACAGTCCACTAAAGCTCAAGCGACTACGAAGACCACTACAGGTAGATAATTCTACTTCAAGTACTTTATTGTCACTTAACCCTATACTTGGCAGAGTTTTTTTTTTGTGGAATTTTATATATTTTATGTATAAAATGGTGTTCTTTTTTCACTAATCGAAATTATTTGTAAGTCTCAAATAATCCACTATGCCAAGAATAGGGTTAACCATTAAGCGAGATGCACACCAAGCGTTTCCCATCGTTGTGTAAAAAAAAGGAACCATACTGTATTTATTTGCAAACTTCAATAATTTATAAGGACAAAGCTTAATTAAGCTATAAACGTTCAATTCACACAAATAGCATATTTTACAAAAGGCATAATTGTGTTAAACTATAATTGACAAGCAAGCGCGGAAAGCAGTCGGCAAAAATAAACAATTTAACGCTCTAGAGTATCAGAACTCCCTGCGCTGGCAAAAGTAGTTATAATAGTTACGCTAAGTTGATTTAATCTTATCCGGTGTATCACTTCGCTAGCTGTATGGAGGCACACGCTAAAATTTACAGTTATTTAGATCCGAAACGCTCGTTTACGCAAAGGAAACTTTGTTGGGAACGGCGCCGGCGTGGGAGCGCGTCGTTTCAACTCCGAAGAGCTAGTTTACTCAGCAAGTGAAACAAACAATGTAGCAACAGACAACTAGTACCTACGTCTCGCTCGGATTAAGTTTTCAAATATTAAACGCGCTTAAAATTTAAAATAACCTTTCAGTTTTAATGGACTAGAAACGACTTTCGTCACAGAATAAATAATAGTACTACGCTTTCTTGCTTGCTTTATTTATCCTTTACAATTAAGATAGAAAAGAGAATGTAAACCAATACCTATTAATTGCAATCGTCTGACACTTAAAATTTTAATTTCATATTCAAAATATTTTGTCCTATTTGGGCTTCAATAATTGAGCACTTATAAATAAGACTACGCCGCCGCGCCGCCGCCTCGCTATCGGATCGTAAGTATATAGGTACCTAATGCAAAAATATACATAGGCTATATGGCTGCATGATATTTATAAATATTTATCGAAACATTGCCAAAACGTAAACGTTTAATAATATAAGCCGGTTATCCAATTCATTGGATATTGGAAGACTTCTCAATATGGAAAATAATCAATTTTGTCATCAGAAGTATCATCATTAGCTTACAAAAGTAAAGCCCTCGGTTGGGTTTCGGCCTTTCTACATAGATAAACTTGATAGTTTATGTATATGTGGGATGCCTGGATGGTCCCCAGCTCAATTTGGTGCATGTTAACAACTGCCATCTGGCAATAACAGCTGGAATCATCAGATTATCGTTCCTCAAAGCACGGAGGAATCCAAGATATTTAAATTTGGCTACCCATCTGAGAGTTCGGCTTGTCGAAAGTTGCTTAACCTGCACGATCGTTACACTTAAGCGCTACGACAACCTCTAATCAAGGCTAATTCTTTATTTTAATGAATTATTTAAAGGAAAGTGCTTCAAAACAATGCAATATAAATAAAGGCAACACACTAGCAACATTAAACTTTCTCAGCATAATGAAATGTTATATTATTCTGAAATGAAACTTGCAAGCCAAGCACTACAGAAGAGCATGAAAAAATAAACACGATGGAATGCTAATTAAAACTTTTCATTCGCATTGAAGTATAACAGCGCTAACAAATAGAATAAATCGTAGGAAAGCGTTTCATAATATTATTTTTTATCACTTTAGGGTATTTTAATTAATTGTGCAATTACAACGCAACTGCTTTAGTAAACGTTACTTACTTAGTTATTAAATTGGTATTACGGACAAAAATCGTTCAATGTATGTAAACTAGACATACATTTTAATCGCAAACGCACTTAGCGAGCGATCATTGAGCGATTTGTGTCAGTTATCATCATCATCATCATCAGCTCATTTTATGTCCCCACTGCTGGGGCACGAGCCTTCTCTATGAATGGATAGGGAGAACAGGCCATAAACCACCACGCAGGCCCAATGCGGGTTGGTGGTTGTTAACGACTGCTAATGCAGCCGGGACCAACGGCTTTACGTGCCTGCCGAAGCACGGAGGAGCTTAAGATGATACATTTTTGGTCACCCATCCGATGACCGGCCTTTGCGAAAGTTGCTTAACCTCAGCACTCGCAGACCGGGCGCGATAACCACTGCGCCACCGAGCTCCTCATCAGGAATACCAATTTATCAACCGCAACTAGAGCAGTCACGTTGCAGTTAACAACTGGTCGCTTATTTCAGAGATAAGCCTGCCGGCTGTGTGGTGCCGGGGATAAAGAATTGCACCACCCCATCTCAACCCGTGGGTGTCGTAAAAGGCGACTAAGGGACCATTCCAGAGGATGGGCAGCAGCATCTCACTGAGGTTACTTTCAACCTACTGCGATCGCCAACCCGCCTGCCAAGCGTGGCGATTATGCCAAATACCCCCCATCTTGGGGGAGGCCTTTGTCCACCAGTGGACGTCCTTTGGCTGAGATGATGATGATGAAGCCTGCCGGAAGTGTGTGGGGTTGATTACAGGATGGGATAGTGTGACCGACCAACTAAACTACTTGAAACCCGTCAACCGCTGGGCGGGACCCAGAGTACTCAAAGAGTCTTTCACGACCCGCCGCGGTAGCCCTTGAGGACACTCCTCATAGAGCGCTTAACCCTCAGGATGTGGATTTATTTGATCTTTATTGCCACATTACAAATTGCTGTTCTTTTTGGATAGAGTATGTTGATTGCAGCAGGCGGCATATTCAGCGTCACCGGACCTTTTTAGGGGGTGGCGAGAAACTCACCTTAAACGCTATTTTACCGACAAACAATTGAATTTCTATTGTGTCTGCTGGGCCCGGCGGCGGCCAACCTGTTAAAGCGTACCTCAAACAGTGTGAAACGAAACACTGTCAGGGGTTTTTTTATAGGGAATGCCATCATGCACTATTGCGTATCCCCGTTCTCTTACTTACTTACCTATAGGTTCTCCGAAGGATTCGGATCGGGTCGGACAAAGTGATGATGATGATTGCAAAAAGGCACCTCCAACGGCTAAAGCTTATCTGATTTACCACAAAACGATGGTTAAATCACATAAGTAGATATATGATATACTAGCGGCCGCTCGCGGTTTCACCCGCGTGGTTCCCGTTTTCGTGGGAATATCTGGATAAAAAGTACCCTATGTGTTATTCCAGGTTATAAACTCCTGTATGCCGAATTTCATCCAAATACATCCATCCGTTGCAGCGTGAAGAAGTAACAAATATACGAACATACATACACACAAACTTTCGCATTCACAATATTAGTAGGATTATCTACTCATGTGGTTAAAGTAAGACAATGCTTAAAACAGATGATGACCCTTTTTAGCTAATACTTTTAGACAGAGATACATTATTTTAAACACGTATTTAGCAATAGCTAAATACGTGTTTAAAATATTGTATTAAACAATAGTTTAACTTTAAACACTGTTCTGTAGTAAGATGGTCAATGTCTATTTATGTGCTTGTTTATTTTGAACGCAAATTACAGTTCTATCATTACATGCCTTATTGATAGAGCAATATAAATAATGTAATAGACATGAAAAAAACTGTATAATCTAATTTTGGTTACGCCTTTAATTTTCCAATTTTTGTTTATACCTGTGTGCGTCTTATCGTGGAGGATGTAGTCTTTTCGGTATTGCCAGTAAAAAATATATATGTAAAATTTTAAATAAGGGAGTAGCATACAAAATTAGATTTACATAAGTTTCGCTTAGCGGTTATGGTAAGAGACTTCCAGTACAGAATCAATGTCTTCGTAACATAAATTATTCGGCATGTAGAGCTTTTGAACGCGATTTTCATTGTCACAATGATTAATATCCTATCTAAGATACTGGAATAATGGCAATATAAATATTGGAACGAGTCCAATATATCATGTCTGTTAGTTGTGAACCATATTTTATGTTTAACCAATCGTATAAGAATTATTTGAAAGTCAGATTAACTGCCTTTAAGCCCTAAGTACGTATATAATACAAGTATGAATATAGATTTATTTTTCCACAAAAAAGCACTGAACTTCTAAGACGAACGACGATAATATGTTCTCAGTGTATTATCTTTTGAAATGAAATTAAATGTAATATATTTATTAGAACCCATAGCTAGGACAAAATTAAGTAGAATAAAATATTAAAAATATGTCCTAACCTAAAGGGACTCCACTCAGCATTTGTTGCAATAAAAACCACTATACAAACGTATTAATGTTCATATTATTATTAATTTAACATATTATTTTTACCACCAAAAGAGTAATTACTGTAGTTCAGGATCAGTTGTTGTTTATTTTTTCAAAAACCTAAAATTTGTTTACTTTTGGATTAAGGCCCCTCCATTCCCCCATATTTTCCGATGATCAACTGTCGCGCCTCTGTATCAGTTTTAAATCAGGTTTATCTATGGTTCTCATAATCATCTAATGGTTTAAAAAATATGCTCTACCATCCACCATCTAGAAACCCACTCAAATACACACAAAAAGTTAATCACATAAAAATCGGTCCAGGCTTTAAGGAGTTCAGTGACATACATACACACATACTGAAGACGGTCCAGTCGTAAGGAAGATTTCAGTGACACAGATACACACATACGGAACAGTTTGTAGTAAGTTGAGGTTTTAATAACTCACATGCAGCTTTTGTCCAGCTCGTCTTGTGTGAGGGCGAACGATATCTCACGAGAGCTGAGCACAGGGAGGGCCATGGAACACCTCTGCAGGAGGTCCTCTTGTTGATTGCAGTGGCCCTTCAAAGCATCTGTGAACAAACGGTTAAGAATTATTAGCTTTTTGTAACACTTTTACAGGTTTACGAGACTTATCTACCGTGATAATGATAGAAGTAGGAACCAAATATGAGCTAAATAATGTCATTAATTGTCAATTAATTCTTGAGTACCTGGATGACCGAGCTTTGCTCTGCAAAGATGAATCTGCATAGCCAACGGTTGCAATGGTCGTTGGATAGATGGCGCGCTGTGCCGCTATTAGCACTCTAAAAATTACAAAAGCAGTGACAAAATTCAGCGTCTACGTCAGCCTTCCCGGTAGCATAGCGGTCAGTGCAGCCGCCCGGATTGCGGAAGACCCAGGTTCGATTCCTGGCTGGGTCGGGTAGGCGTTTAATTTTTTCACTGTATTTTGTAAATTTTATAAATATTTAATTTAGCTTCAGTGCAGCAATTAGCACTTGAAAATAAATTTTTTTTATAATGTTTTCTAAAAATGAAACCTAGCTAGATCGATTTATCGCCCCCATAACCCCCTGCATACTAAATTTCATGAATATCGTTGGGGCCGTTTCCGAAATTTAGATTATATATAGGTACATAGGTACCTATATATAAATTCTTGCAATTCTTGTATAGACAAGAATTGCTCGTTTAAAGGTAAGAGGTAGATAATGGTACATATTATTAGTTCTCGATAGTGCGTAAAATTTTTTCAAAGTAGAACTGCAAAAATATGTTATAATTTTTATTTAATTTAGATACTTAAGAATAAATAAATAAATAAATGTTTCCCACACTCACACCAATTATCTAGCCCCAAGAAAAGCTTCCTTAAGAAACTCGAGAAATGGTTAAGTGGGGACATAAAATGGGCTGGTAATGATGCAATCTATTAAAAAATAATAATAACCAATATTCTATTGCTTTAACGATATACGAGTATAAGAGACTTCGACTGTACAAAGGTAATATTAAGCCACATATAAAACCTCAAAGTAAGTATTTGTCACATATAGAAAAATGAAAGGGATCAATGTATTTTTATACAAGATCCTCAACTTTGAGAGGACATTTCCTCTGAACGCCCTTCAAAACATCAATAGCAATTTTACACAAAAGACGGTTTCGTACTTCAATTGGCTCTTGGAACATGTCTATACGTGCAAGTGGCTCCTTCAATGAACCATGCCAAGACAAATACTGGATTTGGTAAAAAAAAAACCCTTATTCAACTAGTGGTCATTTTGTTACATTCAACTTTATGTGAATGTCAGTGCGCATTAACTAGATTGACAACGATTATTATAAATTTTCTATTGTCTTTTTTTAATTGTGTTTGCTCTAGCTTCGTCATATTGGTATGTTCTTTTAAGGTCCATCATAACTTAAACTTAGAAAGTCAATGGATTATATAAAATAACTCACAAATTTTGCAGAATAGAATATTGAGCCTTAACACTCAAAAAAATTTGAAAATATTTTCACGAATGCCATCAATATCAAGTTACAATTCTATCTAGACACATTAGAATATTGTTGCTGATAAAACGACCTTCCGATCAACCAGTTTTCTGTCCACGCAAATGCCAACTCTCGTTTTATCTGTGGCTATAAACAGTTGTGCACACTGACGTCACAGCGTCTTCCACGCGGGCCGCACACTCTATCAGCTGTGGCCACACATGCATAGAAAAGTCCGGAGATATATCAGAGGAATTGTCCAAGTGTTTGAGTATTGATAAAGCATCAGAAATGACTCATCTGGCGCCCTTTACAAACGTGTACAAGGAATAATTCAGATTTTGGTCGCAATTTTGTAGACGGTTTTTGTAGACAGTCGCAATATTATCTTAATCAAATAAAGCTCAAAATTAGGAGTGAATATACATCCTACTGTTCTTTTTCTTGTTCAAGAGTAAGATACGGTGTTGGCAATGCTCTGGCAAATTCTAGGATGGAATCAAATTTTCTGACAGAAATCACTGGATAAATAAGAGTAACAATAAGTATCCATCCATAGAGAAGGCTCGTGTCCCAGCTGTGGGGACATAAAACGAGCTGATGATGATGATGATGATAGTTGTCTTATCAAGTGAGCAAATAATTCTACAACAATTGACCGATTGATAGATTATTATCGAAACAAACAGTTTGTTTCTAATGTATACACATTCATGTATGCATTCATAACAATATGTCTTAGTTAGTTGAGTGGGTATGTGTACGTGCCTTCATATACTATATATTATTCAAGGTTTTTTCTTATTCTTATTTATTCAGGGATATTGTTCCGAAATATTGTCGATTCTTTCCTAAAATAATAACTAGTCCCATATAAAAAAAATCTTTGAGCAATGTTGTTGAATCATTTAATACCTATTGAAGTCCTACAAAAAATATTCCCTTATTCTTTTATTTCTTCTAATAAAAATGTTATATTAAAAATCAATAAATTTTGCAAATCTTCCAATATGTCAAAAGTTAATTACGTGGCATAATATTATATTTCAATTGTATATCCCACTACGCCTCTACGTTCGAAAACCACCAAACCTTATCATGCCAACAATATCTGTCACCGAACGTCGTGTGCGTCCCGATAAACAAGTAGTTATTTTTAACAGTGGCGTTCTCAGTAAGCACCATGCATTCCAATGGCGCGGTGGGGCGACGAGCCCACCACGCCGCCACCTCCTATTGGCTGGTTGGCATCGTACGATCTTTCTGCATGTGCGTGTGCCGTGCAAACACGCTCTCAGCGACACACACTCACACCCAATCGAACCATAATCTAGCACCAATTGATCGTCTACGTTTAAGACCGTTTGCTCGGTGATTTGATTGCGATGCCTTAGGAAGTCTCTGCATCGCCTTGACACAATGACGCTCCATGACGGTCTTTATTTGTTTTGATTGATCGTTAACCTTTTTTCACGGAGTAAGCAACTTGTTTGTTTTCCTATTCAGCAGTACCGTCGTCGGCCTTATTAACTGCACACGTAATTCTGAATGCGTATAAATCAACATGTTCAATTGAATGCGTCTGTATTATTAGCATGATAATGATCATTGTAAATAGATCAATCTATTAATTGACTCTCTCTTCCAATTACCATCAGTAGCCAAAGCGATAATAACATCAAGCGTTGCCTCATTTCCCTTTGTAGGTACTCGCCGTTTAATTATCTACTCCAACGTTAATATTTATCAATTCATAAGCGCCGTTCGCTGTCGGCACAAATATTAACATAGCTCAGTTTAGTTTATTATTATAAACTGAAATTCGGAAGCTGAAGCTTTACATTTAAAATATTCCACTCAACAAAAGTATGGTTAATCTTTGATGTTTATAAGTCTCTAGCTTTTATTGTCTTACTTTATTGTGTTCCGTTTCTCCTGCTCCAACTTACGAATTGAGTTATTAAAGTTATGAAAATCTTGCTTTTAAAAAACAAACCTCCTTTATTTTGCTCTCAACGTGGACGATCTAAGTGTCAATAACAGAAACAACAGTGAACAATTTATAAGAGGTACTATTATTTAAGTAAAACTTTTTTCAGTGTTTGATGACGCTTCTTACGTAATCATATCAACCACCTCAAGATGATTTTTAAAGCTATGTTCTCCAGTTGTCCAAGTTTCGTAATAAAATAAAAGTATTAAGTACATATTTTCATTTAATTTTCTGTTAAGTAATACAAATTTATACAGAAGTTTGATTTTCGAGGGAAGTGGCGTGTAAAACCGGCAAACAAGATACCTACAGCGCAGTTGTGACGAAACATCGGACCACACATTATAAAAAATCTTAACGTGTAAATTATGATAACTTATTTAAATAGCCGGCGGATACACGAACTTGCTCAAATATAAAGTGATTGAATGGCGTTAGGTATGTGAACTTTATAAATCTTGAAGAGTATTTTTATCTAAATGCTGTAATCTTATTACAAACCGACAGATGATAGTGGTTGTAAAGTTCATTACAATACAATCACATGTTACATACATCCTTATATATGAACCCACAACACTACTGTTACTGATCTCTATTATGTAAAAACTAGCGGCCGCTCGCGGTTTCACCCGCGTGGTTCCCGTTCCCGTGGGAATATCGGGATAAAAGTATTATATGTGTTAATCCAGGTTATAAACTATCTGTATGCCGAATTTCATCCAAATCCATTCAGTAGTTTTTACGTGAAAGAATAACAAACATCTATCCATACTTACAAACTTCCGCGTTTATAATATTAGTAGGATATTAACATCGGATGTTGATGACGTAGTTGCCAATAAGGCTCTTTTGGCTTACAAAGAAGGACTAGATAATGTTGATGTTGCACGAGTTGGACAGAGCCACGACAGCATAGTCGTTAGTGAATCTGACCCGGTATAGTAAGGGGTGCGGGTTCTAATAACGCTCGTGAAAATTTTGTCAACACTTTTTCCAAATTATTTGTTTGTTTTTTCGCAACAAAATTTTCGTAAAATTATATTGACTATAGATACAAAGTTACTCAATTTTAATTGGGTCACCCATCCGATGTTACGACCTCGCGACGGTTGCTTAACACGCAAGATCGCAACACAAAACACGCAATCCGCTGCGCCATCGAGCGCCTCTTTAAATTAACCATCACAATTGTAATTGAAAGGGCACCATTCCTCAACGCTCGCTCACTCACATTGAAACCTTATTAAATCAATCATAGTGAGAAACTCATAAGGACAAATAGTGTTTGCGACCGTCAGAATATTGGATATGGAATATCATATAATATTAATAGTGACACCTTAGTAGAAGAACCTTTGTCAAACGATAAAACCGGGACCTTAGCGCTACACTCGCGTTATGTTGCTAACAAGGAGTCAAATGAACGCTGATTAGATCCTAACTAATGAGCACTCGGGTTAAATTCAACCCGACAAGAGAAACAAACGCATCGCTATGCTACTACGAATAATTTCATAACAAACGCCAGTAGTTTGTACGTAGTAGTCGAATAGTATTGACTTGGTTGCAGTTTTTATTAATTACTAGCACTTTGCACGCGATTTGGTCCATGTTGATTTCGTATTTTTATTTATTTATTTATTAGTTCGTACACAAATAAACTCATTGTTTGGGGATCTGCTGCACCAACCAATCTTAATCCATTACAGAGAACTCAAAATAAAATTGTTAAAGTTTTGTTCCATTATCCTTTCCACAAGCCAACTAAAGAACTATACACAAAAGTTAAATATTTAATTTATCACAACTATACAAATATAACACATGCATCTTGATTTTAAAAATTATAACAGGCGCTATTAAAACTAACATAGAACTAAACATAAAACGTAATACACATAATCTTAGAAATAAGTTTAAACTCAAAACTATAATACCAAGGACTAACTATGGAATAAAGACGGTACTATTTGAGGGAGCACAGCTATTTAACAGTTTGCCAAACGAATTGAAGGATTGTGATAGTTAAGTGTTTTCAAAAATAAACTTAAGTTACATATAGCAGCAGCAAGCATCGGTGCTTAATGTAGTAAAATTGTTATTGTTTATCTCTGTATCTCATTATACGTGAAATGTAAATTTCTTATGAGAAGCCTTATCAACACTTGACATCAGGTGAGATCAAGGCACTGTGCTTACCTACTCCTTAAAAAAAAGCAAAGTCACAAATTTTACCTTTTCATTATTAAACGAATGCACGTTTCTGTTGAGAACGTTGCAGTAATTGACGTGACGTCTAAGTATTATGCCAAGGTTGTTATTTATGTCATCTCAGACAATAACAGGGAAAAGTTATGCTTAGGTAAGCTATAAGAACAATCGACTAATCATTTTAAATTAACATAGATACCTATTTCTTTTATATTATAAAAAAAATTGTAATCGTTCTTTGAAAACAGTTAGTCCCGTTGTCATAGACGACAGTCGTTAGAACTGTGTTCTGTGGTTAGAACCCATCCATCCGTTGGTTCAACGTGGTGGGTTCCCGAACCGATCCGACACCCTCGGAGAATCTAGTAAGGAAAAGGACACGCACTAGTACGTGATGGCATTCCCTCTGCAAACCTTTGATGGTGTTTTGTTTAACACGACTTGAGGAACCTTTTAAGTTTCTCGTCGCCCCCAAAAAAAAGTCTGAAAAGTCTGAAAATGCCGCATGAAGCAATCAACAAACTCTCTCTAAAAAAGTGGTGTGTTATGGCGCGATCTCCTCTTGTGCTAGTATTATTTACACTTTTCATCATCATCTTCAGCCCATTTATGTCCCCACTGCTGGGGCATGAGCCTTCCCTATGAATGGATAGGGAGAACGGGCCAGAAACCACCACGCGGGCCCAGTGCGGATTGGTGGTTATTAACGACTGCTAATGCAGCCGGGACAAACGGCTTGAAGTGCCTTCCGAAGCACGGAGGAGCTCGAGTTGATAAATTTTTGGTCACCCATCCGATGACCGGCCTTTGCAAAAGTTGCTTAACCTCAGCACTCGCAGACCGGGCGCGATAACCACTGCGCCATCGAGCTTCTCGGTCATGTAAACGTCATTTCAAATTAGAGTAAAAGAGACAAAACACGGAATAACTATTCGGACCTTATTCTTTGTTTATTTGTAAGGCACTAAGATACGAACACTGATTTTCCAAGTTATTAACAATAAAAATCGAAAACAATAGTAATAATCCCATCAAAAATTATCCCTTACATGTGTTTAAAAATTACTTTAAAAGTGTAGATAAAAATATTATTCCGTAAAAAATTTAATTCACTTAATAAAACAAGTATTCAGTACCTATTGCTTTACTCTTACACTCATTAATATGCAAAACCCCACTCTCCGATGGCATTGTAAACCCGTATGCCAAGGCCATAGACGCGACGAGTTTATCAACACACTTGGCACATTGTCTTCGCGACACTATATTAATCAATTTATCAGCAGATAAAATATTGGCGGAAATTTATTAGCTTTTTTTAAGTAAACCAACAGCGTCTACAATAGCTGATAAAAAACAAATTACGTTACGTTAAAGTTACCTACAAAATTTTGCGTTTTGAAACATCCTCAGATCTTAAAAATGAAATGTACACAATGTAACTCATAATACAATGTAAAAAGGGTCAAAACTAGTCAAAAGTGGTTACAGTTAATGCTCGTGTCTGTAGGTACACTTGAGGAAGCTTCCCATAATAGTGAACTTTAAAATGGCAAACGCTCAGTTGTTACCCGTTTTTAGGGTTCCGTACCCAAAGGGTAAAACGGGAACCCTATTAGACTCCACTGTCCGTCCGTCGGTCCGTCCGTCTGTCCGTCTGTCACCAGGCTGTATCTCATGAACCATGATAGTTAGACAGTTGAAATTTTCACAGATGATGTATTTCTGTTGCCGCTATAACAAATACTAAAAAACAGAATAAAATAAAAAAATTAGGGGGGCTCCCATACAACAGACATGATTTTTTTTGACGTTTTTATAGATAACTAGCAGCCGCTCGCGGTTTCACCCGCGTGGTCCCGTTCCTGTGGAAATATTGGGATAAAAAGTATCCTATGTTTTAATCGAGGTTATAAACTGTCTGTATGCTATGTATCTGTATGTATCTTTATCCAAATCCATCCATCCGTTGCAGCGTGAAGAAGCAACAAATATACACACATACATACACACAAACTTTCGCATTTATAATATTAGTATGATGGCACGGAACCCTTCGTGCGCGAGTCCGACTCGCACTTGGTCGGTTTTTTATTTCAATGATTTCTACTAAATATTTGGGTCTTCTCATTGCTAATTGACAGTAATAAATTCGTAAATAAGAGCCCTTTAAGTCACACGAACTAATTCTATTCATAGATAGTTGAACCGCAGTTGAACTATGGTGTAAGTATTGATCAATCTACCCCTAATTGAAAAGAGAACTAATCACAGAGTTAAACTAACTTTCCTTTAAATTCTGATTGACAACCAAAGGGCCAACAAATTTCGAAGTTTAGGAAATTTATCAATTAAGTAAATATAATTTATATGGAAGTACAATTTAAATTAAAATATAATGTGTCACTGAAGAAGTCTGATTACTCAAACACTAAACATGGAGTTAATACACCACTTAGTAGGCGACTGAAACTTTGGTTAGGAAAATACTGACTTCTGGGCTCGGCCTATCCGAAACCAGAAGACTTCAGGCTCTTCACCCTCAAAGAAAATGCCTAGCTTATAGTAACTGTCTTCGTTGATAAAGATCATTAAAGGTGTAGGTACTGCGAGAGGGAAAGCTCTGCAGACGCCACTTAGATAAGATAAGCACCACACCTTTTAAACGCATACTACTATTTATAAAGACTAGGTCACGAAGCGAACAGATATGCTATCAGGGCCGATCCATATCCACCCGTACCAAGTAGAAAAAAATGGGTGACTTGTGTTTTTAGTCGAGAACCTTCTAAATGACTCCGCATCGACTCTTTATCGGATTAGAGCTCATTCTCATAGATCGTTTCATTCGTTCCGACTACGCACTGTTACTTTTTAGTATGAGCTTCCTGGATTTAGTCTTTCTCCTGCCCGACTATTGCCGACTCTGGACGTTTCAGTTTTTGTGGTAGTCGCCGTCCAATTGGATTCTTCGGTATCCTATCCGATCAAAACGCCTCGGAGAAGAAAACAAGCTAGTAAAGAAAAGGGACGACGCTTGCGTGATGAACAGCAATCTCGTTCAAAAAAAATATAATGATAGATACCAACCTTCGATCAATAATTGATCGGATATAGCAACATTACCATGGAAGTCAAAAATATATGAAACTAGCAACTTTACCCTGTAGGTCAAATGGTAATACGAGTACGACAAGCAAAATTGTCCCCTGGCTCCCGAACCGAAGCCTCTTAAATATTTTAATTTGGCTCATAAATGTCAGCCAGTGACAGTTAATAGGCCGCAACATTAAAGTACCGTCGCATTAATAAAACATGAAACCAATTTCATTTGTTCGCACTCCGCTAATTATTTTCCTTTAATAGTTGGCGAAACATTAATGTTTGAATGAATTTCGAATCTGTTCCGCTTCTCGTGATAATTGTAAATTTAGATTAAAAATGTAATACCTTCAAAAAAAAGAGGAATGTTTAAAGGTACAAGTCCTTGTTTGTCCAGAACTCATATATCTAATATTATTGTTAAATTTTATTACTTATAATATTTTTAATTTATTATGTAAAATTAAATAAATATTTATTTCTATAAAATCAGGTCAACAATACAAATTAATTAAACAACAATGCCTAATTCTGCTGTTTCAAGTAAAAGTGAATCTTTAATAATAAAATCATGTAATTTACCTTTGCTTTATTAATTAAAAGATTTTACGCGTATCTTAAACATAAAATCTGTTATCAACACTATCAGATTATTTTCAAAGATTTTGGGCTTAAAAATATAGAAGCGTGATTTTGAAATGACCTTGATACTGATTAAACGTATCTGGTACATAACCATGATACCTAAATGATTAACAACTGAAAGTACAATAATATACATATTTAGTAGGTAAGGTAGGTAATGTATAAGTAAGTAACTTTTCTACAATACGTTTTGTTACTTAGCTTTAAACATGCTTGAGATTTGTTGATAGGTTATGGTTTGCTATCTAAGTTGAATATTTTTCTAGAATAGCTGTTTCAAAAAAAACGATCAAACTCATAATTGATTTTTATAATTTTTAAAACAATAATTCAAACAACAAAAAGAAACAGGTATTTTAACTTAAAACAAAGAAAAGTTATCCAGTTTAAAAAATGAAGCTACCTCATCACCGAATCACGCTATTTAATGGCATAGTCAACCGTCATGGGTAAGTTCAAAGAAATTGAACGAAAGAATCGAACGTCGATCAGCATGATCGATCTCATACAAACTGTGTTATCTTTACTCGTTCGAAAAGTGAAAAAATCTGTTTCTGTAGTAACAGCCGTAGATGTTAAAGTGTTTAGTTCAATTTCTTTTTAACCTACCAATGACAGTCGACAACGACGTGATAAACTATGCCCCCAAATAGCGTGATCCAGTGGGATTTGTAAACTTTATCTGCGTGATCACCCGACCGGGCGCTACAATAGAGGTTATCGGCGTCGAACAACTTTTTGACAGCTTTCAATGAAAAACGATAGTGCATAATCATGTTTTTGTTTGTTTGAATTTTGCCGACAGGCGAACTTCAAGGTTCTCGAAAAGATTATCCTTTTACGAAGTTGTTTTTTTCTTTACATCGAACGACGTTTATTCAATGATCGATGTCTTACTTTCGAAGATTTTATTCTTCATTGGCTAAAACATATATTTAATCTAGTAACTATTCAAAAAACTAATACTTGAAAGGCTGATAGCGACTTTTAACGACGGATGTCTGGATGTGTGACCAAGTTACGCAGTACTTTAAGCTGTTGATCTACCACAAATGAGTCTTTTCATTAGAAGGTAAAAACTCTAAGTAGACATATAACCTGCCTCCAACAGTGCTTTTTAAATAGGTCAGAACACATATTTCGTTTATTTGTTTTACCCCTGAACTACCCCATCTATCTCCAACTGTTAATTAAAGAAGACGCGAGCAAGAAGTTTTATACCTGAGAAAACTGAAAGAAAGATTTACGAGCCACATAAAACGGAGCGCTCGCTTGCTTATCGAAAACAAGCTCTGAATAGAGATCTTTTGCAGAAGACATCACGAAAGATGGCAACGATGTCCCCAATAATGACTTCGATACGCCATGGAAGCGGCCCTCGTGGATTTGAGAGATACATAAAGCTGATTGGACATTACTGATGCGTTGTGTTACAAACTTGCCAGATTTCGCTTAGCTGAAAATTGGGGTATAATAATAGATAAATGCATCACCTTTATCTTCGGCGAAGTAGTCGAATATTTTTTTCTTATAGCAGGTAATTTAACTTTATTGTAGTTCGTTTTCTTGAGTTTCAGCGTAGGTGTTTTATATATAGAACCTAATAAAAATGATAAGTCCAAGTTGTTTTAAAATTATTTTATTAATATCGAAAGTAATAAGATTGTAACAATAAAGTAATATACTTTAACGTTTCTAACGTAGGTCGAATAAATAAATAATGGAACCCACAAGAAAGTCTTATTCTGTAAAAAATATGCTTGGCTAAAATGAGTACCTATAAATGTAATAAGTAGTAGGTAATGGTCGCAAACCAGTGGGATTCTAAGCAGAATTAATAAAAAAATAATTAATTAAAGAAATAAAAGACATACAGATACGTAGGTAATCTGAAATCTAGCTTTATCTAGCTTTAAAGAAAAATCTTTAGAAATTGTTAACGTTTCATACGTTACGTCACCTAACGTAACGTTCACTGTAACGTGTGCAATGTTCAAAGACTTCTTGCTGCACTTAAGGGAATCGCAAAATTATATCTGGCAACACAGAGCGGCCGGCGCGCCGCGGTCATTTGTCATCGCACTCGGATGGGATAACTTTTTGCGCGGACCGCTGACTCCATCGCAACTTTTGTAAGGAAATCGAGCCTCATTATCGCGTCCGACACTAATGCGATCTTTACTGCCGCCACTAATCTTTGCGTTGGTGCATAAAACCTGAGGGAGATGAGACGTGATCACGTGACGCCCGATTTTCTAATGTTTTTGCATTAGTTGCTTGGCAAATCCTTAAATCATGTTCAAGGACCTAAAAAGTGATAAATCGACAACAATATTTGCAGTATTCAACAATTTCTATCTAAACGATTGGTGCTAATTAATCACATCACACTAACATTATAAATGCGAAAGTTTGTGTGTATGTGTGTATATTTGTTGCTTCTTCACGCTGCAACGGATGGATGGATTTGGATGAAATTCGGCATTCAGATAGTTTATAACCTAGATTAAAACATAGAATACTTTTTATCCCGATATTCCCACGGGAACGGGAACCACGCGGGTGAAAC
This sequence comes from Eudonia lacustrata, assembly GCA_947562085.1. Lineage (NCBI taxonomy): Eukaryota > Metazoa > Arthropoda > Insecta > Lepidoptera > Crambidae > Eudonia > Eudonia lacustrata. The sequence continues at coordinate 17,154,912 of OX387342.1, read as the reverse complement.
CGCGAGTGGCCGCTAGTATGATATATATATTAGTACGAGGTTTCATATTCTAGCGTCAAATGTGACAATTTAAAGCGAAATCTTATGAGGACAAATATAATGCATTCACACTTGTGACTGGTATTGGTTGTCATCATTATCGTTATTAGCATACTACCGTACTACTGCTGGATTTAGACCTTTTCCACATGAATAGTAAATGAAAAGATCGGGCCAATACCTACCACACTGGCTTAGTGCAGGATGGTGAGTAGTGGCGATTGCTATCTCGACACCAACCAAGTTTAGACATATATATTTTTTAAACTATATATTTGTAATACCTGCAAAAGGTCACTAAGTTGTAAAGCTACCAAAATTTATATTCCATCTTTATGATACACTAGTTATGCAAATAAATATTTTGATTTGATTTGATTTGATTTGACCACACACTGGGACCAAAAGCCTAACGTGCCTCCCGAAGCACGGAGGAGCTCGAGATATCTTTTATTTTATCACCCAACCGGGTTATTAGAATGGACTTGCATTTAATTTTATATAATATGATTTTTTACTGAATGACATTTTAAACCATCAATTTATACAAAAAATATAGGTAATATTATGTACTTAGTTGGCACTATTTTTTAATGTTTAATGATTATACTATTCACAGTTTTTACAGGATAGAACAAATTTCTGGATTCTACAATCTGTCTTTCAACAGGAGACAAATATTAGATTATTTGGGAAAGTTCCCATTTGGTTTCCTCTTTTTGTTTCTCTTTTCTATTATTTTTAAAGTAGTGATTACTGCACAGTTTTAAAACTGTCCATCATGTGATGATGATCATCAGCTCATTTTATGTCCCTATTTTATGGATAGAGAGAACAGGCTATAATAACCACCACGCGGGCGGGTGGTTGTTAACGACTGCTAATGCACCTAATGCGGGACCCAGGCAGAACCGGAGCTTTACGTGCCTTCCGAAGCACGACGGAGTTAAATAACTGACAAATTTTATGATCACTCATCCGATGACAGACCTTTGCGATAGTTGCTTAACCTCAGCACTCACAGACTGGGCGCGCTAACCACTGCACCATCGAGTTCCTCATATGTAACTGTACATACTTACTATGTACTAGTTGACAATTATTATGGGATGTTGCCATCGATATTACGCACGATATGGCACACTACGTACTTTAACGTGCTACATTTAAATTATTTTGTATAATTATTTTTTTATTACTTTACATATCATAAAGAGCGTCATAAGCTGAATTCTTTACAATATAAAAAAAAATTGCAGTCTTTAATTAGAAGCACCAAAATTAACATTAACTGCTATGTACACAGGCCTCATCAAAACTTGCGAGACATATAAACAAACTAGTAATAATATAAAACTTATTATTAACCACTTATTATTAATATTCACCATCACTATAATTAAAAGTATGTGGCGAACGCTACAGTACCTACAAGTATAAACTCGTACCTACATTATATTTCAACTTTGCATAGAGACATACATACGGAATGACATGACGAGGGTCGGTTTTCCCATTTGGATTAAGAAACCTTAAAAGGCACATTTACATTCTTGCCGTGTTTCCGAAATCGGTAGAGTAATTGATTATTTGGTAGTAAGAAACGACATCAACGTCGTACGATTAGGTGTCTTTAATGGGGATATTTTATAAGGGTAGCTTTTTCAAGTCAAAGGAATAGTTTTATACTGCCAAATGAAAATTTCACCTGTTGTATAAGAAAATACTGGAAATGATAACAAATTGTAAAATTTACCATGTTATATTTTTGAATTAAATAATAATCATTCATTCAGCATACACAATACAAAATGCTTTAAGTTGGAAAAAACACTGGCTAGTTTATCACAATCAGACTCTATCAGACTTTCCCTTTTCCTTACTATTTATAGATGCTCTGAGTATTATTCACTAGATACCGCATCTAGTGGCAAACATGTGACACTAACTCGTCTGAATGTGAAGAAACCCCGCACTAACGACTCAGAACTGTGGTTTTTTTCCTTTAGTTGATGGCTTCGAGCGATTAGCACATTTAGCCAGTGTCAAAGTATTTTTTCTTACAAGTAATACATAATAGTAGATTGTACACCAAGGGGATAAAGCACTGTATTATGTCACGGGCGCGATATTTGAATCCTGAGCGTAACGAAGGACTCCAAATTTAACTCCCGAGCGCAGCGAGGGGGTTTTGAGTTGATTCCCGAGCGAAGCGAGGGAATTAAAATGGAGTCCTGAGAGCAGTGAAGGATTTAAGCGCGCCCAAGGCAAAATCAGTTTTATCCCTGAGGAGTATACTCTACTTTTCTCACCTTTTGCGAGACAATAAAAACCAAGGCTACTAGAAAAACTATTTTATTTATTAAAATACTATTTTCATTACTAATTATATATAATTGGCACAGTAAATAACAAATAACAAATAGTAGATATGGTTATATTTTTTGGTACGCTTATGTTAGTTGAGGTGGAATTTATTTGAGTAGCAGCACCCAATACATCAGAACCTTGCGTGTGAGGGTCGTTTGGCACAGTAAAGGTTGGGGAAGGTGGTGCTTGAGGCAGTGGGCTTGACGGGATATATTTTGAGCTAGATGGCTGTGGTGGCAAAGGTTTCCAAGGATCATCAATAATGGACGTAGTTTTCAGGTGAATGTTGTCACCAATAGTCGTATGTATGTTGTATGTTATCGTGTTTATAGTCGTATGTATGTTGTATGTTATCGTGTTTTTGTTTTGTATGGAATTCTCTATGTAGCCCTCCGCTACTGCATCGGATTTCCAGCCACCATGACGTTTTATCTGGGCCATATTTGCTCCTGAATCTACCAACAGACTTGCCGATGTTCTCCTCAAACAATGACCCGTATAGAGCTCGGGATTTTGCAATTTGAGGTATTTTGCAATTTCTTTTGGCATGGCGCTGATTTTATTCTTGCCAATGACTTGCCTGGTGCATTTGCCATTACTGTAACCGATAAAAAATCTGTTGGTGTTTATATTAGAGGGGCGCAGAGCTTGGTACTTTTCAACAATTCTTGCATAATCTTCACGAACTATGAACGAACGTTCCCTATTTGTTTTGGTATCTGGTAAGTTAATCAGCAATAAATCTGCATGTTTTTTGATATCATTGACTTTTATGTTTACGAGTTCATTTCCACGACATGCGCCATTCACTCCAAAAATCAAGGCTACCTGTAACAAAAAATAGGATTGTGAGTAAATAGATAGATACACTACTACATTTGTTGACCTTTATATTATAAAAAAAGCTTGCGACAAAACCTTAGAATGTGTATTTTTTAAATGTGTGCCATTTAAATACCCTTTTATTCATTAACTATTTTATAGAGCTATTATAGGTAGGTACTAGAAACGTAACTAAAAAGTAGGCAGTACTCATACTTACTTTCATGGCCAGAAAGCCGTGATCAGGAGCCTCATTCAGAAAAGTTTCCACATCTTGCGCTGTCAATACTTTTGACTTCTTTGCTCGATGACCATCTGATTTCCTCTTTAAAAATGCCAATAACTTGCTATATGTATTTATCTTAATGTCGTGTTTGATGCTTATTGTTAACCTGAGCATCGAATAGATACACGGCTCCTGGACTTCTTTGTACACGATAAATACTCGAAATAAACAAGAAGCACTGACTCCGACACAGACTTTGCGCCTTTTGCAGTTTTCCATTTGTGGAAATCGTCGTAAGCTTTCAAGTATTTTTCCTTCGACTTCTCTGGTAGTAGGTTATTAACAATACCTAAGGCGTCTAATTTAATGGACTCCGGAGTTAATTCACTTTCGTCACTCGACATTTTCTTAATGTTTTATTCTGTCTTCTTTTGCAGTTTTGTCTGATACTGATTGCACCGTATTGAAATACTCGCGGCTTTTGTTTTAAGTATTGATTTTTTTTCGTTCGGCTTGCCGTGGCGTGGCCAGCTCGATTTTCGAATAAGTTCGATTGTCAAATAAATGAAGCGCGGCGCGCGCCGCCGTCCACCTCCTCGCCGTCGGCCACCAGCAGCTGCAGCAGCCGCGCGGCGCGCGATTTTGACGAAATTAGACTTTAAATGCATAACAATAAGAACTAAGAGAAGTGAGAATCACATTACTGCCCGGCGGGTTATAATGAAATTCAGTACAACATTACACCCCGGCAAAAGACAAGGGCTATAATGATTTACTTTGAGTAAGGTTTGCATGATATATAATGAGGCATTGTCGAGCAGGTGGTGTGAAAACAATATTTCCTTCCTACATGATGATGATGAATGATAATAGAAATGAAAAGTGAGAAATGATGATGTGAAAACCCTTCGAGTACCTATCTCAGCAAAGATGTGGGGCTTTACTAAGTCCTCGAGCGGACTTCTTAAGAGTACTTGAAAAGTGACGTTGCACAGTTTTGTTTCATTTGCCAACACTCATGCACACTCACGAGCACTTAACGGTTAATAATCCACCATTATTTCACATCATTATTCGACAAAACATAAATTTTAGAAAACAAAACAAGACCGCAGACATGACTCTTCACTTTCCCGCCAAGAAGCCCTGGTTTTATTTTTTGATAGCTCTTTTTTCATATTTTTTTGTGTAAGAATCGAAAATTGCTTGCTCAGCGTAACGTCATAGTATAAATAATGTCGCATTAACATTGTCAATGAAACAATTTATTAGTTACAATAAATCAGATAAGTACCACAGATAATAATTAAAGATAACATTACACATCTGAATATTATGGTGGCGCGTGTATTATTTACGGGCTGTAGATTTTGCGGAAAATATTTAAGCCTGCCTCCTGTGGGCGATAAATTTGGATAAAACAATTTCATCCGACTGGAATCGCACCAACTATGCGGCTCGCCCCATAAATCCCGATTAGCCCTTGCTGAAAGAATGAATCAATAGATTATAGCCAATAACGTAGTCGGTACACATAAACACGTGTTAGCTAAGGCTCCAGTAGCGCAACCAGTGTTCTGATCAAAATGGCCGTCTGGGCCCTGTTTCATAAAACTTGACAAGTTGACAATTTATCAGAAATAAGGGAATTTGGCTTTCCTTATTGTCTACAAAATTGTAATCACCACTTTTACTACTACGAGTATTATCAAATAATCACTGATTAATTTTTAACATTTTGATTACTTTAAGGACTAACGACTTTCTGGACAATTGTTGTCATTCAATAAATCAATCAACAGTCAATACTCCGTATCAAGAATTTGCGACAATTCGACAAGTTTATAATTGTTATTGACAATAATTTAATGCTCTAAGACAATTATTTGGTTTAATGCTTTTAGACAATAATACATTTAAAAAAGAAAATTGTCAGAAAATTTACGACATTTTCTTCCAATTTTAATTGCAATTACATTGTAATTTCTTAAGAAACGAAAAAAATTGCGAATTGTTGTGACAATTTGATAAACTTGTCACCTTATTACCTAACACCTGTCACCCCTGCTGTGTAATCTAGCACATGCGGGGGGTATATTTACTCTGTGATATTAGTGACCCATTAAGTTTCCTAGATTTTTTTTCCTCGAGAGGATGGGAGAGGATCGTGCGGTAAAGCGAGCATACATGGGATGTCCTAGTGGCCGGTTGGAAGACCCAGGTACCGCTGGGAGGACGAGGTCGGTAAAGACTTGCGCGAGCTCAACGCGGATGACTGGCACCAGGTGGCGCAGGACCGACCCAAATGGCGACTCTTATTATCGGAGGCCAAGACTCACTTTGGGTCGTTGCGCCATTCTAGTTAGCTAGTCATTAAGTTTCTTAAGTCGCGGATTCTATTTCGGACAGGAAGTTGAGGTTTGTGTGTTGAAAACTTCGATCAATGTACTAGGTTCCCGATGAGCGCTTTAAAACCGGTAGGCGATTTTGGGGCCACGGACCCACAATGATGTTTGTGGCGATGCATGACAGTAAATTTCAAGTACAAATATTTTGCAACCCTAATTAATCTTTATGGTTAAGATTTAAGGTTCACAGTATGCTGAAGTTGTTGATGCTATCCAATGTTATTCAGATTTTGTCATTCGAAATTTAAATATATCTAGGTATGAGCAAACACGACCTCTTTCGAGATGCATTTTTGTTCCAGATCCTTTATCTAGTAACTAGCGGCCCGATCGCGACTTCGTCCGCTTGAGTGAGCGCCCGTATCCTATAGAACCCTATGGCAGCGCAGCGCCACCTACCGGGTCCAATTGTATGCATGTTTTATACATTTTTTTTTATGGTAAAAGGAGGCAAACGAGCAGGCGGGTCACCTGATGGAAAGCAATCACTGCCGGCCATGGACACCCGCAAAACCAAAGTTATCGCAGATGCGTTGCCAACCCTGAGGAAAGAGTTGGATCTTGAGGAGGGAGTAGGAATTGGGAGGGGGAGGGGTGAGGGATGGGCCTCCGGTACTTTCACTCACCGGACGAAACACAACAGCAACGAGTGCCGTTGCTTCACGCCGATATTCTGTGAGTGGGTGGTATTACGCCGGGCGAGCCGGCCCATTTCGTGCTGCAACGCAGCGTGGCTCTACCACTCAGACAGTGTTACTCATTTAGCACCACCCAAGGGTCAGATGTAGGGTCTCAAGGGTAAACCTACGGACGCGAGTAACTTTAACCCCTTTAAACATATAAATCTTCCTCTTGAATCACTCTATCTAGTAAAAAAACCGCATCAAAATCCGTTGCGTAGTTTTAAAGATCTAAGCATACATACATAGGGACAGACAGACAGCGGGAAGCGACTTTGTTTTATACTATGTAGCTTTGATTATTTACCTTAGTAGTGATATTATTGATCGTAGGTTGAAAAGGAACAATTGTGTTCTGGTTTTGGTTTATACGTCGTACTCATTGGTGAATTTTTGTCAATATAGTATAGTATAGTATAATGTAATGTATAGTATAATTTTGTAAGTATCCACACATAAATAATAAGCAATTTCCCTTTGTCTAAATTAACTGGATCGATCGTCTGCAATCATAACAATATTAATTATGACACAAACTAATTTATTTTAAATATATTATTTGTTATACTTATAACTATATACGAGTATCACACTAATTTGTTTGTGAAAAGTTTGTGTGTATGTGTGTATATTTGTTGCTTCTTCACGCTGCAACGGATGGATGGATTTTTTGGATGAAATTCGGCATACAGATAGTTTATAACCTGGATTAAAACATAGAATACTTTTCATCCCGATATTCTCACGAGAACGGGAACCACGCGGGTGAAACCGCGAGCGGCCGCTAGTGAATAATAAAAACAGTACTTTTCTCATCAAAACAATAATAACTTTGCTATTTAGATAATTCACAAAGCATGTCTTTGTAAAGGTTTACACAATTCGTTGTATCCATGAATACTTTTCTTTATTATCTTCGATATTAATTAGTTTGCACTTTTGTCGCTTCCTTTTAAACATGATGCTCCCATTCCACCTTAGGTTGGCTGGAAAAGATCTCTTTTAGAGATAAGTCCACTTTTGCTCACCATTGTTTAAACTATTTTATGTATGTGTGTTTTTTGTGCAATAGAGAATATAAATATTACTATGTTCTGAGCAAATATCAATTAATCGCCAATATAATTTAACCGCCTCTTTATATTGGCGATTAATTGATATTTGCTCAGCCACCGGCCTCAGACCCAGAGGTCCCGGGTTCGATTCCCAGTGTCATTCTAGTTTCACATACATGTTTGTGTACTCGGTTTGTTTGAATGTAGGGCTTCTTTTTCCGCCTGGCTACCACCATCTTATGTAAATATGTCGCCATAACATCAATGTTTATAGTATTGTTGTGTTCTTAGAGATAAGATAGCTAGTGCCTCAGTAGTTGAGGATTCCGGGTGAAGTGCGCTTCCATAATTGGCCTGATCATCATTTAATCATTTTCAGGTCAGATGAATGGAATTTATTTATTTTTAATTTTTTAGGTCGTATTTTTATAATAGGTTTTATTGTCTTGCTAAAATTATTTTTTAATGTGTGCGTATGAATGTGGGTTAGTTAGTACACTGTTTATATGTACACTTTATGAAGACTCACACTGTATACCGGAGGATAGTTGAACGAAAACATTTCATAACTAGCTCCCTAGAGATAAAATTCGAGCGCTCATTCATTTACTGGAGCGGGAACGCAAACCGACATGGAAATTGAAAATAGCCGGTAAACGTGATGCCGCCATTAAATGAGTACCTACCTGCTGCATTTTTTTTTTTAGTATAGTTTGTTCCTTGAGGAACCGGCTAAGGTCATAGACCATGCTGCCATGTCATTAGTTTAAGTAATACATAAATAAACAATATTTTCATATATGATGATGATGATGAATGATATTAGAATTGGGAAGTGAGAAATGATATACCCCCCAACCCCTCGAGTATCTCAGTAAAGATGTGGGGCTTTACTAAGTCCTCACGCGAGCTTCTTGAGAGAATTTGTAAAGTGACGTTGCACTGTTTTGTTTCATTTGCCAACACTTATGCACACTCACGAACACTTAACGGTTAATAATCCACCATTATTTCACATTAATATTCGACATAACACAAATTTTGGAAAATAAAGCAAAACCGCAAACATGACGCTTCACTTTCCCGCCAAGAATTTCGTAATTCGTAAGTCGTTTTCGAATGTCGTCATCGATATTCATCACGAAGCTATTGAATCAAATAGGGTCATAATTGAATTCAGCTGGGACGAGGCGTGCGCACTCGTCGGGGTACTTGAAACAATTTAGCGATGATTTTGTTGACAAGCTTAAAAAAATATTTTTATGTAAAAACTGCCGATTTGTGGAAACTACGAATTTATGATATACACTGTGCACTGCTTTGACAGTTTATTTGGCAAAAAACCGTTTACATTAAATTTTCATTTTCAGTCGACGGTACGACAAAAAAATATGTAAATTAGAATACCTAGTGCCAATTCGGGGTTTCGGTCAAGTTTTATCCACGATTCGATAACTTAACGAAAATGAGCATTAATTGTTTGGCATAATTAAAGCAGCACCTCCTGAGTAGGGCTTCCAATCTCGGTATAACAAGATCTCGAAATACCGAGATCCCGCACGATTTTTCACTCCCGCTTACTGCGGGATTAGATATGCGGGATCCGCGGGATTTTCGGGAGTAAAAATGATCATAAACCATGACAAAATTTTGTCCATCGCCTGCTCGAATACCTCTAATTGAAAACATCATAAAGAAAGAGATGATTCTTTATGAATCAGGAGGCTCGATGGGTAAATAATTAACGTTAGCTCACAATGCTCTAAAGTCAATAGTGCCTACAAGCGTAGAAGCGAAGCGAGCGTTCTCCGCTGCCGGTTATCTTGCCAACAAGATACGAAGCAGTTTGGCGGCGTATCGTCGTTGGGAATGTTGTGCAAAGTGATTTCATTATAACTTTTAATATTTTTGTACTTTTTTAATAAATGCTATGTCATTATGCTATGCTTTGTTTTACTAGGTACTTACTTACTTCAAACCTTTTTGATCAACAAACGCGGGATCCCGTTATACCGGGATCCCGCACCAATGAAAATTCTTGATCCCGCCGAAAGCGAAATCCCGCAATGGCATTCGGGATTGGAGCCCTACTCCTGAGTGAGTTAGTGCAAATTGTATTTACTAAAATTAGAATTTGTATGACTTTCCGGATGTGTATTTGTATATTAAGTAGGTATGCTTATTCCTTCGTTTTTATCATCCTTTACCATCAGATGAGAAGCAGGACAACCGCCTGCTTTAAGATCTAATAAGATTTAATAAGATCGTTGTGCAAGAATAACTTACTGTTTTTAACCGAGAATATTTTAGGAGAATTTGAATTGTGTTTGTGATGAAGGTTAATCACTTACGAAGAACGAATAGGTACATAAGCCGCGAATATTAGCTAAACAATATGTATAAAAAAAACGTTTCCAAGAAAAATATATTTGATTCAATCAATTTATATTGCCAAGTCGTGTCATAGACTTCATGATATTTATTATAATTCTACACTAGCTTATACTGAGAGTCGTTTACACAACTGCCGCATGTCGTCTCATGACAATAACGTATCCTTAAAAATTTAAAACTTGAGAAAAAGCGACCAAAATATTTAAAGCTACAATAATTACATTTATTTGTATTACAAGCTTTTTTTGTTTAATCTCTCTCTACCTGGCTGTAGTTCCCACTTGGTGGGGGCTTCAGCCTTTCTCTCTTTTCTTCCTTCTTCCACTTCTATCTATTTTTGTACGTCATTTTCACACACTTGTCTATCTCTCTTTCATTTATTTTAGGACAACATTTCTCCTTCTAGTTTTGAGTGATGCTTATCTTTTGCGATAATTATTTCTCTGCGAGAGGATTAAATTGCTAAAAAACTTGAAAATAATATTAAAGGTACAAAATTCGCATGAACATTGTATACTACAAAAAAACGTAACTCGGGTTGCGCTATTATGTCATAGTTGTGACGGCAAAGCAGTAATCAACACAATTTTAAAGGCAGGATCGTCGTGACCGAACGATTATGATTTTTTATATTGAGTCGTTTAACTTCAGGTAATAGTACCTGGATGACCGAGCTTTGCTCGTTATATTCTTTTATAATGTTTTTTTAAAAATAAAACCTAGCTAGATCAATATATCACCCCCGAAACCCCCTGCATACTAAATTTCATGAAAATCGTTGGAGCCGTTTCCGTGATTTAGACTTTATATATACATATTATTATACACAAGAATTGCTCGTTTAAAGGTATTCGATATAAAAATAATAATTAACCTAAGATCACATATTGTTTTCTAAAGTTTACGCGAACACTACACATTGAAATGAAACAACTTTTACGGATCTACTCGCGTTTATTTTACACATTACTTATTAGGGAGACCCTCCCTGTGACCACTGCCCCTGCAAAGGGTTCGAAACGTCAGGATAAACATTAAATAAGTAATGTGTAAAATAAACGCGAATAGATCCGTAAAAGTTGTTTCATTTCAACCTAAGATCACTTAAAGTCGTGGTAAGATTTAGTAACCTTCATAAGTGATCCTACGAGTATATCAAAGACGATTTATTTATTAACGACGGAATATTCGAAAGCCTTAAGATAAGTGATTCTCTAAAGTCGTTGTTGTTTTCTTGCATGTCAACTGTCATGGCAGCCATTAATTAAATCAGCGCCAATTAAATATATCTACGCTTTGTTTTTTTACAATGATAGGACGACTGGACAAAACATGAAACATTGAATGCCACCGAATTTGATACTTACTAGCATTTCCTTAACACTCTGAAAAACTTCTAATTCTAAGATTGAAAGTTAGATAATTCAATTCGAAAATGCCAAAGGTGTTAAAATTACGAAATAGTTACCGTTACATTGAAATACCGATATCAAATTCGGTGGTTTATAATTATGTCCTTTATTCATAGCTCTATGTTTATGTCCTTTCGTAAAACGCTAAAGCTAAATTAAGTATACCTATTCCGACGTTATACACTTTGTTGTGTGTTCATAAATAAATAAATAATATGTGTTCCAATTTTCCTTTGTAAAATGTGTATTACAATTTCTAATCAAGCTGAAAGCACCTGAAACAAATTTAGGGATGGCCACGTAAAAATCGTCTCGATAAAGACTGTGACGCGTGTCTATGTTTACACATCTCAAGATATTTCTTGTCTGACGATAGTGGTCATATCAATGAGAGAAGTAACTCGTGGGCATTTGGACGGCCGCCCAGAGATGCCACGCCTCAAGCTAAAAACAAAACACTAATGAAACTGTCAAGAGCGAACTGGTACCGGTAGGTATATTATTTTGAAGATCGATGTGGAAGACCGACCTATTTGGAAGATATTTTTATTTTATTTTATTTGTATTAAGTTCTTTTTTTGGTTAATTTCACGATATTAGAGGATAGGCTTGTGATGGTGTCAACGATTTATCTATCTATTGTTTAACTGTAACTGCATATTTGCAAAATAAGTGTATAAAATTGTATATTAAAATTAATTAATCAATTTAATATATACCTATATTATAAATTATTTTATTTATTCATTTCATGGCCCTAAAACTATATGTATTTGCTGCACCTACTCGATAATAGTAATAAAATGCTAACAATTATTTTAGCAAATACAATATTATGTTTTCATTAGCACCCACGAAATTGTTGAAACAAATTTATTTCTGGTTCAGGATTAATTTGTAGAAGTTATTATAGAAATGAACTAATTAAAATAAGTTTTTAAAACAAATTAATTCTAATTTATAATTAGTATTCCAGAATATTTTGTTTGCTTCTTCGAAGGTAATTATACTAACTTACATCAAAATATTTTTTTATAACATAACATATTTTAATATAGGGCGCCATCGACATTTTTTCCTTTTATCATTAAAAATACGGGCCAGTACCTGATTTGAGTCTTTAATAACAATTGAATACATATTACCTGTTTTTTAACTATCATCCCATAATAATCAAAATATAATATAATATCAGAAGGGTGCAGGTTCAAATCCTGCTCGTGGAAATTTTTTTCAACATTTGTGTTTTTGTAAAATAGGTATAATATGTTCGTTTTTGGAAAATGTGTAGAACACTGGTTATATAATTATACATAGTATTTTTTATTTGTATTCTTATGTACCTAGGTACTACCTACGAAACTTATTACTATATTAATAAAACAAGTTTAGGAAAGTGCACGCGGACGTAGCGCTCGCTAGTTCATGTTGAACTAAATCGTAAATCACGATGGCTGCATACGTAATTGCAATGAACTTCGCCAGCAAACAATTACCCGTACGTACTGTGACAATAATGGGCGGTGATTTAAATAGTGCATCTAGTTTGCACCGGTTCGAATATCGTATTTTTATGAAGTCAACTAATATTTGTCTCTAGATGTATACCTATATGACTAATATTAAATACACATAAGTGGGTGTTACAGGTTTAGACGATGGTGGAACTATGACTAGGTATGACTTTAAACAAATCAATTATTTATTTATTTTTAATTCATATTTAGTAGATACTTGGACGCCCAATGTTACCACAGTGCCATAGAACAATATAATTGAATTTCTATTGTGTCTGGTTTACGAACAACTAAGTCGGTAAGTACCTATCTAGGTCACCTCTAAAACCAACACATTAGCCATATATTTTTAAAAATTGATGTTAAGAAGGCGGTAAGAAGGGGTAGTTTGTTGAAAAATTGTTTTGTTTAAACATACAAATAAATACTTTGTTTTTAAATTACAAATAAATATGGACAGGTTTAGTTATTAATAATATTAACTATGGTCATAGGGAAAAACAAAACAGCCATAAAAAATTTGTATGTTGCTTAAAATACGTATCAGTTTTTAAATTAGGAAATACCTACCTTCATATTATTATAATATCTTGGTTGCCCTTCGGTCATGTTTATTTTAAAGTACCTACCCGATCTCCTGACTGCCAGTGATAGCACCGTTGACTTTAAAATCCATTCTATTACCTCAAACAGTACATTTATTTACTTAAAGAACTGTAATGTTGTCTACATTCAATTCATTAAGCAATAGGTACAGAATTCGTAAAAAGAATATTAAGGATATCAACTTACCGGTAAGGTTGAGTAAAAAAATTGCAATAAAGCCACAAATCAAAAATTTACACATCTTGAACACACCTTCACTATTAAACTTTTTAAGTAATTTATTTCGTTTTACTCACTACAATATATCTTTAAAAGCATAAATCACAAACCACATTTCACTTTTAAATCTATTACTTATGTTCTGCGAGTTTTTCCAACTTTCGTATTCGAATACGTAAAAGTTTGTGTCACTAACGTTACACCCCCTCTGCACATCAAAACCGACTGACTGTTTTCAAAGACAAAGTTCTACGAACGAGAACGACGAAACTCCAACCAATGATGATGTCGATGTGTGTGTGTGATGTGATGCTACGTTTGACGTTTACTTGCAGTTTTGTTTATTATCTGTAGTGAATGAGTAAATGCGTTGTTATTGTTACATATGAATTGGCGGGAGAACGAATGATGGAATGGTTTTCTTGGTTTTATTATTGTCTCTGTCTCATTGTTTTTATTTGATTAACTAAAATATTGGAGATTAATGTTAGTAGCTTAAACTAAACCACAAAGGTGTAGGTAGTTATTAAACTAAAATGCTATAGTGCTTGCTTGCACGCATAAAAAACATTTACTGTCAATCAAACTAGAGAACAGACCAAATCAGACTCTAGCTAGACTATAGTCGTCAGGGGCTTCTTGGCGGGAAAGTGAAGAGTCATGTCTGCGGTTTTGTTTTATTTTCTAAAATTTGTGTTAGGTCGAATATTAATGTGAAATAATGGTGGGTTATTAACCGTTAAGTGTTCGTGACTGTGCATGAGTGTTCGCAAATGATACAAAACAGCGCAACGTCACTTTTCAAATTCTTTTAAGAAGTCTGCCCGAGGACTTAGTAAAGCCCCACATCTTTACTGAGATACTCGAGGAGTTGGATGGGGAGTCTATCATTTCTCACTTGTCATTTCTATTATCATTCATCATCATTTACATGAGCGAAAAATACTAATGACATGGCAGCATGGTCTATGACCTTAGCCGGTTCCTCGGGGAACGAACAATACATTTAAAAATATATATATATATTAGAGGTTACAGAATGTAATTTTGTGAAATCTACTTTTAAATAAAATAATATAACTTGTTTAAGTTTATTAACCAACCAAGTAAACACTACCTATCTTTTAATATATGTATCTTTGCAATATATGAATTATAACCTAAAATGGCTGCAAAATTCATAAGAACTATTTTAAGAATTAGATCACCAAACATTATGATGAAGAGATTTGAAAGCAACGAAAAGCGTATAGCTATATATGACCCATTCGTAAATAAACCGCAGAAAAACAAGAAAACCTATCTAGAAGCCATCAAAATGTTTGAAGGCCGGGATACAAGAAGAAGGGGTCATGTAGAATTTATTTACGCGGCCCTTGCTAGAATGAAAGAATTTGGAGTGCAGAAAGATGTAGAAGTGTACAAGGCCTTGGTAGATGTGTTACCAAAGGGGAAGTTTATTCCACAAAATATATTTCAAGCAGAATTCTTGCACTATCCTAAACAACAACAGTGTGCAGTTGACTTATTAGAACAAATGGAAGATAATGGTACTTATAACGACAATTTAATTTGTCTAAGTGTTTTAACACCATAAACGCCATTTAACTGACAACAATTGAATTTCTATTGTGTCTGGGCCCGACGGAGGTCAACCTGTTAAATAGTGTTGTATACAACATCTCGAAATAATGAAAGCGCTAGTAATTATTATTCTGATTAACCATTAATTTATTTGTACTCCAGGAGTAATACCAGATAGTGAGATGGAACAAATGTTATTGAATATTTTCGGTCGCCGAGGCATTCCCCTCAGAAAGTTTTGGAGAATGATGTACTGGATGCCCAAATTCAAAAACCTAAGTCCGTGGTTATTACCTGATACACTTCCAGATGATACAATAGAATTAGCAAAAATGGCCATTCAAAGAATTACCTCAGTGGACCCTGAAGTCACATTAAATGTCTGGCAGGTGAAGTATAAATGTATTTTAACTTGTTTTATAACTTTCTTATACCACCTTGAATTGAATATTTGTTA
Source organism: Eudonia lacustrata (assembly GCA_947562085.1). Lineage (NCBI taxonomy): Eukaryota > Metazoa > Arthropoda > Insecta > Lepidoptera > Crambidae > Eudonia > Eudonia lacustrata. The sequence goes on along the minus strand of OX387342.1, from coordinate 17,139,123 downwards.
GATAGGAGTTATACCACCTTGAATTGAATATTTGTTAGACAGGAGAAATTGAAGCATCTTTAGACAAGACATGGATTGTCAGTGCGCAGAGTGAAACACAAAAAGTTCTGCTTGCTGAACAACCTGTAGACAAACCTCTAGTTGTCAAAGGCCCCTACAATGTGTATATGAGGGATCAAGTTGTTACATACTTTACCCTTATTGGTGAAACAAGACCAGAACCTCAAGATGACACTGATCCTGATGGTGAGAACAACTTTATTTCTTAATAATAAAATTGTTGACATTTTAGTTTAACATTAACAAAATGTTAATAGTTTTTTGCCATGCACAACTTATTAGATTACCTACCTTAATATATTTTACTACCACTCGACTATGTATATTATTATTATACTATTGCTCAACATAACTACATTATAATAAAGAGCAGTGCTATTTTTTAGTGTACTAATAAACAAATATTTTGTTGTACCTACTCTCTTTTTAGATGTCTCGAATATACTGAAGCCTCCAGGAATACCTGGCTATATTGGAAGCTCAAAGTTACCCACAGTAAAATGTACTGTACATGAACAGGATGATGGTACAGTGGTGTCAGTATGTGCTACAGGTACTTAACCTTTTATTTAAAAATTAAGCTTTGTTTTGTTGTAGATAAAGCAAAATGACATTATTTTGTTTCAGGTACCTCTTCAAGAGATTCTCTTTTATCATGGATAAGATTACTGGAGAAGTATGGCAACCCTGTTTTATCACAAATACCCGTTATATTTACTCTCACAGCACCACCATCTGATATAGCTATACAAGAAACTCAACCAGCAAAACAAGAGGCAGCATAGTAGAGAGCACTGTATGGTTACTTTTGTACATAGATGAAGTTAGGACAAATATTATTTATTAAATAAATGAATCTGTTGAGTTATACTGATGTTTTTGTCATTTAACACCTACCATACCAAGAAACCTAGACACAATAGAAAAACATTGCTAATGGACTCAATATCGAGTCATCGGGACGGGAGTGGTTAACATTATTCCATTCTCTGTCATGATTCAGGTCATAGTGCACACAAAAAACTATGCTTTACACAGGAACAATAAAACATATTATATTTTATACTATTTTTATTACTTATTATTATATTTTATACAACTTATCAGCCTTATATCACATATCAACAATGCCACATTGTGTTTAAACAGCTATTATCTAATTAAACTACAGAATTTCATTAAAACAACACTATAAACATATTTTATACACAACAGTTTTTTAGAACAGAGATCTTTGTTCTGCTGGTGAACTTTATTTGTATTATGTCCATTCATAGTCTTCATCCACATCGAAAGATATGGTTCCCCACTGTCAGGTAATGTTGTGCCAGTCAGCCTGGGGCAGCAGGTATGTCTCATTCTCACTCCTTACTACTGTAACACCGGCACCATAGAAAGGCACAACGTAAGCAGAACCATCTGATGGTCCCACCACCTGAAAACAAATGTACTGATGTATATGTAGATTATACCTTTTGAAGGTTCATAATACCAAACAACATGGACAAATATTCTATATGCAAAATCTTAAAGAATGGATATTTATTGTATATTTAAAGTACCTACGTATACTATTTTTAATTGCATTTCTAATCTTATTATAAGTATTTACCAACATTTGGCAACACAGCTGCCATTGCCTTTTAAAAAGACAACTAAAAAGTATGTCCTACTCAAACTAAAGAATCAGATGAAAGAAAAGTGTTTTTAATTAATATTTAATTGCCCCAACTGGAAAAACTTGTAACTGACATCCAATAGATAATTCCAAAGAAATAGCATGTGTTTCACGGTTGCAAACAGCATGAAACAGGGAAAAATGGAAGGCTTTAGAAAGGAATGATCCCAAATAACTTAAAGTAAGAATAAGTAAACTATGATGTTAAAAAAAAAAGATTGAGTAAAATTTAATTTTTAAAAAGTTAGACAATTATGTAAACTATATACCTGTGCAGCAATAAGTATGATATCCAACAGTTGTCCAAGGAACATGAAGCCCAGTGTGCATAGCTTAGCCAAACCTATACCTGGATAGCCAAGGTAAAACCGGTCTAACCCAAACATCCCTAGAAACACAGACAGCAGCAATGCAATTTCCAGTGAGTAGCCATTTCTGTGAAAAATAAAAATTATATTTTGTCTGTCTATCTATCAATAATTAAATTAAATAATTATTCATGCTAATGCAAAAAGAAATATAATTCACTATATTAAAAAACTAAATATTAGATTAGGAGGAACTCAATGGCACAATGGTTAACATGCTCGGCCTTCTATTGCTGAAATTAAGCAACTTTCGCAAAGGCCAGTCATCGAATGGGTGATCAAAAGTGTGTCATCTTGAGCTCTTCCGTGCGTCCAAAGGCACGTTAAGCCATTGGTCCTGGCTCCATTAGCAGTCTTTAACGACTACCAATCCGCACTGGGCCTGTATGGTGGTTTATGGCCCGTTCTCCCTATCTATCTATAAGGAATGCTCGTGCCCGAGCAGTGGGGACATAAAAATGAGCTGATGATAACCAAATATTACATTCACATTCAAACTTAGAATACTTACGTCCATTTACAGGGCAGTTTCTTTTTGAAGATAGAACTATTGGATTCTTTACAAATTATGCCATCAGCAGCTATGCATTGAACTGAAAGGGAAACAAAAGTCAAATATTCATCCATTACGTTTTTATAATGTTGAACTTCAGAAAGATATTTTATATTTTATGCATCTTCATCACTTACCTTCTGCCTCGCCTTCAGAAGGGTTTTGTTCCCCCTTCATACATCCACGGTATTGCTGTGTATCTGGATCTATTGGATTTATACTCGGGTCTGGGCATATATATTGGCCTAACCTAAGCGTGTTACAGTCTACTGCTTCAACTTTATCACTTTTAGCTTCATCAGAGGCAATTACAAGAGAGAACAGCATTATTAAAGTTAACTTTGAGCTATACGATTTCAACATGTCGAATGTTGAAGTGAAACTCGTATAGTGATTTTAAGGATATGTACTAATAATAAATTGCGCTACATTAATGGTAAATCTAATTATTTCTTACATAAATAAATTAATTCACTATTTCTTTTCTTTGCAATTAAAGACAATGACATTGACATTTATAAAATCTATTTGATTTGACAAGGGGTCTTGGCGGGAAAGTGAAGAGTAATGTCTGCAATTTTGTTTTATTTTCTAAAATTTGTGTTATGTCGAACATTAATGTGAAATAGTGGTGGATTATTAACCGTTAAGTGTTCGTGAGTGTGCATGAGTGTTGGCAAATGAAACAAAATAGTGCAACGGCACTTTTCAAATTCTCTCAAGAATTCCGCGTGAGGACTTAGTAAAGCCCCACATCTTTACTAAGATACTCGAGGGGTTGGGGGGTATATCAATCTCACTTCTCATTTCTATTATCATTCATCATCATCTTATATAGTTTATTACATATTATTATAGTACTAATGAATTAAGAAACTAATGACATGGCAGCATGGTCTGAAAGCCAAAGGCGCCCATTCAATGTTAACAACTACCGTCATTAATGATGATGATGATGACGGATGTTAATGACGGTAGTTGTTAACATTGAATGGGCGCCTTTGGCTTTCAAAGTAAAAAGTAAATAGTGTTGAATAATTTCGGCGGGCTGGTTAGAACCACGATAGCTCAATTGGAAGAGCACCTGACCCGGTATGTCAGAAGGGTGCAGGTTCAAACCCTGCTCGTGGAAATTTTTTCAACATTTGTGTTTTTGTAATTTGTTCGCAACAAAATTTGCGTTAAAAATTATATAAACATTTATGTGTATTTTTCTTGAGATTTGGCACTTTTCAGGATTTTTTTATTTTTAAGTACCTACAAAATTCTAAAATTTTTTGCATGAATAAGAAAAAAAATACTTAAACTTGTAGCTCAGACTTCACAGAACGCAGGCGCGTTGAGCGCTTTTTCAGTCTGTTATTCGACCGGCGCGGCCGGCCGCGGCTTTCGGTGATAGACTGATAGTAGTGCGCATTTGATGTCGTGCGTAGCTAAAAGCGGGATATTTAGCGTCCCGCTCACACCCTGAGCGGGACGTCTTGTTAAGGGTCTTAGAAACGGGACGTCCCGCTTATAGCGGGACGGTTGGCAACCCTATTTGAGACCATACAGCTTCATGTTCGAAACAAGCTTATTTATTGACAAATATTGGTTAAAATGCTTTAAAATTGTAAAACAATTTTTAAAGTCAAATTAGAACTTTTTGAGAAAGCGAATAATAAAATAAGTATTGTATTTTAAAGCATGATATTAATGGATGGTGCACGAAGCTTTAGGTTAAAGCTTGATAAAAGTGATGGTAGGTATTGTTCTGAAGATGGAAACGAGATGGCTAGATAAGCTGCCGTACACATGGTCTATTTCACGAGTGTTGTTATGCCCTCTTTTAGTGCGTAATTACTGCAAAGATAAAATAATTAGTGCCTCTTTTTTTTAGTGTGTACGCTGGCATCACGATCAAGCTGGCGTACACGTATCCTACTAATATAAACACGAAAGTTGTTAGTATGGATGTTCGTTACTCTTTCACGTAAAAACTACTGAATGGATTTGGATGAAATTCGGCATACAGATAGTTTATAACCGGGAATAACACATAAGGATACTTTTTATCCAGATATTCCCACGGGAACGGGAACCACGCGGGTGAAACCGCGAGCGGCCGCTAGTAATTAATACGTTTAATACTATAATTACATTTATTTTTTAGTCTTCATTCACTTCACAAAAGGTTAATAAAAAGTCAAAGAATATTTAGATGATAAAACAGCCTGGTTATAATAAAAACACATTATCTATTTGGATCAATATAATAAAAATAATTTATATAATTTTTATACTGATATGATAGCCTTTATCAGCAGTGTCCTACAAATAACAAACAGCGATGCGTTAATAGATCATTAAGTTTTTATTTAGATTACCTATCTTGAGTGTGTCATGCTCTCTGTATTGTCTCTGCGGTGGTGGCGTGTGCGTCGCATCGTCGTCGGGTCGTTACGTTCCCTAAAAAATTCAAAATTCCCTAAAATATGGTTGAGCGAAGCGATGGCTGATTCATATGTCATACTCGTGAACGGGTGCCGCCTGTGGAGGCTGGTCGGCTCTTGCATACTTACCTACTTATCTTATTAATTTTAGTATTATTTACTATAGTTTGTTTTTGATAATTTTTGACTTTTACTAGAGTGCTGTAGTGGTACTGTATGACATTGTGGAAATTGAAACGTTTACCTGATGTTTTGTTATCTAAACTATTCGCGGCAGCGAACGCAGTTCTCCGTAGTCTTGTGCTTAATCGGACACTTTTCGGTTTAGTACTGTACTAGTACAGTCCGAGTAAGGTACTAGTACACCTTATTAGTACTAATACTACCTAACAGTACACGGAAATAAAGTCGTTACCTATCTATACCGCTGACCTCTTTATGTACACTGTAATGTTATATAAATAGAGGTCAGTGCGATATCCTTTAATAGACTCACTGCTGTTTTAATCTATTTTGGCACTGTTATCATAACAGCCAACTAAATGGTCCTGAAGGCTAAATAGCTTTAAAACTGTTTTTTGCCAAAAGTAGCCACTTTTTTTCTCGAAACCATTTTAAAATTATTTAAGTGTATTTTTGAACTGGGTAAAGCTTTTTTTTTTTCTTTTTATTGATGGCTTCGTGCGATTAGCACATTTAGCCAGTGTCAAAGTAATTTTTCGTACAAGTAATACATAAATAAACAATATTTTCCTAAATGATGATGAATGACATTAGAAATGGGAAGTGAGAAATGATATACCTACCCCCCAACCCCTCGAGTATCTCAGTAAAGATGTGGGGCTTTACTAAGTCCTCACTGTGACGTACACGTGTACGTCACAAATAATTATAGAATAGAAATACACCAAACGTATTTTCACACTCAGTAACTCGAAAATATTTTCACACTCAGTAACTCGAAAAAGGTAGGTACTAACTAAGAAAACAAAGTACAATAATTTGAAAAATGCACGCACGCACGCACACTGCAAAGACTCAATCACGTCAGCGTGATCACTCGCTCACACTATACACTAGCTGGTTTTTGAACAATTTCAGTAATCCTAGCGCTAAATACCGCTGAGTAAGATTTTCTATCAATAAAACGCACGGTCGGTGTAAGCGATTGATTTGCTATCTCACATGTGTGTGTATTCGATATAGCGATTGGCAGGCAACAACTATCTCGCTTTCTCTTACATATAGTAGGTGCGTTTGTTTCTTGTTCGTTCTCGGACATTCGGAGTAATTCGGAATTTCGGACAAGCTGCATAAGCACTAGAGTTGAGTGTAGCGGGACTGCGGGAGACGATCGTCGTCGGTGTACTAATAGTCCGACTGTCCGATTAAGAGCTTGCGTTCGGTAACGTTTCTTTTCGTACAGTGCCGAGTATCGTTACCTATTAGTACTTAGTACGCGTACTACACAACACTAGTTCTCCGTGGCGTGCTTGTCGCGCCACGCGAACTGCCACCGGTTCACGTAAACTTATATTTTTTATTTTGTTTTTTATATGTTGTGGTTGTCCTTTATGTTTGTGTTTGTTTATAATGGAAAGTGTCCAGGGCATTTTCCAATTATTTTGACGCTGTAAGAGAGAAAAGAGCTTGACACTTGCTGAGTTTCTTGCCGGTTCTTCACAGTACAAGGTCTCCCGCCCAGAGTAGACTTACGAACCGATGGCATAGTGACATTCACAAGAGGTACTTGTAGCCTAAACTGTATATGATTTTAAATTTTTAAAATTTATTTTTTATGAGATGACGTAAGTATTAGATAAGAGAGCTGGGAAGCAGCGGCTTTTTAGTTAAAAAAAAAAGGTGATTTATATTTTTTGCTGTGTGATGGGTAGCCGCTGGACGCAAGCAGCACAAACTCTTGATTTGTCCTGCAGTGGACGTATTTTGTTTGTCTTAGATAATGATGATGTTGCTAAAGATTAAAATCAGTTTCGATTCCTATTTTTAATGATTTTAAGGAAAAAATGTCGATTACAGATGCCACTACCCCGGTAGGATTAATGATGACAATGTAGGTACTAAATTTTTTTTGCAACGTTTATCAATAGTTTAGTACACGCTAACCTTGCTATTATTTATAATTATAAATACCTATTAGTCTTCTTAACATGTGTTTCAATGCTATTATTAGTAGGTACATTATTTATAGGATTTATTAGTGTTTTGATACATTCCTCATATTACCTATTGCGTTATAAAAATCTTGATACCTAGGTACCTTCCTAAAGCTATCGCAATACTTACTGAAACAGTTAACATGAAAAAAAAATAATTGTAGACACCTACCTTTTAAAAATTGTCCGCCTCCTAAATTGTCGACCCTCCAATTGAAGGAGTGCACTCCACGTCACCACTCGACAGTTTTATAACAGCCGCTCTTCAATTAAAGTGTCATTCAGTGTTGATCGAACATTTCCATTTATCCAAAAGCAGTAACGGCATATTGTTCGGTTTTTTTTGTTAACTTACTGTTCGATCGTCAATTTTATAGTATTTTGTTGTAGGGCACTGTGACAAGGTACCTTATCATCACAGTGCAAGTTACCAGTATCTTAGAATGTAGCTAGCACATAAATCAACCTTCCAGCCTCCTTTTATTTTTAGAATAGTTATGGTACTTCGTTTAGATTAAAAATGTTTGCCTAATTATGTTATAATGTTGTTCTCGAAACAATAACTACCTAGGTAATAGGTAAGGTAGTGGGTACCTACTTAAAATATATTTTATATTTTTATGCTACAATGAAACGCCTGGCCGTCATGACAACTTAGTTAGACAAGAACAAAGATGTAAGTGTATTTTTACCTGACTGCGTCAGAAAAAGGGTTATGTTTTTCCAGTGTATGTATGTATGTATGTATGTATGTATGTATGTATGTATGTATGTATGTATGTATGTATGTATGTATGTATGTATGTATGTATGATGTATGTATG